>OY728155.1:137655202-138905202 GCA_963277665.1 Viscum album
GTGAGATTGATAAGGAACTGATGGTGAGAAATTTAAGATTGACTCTAGAACCAAACATCGGACTTATTAAATTAGTTTATATTATTTTAATTATCCAAAATAAAATTCATTTAATTTTTTATTTGTTTAAAGTATATTCATATTATTTGTTTTGAATATTATAATACACTTTAAAATGAATAAGATTTTATTATAGGATAATTTTTATGATATTGTTTTATTGAAATTTTCTTCAAATTCATTATTCTGGTGATGTAATCTAATACATAAATATCTAGAAAATGGTGAAGTTTTACTGTAGCATTTAAGAATTGATAGAGATGGTTCTGATGTTGTTACAAATGAACTTGAAGATATCAGGTGTTACTATTTGAAGGTTGATAAAAATTTTCCTATAAACTCAATAAAGCATCAGGTATATATAATTTCTAAGAGCATTCAATCATAAAATTAAGAATCATCTTACTACTTTTAGTGATTATAATGGTAATGTTTTCTCTATTCTTAATATGAGACTCTAATTTTGTGTGGTCTATTATAATGTCTCTTAGTTTTTTATTGGAATAATTATTGGTCATTCAAAACAAACAAATTTGTTTCTTAATAATCTTGATTCCATCTGTTCATTATGATTGGCCAGCTTCTAGGGGTTTTAACATTATTGAATATAAAAAGCGATGTTCAGAAAAATCATGATGTGGACTATATTTAAATTGTGATGATAAGAGAGTATCTTGAGGATAGATTTTCATGAAGATAAATTTTTTCTATGAGGTTATCACTACTTAACTTGTTTCTTCTGATCATTGAGATTGATTAATTTTATGGTTTGGTGGTTTTATTGTTTAGTTTTAGTTATCAAACCTCATTATTCTTTGAGATAAAAGTGATTATTTTCCTTAAATAGAAATAATATTGTAATAATATCAATTATATATGTATTTATTATTATTACCCAATATATTATGTTTTGTTTTACTTTTTACTATTTATATTCTAATTAGTTTCAATTAGGCTTTAGTTTGTTATAATTTAAGAGTTAAATTTACACTATGAGGTTTAATTAATTTTATCAGTATTGTTCATAATTTACAGCTTTTAAAAAACATACTTTTTTTAGTGGTAAATTGTTTTTCGTTTTATTTCAACTTAAATTCTCCCATATTACCACGTGTAGCTACCATACTTTTTTGTCAATGATAACACAAGGTAATTGAGGAAGAAAAGTATATCTATTTTTTCTGGTAAACTTTTTATTAGGTAAAGGAACATTAGGTTAAATTGTCTATTTTATTTTACAATATCGTTTATTTTAAAAAAATATAGGATCTATTTCCATATATAAATTTTGTGTTAGAGGTATTATTGTTCGTTCCAATATAGTTGGAATACAATTTGGAATATTCTTAATTTTAAATCTAAATTGACTATCTATTTTTGAGGGAACAAGTGAAACCCCAGGAAATTAAAATATTTTCCATTTATAATAAATATAACTTGGTTTTATTAATTCTTTATACACAAGGTTAAACTTAGGGTATATACAACACTGAATTACCATGTGTTAAATGCAAGACCAAGTTTTATGGCCTTTTCATAGAGAAACTATTTTAAAATTAGATTTTTAAACCTTGAGGAATTTTATTTTTAAATAAACATAATAATTGAATTGATAATTATTAATATAGATTATAGTGAATTTTTGGGATTTTTCTGAGAAACATCATTTTTTGATGAATAGTGAAAATTACTACAATTTAGTTAAAAACAACATTTTTCTTTAAATAATCAGTAATGATAAATTATATTTTAGATTTATTTTAGATTCAAATTATAACAATTTTAAATATATTTATTCAATTTATTTAGTTAGAATCAATTTTACATTCAAATTTAATATAATAACATATCAAACTTTTGAATTTTTTTCTAATATAAATACATGTTATTTCACACCGTCTACGGGATTAGAGTTAATCTTAATTTTCCAACATCTGGGATTTGAAATTTGAGAATCCAACGTACACATATGTAATTATTATGATATTTTTTGTTTAAAAAAATAAATATATTTTTTTGACCAAATTGATTAGTAAATGTGATTAAAATTATTTACAGTGATGAAGGTATGATTAAGCTTAATAAGCGCCTAAACTGCAATATCAAAGACCAAAATGAATTTAAAACGTATCCAAGATCCATTGGATGAAAATAATTTGACCATTCCGCCACTTGTTTCGAAATATATTGTTATTGGTATATTATTAAAATGAAATATCCCTATATAAAATATTAACTAAGGAAAAAGATAAAAAAATAGAACATTCCATACCTTTAAAATTAATAAAATTTTGAGATATATAAAAAAATCATATATTAGTATATACATACACTTTAATAATATTAATAGATTATTTTTATAATAATAATTTATCAATAATGTTTAGAGATGATTTAGTTACTTAAAATTCTTAAGAAACACCAGTTTAGTGGTTATTTAATTAATAATTAACTAAAATAGATGATACTATAAATAATGAAAGTGAAGGTAAGGGATTGAATTATTTAATTTACTAATTTTTTATTTGAATTTATAATTTTAAACAATTGTGAACCTCATATATTTTAATTCCAAAATATTATATAAATTTTAAAATTATCATTAAATAAATAATGCGAAAATTGACATTATTGTTACTTTACAATAAATGAATCTTATTAAATGATTTAAAATTAATAAAAATCCTATATTATTCCAATTTATCTTTATGTGTTAATAAATATTAAATATATTCTATTAATTTACCAATTAATATTTATAATTTACATATTGAACAATATTATGTAAATATGTTGTCAACACGGTCTGGGTTCAAGCTGTGATTTAACAGGCCACATGCACTTTTTTAATATTATTTTACAAGAAAAATGGTCTTATAATTAAAAAAATTAGATATAAAATTAATGATTAATTGTATCTATATTGTCTAATATATCTCACATTAATTTATTCTTAATGGTTAAATTAATTAGATTAAAAATCCAGATGATTTAATTAAATCAAAATTGATAAAATCGGGGAATATTAGATGTTATGGAACCAAATAAATAAAATGAACATATTTTGGTGTGGTAGAGGTTTTTATAGACCATTATTCGCTTTTAATATATCATTTTTCTATTTTATATGCACTTTATATAAGATATATAACCCATTATTGAGTACTATTTGGTATTTACAAACATGCCACTCCCCCTACCATATAAAAGGTCGCCACATATACCCATTACTCACACCTCTCAAGAATTTTATGATTGTACAAGACCTGCCCAAATTATCTTGAAATGTCCCAAACCATGTCCTAGAAGCCTCACTTTTGTCAGAAATAAATCCAAGGAAGCATTTGGTATATACTGAAAAAACGTTTCCTGATCGAGAGGTAACACCTTCTCTGAAGCTCTCTAGTATCATTTCCATTCTTCAGTCCTTATATTTTTATTATTAAATTATTTCATATAAAAAATAGTATCCTAAATATACATGATTGTTTTTATTTTTTTATTTTGACCTTCACTTACAAAAAACTCTATATAATTGCTAACGAACATAATATTTCGGTGAACGGTGAACTACTGCCTCACGAAACAATGATTGTTCAACTTTCCATACTACCTATCATAGTCATCATTATAATGGAAAATATATTTTTATATAATATATATGTTATTTGTAATGTCTTTATGGTTTTTTTTATTTATAACATACCTTTATTCAACCATTATGTTTATATATGATAATTTCATTTGGGGAAGTGTGGTCTACCACCCCCTCAAAGCGATATGACTCATTAATGCCTTACATGGAACATATAAGGGTTGGTTATAATAAAACATTGAAAAATATATAACATAAATATGATACTGAATATTAGAAAATACATATGTATCATTTAGTTTTAATTCCATTAATTTAGCAATGAAATGGAAGTAGTGTCCATGCGTACATATGACATATCATCTCCATGAATGGTGCACATCACTTCAAATCTCCAAATGTCATCGACTATTATAAATAAATATGTAGTGAATATATATGATGATTTATTCATTGTTTAAATTCTGTATATGATAAAACCATGATATATTTAATGAGAACAACAAACAACTAGTCAAAACGTACTTCAAAAAACAAGCCAATTAACACCCAAAATAGTTAAAATAATGAAAGAGTGTTAACGAACGGGTAATAAAATATTGTAATAAGTTAATATATGATTTTATAAAGATTAGTTTGTTTCTATTATTAGTCATTTTCTTATTTTAAACAAATATACAAGAGAATAAATACCAAACAACCAAGATGAAGGATAAGTTAAGGGATTTCTGTCTCACTTTTTACATCCTTGAGATAAATGTCATATTCACCGCTTACATCACTTTGGTGGTGTACCTACTTCCCATTTTTATATATAATATCCTTAATTATTTTATCATCATGGTATTTAGATGTTTCATTTTATGATTATCACTTTTTGGTCTTTTGATTCATATGTAAGATATTTTCATCTCATTTTTTAAATCTATGAGATTAATGTAATATTCATTAATTACTTATTTGGTGTGCCATAACTAATACATATTTTGATATAATATATCACGAATCCTATTATTATAATTATATTATAATATCAATTTAATATCATATATTTATTGGGCTTATGATTTAAATGTTTCAAAGTGGTATGAGATACGTTGGAATATTTAATGATTATTCTACTCAAATGTTCTTAATCTCACGTAATTTTTTAATTGGTAAATTCCCTGGAAACAGTCACTTTATTTGAATCATTTTTAATTGTAAATTTAATAGAATATCCATATTCTCATACAATGGATATTTTATTTCCTAAAGTGTATACCAATTTTTATATGGTGGTTTCTTTGATAATTATTTGATTATTTTGGGAATGATTGTTAAATTTTTATTTATAATTAAATATGGTTATTTGATAAGTAATATTAGGTGTTTTGAGTATTAAATATTACAAATTATTTGGAATGGAAATTATAGGTGGATCCCTAAATTTATATGGATTCTCTATGCATAATAAATTTCTTTTGAGACAAAGAAGTGGACCAAATTCAACGGGTTTCTATCCGTGTTTTAAACAATCTTCTAAACGGTTTTGATGGTAATAAGTTTTCATGTTCATGAGACATGAAATCCTATAAGAAACAATTTGCCCTCATTTAGTATTACTTATTTTTTATCTAGGTGATTTTGTGCCAACATATATATGGATGTATTTCATTATTAATTAATTGATTTATGGCATGTGTTTTAGTTTCTTACATTCAATGTTATTTGTTCCTTATATATTTCTGTAAATGGAAAGTGTGTTCAATTATTTAACTTTCCATTTAAACTCTTTCATTTTTATTCAATTTTTATTACCCTTAATGGGGATTTTCTATCACACTTATTGTGTTTATTTCCCTAGATTATGAAGAAGAGAACTTCGAATTAGCTTTAAATGATGAATTTTATTTTGGTTTATTGTGTAACATGTTTTATTAAATGTTACCAATGTATTTTGGGTATTATGTTTTTAATATATCGTTTCAATACTACTAAAATAAATAGCCCATGGTGATTTTCTTCCTTACAATCATGCCAATGTAATGTAATAATGGAACTTATCTAGGCTTCTGCAGTTGAGGTGTAATAGTTCGAATCAATTGATATTTAGAAACAACCTTAGAAACTAGATTTAGAGAACCTAGATCTAGGAGCAAAACCCTAAGATAGACATTGATTATATGTATATAAGAACATCCTTGAATTTCAGTAAGGTATATATTATTTGGGTATTCCTAGGAATACATTATTGTTTGGACAGTATTAGTGGACATGGTTTTGGAATAGATATACCTAGGAGTAACAAATCTTACAAGGTGTTCAGTACTTGACTCGGGGTAACCTGGTACAAGAAAATGGGTCTTACTGCGAACTTTTTTTGACACCCTTGGGGGATATTCTTAGGATGATTCACATTTTATATATCTACCATTATGGAGGATTTAAGAAGTAACGACTTCCCTAAACTAGTCAATGTTTATGATTCTAAGACTCATAATGCATAATTTTAGGTCATTTATTATAAAATTTTAGATTTATAGAATGTTCATAATTTTAGGAGCTAATATAGTATTTGGAAATTGTTAGAAATGGACCCTAGTAGAATAAATGATAAATCCTCGAATTCATGTGACACAAAAGTGAGAAGGATCATATATTTCATGGTATAAAGCCAAATATTCAAAATCAAATAGTATCCCATTTTTTATCATCATAAGAGGAAATAATATCATGGGTTAAGAATATAAGAAAATAATTATCTGAGTCCTATGTATTTTAAGTGAAGAAGTGGTTGGAAAATAAAGAGATGGAGAAAGGAATGATGGGAAGGTAGGACATTTTCACATGTGATAACTATTGAAGGAATCACCCTAGTAAATGCTTGAAGAGAATAAGATTTTGTTATAAGTGTGGAGAAAATGGAAACCATGTTCATGATTTCAAGGGTAAGAAAAATGTTTCCAATGATCAATTCTCCCAATATAAGGAGATGAGACACTATGAGAATCAATTTCCCTAGAGTTGAAGGAATATACCCATGACGATGATACTGGATACTGATGAAGTTATGATACTTCCACAAATAAAGTGGAATGATTAATATTATTATTCAATTATTTTTTTCATTTGAATATTTTATCATTAATTTATTTGTTATAATAATTATTTAATATATTATTATTGTACTACAATACATTTTCGTTAAGGATTTAAAATAATATGTATAATGGTAACAAGAAATTTTATTTAGTAAAAAGTTACAATTTTCAGAATACACATGATTGATGGAATGATAAACCATAATATTTTTATATGTTTCAATAATGATGAATAAAATATTTATTTTAATAAGTATTGAAAACCTTGGAAGTTATTAAAGACTTTTTTAAAAGAGGTCCATGCTATCATTGACGGTGTTTAAAACACTTTTAGATTAAAGGCATATATCCAATAACACGTGTATTACTTTAAGAATAAGGAAGAATGAATGTTTCCAACAAGGTTTTATAGTGAAGTGAGTGAATAAAATATTACCATAGGATATATGACGAAGTTATTCACATGTTTGGATTGTGAAAATTTTGAGTTGCTTTATGTTGATTAAAGGATGATGATATGTTCATTTTGGAAGATCAGTGACTTTCATTCAGAAGTGATTGGATCACAATATGTAAGAATAGTTAACCATTTATTAAATGATTTAATTTTATCATTGTATTAGATTTTATACAGTAATGTATTACTTCACTATATATTAAATCATGTTCTAAGAGATGACGTACTAATATTTTATGGTGTAGTCAATGAAAATATTATTTTTATAGATACATATATCTATTAATATTGTTATATAGTAAAAGAATCCAATAACAATAGAATAAAAATTGAAAAAATTGTTATATTTTAATCATTTTTATTTATACCAATGACATTTATTCACACCTATGGATTATAGTTTTATGGTCAACAACATTCATCTGAACATATTCTCTTGCACTCTCCATTAAAACATGATAGTTGTATTTTTCTTCTTTATCCATGTCAGCATTTTCCACCTATGTTATCCTACAAGGAAACCTAGTTACCTAACCATTGTGTTTTAGTTTCTTTCTTATTATGAAAATATGGTATTAATCCATTTATGCTGTGGGTATTTCAATAAAAGTTTATTTTTAATCCCTTGACTATGAATATCAAGTTTAAATTGCGAGGAAATAATTATAATTATAGTGGGGATAATGTGAAACCTTAGGACATTAACATATTTTCCATTTATAATAAATATAATTTTTTTAATTATTTATTCATAATGTTAAGTTTACACAATAGATGACACTGAATTAACTTTTGTTAAATGCATGACGGAGATTTTCCACCTTTCAATGGAGAAAATAATTTAATACTAGATTATGACACCTTTAAGAATATTATTTTTAAAAATACAAATCATTTTTGAATTTATAATGTTTATAATAACTTAGGGTGATTTTTTTTGGATTTTTATGAGAAACATGATTTGTTGATGAAAAATGAAAATTAGTGAAATTTAGTAAAATATAGTATTTTTGTTAAAATAATTTAGAATTCTAAATTATATTTTATATTTTTTAGAGTGAAATTATACCAATTATATATATATTTATACAATTAGGTTAATTATAATAAATTTTACTTTGATATTGAATATAAAAACATAACACTCATTTGTACACTATCTACTATAATAAATCTTTATTTCATCATGTCTATGGGATTAGCGTTAATCTTAATGATCCCACTTGTGGGATTGAATTTTTTAAAATTCAACATAAATTGATGTAATTTGTATGATATTTGTGTTCTAATAATATCAACATTATTTTTACCCAAATGATTAGTGAATGTGATAAATATTTATTACAGCAATTAAGGTATGATTAAGCATAATAAGGGACTAAACCATAATACTAGGGGGCCAAAACGACTTGTAAAATTATACAAAATCCATTTTATGCCAATAATTTGACCATGTACCCACATCATTTCAAATATATGGTAATTGGTATATTATTAATAAAAATATCCTTATTAAAAATGTTATGTAAGGAAAAATATGAAAAAGGAACTTTCCTTACATTTTACATTTATAAAATTTTGAGATATGTAAAAAAAACATATTTTTGTTTATATATACCATTTTGTAATATAACTAGTTAATTTTTATAATAATAACCTGTCGATAAATTTTAGATATGTTTTAGTTACTTAAAATGCTTATGAAACACCAATGTAGTGATTATTTAGTTAATAACTAACTAAAATAAATGACACTATAAATATTGAAATTGAATTTAATTGATTGAATTATTGACTTTATTTTTTTTATATGAATATATTATGTTACACACATGTGAATAAAATATATATTAATTCCAATATAATACTTATACTTTAAAATTATCATTAAATAAACAATGTCAAAATTGATATTATTGTTATTTTATAATAAATGAATCTAAATAAATGACACAAAATTAATATAAAACCAATATTATGTGAAAAGTTTTGTTAGTTTTAATAAATATTAAAAATTTAATACTAAAACACCAATTAATCTTTTATAATTAACATATAGAACCATATTATGTAAATATGATGTTAACATAGTTCAGGTTCAAGTAACATTTTAACACGTCACATACGCTTGTTTTAAAGTTAATTTACAAAATAAAATAGGATTATAATCACACTTCATTTATTCATTGTTAACTTCCATTGAAGCAATAATCTTATTTTAATCATTTTTCATTGTAAATTTAATTGAATATAATATTTTTGGGAATAAGATTATTACCAAACTATTAGTAACATAGATTAGAAAATACAACATTTTTGGGATAAAAAGTTCTATATTGATTTTTCTTTATCAATCATTTGAATTTATTTTGGGAAAGATAGTTTCCTTGATGCAAAAAAGATTCATGATGAGTGTGAATAGGTTGAAATAACATTGAGAAAGAGATATTTTAGAATATAAGATCATGGAAAATATCTTTGGTACACAAACAACATAATGAGAATATAATAGAACTATTTTTATGATACTAATAATAACACAAGTTATAGTGTAGATGAATTTATTGGGACCCTTATATAGTTTGAGAATCACTTGAAAAAAATGTCATATAAGAAAAGAAGAAGTGAAAAGTTTTTTTCTATCACGACTAGAAATTTAATTTACAATAATAAAACTTCAATGTTTAGTACATAAAATTTAATATTTAAATACTATTTAGATAGTAATTTTTCAGAAAATAGTGATGGTGATATTGAATAGTTGTCTTGGTTGATTTATAGATTTATGGGAATTGATGAAAATTAGAAAAACCATCAGAATGATGTGGATGAAAAGTATGAGAATAAATATTCTATGGATGATATATATTATGAGTGTAAAATTCCTACATACAATAAACTAGACTATGGGAATGTAAAGAATAAGTTATGATAGTCAAAGAGAATTTATATTATATAATGGATAAAGGCTTCAAGAATTACCAAAGATAATTAATAAACTGGAATGAATATATATTATACGCATAGTAGTCGATTAGATAGTAATGAAAACTAGGTGATGACCCATTGAGATGGAAAGTATCCAAGGAATAGAATCTAATTCATGGTAAATATAACCCCAGTAGAAGTTATATATATATATATAGTGTATTTCTATTCTTTTCTAATGATGATGATGATGACACACCATGATTTTAATAGATGAACAATATTTTAATAAGATATATAAAATAAATAAAGTTTTATAGAAAGACTATGATGAATATAAAATTGATCTTTCTATAATAATGATACAATTACCAAAATTACTTTTTTTTTGTTAAAATAAGATTCAACTTCAATGTCAATTAGTAATGAAAAATGAAGAATTATATACCATCTATTTAGGATATATATCTGATACCCTCTATGAATTATTTAGAATAAAAATTCATGATCACTTAGTCAATGATATATATTTTGAAATTAAACTCTCAATATAAATTTATAATATTTCTATGAAGTATTAGGTCAATGGGAGTGAGTTTGTTAGGATCAAATATGAATTTAACGGTATAATGTAATAGATTTCAAAATTTACATCTAAATTTATAAAAATTGATAATTTTTTATGTATTTTAATTAGAAAAAACATGAAACTAGATTATAAGACTATAGAATGATAAAATTTAAAGTCAATGTATTTTTCATCAAAGTGTTCGTTGTAATGTTCAAATTGTTATCAATCAATAAATTTCATGAAAATTTATTCATTCATAAAATTTAAATCCTTCAAAATTACAACATAATTTATATAAAAATAAAAAATAGAAATTGAACATATATAAAATAGAAAAATATTGACTCGAATTTTTTGTTCCAAAAAATTCCCATTATGAGTTTTTTCTATGTTCCAAATTTTTTTTTGGAACAAAGAATGATGTTTTGTATATACAGATTAAATATATAGTACTTCATAACAATCTAATTTTATATAAGGAATACTTTACTTTTATCTATGATTTATTTATACTCTTATATATTTTCATATTACTCTATGTATGTTTTTATAATTTTAATATTTGAAATTATAATTAATTTGTGTACTTTTTTGAAAATACATAGATTTTATGATATTTTCAAGGAAATATATGAGATATTATTTGAGAAAATATTGTTCAACCATCTTCTATAGAAGAAAAGAATCTATGTACATGAAAAGATAACTTCTTGGAAGATTATTTCATTTTACCTCTATATTACTAAACATATAAATTTCGATAGATTATTTTTTTTATATTTTGGGAATTTTTATTCACTATTTAACACATCGTATATAGAAAGATTAATTTTTAGATATTTTAGACTTATTTATTTTTATAAATTTATCTTACAATATTTCCTAGATGATGAACTTACATTATTTAGTGAAAATAATGATGTTGTTGGATTTTATTTTTAATGAATAAATTTATAGAATGATTATACCAGAAATATCATTATATATTTTAATATTATATATTAGGTTTGTTTTGAAAATCTACATTATATATATATTTTATTTTATCCCATATTTTTATTTTTATTTTATACTTTTCGACTCATCCTAGTATGGGATAAATATTGGTTAATATTAATTTGAAATTAAAAAAGGTGTATAGTGGATTTATAAGGAAAGACATCATAAGTAAAGGAGAAGAGATATATTAATCTTAGTGGTACAAGACTGAAGAATATTCATATTGGAGGAGAAGTTCAACCACATGAGAGATTTTGGGTGCTTCTATTAATTATAACAGTGGGAGACAAAACACATTCAGAAATCATCCATATATTGATTACATAACTTAATGGAGTGTAGTATCAGTGGATGTTATATAAATTTATATATTTTACTTCAATTAAACCTCCCTATTTAATAATCATAAATTTTACTTATTTTTTACAATTTCCATTTCAAAATGAGCACATTTAAAATAGAGAAACTATGAAATAAAAATTATAGTCTTACACTTATTATGGTGTAATTTGGATACATATCATGTGTTTCAGATGTGATTGTCCTAAGATAATTAAATGTAAATTTTGTAAGGATTATATTAAATTGTATAATTATTTTATGTTATAATAATTTTATCATTTTATATTTAGAACAAATGTCATTTTTTTCTTATGTATTTTGAATGACCAACGGGGATATTATTGAGTCAGAAGAGTAGTTTTGCATCTATTTTTTAAAATCACAATAATATTGTTTCCAAATACAATTTGACTTTGTTTGTTTTTGGGAGTTCTATTTCTATAAGACATATATTATGATTATATATTTTTGTTAGAAAAATAAAATTCATTATCTCATGAAACAAGATGATGTCACACCAAATAATTTAGTAGATGAAAAATATATTTTTAATTATTATAAGTGAACATGTTGAAAAAAAATATTTCTAATAGATTTTTTTTATAATATCATTAATAATTTGATTTGATATTCATGGAATAATAGACATTAAAAACATAATAAATAATTTTTTCAGCATAAAACTACTTTGAGTTCATATTTTTTCCTTTTTAGTGTACATTTTATTTCTACCCATTGATTATTATTTATAATAAAATATGTAGTTTTTCATAATATAATATTATATATGATCATTGGGATCAAATAAATTATATATATATATAAATCTAGCCTATTTTTTATATTCATGATCAATTATGTTTCAATTATTAGAACACATTTTCCATCAAACTATGATGTTGGATGAGGAAAGGGTGTGGACTTGCTGCTAATAGTGATGATTAAATAAGAGTTTGGGGATAGATATTAATATTGTCTTTTTTTTAAAATTGTCTTCTATAAATTATTTCTGTTGATTGAGGAGATTGAGGAATTTCATGGTGTATAGCTCGTGTAATGAAGACTTAGTTACTAAACCTCCATCCACATTGGGGTAGAAGTGAAGGGCTTAATTAATATGAACACTTTTGTTAATAATATCTATTATAGATATATATTTGATTGTTATCGAATATTACAATATTGATAAATGTTCTCTATCCTTGTTCTGATTGTTTGGTATCCCAATTTAGTTAGTTAACTTTATAGAGTTTAATTTCACATTGAATTTATATTGATTACTCTGACTTCTTTATAAATTATGACTTTTAGTAAACATAAAATATAAGTGGGTGAAATATAATTAGTTTTTTCAACATAAATTCATTCCCTCCCACACATAAAGCTTTTATACATTTCATATCATGGATAATAATATTTATCCCATTCATACCCATTTTACATTGTCTAATTAGTTAATATGGTATTTTTTTACTAAAAGTATAATATGACCACTATTTCCATAATTAGATATGATTATTTAAAAAATTAAACACTATTTAATTTATTTCAATTTTTAAATGTGATAAATTTATCTTTTAAATGAAAATATGCATTATATAGAAATAAATATATAATTTTTTTAAAACATTAAGTGTTCTTAATATTATATCACATTAATTAAAAAACTATACAAGTGTTTATCTTTTTTTTGGTATATAAACATCACATTTTATAATAATAATCATTTTAAAGAGTTGAGTTATATTGATTAAATAAAAAATACTTAACAAAAAAATAATCAAGAGAAAATATCTCATTATAGAATTAAATCATTTTAATCACATCCCATTGGATACAGGTATATCCAATAACCATATATCTAATTTTCAACCATATAGTGACTATATATTGAATATCCATATATTTAAAATCGTTACTGTAAATTCCTATACATGGAATTACATACATCTTTAAAATCATTAATCATACTATCTAATTTCTTCCACATGTTGTTTGTTATGATCCCAATCTATTTTATTCTTTCTATTGTAATAATTTCTCTTATGATCATTAAATAATATCATGCTAATGAGAATTTCAATATTTTTTTATTTTTTTTATTTTTGTTTACTTGATTTTCTAATTTCACTAATTTTTTTATATAGTTGTCTCATTATATTCTATATTGTTTATTATAATATTATAATATAATGAAAACAATAACTTTACATTTTACTTTAGTGTTGGGTGTATCAGATATATTTATATATTATATTTATTTAAATGTAAGTAAATAATAAAATCAAGGGGTGTCACACAAAATGTGTCAAAAATCATACAACTATGTATGATGAATTTGAAACATGTCTATATAAAACTTTTATACATACTGTGTTCGAAAAATTGTCTTAATGAATCAATTTGGTAAATTTAGGTGTGTGACCTCTTAAAAATGAATTAAGGAAACACCATGTGAACAATGTCTATATATAAAATAGAAACTCTAAAAAACCATGAAATATTCATCTCATTTATTTTTATCCTCCAATGTTTTTTGACTATACCTTACCCAGATAATGCTTAAAAAGAGATGCACAAATCATAAAATGGGCCTATAAATGACATGAGCCTGAAAACTTAGTATGCAGTAACAACCCCAACCCTAAAAATATTTCATATGCAATCATGAATTCCAAAAACAATATTAATCTTCAAGAATATACATAAAAATTGCATAACACTTCATAAAGACTAACATATATATCAACATTCTGAATGTTACTCCCTATAAAGGGAGTATCCTTGATTACTTAGCTTCTATGAATATCATATTGAAATTTGAGTTGAAATCTCTTGATATTGATAATCTGAGGCATTATAAGAACCTATATTATCGTACACATGTATTCATATACACCCAAACACATGGTAATATTTTTACAAATAAGATGGGTTCCAAATATCCCTTCATTTGGAAAATAAATTTGGTTGAGAAAATTAGGAAATTCATATAGACTATCCCAATGAATAGGGGAACATGTTTAATGATTCGGTTGTTGAAATAATATCCAAATCTATTAGTTGATATAACAAGTTAGGGTCTAATTGAAATTCTGATCAATAAATATATATTCCACAATAAGGGTGCTTATGAAATATTAAGTGAAATAATATCTCTAGAATTTTCTATTTTACCATTTCAAAATAATTATAGGATATCTAGACTTGATATTTTGGTTGTTAATGGTAAAATAACGTTTTTGGTTCTAAATAAACAGTATACATTAACCACCTGAAATAAAATTGAATTTTCTTCCCAAATTTCAATTCGGATAAGTGAGTACACAATGAAAATCATATAGTGTATAGAATATATCCAAATTAATGCATTATATTGTCAACAAATAAAAAATGAGGTAATATAAATAACAATAATCTAAAATTGATCTAATGAAAATCCCATTTTATTTGGATTTACTCATCCATAGAGCATTGTGATGATAAATATCTATGAATAGGAGAGGAAGAAGTGTTATGTATTCTAAATCAACTATTGACGGTTTATAAGGAATCCCATGATAATTATAAATTCTATAATATATTCTAGCTGAACACCTATAAATTAATTTGTAATTAGGATGCAGTACTATGATTTCGGGTGAAATAATTAGGTGGGATAAAAATGAGTTATTTTTATTCCCCTAGTAATAGCCTCTAAAACTAATATCTCCAAAAAATTGGGGTTCTTAAAAATATTTCATTATCCTTAGATAGTGGGAGGAATATAATACACAATTTAGACCAATGGAAATAAAAAATGATAAATTATAGATTGGTGGAGCCTTACATAATTGAAGACCAAACCTATTCAACCTAATCCATATCCTTAGATGAAGGGTTTTTGGTGGATACATATAAAGAGGAAAAAATATATATAGATCATTAGAAGGGGATAAAAAAAGAAAAAAATAACGAATAAAATGATCACTAGTTAATGAAGTTTTTGTTTAGGGGTAAAAGGGACAATATGAACCATCATTAATGGAAACTTTCCAAAAACATTTCAGGGTACCAATTATAAATTATTTAATACCTAATGGTTCAAAAAAGATCTACTTATTCCACCTTGGTGCCATTGTGTACACCTTATTAGTCTACTAGGTACATGATGGTCCTTATACCCAAGTAACACCTTCCTCTTCCCTCACTTCAATCTCTTGTATTCTTATCATAATTCTCTTCCATGTTAAAATACACTCCAAAATGACTTAAAATACTACATTTAAATGGGAATACATTGGTAGAGATGTTACGGTATTTAAAAAAAATCCTTAGATAATAGAATATTGTTTAGTAAATCATTTAGGGGGTTATGGAATGATATGAAGGGTGGAATTTAATCATAATGTAACTAATAAATAAAAAAATCCATTAATATAGTATAACATTGAGATTCATTTATTATATCATAATATTACGTAAAAGAGAGTTTGGATTTAATAGATGTTTTTAATTGTAATATATCATGATTTTATAATTAATACAATATATATTTAACATTGATTAATGTGTATAAAAATAGTTATAATGATATAAGAATAATAAAACCCCTTAATGTAGGACTCTAAGTTATATCTAATTGGTTATTATCATGGAATATTATATGTTATGATGATCTATCAATATTATCCAAAAATTAATCTTGGAAATCAAAAATAGTATATTCGTAATATAAATTATAGATGCATATTATTTAGATTAACTTTCTAGTGTATACCACATGTAATGTCACACAGTCATTGATATAATTACATGTGTATGCTTTATATGAATCCCCATTTAATGTGGATAACATTATTATTGATGTTAGAATAATCATACTTCCATACATTTATTATGAAGACCTTGTGACATAGCTAATATTGTGTCGATTGGGTATTTTTATAAACATTTCATCAGTTTAGTATAACTAACATGTATGTTTTCCTCTTGTATGTAATGTATAGAATTTTATTCCACTATTTTAGTAGATTATGGAAATTTAGGGTTATGATTAGTTGAGTTACATGTGTTTTTTTAGACTATTTGGATGAATGACGTGTAATATATTCTTTCAATCACTGCATCATATTTTAATGAATAAATAGTGAATGAGACAACCTATAATTGGATAAAATTTTCTATGTTTAGTCGGAACTATATTTCTTAGAAAAATTGATAATATTAAAATTATTATTATTTATAAAGATTTATCATTAAGGTGACATTTTTATATGTTAAAATCAGTTATTTTGACTAAGATCGTGACGGAACAATTTATATCATGAGAAGTAGTGGTGTTTATGATAGAGGATTATCTTTTCATAAATAAATTTTTAAGGAATTCATAATTTTTTTGAATTTAAAATATCAGTATACTAAAATATGTTTACATTTTATAGAATACACAATACACAACTCCAAGCTTAAACTAACCATTGATATTAATATTTACATGTCATAATTATAAGGTAGTCATTAAATGCCTGGGTATTAATAAGATTAATTAAATTATAAAATATATATAATTTTCATACTCAATAAAAATATATTTATTAATTCATTGGATGTAATCACATAATTTTTCATCAAATTTATTTTATGCTTCATAAATATTTTTTGTTCAAAAATAGATTTCATTTTTCAGGAAATGATATAATTATTATTTTATGAAACTATTAAAAAATTTATTTGATAAAAGGTTTTTAGTTTTTATTAATCATTATTTTAGTATTACCATAGTATTGATTTTTTATATTTTTATAAAAATATTATTATTTTTTAGTGTATAGTGAAAAATATTTATTTTTGTAAATTTGTAATTTTATTCGTTTAAAAGTACCAGTATACACTAAATATTATCTTGTATTAATATGGGTCTTATTTAATTACATATAATTTAATTAATTATATTTTAATAGGTTTTATATCTTATATTGGGATTCGTTTATTTTTTCGTTGAAAATTAATTTTTCAGAAAATTATTCTTATTGTGTTTTTAACATTTATAGTAAAAATGATTTTTTAAAATTATATAAAACTAATTATCAAAATTTTGTTCCATATTTTGAAGCATGATGTCTAAATTTGATAAATATATATCATTAATTTTTTTTTATTTTCATAGTAATCATAATAAATAAATTTTTTATCGGTAAGGGTAAATCAAAAAAGTATGGTTAAAAATAAATTGATAAGGAAAAAAAATAATGAAAAATGTTTCTATTAATATTTAAAATCACTTGTAATTGACTATCCTCATCCAATATTTTAATTTATTGATGTTTTTAGCCATTTAACTTTGAAAATAGATAAGATGATATTTTAAATTAATCTAATGTCAAAATATCAATATTTGCTTTTGATATCTATAAAATTTTATAGCTGTAATCAAAGAATTATTCAATTTTAAAATTTTATTTGAAATATAAATTATTATTTCACCATGATAATTTATTTTTTAATTTCATTAATGAAATAATTACATGAAATGCTTATGCAACACCGACTGAGTGCTTGTAAAAGTAGTAGAAAAATCAAATAAATGATTCTGAAAACTCTAAAAGTAATATTATTTCGGTGAGTTAATGTTTTCAAATAATCTCATAGATAGATATTACGTAATAAATATGTTTTAAGGGATAATATTTTAATTCCTTGTCTTTTATTTTTTTTCAATGTAAAATTAAATGAATATTTACAAAAATGACAATATTGATAATTTATGATAAATAATATTTTATTAAATGATTTAATATTTCTAAAAATCATATCATTGAAGAACAAAATAGTATATGTTTTATATTATAAAAAAATTTCCAATTTTGGACACTTATACTTTTATTGTATGTTTTATTACTTCTTTAGTATAAAAATATTTCATACCCTGGAAATATTCAAAAGCATTAAGGGGGTTAAAATGAAAAGATACTGGTGAAATGATAACCTAAACCAATCCAAATTTTATTGGATGAGGATAATTTTACATATAATTATTTTATATTATTATTAGATCAATATTGATATATTATTGAAAAATAATATATTTATATTAATGTAATACGTTATGTAATAACTAAATTTACCCAAGCCTCATTTTTGAAGTACACCCACATTCCCCCTCACTACACACTTCAAAATACATTTTATTCAACCAATAACTAACCAAATACATTCTAATCATCCCTAAAAACATTCAAGGGGTATTATATTTGGTATAATTACAACCATAGAAGGAATAATGTTGAGTGAAAAAGATGTTTTATGAAGAATAGATATAAATTTTGACTAAATATTTATTTTTTATTTATTTTTCATCATCCATAAAATATTCTTCCAAAAGGATAAAATAATAACCCCATTATTATATATATATAAATATATTTTATGTTAATATAAAAAAACAATTATATCCTTCTTCCATCAAGTGGGAATTTAACACATCATTTTTGTGTATGATAAACTACAACCTCACGAACCGATGTAATTTTTTTCAATAATATCTATCATATATGGTTATCAGGATTTATTTGATATATATATATATATTATTCATTGAATTTTTATCATTCTATAATGTGAAGATATCAACTTTTTTTCTTACCTTTTCAACCATTGACAAATGATATTGTTACTCATATCTATGTGTGTATTATAACATCCATGTAGTGATGTGTTTTTTTATTCATCACCACGTCAATGGATAGTTTATAAATATTTTTTAAATATATTTTATGATAATAATTATATAATTATCTTTTTATAATGATAAATAATACCTACCTTCTTTCCATCATTATCATTAATAAATGGAAATGTTATTCATTTATATGTATTCCCTATGGTCTCCATTATTGAGACATAGTTCATATTTAATTACCATATTACACGATTTGTTTTAAAAGTATAATTGATACATTAAAATTATAATTATCTCATGATTATTATTTTGTAGATTATAAAATAATTACAATGTTGACCAAAATAAACCTACCTAATTCATTTTGTAAAAATGTGTTGAATATCATCAAACATCTAACATGAACATTATTTATTATGTAACAAAATATAATATAGTAATAATTTAAATTATCAGAATAATAACAAGAGAACTATTTGTAAGAAATTAAATAATTAATATAATATTATTATCCCATATAAGAATGAATTTATACAATGATTTTGATTAATTTTAAGGGACAAATTACCTTTAAACCGTTATATTAAATGTTTTAAATGTTTATTTTACTTAAATTTGTACTAAATTTATGCATTATTAGAATTATTTTATTGATGAACTTATATTGAAGAAAAATAAATTTAATATAATTTTTGTGCATCTTTTGAAAATATTGTAAATTATCGCAAAAGGAATATTTTTACATATTTTATATTGAAAATATTGAATTTCACGAAAAGAAGACCAATGAATCTTCTTATATAATGTGTAGTACATCAATAGAATTTCCCACCCCACAACCATTATTTTACGTTATGTGTACTATACAAGTTTCGATGTTTTACTCAAAGAAAAAAATTCTTCCGTTTTTTCTGGGTATTACGGTTTGGAAAAAGGATTTAAAAAAAGGAAATGGTTTTTTGATAACCAAAATTGTTTTTATTATGGGGTCAACAGAGTAATTTAATTGTTTTTGGATGAAAATATATATAATAAAATATATCATCCATGATATTGTAAATTATCATTATCAATGAAGATTGATGATCCTGATTTAAATTACACAATTTGTGTGCTGGATGTATCCTATATGGCTAGTCAGCAAAATACCACTTATATGAATGGGTGATCAGAATATAGTAATCCAATGAGTTGGGAAATGTTACTTATCATCAAAATAAATAAATATGATGTTAAATATTAAGATGTCTCTAAAAAATTTAAATATTATTTTATAATTTCTCGTATGAGTGCATCATACGTTATGAATATGATGCTCTATATGTCCAAAAGGTGGTTTTAAATTATTTATATTGGTTCTAATGGCTATCATTGAACAAAAAGTGAGTGTGTTGTCATGAGGATATGATTTACTTCACACAGAATATAAATTATATAAATATTTAAATAAGTAATGGACTTTCATATTTTTCATTAAACTAAATGTTTTCCTTACTTTTATATCCCTACTGGGCTTTTTTCACTCACAATGAATTTTTTTAAAAAAAATTATGTTTAAGGAGTGTTTGAACAATTAATAAATCAAGATGAAATAAATGAAATGATAAAAACACATTAAATGTTTTATAATATGGGAAAATTGGATACAAAGTGTGTGTTTCCTCTTTCTAATATATGGGTTGTTTATGTAATATTTTATGAACAAATTTTATAAAAATATAAAACTATAACTCCTTTATATTTTAATTAAAGTGAATTATTGTTTAAAGAATCTAGACTATGTAATATTTAAGGTTGTATTCTTATTATTGGATTGAGGGAGAAATTTTTTAGAACCTTGGAGGTTAGGATTCTATTTAAAAATATGTAAATATTACTCTATAAATTAATAACATAGTATGAAATTTTTTATAGTTATTCTTATAAGGATAAATATGATAATTTAAGTGATTGGATGAAAATTTTAATCAATTATTTTATTAATGGTGTAAATTATTAGAATAATTCAGAAATGTTTAGACATTTTCTTTGACATTATGAAATTATTCCGTTTAATTTTTTATTTCTTGTTTAATTGATTTTATGTTAAAAAGATTTTGTAATTTTTATCAATTTTCAAGGAAATAGATCTTTCAAAACCATTATATATCTACGAGATGATTGTTTCTCAATATTATTCCAAAATATTGTTCTAGTGATTTTGAAAACATTTTTAGACTTCAAATCACTTGTAATAAATGGTATCGTTTATCTAAAATATTTCCATTTATAAAAAATTATGGGTCATGGTATCTATTTTATTAGATTTGAATATATGAACTCTTATATCTCCCTTGAAAAAAACAACATAACATACTAGAAAATTTATTATCAAGAAGTATGGAATCATGTTAGGAGATAAATGAAATGTCAATAAAATAATGATGATTGGATTTATAGTTGGAATTATTTTCTTATATTTAATTTATGTTACATTATGGGGATGATAGTGAGGAACCATAAGGAATAAATTAATATATTTTATTTTTAAGAATGAATTACTTATGAATAAGATGATAAAACATGGTAAGATGTTTTAAATAGAAGTAAAATAAAAGATGGGATTATGTATTTTGTTTTCTGAATTATAATATAATTTTATTTTATAAATCATATTATTAATTATTATAAATATTATGAAAATCTTGAAAAACATAAGTATTATTCAATAGACGGATTAATTTTTCAAATTTGGAAACATATATTAAAATGTATGGACAATATAGATTTTTTAAAGAGAAAAGGTGATATTTTTTGGAGAAATTAGTTTATGAGAATATAATTGTAGGATAAATAAATATATGCGTTAAAATGTGAATAATGTGAGGGAAGTAATTTTCTATTAATATTATTTTATTTTGTGAAAAAATAAGTTGTATAAAAATCATTAGAAGTTAAAAATTAATTTGACGATTACTTTAATTTTTATGAACATTCATCATATTTTTATTACCATATGTTCTATATTATAATAAACTATGATATTGAAATTCAATTTTGGGATTAAATAATTATATTTTATAAGTTGTTCACTATTTTTGAAACATTATATGATTTAGGTAAATTTAAATATTTTTGTATAAGATGGAATTTTATTTGATAAATAAATGTTGAATTGCCTTTTCGTAGCATATATGATTTTAATGACACTGTATAGGGATTTGTGTTATTAATGGAAATTATTATCATATCATAGATGTAGAGACCCGTATCTTGACGTACATGGACATTACATTACTTTTGCAGAATACTTAGTACATAACAAAAACACACACACAAGGATCGTAATAGTTTAGTGTCTTTGGAAACTCGGAATGTAATCTTCTAATCGTGGTGAAAGATCTTCAATATCTCCCATAAAGATCTTCCATTTTTTTACCTAAAACCATTCTTTATATCCTGGGGAAAAGAAAACATAAAAGGGTGATCTCAAATGCTCAGTAATGGTAAACAAAAGAAAAATCAATCACATCATATTCATAAGAACATAACTTTTGGAAATCATAACCTGCAAAAGAGAGCATAATTTCATAACATGGGATAAATCATAGTAGTGAAATGAAATCCCAATAATCATAACATAAAACATAAAACTTTGTTGCATACACACATAATCATAGAGAATCATTTCTTGTTAGTCAAGACTCATTGCCAAGACTATCTTAGTGGACAAAGTCCCTTTCTGAACCGAGTCACCCTCGTTTCAGTCCTATTTCACTGAACCGGTATAACCTACCATTCCAGCCATGTCTATCTCATGAGATATAAAATCTTTACCCAATGCATTTGAGGGAGATATAGGTCCCACCCATCTCATAATGATACCATTCTTATGTGTGCCACAAAATCATAAATCATACATCATTACATAACCAATATAATAAAAATGGGAATCTTAAACATCGTGACATCATAAAACAATTCATATAAGATAAAGGAATTCATAAAAATATTTCCATCACAACATAATCAAATCCATGTAATAATAGGGATATAAACAGAACCCTTTATTATCTTAGAAGGAAACTAATTTTGATAAAACACTTGAACTCCATTCTTGAGGAAAATATCATTTCTACTCCAAAAACACTTTTCCTTTCTTAACATGTCATAAAATTTTAAACTAAAATAAGTTCATTAAAAATAAGCTTGAAATCTTTTAAAGGAAGCTTCTTGGAAATAATGTTTTAAAAATCCATTCATGCCTTATAAGTTAAAAAACATTCTTCTCGTACTTTTGTCAGAAAAGTAAAAAAGTACCTCATACGAAAAATGCCAAAAGATTCCTTTCATATCTTTTACTAAAATCTCACCAAAGGGTAAAATTTGATATAAACTATTGTAGAAGGATATAAATATTACATATTGGGTAAACATGGATGTGGATGATAAAATACACCCCAGTAAATACCAATGTATAAACAATCTCGGATAAAATGAGATTGTGACATTTCCCTTACCTTAGGTCCGATTTGCTTCGTAAGTGTCCGAACCTCCTGTATAATGATTTAAATAATTTCATTTACTTATTAAAAAATCATATTCATTTTTATTATATCATATATTGTTCACTTATGACTTTATATTACCCGTTCTTTTGTAAATTCATGTTAAAGTAGCGTTTTGGGTAAAATCGTCTCATTTGTTGTTCGTGTTTTAACTTGTAATTATTCATATGATTACTTAGATCATTATTAATTAATTATATAATATAAAACATGATTTATATATAATATATATTCAGAATATACATATATATAATGGATCGATAAATGGAAAGAAATACACCGTTCATGGAGACGGTAGGCTGTATGTACGCATGAACGCTGTTTTCGTTTCCTTATTGAATTGAGTGGAATTAAGTAGATGACATTCATATATATAAACATAAATACAGTAGCTTTATAATGTCATATATTTCATTATTATTGCTTATATATACTTTATAATCATCCTTAAATGGTTAACATGGAGAATGAATCTCATCGCGTCGTGGAGACGGTAGTCCGTACGTACGCACGTGTGACGATAGTGTTCTCATGATCGTGAACTTGTGTTTAAGTGTATGTATAATATTTCAGTATCAATATCACTTTATAATAATCATATATAGTTATTATTTACACCATTATACCCATCCAAGTAAGGTGGTGGTGGTTAATAGATTTCACCACGGCGTGGAGACGATATTCCGTACGTACGCACGCGCGGTGATTTCATTTTCCGTAGGATGGATAGATGGTGAAATAGGTTTGTTTCATAATTATAATAACATATCCGTATATGAGTGATACTGATGTTATTACTTCATAATGAAACAACCTAATAAGAAGGAGTGGAAGAAGAAATAAAGTGAAAGAATCGGTAACGGAAATTACCTCTTCTTTGAAGCGCCTCTTTGAGACCTCCTCTTAGGGCATTAAAATTGGTCTTTGAGGAAGACCAGAACCTCTAGGATGTTGCTAGGGAAGTGGAGAAGAGATTTTGGCAGGGGTTGGTCGAGCTTGAAGGCTCAAAGTTGTGTGAGGAAGAGAGGGAGGAGGTGTCCTTTTATAAGGGAGCAGAGGGGCACCTTTGGAATAACTAAAAATATTATTTAATTATAAAGTCAATTTCGGTTTTAAATAGCTCCAAATTGATTTATTTCGAGGCTAAGGTGGGGATGGGTCGAAATACTCTCATCCAATATAATTTAGACAAGTTTAGGTTCCTATTTTAACCTTATCATTTAGATTTAACATTAAGTTAAATAATTTTACTTTTACCGTGTCTTCTTGTGTTCTTTCACTATAAGGTTAATAAACTTACTATAAGAAGCCAAAAGAACCCCAAATTGTTTATTATTAATATATATAACCTTATATAAGTCATTTTTCTGAACCCTAGATTTTTAGGAATAAAATAACAATTAATAATATAATATTTGTTTTAAAAACTATTTTATGTCAATTTTGAGACTATTTAGTAATTGATTTTTGTGAAACTCATAAAAGAATGATAAGTTCGAAAAAAGTTAATTAAATCAATAATAACATGTCATATGAACCTATAAAATTAGTGGAATTCATAAAAAGTCTGAAATTACATTTATTTGAGCATTTATAACATCAATTATGTTAACATTTCCTTAAAAGGGTAATTACTGAATCATCGTTGTGTCATAAATAAATTAATTTATTTAATGTCTAAAAATTATAAATAAAAGATCATTATGTAGGAAATATTTTTAGCTTTCTAATGAATAATTATAGTCGAATTTATCTTATGTATAACCCCATATTGAAAATGTTTTGGTTATTAAACTTTGATTTTAACTATTTTAACTATTCATTAAATAAAATAATATTAAATTCCATAATCTAATCCAAGTGGACCTAAATGGTCATATTATATTCATAAGGTTGTTTTCGGTCGAATTAAACTTATCCAATAGAATTACGACATGTGTTAGGGTAATAGTAATATCATATTTACCCTTAGTTACCCTATTTACTATTAACCGCGGTAAAAAAAGTAAAAAGTTACTATTCACCAAATATTATTTTTATCTCATTGAACCACATTTTACTTACTGACATCAACCGTGTCTCTCAGATTTTTGAAATTCCACTCACAGAAGCGGTAAAATTAAGTTTTATGAAAAAATCAGTTTTTTAACTACCACTTAGTGGTATCACTATTCATCAAAAATTGAAAGTTTTCAGAAAAATACCAAAAATTAGGCGTAAGCTATATTTGATATTATGAACTAAAAAATGATTTATATTTTACCAAATTCAAAACATATCATTTTCATTAATTAATTTAAAAATTAATTCCCGTCGTCAAAACAAAAGGCGTGTTTTTAAGAGATAATAACTATCAAAAGATTGGCACTTGTTTATAACTAGTTTAAATGTGAAATTACATCCAATGACCAACATTGTATTAAATTGTAAAAATATATTCTAAATATACTTTAAAACCACTCAAATTAATAATTTATCACTATTAATTATTTCGATTGAAAAAGTTGTTTTTAATTAAAATTTAGTAATGTTCACTATTCATCAAAATATGAAAGTTATCCGAAAATCACCAAAATTTCACCCTAAGCTAATTTCGATATTACGAATCCAAAAATGAATTCCATTTTGAAAAATAAAATTATAAAAATTTCAAAAAGTGGTTATTACTATTCATAACGGCTAGTTTTAATAATATTTTAATAGCATATTGTTGTTTAGTGAAACTCGGTATTGCGTACTACACACGCTATCAAGGAAGGCCGCGATTGCGTGTAATGAAAGGCAAGTCAAGGATGCGTGTTGTGCAAGCTCCTTTTGGTGTAGCATAAAACAAAAGACATTAATGAGATTAAAAAGAATATTTTTCATAAAATCTCGGGGTGTTACAATAGAGAAGATATAATTTGGGTATTTACATATTTGGTATGAGACAAGACTGATTGATGTTATTTGAGATAAATGTTAAATTCATCTTTGGAGAATATGTGGTAAAAAAATTTAATCATTCATTTTCTAAATTAGTTAAGAATATATTTAACTAATTTTGAGTATATTTATATATGCAATGATTTAATTTGAAATTTATTTTTATTGATAAGGGTTTGGATATGAATTATGTATTTCTTTGTACACATGTCTATTCAATTTGGGAATTCTATTATACTAAAAAATTTGGTTTTTCTTAATGTCTAAAGATAATAGTAACTACATATTATCCATTTGTGAAATTATGTGATTCGTTAAAAGTTTTTTTAGTTTATTACACATAAAATCTATATTGAATACCCATCATTTGATGAAAAGGATGATATTGTGGTGTAAATTGATTAAAGTATAGAATTATACATTTAAAATGAGTATATATTCATATGATTATAGTCTAGAAGCTAAATGAGTTCTTAAAGAGTAGGAAAATGATCATAAAAAAAATTATCTAACTAAATTAATTTATGATCAATCATTGGCCTTTTTCACATATCATTTATTTATGGATTTTTATACATTAAATTTATTATGAACATTCATTTTCATGTGATTAATTTTCTCTTTCTTTCATGACCCGACATTCCTCGATCCATGAACATAGTCACCTAAACCCATGGGTATCTAATAATGCATTGGTCTCCCCCCCCAACACACCACATGATATTACCCACTAGGGTCACTTATTAGATGAATAACAGTACCCATAGGCCAACACATGTTCTTTCATTGTGATTTTTCCTCACTCAAACACACCATGGGATACATCCTGTGAGTTCACCCATCCTGATCAGTATTCTAGACTAAGATTGTCTTGCTATGGATGTCTAATTAGATAGGATCCTAAAAAGAACATTTCACCTTGTTGACATTGGTAGTAACATTTATCATTTTTATGACTAACTTTTTTAGGGCGGTTACACTCTCCAACTCATTAAATAATTAAACTCTCATTATAGAACACAAGACTCAATACCAGTTATTTCCCCTCCACTTATGAATGGGTATTGGATTTGATAAAAATATTCATGACCTGACCTTCCTCGGGCCATGAACTTTGTCACCTGACCCTGTGGGTATACTATAATACCTTTTATGCCTTCCCATAAAACCACCCGATATTACCAATTATGCTATCTTATCACACCAATGACTATCCCCGTAGTTCAACACATGTTATGTTAATGTTTTTGCCCTCACTAACACACATCGTAGGAACTTTCCTTGGAGGTCACCCATCTATATCACTATTTAAATCAAATAATTCTTAAATGTGGAGTTATAATATGTTAGGAAAGGAAAAATAAAGGCTCACCTTGTTGAGTTGGGTTCTAACATTTTTCCATTTTTTCTCACATCTCTAGGGTTGTTACACTTAATTTTGAAGAACCTTACCTAAATACCCTCTCTAAGTGGTAACCGACAAAGATTTTAATATTCCCAAATTGAAATTCCAATCTCCAGAAGCTATAGACTAGAACTTGGGTGTCAAAAAAGTTCCAAAGGGAATGATTTAATTGAAAATGAAGTAGAACCAATGAAATATATAGATATTTAGAAAGAAAAATCAGAAGAAAAAATGATTATATATGTTATAAAAGTTAGATAACAATAGAAGCGATATAACTGAAATGGTATAAAGCCAATGTCCAAGAGTGAAGACCAACTATAATTGGTGAAAAACTATAAAATATATTCTAAAACAATCTATACGGGATAATGTGGGAAAACTCACACTGTTGCACCACTAGCTACCTCAACCCAGCTGATAGAAACCTCCATCACCTCTCCATAACCCATTTCATTACCCTACATTAGAGGACATACAATGTTCTATGAACCATCAAAGAGGTACATATTTTAACTACCCAAAATTTTATTAATGGTAACTCCTCTTTATATAATTAAATATATTATTATGTAAAGTTGTTATATAAAAAAATGCACTTATTTGGTTTTATGTCTTTGTATTTTAAAACACCGTTATGTATTGTTACTGTTGATAATATATCCATTGAACAGTAATCACATGATTAGTATAAATATAGGGCATTGAGAAATCCAAAATTCATCAAACAAAGGAAGCGATGGCCTCATCCAGTATAATTTTTCCACATGAATCCAATTTGTAAGATCATGGAAAATAGGTAGAATCACTGGGCTTATATCTTGACCAATCCAAATCCTAGCTTCAACACGTTAAGCTTGAATGGAATCACCTATAGGATAAGTGGAAGTTAATAGAGATTACCACTAGAGTGATGTTATCAGAGCCTCCCCAAGAGTATGTCACCATCACACAATTTACACTTATGTATTATGTGGGTGTTATAGGGGTTATGTAACAAGACCCTAGAACTATGATTATGTGCATTATTTATTTATATAATAAATAATAGACATTAATATTATTATTATTACATGGTAAATACTTTTTTAAGCACAAATAGTATTTTAAGTTAATATTCAATTTTTAAATCTATTCAGATGAATTAATGGATTATTAAATAAAATAATATTTTAATAAATAATTATTTTTAAAATATATTTAATTATATTTAAATGATTGTATAATTTTTATAAATAAATTTTTAATTTTTATTATGGTATGAAAGCAATTTTTTTCAAACCCCATGAATTTGTCATTAATGTTGGTTTTTATTTTAAAAATAAAAAATCACATATTTTGAAAATTATTTAGATAAAATTAATGTTATTTTTCGAATCAGTACTTCAAAATTATCCAATGGTGGATTTTTCATAATTTTCTGAGAGTCTTGAAATTTTGGGAATAAATTAAATACCATTTAAATATGAAATATGTTTTATGAAATCATAAAGATCTAATAGTTATATAATAAAATACTTTAAATTGGATGTTCATACAATATATGTTTCTCTTTTAAAATAATGTTATTTTAGGATTTTTTGAATTATTTTACAAATCCTTTGGGGACCCCCAAGACTTATAAAAATTTTTAACACTTTAAAATGATTTCCTTGAGAGTGTGACTCACCTCCACATAAGCAAGCCATATATTTGAATAATTTCAGAAATTGTCTGGATAAAATAATTTTTTCTAATCAACTTTGTCAAAAACCATGGGCAAAAACCATTGGAAAAAACCATTGGTTGTTTTGTTGTTTTGATTAGTTTAATGTGTGGTGTCCAAAACCAAAATAATAAAGAATTCCCACTCCTTTCCTATATAAACCCACTAAATATCCCATTCATCTTAATTGAAACAATTTTTATCTCTACCAAATGCTTAAATACTCTATCTATAGTCCTCCCAAGGTTCCCCAAGATTCTAATAAGACTCTCTAAAGCCCCTCCCATGCCTTTGGGATCACACTTCTGAGTAAGGGATTTCTCCCATTCTCATTTTTTGTTCAAATTTATTTATGTTTTTATACCCTTTTATTTTCCATTAAAAATGTTGGGGTATGATTTCTCACCTCCCATATAATTCCCTCCTCATGTTTGAATAATTATATACCCCTTTCTATCTCATTAATGCCACCCTCATACACCATTTACCATGCTGAAATTCCATAATGGATTTATTATTTTCTCATTTTTTCCTTGTTTTTTCATATTGTTATCCCCTTGTATATTGATTTATAAATGTTGGAGTATGATTTTAAAACTCTCCCATACATCCCTAGTTATGTTTTAATTATGAGAGACTTAATTATATCTCATTAATCCATCCCATGTACACCTGTTACCATTCCAAATTCTCATTAGAGTTATTTCCTTTCTCCTCTTTCTTCATTTTTCTTTATTATGGTACGCCTTCAATTTATAAATTCCATGTGTTTGGATATGTATATATATTACATATTTTCTTTCCATTTCAAGTACATGTTATGAGATATTCATTTCTCCCTCATCAACCATTTTTATGACTTTTTATGTCATGTTGTTATGCTGCCAAAATTGCACCGAGATTTTCCAATAAAAAAACATAGTGTAATGAATACAATATCCATTTATCAATCCATGGTATTCACCTTTATGAACATACACATTTTAAATGGTACTTATAATTATATATTCTATATTCATGTATCATGGAATATCCTATGATGTTGAATTATACCATGTCATGTGTTCCATGTGGCACACTTATGCATGAAATGAAATGTTCATAAAGGGTGAGCCCTGATAGCACTCCAATGCATTGGGAAAAGAATAGTATCACAATACTCAATATGCAGTGAGGGTTTACTCTTGATAATTCATGTTCAATTAGGGTTTAAGCATTCACCAAGTTCAATGATACTTTTCTATTTTAATATCATGTTAAATTTTATTACCACATTTCCATGTTATGATAATGATGTTGTATAATGCCTTTATATTCAAGTTTCTATTGTGCTCCATTGATTTTCCTATTTCCTAACATGTACTAAATTCTTCTTTTTATGCCATGTTTACTCCCTTACTGAGATTTATAACTCACCCTTTTCTTGTGCATGTCCACAGGTTATCCCAGGCAATGCTAAGTACAATGGAATTTTGTGGTAATGTAAAAGAAGTTCTCAATATAAATATTGGGTTTTACATTCTAAGTTGATATGTAATGTTCTTATTTTCCCAAGACACTATAACTATCAACCTGCATAGTTTTATTAAGTGAATTATTATGTAATAAATCATTTTTAAGTGTGTAATAAAGAGTAGGGTTGTTATAGTTGGCATTATAGGATATGTTTGGTTATTTTTGGGATAAGGATTAGAAAAACTTAGTGAATGCCACTAGGATTAGACTATGTATTATAAAAACATCACTAAATTTTTATGAGTATTATTATAGCATCCCGTATTTTTATAACATAACTTTCATTCCATTACACGGAACTGAGGATCTTTATGGTTTAGTGTCTTGGAAACAAGGAACATAAAACATGAAACAAAAAAAACATTCTTCTTAAACAATTGAAAGGATTCTCCTCATGTTCACCCTAGGCTCATTACTGCATCTCATAACATGGGGACATACATCAAAAGGAAGGGTGAGCAGAAGGCCCAGTAAGGGAAACAAGTGAAACATTTTACATATGAACTTGAGATACATCAATAAAGTCATGAAAATAACTTTAAGGCATGAAAATGAAATCATGAGGCATATCATAATAAAAATAAAACTTTTTCATAATCTTGAAGATGTGGGTACATCATTTAACAAAGACAATCATGAACATATCACCAAGGTCCATCCCCAAGGTGTAATTTGAAAATTACCAAGGTTACTCACCAAGGTATCGTGAAAATTGTAATCTCTAGTGGTTACATCATTACCCAATGCATTGGAGCGCTATCAGGGAGCACCCTTAAATTTGAATTTATTATCATGTGATCCACATATATCATCATCAAAAATTTCATAAATAACCCATATAGCACAAAATAAATGGGTTTCATTTCGTAATCATAACGTTTTAAAAACTGCTTTAAAGACATGATCTTTACGTCACCTTAAAACCCACAGAAAATGAAGGTGGGTCTCATGTATGTAAATCCCAGAATTTAAAATAGAACATTTTGGTATATATGTGAATACCCATTTAGAATAAAGAGCTTTCAGTATTCACTTAATAATATAAAAGAACTTTAGAAAAAGAGAGAGACATTTTGAGATGGAAATTCTGCAGCATAACGGCTATGTTATGAGGTTTTAGAAGACATTAAAAAGAGAGGGAAAATAGGTCAAACATTCATAAATGACCCATAAAACAGTATATTTACAGAATAAGAAGGATAAATGAACATGGTAATGAAATTTCAAGGACATACCATTTGAAATGAAAAACATGGAAGGAGGACAAAAATTAGATTTCTCTTATGAAAGTTCAGCAGCCTAACGGCACTACTTAAACTTCAACAAAAATGATTTGAAAAGATCAAGTAGGGTCTCTCATCATGTGAACATAAGAGTTCAGTATGATAGGTATAGAGATAATTCCCCAACAAAATTAAAAAGGAACTTGAAAGACTTGACATGAAAGTAGAACTTTGAAAAGAATGTGAAGGGTGAAAGAATCCCTTAAACATTCGGCAGCCTAACGGCGCCACATAAAACTTCAAAATACTGAATTGAAGAGATCAAATGGGGTATCTAATCATATGAACATAAGAGTCCAGTATGATAGATATAGAGATCATACCCCAACATAACAAAAAGTAACTTAAAAGATTTGACATGAAAGTAGAACTTCAAAATGAGAAGGGTGAAGAACCACTTAATAAATTCGGCAGCCTAACGGCGCCACTTAAAAATTCAAAATACTGAATTGAAGAGATCAAATGGGGTCTCTCATAATATGATAATAAGAGTCCAGTATGATAGATATAGAGATCATACTCCAACACAACAAAAAGCAACTTGAAAGAATTGACATGAAAGTAGAACTTCAAAACAAGAAGGGTGAAGAACCACTTAATAAATTCGGCAGCCTAACGACACCACTTAAAACCTCAAAATACTGAATTGAAGAGATCCAATGGGGTCTCTCATCATATTAACATAAGATTCCATTATGAAAGATATAGAGATCATACCCCAACATAACAAAAATTAACTTGAAATAATTGACACGAAAGTAGAACTTCAAAACGAGAAGGGTGAAGAACCACTTAAAAATTCGGCAGCCTAACAGCGCAACTTAAAACATCAAAATACTGAATTGAAGAGATAAAATGGGGTCTCTCATACTTATGAACATAAAAGATCAGTATGATGAATTTAGAGATCATAACCCAACATAATAAAAAGGAACTTGAAATACTTTACATGAAAATAGATCTTGAAAAATGAGAAGGGAGAAAGAATCTGTTACCAAAATTTCGGCAGCATAACGGCGCCACTTAAAACTTCATAAAACGAAATAATGAGAGTAAGAGGGGATATCTCATTATATGAACATAAAAAGGGAAGTAAGGGGAGTATAAAAGAACATCCTCCAACATAAGAACATGGAGCATAAAAGGAATGACATAAAAGAGATTACTTGAAATTAAAGAGAGAGGTCGGATCCCTTACCTTAAAACGTAACTCTTAAAACTCAACGGTTTGGAACTTGAGGGCTTGGGGGCACCTTGGGAGGACTCCTTGGGAGGTAAGGAGACCATAAATTCGTTGGGGGAGAGTTGGGAGTAAAAATTAAAGGAGGAAAGGGTGGGTATTTATAGGGAAAGTGAGAGGACAAGGCATTAATGGCCAAGGGACACCTAATTAGTGGTTTTGGCAAAACCATGGGCTTGCCCATGGTATTTGCCCATGGTATTGGCCACTTGGAACACCTAATACCTTATCTTACTATTGATAATTCGACCATATTGAATATATACTTAATACATCATTTAATGATGTCATTAAACACCTGTAACTTAAAAACTATATTTTCACTATTCATCGAAAATTCAACTTTCTCAGAATAATCCCAAAATTTCACCTTAACCAAATATCAATGCTCTGATTTCAAAAATGAAATCCATTTTATAAAAATAATTTTCTAAATATTTTTAATTTAATTTTTAAATAAAAACACTATTCATTGAAAATTTATTTTTTTCAGAAAAATCCCAAAAAATTTCCTTAACATAATATCGATGCTCTGAGTTCAAAAATGAAGTCCATTTTATAAAAATAATTTTATAAATATTTTTAATTAAAATTTTAATTAAAAAACAATATTCATCCGAAAAAACTAATACTTGAATAATAATTTATGAAACCATTATTTAACCATTTTATTGAATCACATTACTTAATCAAAGTGCCTAGCTTATTTTAATACTTTTTTTAAGTGAGATTACTAATTCATTTGGACACATTATTAATCCTAATCATAAAATCACTATTCATAATTTACTATTCATCAAAAATCAAGTTGATCTTATTAGACTCTAAATTTCATACTGAACATAATTTCAGAAGACCATTTTTTGAAAATCATTACACATTTTTAATTATTTAGGGTTTACATAAACATATTTAAAATATCGTTTTTCTAAAATTCATCAAAAATATGCATACTATATTTATCCGGTCATTTGAAAATTCATAAAAGAAATCGAAATTTATATTTAAAACAAAGGATTACACAAGACAGTTACGGTCTCCTTACATAGCCCCTTATCACACCAGCATAGGACCTAAGTGTAAGGTGTGCTAAGGTGAGAGAATCCGAGGGAGGCTCGGCCAACATCGCACGAGTAGTAATTTCTATCAGTTTGAACTTCTCGCGAATGCGATCCCGTTCTAGCTTTATACGATGAAGTTCAGCTTGGGTTTGGTCCAGAGCAAAGCCCAGTGGTGCTACCTCCTTCCCAAGTTCTGTTAGATGGGCTTCGATTGGTCCAAGACAACTGGGTGAGGCCATCGAATCTTCTTTCTATATTAATTAACCAAGATTGCTTGTATTTAGAGACAATAGTCAAAACGTTTAGTTTCCAGTGGTCATATTGACCAATGGTCAAATAACAGTCAAAACCCAACAGTCTCATTTTAATTATACTCATGTTACCAAATGAAACATTTTTGTTGCGTATAAAAATAACACATAAAATTAGGAAACAATATTTATTTCAAATTTCGGGTTGTTACAATCTTCCCCCCTTAAGAAATTGCGTCCTCGCAATTTTTAAAATTGGGTTTTGAAATTTCATTGAAAGTCCCACATCAGAAAAGGAGTCAGTAAAACTTTTACTTTAAAAGAAAGAAAGGGAAGTACAAAGGTCACCCGAGTTAACCCACACTAGGATTCCATGTAGGTAAACATGGACATGGAGGAGAAAACAAAGGGTCAAGTTCTGAGGGAGAGTGATAGAGAACATGATTAGGAGAAAGTTAACCATGAGAAAATCCCAAACTTATGATGTGTGTAAAAGGTCTTTGATTACCTAGTAGGAAACGTAAACCAACAACATTTTTGTTTTACGTTTCTTTTCATAATTTTGAGGAATTCATTTACTACATAGAACAAAAACATAAGAAAATATACCTACCTTCAAGTAGAGTTTCATCCTTTAATAAGTCCCTACCAACACTAATCTTTTCTCCAAATGATGAGAATTCAAAAACACTTGGTCTCATAAAAGCACAAGAATCATCTTCTAGAGAATCACATAATCTACAAAAGATTAACTATCTATTTCTTCTATCTTTAAACATTATCCTAAAAACAGAATGGTTAAGGTAAAACAACTCTTCAAAAAGAAAGAATCCCATAGGAATGGAAACTAATTTTAAATCTTCAAAGTTCCATGGTACTACCCAAAGTTCATCATAGATCATTCCACAAATAACGGTCTTAAAATTCCTCAAAATAAACCAAACTAAGATTGAAACCCAAATACAAGAAGGATTTGGTAACATAGTCTTCCAAAACAACTTCATTGTTCATCTCCAGACAACATCAACCAATCCTAATATCTTATAACAAAAGTAGCTAACCTAAACATATTTTACCCAAGATAGGTTAATCATTCCCATAAGTAACCTAAATTACTATAAGTCCACCTTAAATTCATAAATTCTTCAAAATATAAGTCAACCTTACTCCTCAATGAAAATACTATAGTAATCTATTTACCTCGATCATATAGGGTCCCCAAAATAGTGAACGTCTTCCAAAATAATAATCATCTTTTAATCCCCTAATCATATCTGTCATATTAATACAGAAATTGTTGCATTTCCTATCACATTGGTTGTTGGGACACATTATTCCATTTCCCACCATTATCTAAGAAGAGAAAGTATAATTAGAGGCTTAAATACTTAACCAATAATCATGAAAAGGAACTTAAAGTATATAAGGATAACTTGTAGAAGAAAAGTATACCCTAACTTGTGATCCCCTAGGTTCCCATCTAGGTTATCCATGATCATATATTCTTATGTGAATCTTTATTTTATTTTATCTTTGTTCCTTTAACAATGGTTCACACCAAGCTTATGAATTTACCAAAGCATATCCCCCGGGAGTGTCGTAACTAAGAGTGCAGCAAGGCCCATTGTCGTGTACCAGTTCCCGTTCAAGTCTAGCTCAAAGTGGTGTTTTCGGGTTTTACCCCTATGTACATCTGTGCCAGAGCCACCTCTACCTGCTCGTATCCAGACATGGATGTATTTGCTTGGAAACCCCTTACTCAATACTCACCAAAATACCAGGAAGATTTCCTATATTTAAACTTTTCTATAGGGTTATTCCTAGAGTTTTCATATCCTAATTTCCACAAATAACTAAACCATCCTTTGATACCAACTATAGCATCCCGTCTTTTTATAACATAACTTTCATTCCATTACACGGAACTGAGGATTTTAAGGTTTAGTGTCTTGGAAACAAGGAACATAAAACATGAAACAAAAAAAACATTCTTCTTAAACACTTTAAAGGCTTCTCCTCATGTTCACCCTAGGCTCATTACTGCATCTCATAACCTGGGGACATACATCAAAAGGAAAGGTGAGCAGAAGGCCCAGCAAGGGAAACAAGTGAAACATTTTACATATGAACTTGAGATACATCAATAAAGTCATGAAAAGAATTTTAAGGCATGAAAATGAAATCATGAGGCATATCATAATAAAAATAAAACTTTTTCATAATCATGAAGATGTGGCTACATCATTTAACATAGACAATCATGAACATATCACCAAGGTCCATCCCCAAGGTGTCATTTGAAAATTACCAAGGTTACTCACCAAGGTATCGTGAAAATTGTAATCTCTAGTGGTTACATCATTACCCAATGCATTGGAGCGCTATCAGGGCGCACCCTTAAATTTGCCTTTATTATCATGTGATCCACATATATCATCATCAAAAATTTCATAAATAACCCATATAGCACAAAATAAATGGGTTTCATTTCGTAATCATAAAGTTTTAAAAACTGCTTTAAAAACATGATCTTTATGTCACCTTAAAACCCACAGAAAAGGAAGGTGGGTCTCATGTATGTAAATCCCAGAATTTAAAATAGAACATTTTCGTATATATGTGAATACCCCTTTAGAATAAAGAGCTTTGAGTATTCACTTAATAATATAAAAGAACTTTAGAAAAAGAGGGACATTTTGAGACGGAAATTCTGCAGCATAACGACTATGTTACGAGGTTTTAGAAGACATTAAAAAGAGAGGGAAAATAGGTCAAACATTAATAAATGACCCATAAAACAGTATATGTACAGAATAAGAAGGATAAATGAACATGGTAATTAAATTTCAAGGACATACCATTTGAAATGAAAAACATGGAAGGAAGACAAAAATTAGATTTCTCTTATGAAAGTTCGGCAGCCTAACGACGTTACTTAAACTTCAACAAAAATGATTTGAAAAGATCAAGTAGGGTCACTCATCATGTAAACATAAGAGTTCAGTATGATAGATATAGAGATAATTCGCCAACATAATTAAAAAGGAACTTGAAATACTTGACATGAAAGTAGAACTTTGAAAAGAATGAGAAGGGTGAAAGAATCCCTTAAAAATTCGGCAGCCTAACGGCGCCACTTAAAACATCAAAATACTGAATGGAAGAGATCAAATGGGGTCTGTAATCATATGAACATAAGAGTCCAGTATGATAGATATAGAGATCATACACCAACATAACAAAAAAGAACTTGAAAGAATTGACATGAAAGTAGAACTTCAAAATGAGAGGGGTGAAGAACCACTTAATAAATTCGGCAGCCTAACGACGCCACTTAAAAATTCAAAATACTGAATTGAAGAGATCAAATGGGGTCTCTCATCATATGATCATAAGAGTCCAGTATGATAGATATAGATATCATACTCCAACATAAAAAAAATCAACTTGAAAGAATTGACATGAAAGTAGAACTTCAAAACGAGAAGGGTGAAGAACCACTTAATAAATTCGGCAGCCTAACGACGCCACTTAAAACTTCAAAATAATGAATTGAAGAGATCAAATGGGGTCTCTCATCATATGAACATAAGAGTCCAGTATGATAGATATAGAGATCATACCCCAACATAACAAAAAGGAACTTGAAATAATTGACATGAAAGTAGAACTTCAAAACGAGAAGGGTGAAGAACCGCTTAAAAATTCGGCAGCCTAACGGCGCCACTTAAAACTTCAAAATACTGAATTGAAGAGATAAAATGGGGTATCTCATCATATGAACATAAAGGATCAGTATGATAAATTTAGAGGTCATAACCCAACATAATAAAAAGGAACTTGAAATACTTTACATGAAAATAGATCTTGAAAAATGAGAAGGGAGAAAGAATCCGTTACAAAAAAATTCGGCAGCCTAACGGCACCACTTAAAACTTCATAAAACGAAATAATGAGAGTAAGAGGGGATCTCTCATTATATGAACATAAAAAGGGCAGTAAGAGGAGTATAAAAGAACATCCTCCAACATAAGAACATGGATCATAAAAGGAATGACATAAAAGAGATTACTTGAAATTAAAGAGAGAGGTCGGATCCCTTACCTTAAAACGTAACTCTTAAAACTCAAAGTTTTGGATCTTGAGGGCTTGGGGGCACATTGGGAGGACTCCTTGGGAGGTAAGGAGACCATAAATTCGTTGGGGGAGAGTTGGGAGTGAAAATTAAAGGAGGAAAGGGTGGGTATTTATAGGGAAAGTGAGGGGACAAGGCATTAATGGCCAAGGGACACCTCATTAGTGGTTTTGACAAAACCATGGGCTTTCCCATGGTATTTGCCCATGGTATTGGCCACTTGGGACACCTCATACCTTATCTTACAATTCATAATTCGACCATATTGAATATATACTTAATACATCATTTAATGACGTCATTAAACACCCGTAACTTAAAAACTATATTTTCACTATTCATCAAAAATTCAACTTTCTCAGAATAATCCCAAAATTTCACCATAACCAAATATCAATGCTCTTATTTCAAAAATGAAATCCATTTTATAAAAATAATTTTCTAAATATTTTTAATTTAATTTTTAAATAAAAACACTATTCATAGTAAATTTATTTTTTTCAGAAAAATCCCAAAAAATTACCTTAACATAATATCGATGCTTTGAGTTCAAAAATGAAGTCCATTTTATAAAAATAATTTTCTAAATATTTTTAATTAAAATTTTAATTAAAAAACACTATTCATCTGAAAAAACGAATACTTGAATAATAATTTATGAAACCATTATTTAACCATTTTATTGAATCACATTACTTAATCAAAGTGCCTAGCTTATTTTAATACTTTCTTTAAGTGAGATTACTAATTCATTTGGACACATTATTAATCCTAATCATAAAATCACTATTAATAATTTACTATTCATCAAAAATCAAGTTTATCTTATTAGACTCTAAATTTCATACTGAACATAATTGCAGAAGACCATTTTTTGAAAATCATTACACATTTTTAATTATTTAGGGTTTACATAAACATATTTCAAATATCCTTTTTCTAAAATTCATCAAAAATATGCATACTATATTTATCCGGTCATTTGAAAATTCATAAAATAAATCAAAATTTTTATTTAAAACAAAGGATTACACAAGACAGTTACAGTCTCCTTACATAACCCTTATAACACCAGCATAGGACCTAAGTGTAAGGTGTGCTAAGGTGAGAGAATCCGAGGGAGGCTTGGCCAACATCGCACGAGTAGTAATTTCTATCTGTTTGAACTTATCGCGAATGCGATCCCGTTATAGCTTTATACGATGAAGTTCAGCTTGGGTTTGGTCCAGAGCAAAGCCCAGTGGTGCTACCTCCTTCCCAAGTTCTGTTAGATGGGCTTCGATCGGTTCAAGACAACAGGGTGAGGCCATCAAATCTTCTTTCTATATTAATTAACAAAGATTGCTATTATTTAGAGACAATAGTCAAGACGTTTAGTTTCCAGCGGTCATATTGACCAATGGTCAAATAACAGTCAAAACCCAACAGTCCCATTTTAATTATACTCATGTTACCAAATGAAACATTTTTTTTGAGTATAAAAATAACACATAAAATTAGGAAACAATATTTATTTAAAATTTCGGGTCGTTACAATTATATAAGTGGTTTATCAATAAAATACGTCTCTATTTGGATATGTGTAGGTAGATGTTTCTCTTGTATAGATGTATTTGGGGGTAAAACCAGACACCACTTATTTGAGCTAGACTCATATGGGAACTACTACAGGACAACATGCCTTACTGCACTATTTGTAACAAAACTCTTGGGGCACATTCTTTGGTAAATTCATAATTTTATTATGAACCATTATTAAGGGAATTTAAAAAATCCCATAAGAATACATGTTGGGAATTATATTATTGATAACATTGATAAGTTATGGAAATAAATGTAATTTATAATTTATCACTTTTTGGCATTGGATTACCCTATAAGTGTTACCCATATAATTCCTTTTATTCTATCTAATTGCTGGAAATGGGAGAAATCTTGCTAACAACTGATGTGAAGATCAATGTGATGATTATTCTAATGATATTCCCAATCCGATGGGAGCAGGAATCACATTCTGTTTCACAATAATCTCTCAGTTAAATCTTATATTGAATAAAAACATCGGTGAAGAGTAACGTTCACACCCCCCCACCAAGAAGGAATAAGCTACAATTGAGAGATTTATGAGACAAAGGCCTCCTAATTTTAATATATCATATGATCCCTCAATCACCGAACAATAGATCAACTCCATTGAGACGATCTTCTCCATCATTCGATGTTCTGAACAAGAGAAGGTACTTGTTGCTGCTTATCTTATAGTGGGTGAAGCAGATCAATGGTGGACATTGACCAAAAATATAAAGCTTGAGGAAGATATTGACGCATTGGAATGGAAGGATTTCGGAAAAATATTTTCTGATAAATATTTTCCATGCACCCTCGGACATAATAAGGAAAGAGACTTTATTTCCCTCAAGAAAAAAGATAAAACATCCATCAGATCAAGTGAGGAAAAATTCACCAGTCTTGCACGATATGCCTTTGGCATTGTCATTACCCCGAAATGCAACGTTGACCTCTTCTTTGGTTGGCTAAATCCTAGCCTATAAAAATACCTAGCAATATGTGACTTTCATAGCTATGATAAAATTATTCGATGTGCCCAAAAAGTCAAAATGGATATAGGAAAATCTCAGGGGTATCATTGGGATAAGAAGATTAAGGTGGAATTTAATTATTACGGTCCGATGGATAAATCCAATGGTGCTAAGAAATTCCAGCACCCCATTTGGAAAAGGTGCAGAATGAAGCACCCCAAAAAGTTATTGAAGGAGACGAGGAAATGATTTATGTGTGGAAGAGAGGGGGACCTGGCTATTAACTACTCAAAAGAAAAACCTTCTGTTGCAACAGAAGAGAGGAATGCCCTGTTCGACCTTTAAATCATTATTCATTGCTTCAATAAGAAAAAACTATGGCACTTCGAAAGTGAGATCCCTAAGCCAAGGATTTTTAGAGCTAACCAATAACCTCCAAGGTACTAAGGGGAAGATGTTTCCATCACTACCACCGAATCGAACCCCGACAAAGAAGTGGTGGTAGCTACGCTAGTTATTCATTCCATAATAGTGAACATACTATTTAATTTTGGTTCTAAACATTCTTTTATATCCCAAAAGTTTAGAAGAATAATTCAAACACCACCACAAATCATGAACTTAGCGATGTTTGTGAGAACGAAACATGGGGAAATCATTGCCTCTCAGAAATATAACTCCTACACTATCAAAATTTACAGTAACACTCGCCATACTCCCTCTTATGGAATTAGATTCAATTATTGGAATGGATTGGATTTCCTTATAGAGACCCGACATAAATTTCAATGAGAGGGAAATCACTCTCAATATGGAAAATCGATCCCCAATTTTGTACAAGTGCAAGAAGAAGGATGAATCTTCCTTACCACCATCATCTCAAGAGATTATATTAATGCCCTGTTAGCATACATATCATATTCGGATGATTGATTATAAGGATGAAACCATCCTTTAACACATGCCTATTTTGAGGGAATTCGCCGATGTGTTTCCAAAGGAATTGTACGATCTTACTCTTAGAATAGATGTTTAATAATCAATTGATCTTTTACCTAGGGTGTTTCCAATATCCAATAATCCATATTGAATGGTTGTGGTAGAGCTTGAGGAGATGAAGAAACAACTACAGGAGAATCTGGATAAAGGGTTTATACATCGAAGTACTTCACCATGGGGTACAATAGTCCTTTTTTAAGAAGAAGGATTAGTCAATAAACCATTGGATGGATTATCACGAGCTCAAACAGAATCCCGATAAAGATCAAGTGTCATCTTCCCTGAATTGATGACTTGTTCAATGAGCTACGTGGAGTACAATACTTATCCAAGGTGGATTTGTGGTCGGGATATTACCATTTTCGGGTGAAGAAGGATAATATCCCCAAGACTACATTTCTTTTCTGATATGGGCACTATGAATTCATAGTAACGCCTTTTGGACTCACTAAGACTCCAAAACTTATCATGGAATTTATGAATATAGTCATTAGAGATTACCTCGATATATTTGTGGTAGTCTTTATAATGAATATTATAATATACTCCAAAACTAAGGAGGAGCATAAATAGTATCTAAGAACTGTACTAGAGACCTTTTTAATGGATAAGCACAGTGAAAAGCACAACAAGTGTGAGTTCAGGATGAAAGAAGTCTCATTCTTGGGTCATATCATCACATGAAATGAGATATCTGTGGATCCCTCCAAAACATAAAAAATTGATGGATGGCCGAGGCCCACATCAGTGAATGATATCCGTAGCATCCTGGGGTTAGCTGGATATTATTGCGGATTTGTGATAAATTTCTCAGGATTTCCCAACCCTATTACCAAGCTAACATTGAAGGGAGTAATGTTTTCTTGGTGTGATGAATGCGAAGATAGCTTCAATGATTTAGAAATGAGGCTTATCACTGAACCCATTCTCACACTACCCTTAAGTGGAGAACATTTTATAGTATTTAGTGATGCTTCAAAGAAGGGCCTCAGCTTTGTGTTGATGAAAAATGACAAATTCATTTCCTATTCTTCAAGGAAATTTAAAGTTCAGGAGAAAAACTATCCATCACATGATATAGAGTTGGTGGTAGTAATATTTTCTTTGAAAGTTTGGTGACATTACCTCTTTGGGGATAAGTGTAAAATATATATAGGCTAAATAATCCTGAATTATATATTCACAAAGAAAGATTTAAATATGCGCCAACAAAGATGGATAGATCTGATCAAAGACTATGACTGCTCAATCTCTTACCTCCTTGGGAATGAGAACAAGGTGGTAGATGATCTAAGTAGAAAGGACCCAGAATTTCTATCATTAATGAGAATTTAAAAATATCTAATCATATTAGATTTGATGAATATGGAATTGAGAATGATAAATAAGGGAACATCATCATTCATTTCACAAATGATTGCTCAACCATCTCTTTTGTAAAGGTTAAAGGATCCTCAAAATGATGTTTTTGGAATTTAGAAGAAATTGGAAACTATCATAAAATAGAAATCCTCGGAGTTCAATGTAAATAAAGAAAAAATTGTAAGATTTTGGACAATACTATGTGTTTCGTCAAATTCAGAGTTAAAAAATGAACTTTTTAATGATGCACATACTTCAAATTTCCCCATTCACCCAGGAAACACAAAGACGTATGATGATATTTCAGAAAATTATTGGTGGGATAATTGAAGTAGGAGATCACTAGGTATAAATAAAAGTGTCTAGTATGTCCGCAAGTGATGGCTGAGAGGCAAAAGTGTAAGAGGATGATGCATCCATTACCCATACCAGTATGTAAATGGGAGAACATCACTATGGACATTGCCACCGGTCTTCTAAAGAAAACCAAAGTAAACCATGCTATCTAGGTTATTGTGGATCATCTTACAAAGACTGCATATTTAATTTCAATTAAATAGGATTTCTCATTGGATCAACTGGAAAAAATATATACATACAAGAAGTTGTAAGGATTCATGGATTACAATTATATTTTGTATCTGATCAAGATCCATGATTTACCTCTATGTTTTTAAGGAATATTCAACATTCTTTGAATACTGAGGTGAAGATCATCCAGACTTATCATCCTCTTATTGATGGCCAATCTGATCTAACTATCCAATGTTGAGAGCATGATCAGTTGAATTCAAATGAGGATGGGATCAACATCTTCCCCTCATAGAGTTCTCTTATAATAAAATTTTCCACCCAAGAATCCAAAACCCTCTTCAAGAAAACCTGTATGGTAAGAGGTGCAGAACACTGGCATGTAGAGATGAAGTTGATGAGAGAAAACTCCTAGGTCCATAAATGGTCTAAGAAATGGTGGAGAAGGCTAATACCATCTAAAAGCACATTAATACTGCTCAGAGTTGACAAAAGAGTTAGGTTGATAATCGTCGATGATAATAATAATTTGATTTTGGAGACATAGTATTTCTCTTTATATCATCGTGGAAGAGACTTATGAAATTTGGGAAGAAGGGAAAGCTTATTTCAAGGTAATTTTTCCCTTTTGAGATCTTTGATCGCATTGGAGTAGTGACCTACTGACTTTCACTCCCACCAATTATATCTCAACTACATGATGTATTCCATGTATCACCCATGAGGAAGTACATACCTGAACAATAGAATGTACTCAATCCAAAGGTGGTACCATTGGAGAATTACCTCTCCAATGAATAGAAGTCAGTGAAGATCTTATATTGTTGAGAAAATGTTCTATGAAATTAGACAATTCCCCTCATAAAGGTGTTGTGGCAAAACCAATAGTTTGAAGAAGAAATTTGGGAATTAGAGGAAGTGGTGAAACAGAGTTACCCTCATCTATTTTAGTGTGGTAAAAGGATATTTCGTGGAAGAAATTTCTTAAGGGGGAATTTTTTAATGACCAAAACATTTATTAATGAATATTCCACTTGATCTAATTAAATGTATTATTATGTAAAATGATTATACAAAACATATGAACTTATTTGGTTTTATATTTTTTGTAATTTAAACTAATATTACTAATTGTTACCATTTCTAATATAGTTGTTGAACAATTATCACATGATTAGAAAAAATATAGGGCTTTTACAAATACAATTTACTCAAAAAAAGGAAGCGATGGCCTCATCCAGTAGAATTGGTCCATATGAAACCTAATTTTTTGATCTCAAAAAGAAGTTAGCATCACTAAGCATCACTCTTGACCCATTCCAAGCTCAGATTCAACATGTTATTCTTGAACGGAAGAGCCTATGGGAGAATTGGACGTTAATAGAGATTGCCACTCGAGCGATTTTATCTGAGCCACCCCAAGAGTTGGTCACCATCCCACAACTAACCTATAGGTCTTATACGTGTGTTATAAGTGGTTATGTCACAATAAAAAAGAACTATCAATATGTGAATTATTTTTATATAGAATAAATAATATATATTCACTTTATTTTGTTACTTTGTAAATTGTTTTTAAATAAAAAATAGTAATTTTTGTTAATATTCAATTAAAAAATCTATTTTGAGGAATTAATGGATATTTAAATTAAATAATATTTAAATAAAATATTATTGGAAAATTATTTTTTATTAAATATAAATGATCGTATAATTTTTATAAATACAATTGTAATTTTTATTAAGGTTTGAAAGCAGTTTTTGTCAAAAAACCATTTTTTTTATAAATGTTGGTTTTTATTTTAAGAGTAAAAATTCACATATTTATAAAATTGTATTGATAAAATGAATATTATTTTTCGATTCACGACATCGATATTATCCAATGGTGAATTTTTCATAATTTTCGGAGACAATCGAATTTTTGGGTGAAAATTAAATATCGTTAAAAAATATAATGTGTTTGATCAAATCATAATGACCTAACAGTGATGTAATAAAATAATATAAATTTTATTCTAGGAAAATATATGTTTTAACATTAAAATAATGTGATTTTAGGTTTGTTATATTTATTTTACAATGACTTAGTGGACCCTCCATGACATATAAAACAATTTATCCTTTCAAAATTATATCCTTGAAAGTGTGACTCACCTCAACAGAATAAATAATAATATTTTAATATGTTCGGACATTGGTCTTATAAAATAATAATTTATACACCACTTGTGAAAAAACACAGGTAAAACCCATGGGTTGTTTTGATTAGATTAATGTGTGGTGTCCAAAACGAAAATAATAAATAATTCCTTACCCTTTACTATATAAACCCACTCAATATCCCATTCCGCTTCACTCAAACCATTTATAGCTTGTAAAACCCTTCCCTCATATTTCAATAATATTCTCAAGCTACCCTATTCTCCCTAAAAGCCTCTCTCAAGCCTCTCCCAGGCCTCTGGGATCACAATTCCATGAAAGAGATTTCTTCCTTTCTCATTTTTTTTCCAAATTACATTATGTTGTTATACCCTTTTATATTACATTACTAATGTTGGGGTATGATTTAAAACCTCTCATATACATAATTTATTATGTATTAACGATTACATACCCCTTTATCTCTCATTAATACCTCCCATGTACACTGGTAACCATGCCGAAATTCTGTAAGGGATTTCTTTCATTGTCATTTTTTTTCATGTTTCTTTGTATTGTTATCCCAGTGTATTTTTAATTATAAATGTTTTGGTATGATTTAAAACCTCCCCCATACTGCCCTCATTATGTTTTAATGATTATATACCTCTTTCTCTCTCATTAATATCTCCCATGTAAACCTGTTGCAATTCCAAAATTTCAAAAGAGTTATTCCCTTTCTCCCCTTTCATTAAGTTTCATTATTATTTTGTGCCTTCTATTTCAAAATTACATGTGTTAGTACATGTATATATATTAAACCATTAATTTCCATTTCTTATACTTGTGTTGAGATATCCATTTTTATCTCATCTACCATTTTTATGAATTTTTATTTCATGCTATTATGCTCCCAGAATTCCACTGATATTTTCCAAGCCAAACTCATTGTGTAGCGAATACCATATCCATTTATCTATCAAGGGTATTAAATTTTATGCACATATACATATTTAATGGTACATACATGTACGTATTTTTCATTCCTTTATCATGTAATAACTTATAATGTTGAATGATTCCATGTAATATGATCCATGTGGCACCCTCATGCATGAAATGAAATGTTTATAAGGGGAGTTCCATGATTGCGCCCCAATGCATTGGGTAAAGTATAGTATCATGATAATCCTTGTGAAATGAATGTTTACTCATTATAATTCATATTTAATTAGGTTTTAATCATGATCCATGTGCAATGAGCCCTTTCCCATGTTAATATAAAGTTGAAATTTGTTGCCACATTTCCATCTTATGATAATAATGCTATATCATGCCTTTATGTTCATGTTTCTATTGTGCTCCATTGTTATGAATATTTCCTAACATGTACTATATTATTCATTTTTTCCATTTTTACTCACTTACTAGGCATATAGATCACCCATTTTATATTTATGTCCTCAGGTTATCCCATAAAATGCTAGGTACGATGGAATGTTATGGTCATGTAAAAGAAGTTTTCAACGATGATTTTGGGTTTTATGTACTATGTTTTTAGTAATGTTCATAATTTATCAAGAAAATAGACCTATCAATACTCATAGTTTTCTTAAGTTAATGTTTATGTAATAAATCATTTTTTAGTTCATAATTAAGAGCAGGGTCATTATAGTTGGTATTAGAGGATACATTTAGTTATTTTTCGGATTAGGAAAAGAAAACCCTAGTAAATGATTTAGGGATAAGAATATTTATAATAAAACTATCCATAAATTTTGGTGAGTATTGAGTAAGTAGATTATAAAGAAAATACATCCCTGTCTTGATAAGAGAAGGTAGAGGTGGCTCTGGAACAAATGTATCTAGAGGTAAAACCCAAAAACAATGCTTTGAGCTAGACCTAGATGGGAATTGATGGATGACAATGGGCCTTACTACAATATTGGTTATGACACTCCCATGGGATATAATTTGGTAAATTCATAATCTTAGTATGAACCATTATTAAGTTAATTTAAAAAATACCCTAAGGATATATGTTTGTAAGTAGATTAGGGATAACCTAGATAAGATAAAGAAATAAATATAATTTATAATTTATCCCTTTTTGAAATTGGATTCCCCATTATATTTTACCCCTAACTATCCTTTTATTCTAGCCAGCGGACAGTAATAGGAGGACTCAGGTTAATAGCTAATGTAGAGATCAATTTGATGTCTATTTTAACGAGATTCCAAATCCAATGGGAGCGGGAATCACAAAAACTATTATGATACTCACTTAGATAACTGAAAATGTGAATAGAAATATGGGTCAAGAGGAATGTTCAACCCCCATATGAAATAAAAATACTCAATCAAGAGCTTCATGATACAATGGACTCCTACTTCTAATGGATAATCCTATCCCTCAATCACCAAAAAATGGATCTACTCTATTGAGTAGATATTCTCCATCCATCATTTTGATGAACAAGTGAATTTTATTCTGGCTGCTTATCATATGGAGGGTGAAGCTGATAAATGTTAGACATTGATAAAAAATTAGAATCCTGAGGAGGAGATCAAGGCATTGAAATGGAATTATTTTTAGAAAAAAATGATAGATATTTTCCTCACACCATCCGACTTAAGATGGAAAAATATTTCCATTCCCTCAAGAAAAAAGATGAAGAATCCATCGGATCGTACGAGGAAATATTCACAAGGCTTGCACGATATTCCTCTAGTTTTTTTGTTACCCCAAATGCAAGGTTAAAGACTTATTTGGTGGGCTAAAACCTAGCCTATAGAAATACCTAGAAATCTATGACTTCAATAGCTATGGGAAAATTGTGTGTTGTGCCCTCAAAATCGAAATGAAGATCAGCGAATCTCAGGGGTATAATGGGGATAAGAAGCATAAGATGAAATTTAATCCTGGAAGCATGATGGATATATGAAACAGTGAAAAAAAATTATAGCACCCCACTTGCCAAAGTATTGGAATGAAGAACCTTTAGGTGTGGAGGAGAAGGGAATCTGAATATTAACTGCATAAAAAAAACAACTACTGCAAAAGAGGATAGGAACACTTTGTTAGACCCTCGATGCATTGTTCATTGCTTCAAATACAAATTACAAGATCACTTTGCGAATTTTTTCCCTATTCCAAGGCATTTTTGAGGCAACCAATAACCTCAAATGGAGGAAGGGTGGGATTTTTCTATCACCACCGCTGAATAGAACCAAAATAATGATGTGGTGACATGTATTCTAGTTATTCATTCAATAATAGGGAACATTCTTTTTTATTCTGGTTCTACACATTACTTTATATCCCAAAATATTAGAAGAAAAATAACAACACCACCACAAATCATAGAATTAATGATGCCGATGAGAATAGAAAATGAATAAATCATTGCATCCCATGAATATAACTGTAAGGGTTGGTGTTCTGAGAAACAACTTTTTTGTAATTTGATTACATGAATGTACTGTAATTATATATTGTTCATTTGTTCTCCATGACTATAATATAATAATGTCTTAGAATATTTTTTGCATTAATAAGGTCATGGAAGATCACCACTATAATGAGAACCTTGAAATTCTATAATAATATTCTTAAATAAAGTTCAATGGTTTGATGATATGCTATGATAGAATGCATAGTATACATACTATCACGTGCGAGTACTCGTAAGAAGAGGAGACTCTCTCTCATGGAGTTCGCAGTTGGTAATCTCTAAGATGGGAGGTTATGAGAACAGACCGCCTGTAGCAATTCCGTATGTATTGGTGTCATTGGACATTGCTATCTATGAGAATGTATAATGGTCCTTATACTGTAATATTATCATCAACTCATGTCAGGACTCCCGCACTTAGATTTTCTGACAAAAACCGTCATGAAAAGATTTGGTGGGAAGTAGGGTACGTTGGGTGCGTCACGAATGACAAGTTGATAGTGGATAAGTCAAGGAAGGATTTGTTACTTCTATATTTATGGAAGTAGATATCTTGGGCCCTTTGATTGAAATAGATCTGTCGAACAAATTCCATGTCCATGGTTACACGATGGTTTTATTTCTGGAAGTCAAAGAATGACAGATCAAGCATATAGGTTTATGACACTACCGTGAAACCTTCTTGATGATATATTGAAACAAAGGGATTAAATTACACAGTAAGTTTTATTATGATGTGATACATCAATGCAGCGTCAAATTCTTTCTCTTGGGTGCCTTTACCCATTTCTAGACATTAATCTTGGACTTTAGGCAAGCCCACCTAATGCCAATGAGAAAGAGGCCTAGAGGGTCACACACTAAGTGTATTCAAGTATCTCAAGTAGAATAAAGATTATTCCCTTAAATGGTTTAATAATTATTCAAGGAAGCCTAAATCATTTTACTTTTTGAGGAGGAATAAAATAAAACAAGTACACACCGTGTATCAATGATTACACGCCGTGTAGTTTTATTTTTAAAACAAGTACAAGGACTGTATTATTAAGTATACCCACCGTGTATTTTTCATTTTGAAAATGAAATGAATTAATGAAAACAATATATACACACCGTGTACATTGAATGTACATGCCGTGTAGTTTTCAATGAAAAACATGTACACGCCATGTATTTATTAATACACGCCGTGTAGTTTTTCCAGTCGGGATTTTGAGGAAATATCGTTTTATTAAATGATATTTATTATAATCAGTGTGGGCCCATGTCATGGAATTAATGACTCGGCATGAGGTTTTCAAAAGGGAGTTAATGAAATAAATAAAATGCGTAAGGAGTTTATTTATTGTCATAACTGTACAACCTCAAACCCGATTATAAATATCACCACAACCATAACTCTTTTCCTTACACAAGAGAATCATTGTACAAAACAACTCTGGAGAATTATTTCAAGGCTGAAAGAACCTCTTCCCCCAAGAACACTCTCAAGACCAAGAGAGATCATCTTCCATCGGATCAAGATGATCTAAGGTGGAAAATGGAAGCAAATGTTTCTCCACGCTAGCACCCATAGACTCCTTTGACGATGTCCTGAGATACGAGGTACACATGTGGATTACTGCTAGAGGAAGTCTATACTTGTCTTCTGTGACGCAACGACAAATCACATTGGTACGTGATCAAGAACATCAATGAAGAAATAACACCCAAAAGTTATTTCTTTTCAATTGATTAAATTAATTATAATCAACATGTAAGGATCCTACTTTTTGGTTCCGGGACTTTCCTTTTCTTTGTCAATTTCTGTGATTCGATCTGTGGAGACTGGCGTTTATCGCCAAATTGATCCCGGATTGATCATTGATAATGACAATAATCTATGTGGGCACATAGACCCACGCGCTTCCGCTGCACCTGGAACCTTCAATTGGTATTAGAGAGAGGTTACAACATTGATTATAGTTATTTAATTTTCCTTGATAATTTACGCATTTATATTAGATTCAAATCGAAATAAATCATTATATAAATTTGAATAAACAAGATCTATTATTCCATCTTCGTTTCTCAATTCACATCACAGAATCAGCGTTTTAATTTTAATTTTGATTAAAATAAAAATAAGTAACTCATCCGGAGGAGCCCCTCTTTCTTTTTGTACAACAGGGGAATACACAGCGTGTAATGAAAAACTACATGCCGTGTAATTAGGTTCAACAAATGGACACTGGTCCGCTAAACCATGCCGTGTGAATTTAGTATACCTAAGTATTTATTATGTCGTGTTGACCATAATTGAACGGTGCGTGGGAACCGGAATACACGGCATGTATGTTGGAGCAACACCTCGTGTAATCTGATCCAGCCCAAGTGAAACCATGTATAAAAGAGAAGTCACGTACCACGTACATGGGACTGCTAGGCCGGTTACCATGTAACAAGGAAGTATATACCATGTATGATTTAACTACATGCCATGTACTCCAAAAATTCCAAAGTAGAGAAAACACGTCAAAGCCCCCGGCGTGTAATTTGGATAAAGGGTGAAAAGAAATACACGCCGTGTTAATATAAACTACACGCTGTATACTTTCTAGAAATGTAATTTCTCTAGGTTTCCTCTAAAAGTACAAAAACATGTACAAGGAATATCGATGATAAGAATCTCAAGGAAATTCAGAAAGGAATTTAAGATAACGAATTGATTAATTATAAGATCATAATTAATTAAATTCAAGTGCGACTTATCTTAAATAATAGAATGATTAAAAGAATTTGAATTCTAAATATGCATAAATGTCATTACATGTTATGTATGATCATGAGCTAGACCAAAGACATTTTGTATGTGTGTATGGTTTCATTTAAATTTATTTAATTTAACCTTGTTGGACTGCGAGCCTTCTTCGAATAAAATGTAGGGCCTGTGTGCCCATGGTTTCTTTAATGTAAACCCATGTAATGGAGGATCTCCCAAGCTAGAGGAGATATTTCAAAACCTGAATCTGAGGTGAAACCAGCCCAAGAAGATACAAAGGTGGACAGGTGGGAGCTGTAAAACACGAACCATCTGTTCAAGGTGTTTTCCCCTAAGTCAGGGTTATCTTATCAAACTGCTAGATTAGCTAACAAATAGAAGCTCATGATCATGCCATATTATTTTATTTCTGTCTGATTTCATGGTTTATTTATTATGTATGTGTTTTCGTGATCACATAATTAATGAAATAAACAAGAATGAAAAAATGGCATAAAATAAAACCGGAATATGTGTAAACATTATCATAACATGGTTAATCACTTAAGAAATCATCAATTAACATTAACAAGCATGTGATAAATGTGAAACAATGCATAAAGAATAAAATACCTCCAAAACCATATTAAGATAGAGAAATCCTTCCATTACTTGATTAAGGGAAAGAATCAATAAAACAATGTGTTTGACCAACCCTTGTTGGGACACTTACAATTATAAAGGAAGCCCTTATGGAAGGTTTTGGGTCTACTTAACCATATTACATATAGAGGATTATCCCTTGCTAGACTTGGTGTAATATTGGAGGCAAAAGTTGTGGAAATCCAAGTAAGGATTTTCGGATTGGGGAGTCCACTCAAGAGATCAAGGAACTGTAAGATCACAGTTGGAAAAGACCTGCCTACCTAAATACCTTCAAATAGCTTGACCAACCCTTGTTGGGGTTATGCGAAGGGGAATATGGATCGTTGATACTAGAATGTCAAATAAACTTGATATTTCGAGTTCAATGGTAAGGGATATTGGGACTTGATAAAATAGTGGGAGACTTAATAAAGTTTATTATTTCTCATAAAATGTAATCAAGAAAGTAATGATAAATCTTCTCTTTTAATTTGTAGAATCGAAATGACAAACCCATCAACCAAATTATTTCTACGATCAATTCTGGACAAAGAAAAATCCTCACCGGTAGTAAATTTCAGGAATGGTTTAGGCACCTTCGAGTTATCCTATTCTATGAACGAAAGTTTTACGTGCTGGAGTATTCACTTCCTGATTCGCCTGCCCAAGGGGTGAGTGATGAAGATTTCCTGGTCTATGATCAACATTTGAATGATGCACTCAACATTCAATGTTTGATGAAATCATCAATGTCTAGTGAGCTCATGAAGTCTCATGAAGACATGGATTCCTATAGCATGCTTGAGCACCTCCATGGTCTACAATTGGAGAGAGCAAGACATGAAAGGTTTGAGATCTCGAAGGCTCTATTCCAGAGCATGCTTGGGGAGGGTGCGCCAGCTGGGCCTAATGTAGTCAAGCTCATTGGCAACATTGAGCACTTGGAGGTTTTAGGGTTTAAAATCCCTGAAGAACTGGGTACCGATCTCATTATTACATCACTTCCCCAGAGCTTCTCTAACTTTGTTGTGAACTTCAACATGAAGATCATTTAGAAGTCTCTGTCTGATCTTCTTATCCTCATTCTCCAATTGGACAATGACATTAAACATTAAAAGACTTCTGTCCTCATGGTGAATAAAATGAAAGTGAAGGTGGAGAGATTTATTCCCAAAGCTTCTTCAAAGCCTTCCAAGAAAAGGATGATCAAAGGGGAGGCAAGAGAACATGAGGTTGTTAGTTTCACATGTGGTAAGAAGGGCCACTGGAAGAAAACTGCACCCAACCAAGGAAGAAATGGGAAGCTTCAGGTTCATTTGTTACCGAATTCAATCTATCTATTTCTACCAATTGGGTATTAGATACTGCTTGTGGTGCTCACATCTATATTCAAATACAGGAACCAAGTAGATTCAGAAATATTCATCGAGGTGAGGAATATCTACGAGCAGCCAATGGAACCAGACTTTCTACTGTAGCTATCAGGGACTACCACCTCACATTGCCAACAGGAATGATCTTGGTGTTAAAGGGCTGTTATTATGTTTCATCTGTTACTAACAACATTATTTCAGAATCCATATTAGATACTTATGAATTCATTTTCATGTTCAGAAATGAATGTGGCTATTTTTTAAAAGATGGAATTTGTTTTTGTAGGGAACATTTATATAACGGGCTTTATGTGTAAGAATACACAAACCAAGTAATGGAAATCGATGACAAAGTTAATTCACATGACTCATACCACACCCAACTTTGGAATCACCGACTAGGTCATGTCAATGAGAAAATTTTGACAAAATTACATCAAGATGAGTATTTAGATTCTTTCAAAATAAAACAACTTGGCACATGTCATGCGTGTCTACAAGGAAAAATGACCAAATCTCCATTTAGTGGGTAAAGTGAAAGGGCTAAATAGATTCTAGAATTAGTTCACACAGATGTTTGTGGACCATTTCAAGTTGAAGTAAGGGGTGGGTTCTCATACATCATAACTTTTACTAATGATTTTAGTAGATATGGATATATTCAATTAATGAGGTATAGGTCAGATTATTTTGATCGGTTCAAAGAATACAAGAATGAAGTTGAGCACCAGCTTAGTAAGAAGATTAAGAAACTGCACTCAGACAAAGGAGGAGAATATCTTAATCAGGACTTCATTGATTTCTTACGGGAGTTTGGGATTTTATCTCAACTCACTCCTCCTTACACACCTCAGTGGAATGATGTAAGTGAAAGGAGGAACCACACCCTATTGGACATGGTGAGATCAATGATGAGTCATGAATGTCTTCCATTATCCTTTTGGGGATATGCATTAAAAATAGCAACCCATATACTAATCCAAGTACGAACTAAATCGATAAATGGTTTTCTATACGAGTTATGGAGTGGACACAAAGCCATGTTTTCGAATTTACATGTGTGGGGTATAGAAGCATTTGTTAAGGCCTCTTCAGGTAACAAACTTGCACCCCGATGCACAAAGTGTATCTTTATAGGATATCCCAATGAAACAAGGGGATATTACCTATAAAACCCCTCACACAAAAAGGTTATAGTGGCAAGAAACACCGTATTCCTTGAGAGGGAGCACATCTCCAAAGGAGATAGTGGGAGTGAGATAGACTTCGATGAAGTCGAGGCTGAAGATACACAAGAGTTGGTACAGGAACAGATTCCATAAAGCCCCATGGAAGAAAAATCTTTTCCAGGGACACAAGAACTACGTAGGAGCACGAGAGAGGTGATAGAACCCGAATGATATGGTTTTCTTATCACCGAGGATGGTGACTCATTATTGGTTGACAATGATTATCCTCTTACCTACAAGGAAGAAGTTGAAGGCACAGACGCTGCCAAGTGTTAAGAATCCATGACATCTGAAATAGATTCCATGCACCAAAACCAAGTCTGGATTTTTTTAGATCTTCCAGTTGATGTAATTCCTATATGTTATAAATGGGTATTCAAGAAGAAACTGGACATGGAGGGGCAAGTCAGCACCTATAAGGCAGAACTGGTTGCCAAAGGTTTTGGACAGCGTTAAGGAATTGACTATGATGAAAACTTTTCACCAGTTGTGATGTTGAAATCCATCAGAATCCTATTGGTCATTTCCACTTACCATGACTATGAAATTTTAAAAATGGATTTCAAAACAACATTCCTTAACGGGGACCTCCAGAAAGATGTCTACATGACACAACCTGAATGGTTTGTGACTCCAAAGGATTCCAAAAAGGTATTCAAGTTACAGAAATCTATTTATGGATTAAATAATCCATCAAGGTCATGGAACATTTGTTTTGATGAAGCCATAACCGAATTTGGCTTTGCTAAGAACGAATGTGAGCCTTCTGTCTACAAAAGGTTTTGTGGATGTGCAGTTGTTTTTTTAATAGTATATGTTGATTAAATATTACTAATTGGAAACGAAGTACCTGTATAACAGTCAGTTAAGGCATGGTTAGATAAATACAACTCCATGAAAAACTTGGGTGAAGTAGCATATATTCTTGGGATCAAGATCCATTGTGATAGATCCAAGAGAATGATAGGCCTGAGTCAAAGTACATACATTGACATGATACTGAAGAGATTCATTATGGAACAATCCAAGAGGGGATTGTTGCCAGTGTCACATGTCATTCATATTTCCACGAAATTGTGTCCTCAGAGACATGAGGAAAGAAAGAAAATGGAAAGGATCCCTTACGCATCTGCGATTGTGTTAGTCATGTATTCTATGCTATGTACAAGGCTAGATGTTTCTTACGCATTAAGTGTGGTAGGAAGATATCAAGCTGATCTTCAAGACCACCATTAGATTGCAGTCAAGGATATCCTTAAGTATATGAGGCGTACTAAAGATATTATCCTGGTTTATGGAGGAGATGAGGAACTAGTCATCAGAGGACATGTAGATTCTAGTTTCCAGAATGATCAAGATGACATGAAGTCGCAGACTGGGTACATATTTAGTTTGAATGGATGTGCAGTGAGCTGGAATAGCTCAAAGCAATGTGTGGTGGCAGATTCTATAGCAGAGTCCAATTATATCACATCTTCTAAGGCAGCTAAATAAGCAGTATGGATGCAAAGCTTCATCCAAGAGCTTTATGCAGTACCTAGCAGTAAAGATCCTATCACACTCTATTGTGATAATACTGCAGTGGTGGAACTTGAAAAAGAGTTAAGGTCACATCAGTGGACAAAGCACATACTTCGGAAGTATCATCTCTTGAGGGATTTCTCTTAGAGAGGTGAAGTTATAGTGAGTAGTATTTCCACAGAAGACAACCTGGTAGACCCCTTGACTAAAGCCTTGACTCAGAAGAAACATGATCATCATGTGAGGTCTAGTGGACAAAAATTCGTAGGAAGTTGGCTCTAGTACAAGTGGGAGTTTGTAATGGTTGATGTCCTGAGAACCAACTGTTTTGTACTTTGATTACATGAATGTACTCTTATTATATATTGTTTATTATTCTGCATGAAAATAATATTATACTGTCCTGGAATATTTGTTGGATTAATAAGGTCATGGAAGATCCCCGCTATGATGAGAACCTTGAAATGATATAAAAACATTCTCAAATAAAGTTATAAAGTTGGATGACATACTATGATAGGACACATAGTATACAGACAGTCATGTGCGAGTACTCGTAAGAAGATGAGACTCTCTATTATGGAGTCCACACTTGGTAATCTCCAAGATGGGAGATTATGAGAACAGAACCGCCAGTATCAATTCCACATGTCTTGGTGTCATAAGACATTTCTATCTACGAGCATGTGTAATGGTCCTTAGACTAGAAGATTATCATTAACTCATGTCATGACTCGCGCACTTAGATTTGCTGACAAAAACCGTCATGAAGAGATTTAGCGGGAAGTAGGGTATGTTGGGTGCATCACGAATGAAATGTTGTTAATGGATAAGTTAAGGAAGGATTTTCCCTTACATATTTATGGAAGTAGATATCTCATGTCCTTTTATTGAAATATAAATTTCAAACAAATTCTATGGCCATGGTGACATGATGTGTTTATTTCTTGAATTCAAATAATGAGAAATCAACCATATAGGTTTATGACACTACCGTGATACTTACTTGATGAGATATTGAGACAAAGGGATTAAATTACATAGTAAGAATTATTATGAGGTGATAAGTCAATGCGACATCAACTTTTTTCTCTTGGGTGGCTTGACCTGTTGCTAGACAGTAATCTTGGACTTTAGGAAAACCTACCTAATGCCAATGAGAAAAAGGCCTAGAGGGTCACACACTAAGTGTATTCAAGTATCTCAAGTAGAATAGAGATTATTCCCATACATGGTTTAATAATTATTCAAGGAAGACTAAATCATTTTAATGTTAGAGGAAGAATAAAATAAAACAAATACACACCATGTATCAATGATTACACACCGTGTAGTTTTATTTTGAAAACAAGTACATGCCATGTATTATTAAATGTACACGCCGTGTAGTTTTCATTTTGGAAAGGAAATAAATAAATGAAAACAAGATATACACGCCATGTACATTGAATTTACACGTCGTTTAGTTTTCAATGAAAAACAAGTACAAGCCGTGAATTTATTAATACATGCCATGTAGTTTTTCCATTCAGGATTTTGAGGAAATATCATTTTATTAAACAATATTCATTATAATCAGTGTGGGCGCATGTCAAGTAATTAATGACTCGGCATGGGGTTTTCAAAATGAAGTTAATGAAATAAATTAAATGAGTAACACGTTTATTTATTTTCATAACTCTACAACCTCAAACCTGATTATAAATATCCTCACAACCCCAACTCTTTTCCTTACACAAGAGAATCGTTGTGCACAACAACTCTGGAGATTTCTTTCAAAGCTGAAAGAACCTCTTCCTCCAAGAATGCTCTCAAAACCAAAAGAGATCCTCTTCCATCAGATCAATACAATCTAAGGCAGACAACGCAAGCAAAGGTTTCTCCATGCTAGCACCCAGAGACTCCTTTGGCGACATCTCGAGATACGAGGTACACGGGTGGATCACCACTAGAGGAAGTCTACACTTGGCTTCTGCGATGCAATGATGAATCACATTGGAGAATGATCAAGAACATCAACGAAGAAAGAACACTGAAAAGGTATTTCTTTTCAATTGATTAAATTAATTATAATAAACCTGTAATGATCCTACTTTGTGGTTCTGGGAATTTACTTTTATTTTTCCATTTCTGTGATTCGATCTGTGGAGACTGGCGTTTATCGTCGTATTGATCCCAGATTTATCATTGATAATGACAAAAATCCAAGTGGGCACATACACCCACATGCTTCCACTGCGCCCAGAACCTTAAATAACTCCTCCCCTATCACAGTTTGTGGTTTGAAACTTTCATCGAACCTTGTCCTACTCCCTCTGGTGGATGTTGATAAAATTATTGAAATGGATTGGCTTTCCCTATATAGAGCTAACATAAATTATCGTGAGAGGGAAATAACATTCCATATGGCGAATCAACACCCAATTATGTACAAGTGAAATGAGGAAAATGAATCTTCCTTATCACCATAATCTCAAGAATGTATATTACTACCCTATGAGCACACATATATTTTTCAGATGATTGAGTATATGGAAGAAACCATCCTTAAATACATGAATATTTTTATGGAATTCGTTGTAGTGTTTCCTAAGGAATTTCCCGATCTTCCTCCTAGAAGAGATGTTGAATTTACAATTGTTCATATACAATAGGTGCTGCCAATATCCAAGACTACATACATAATTGCTATTGTGGAGGTTAAAGAGCTAAAAAAACAACAACAAAAGAATCTGGAAAGAGGGTTTATATGCCCAAGTGCCTCCTAGGGGGTGCACTAGTCCTCTTCATTATAAAGAAGGATGGGTCAATGCACCCTTGGATTGATTATCATGAGCTCATCAAAATCATGATAAAGAACACGTATCCTCTACCCCAAATTAATTACTTGTTAGATTATCTATATAGAGAACAATACATATCCAAGGTGTATTTGTGGTCAGGATATTACCATGTATGGGTGAATAAGGAGGATATCCCCAAGACTCCTTTTAGTAAATGATATGGGCAATATGAATTCATACTAATTCCCTTGAGACTCTCTAATGATCTAGTAATCTTCATGGAATTAAAGAATAGATTCTTTACAGATTAACTCGACAAATTTGTGGTAGTCCTTATAGATGATATTATAATATACTCTAAAACCAAGGTGCGGTATGAAAAGTATCTAATAACTATAATATATACCTTATTAAATGATAATCACTCTGAAAAGTACAAAAGGTGTGAGTTCTAGTTGAAGGATGTATCATTCTTGGTTCACATCTTCACAAGTAATGAGATGTCTATCGATCCCTTCAAAACGGATGAAATTGAGGGATAGACGTGGCCAACATCGGTTAAAAATATCCTAATCTTCCTTGGGTTAGCTATCTATTATCGTCAATTTATGATAAATTTCTTTTGATTGTCCAACCCTCTCAGTATGCTAATTCGGAAGGGAGTAATGTTTTATAGATGCGATGAATGTGAAACTAGACTCAAGGTGTTTAAAAGGATGATTATCACTACACCCCTGCTCACACTACCCACATGTAGAGAAATTGTGGTGGTATTTAGTGATGCTTTGAAGAAGGGTCTGGGCTATGTGTTGAGGCAGAATGACAAATTCATTGCCTTGGCTTCAGGGAAATTGAATGTTCATGCACAAGAATATCCAAAATAGGATCTCAAGTTGGCGGCAATAATCTTCTGTTTGAAAATATAGTGACACTACATTTTCGGGAGAAGTGTGAAATATATACAGACCACAGAAGCCTCAAGTATATATTCACACAGAAAGAGTTTAATATTCACCAATGAAAATGGCTAGTGGTGATCAATGACTATGAATGCTCAATCCATTACCACCCGGGGAAAACGAACAAGGTGGTGGATGCTCTATGTATAGAGGACCAAGAAATTATATCATTGATGAGAATTAAAAAGGATCCAATAAACTTATTATTGATAAATATGAACATGGGAATCATAATGAAGGGAACATCATGAATCCTTTCCCAAATGATTGCTCAACCGTCTCTTTTGGAAAGGTTAAAGGATTCTCAACAAGATGATGTGGGAATTCATAAGAAAATGGAAACTTTTAGAATAGGGAAATCCTTGGAGTTCAATTTCAATGAAGAAGGAATTTTTATATTTTGGATAGGAATATGTGTTCCATAAAATCTGGAGTCAAAGAATGAACTTTTGGATGATACACATTGTTTGGATTTCTCCATTCACCCAAGAAACATAATAATGTATTGAGATCTTTGAGAGAATTATTATTGTGATAACATGAAGAAGAAGATCGCTAAGTTTACATCAATGTACCTAGTATATTATCAAGTGAAGGTTTAGAGGTAGAAGTCTAAGGTGATGATGCAACCGTTACCCATACCAACATGGAAATGGTAGAAGATCACCATTGACTTTGTCATGTGACTTATGAAGACATCCAAAGGAAACTATGCTATCTGGGTTTTTGAGAATCATCTTACAAAGACTGCACAATTCCATGCAATTATAGAGGATTTCTCATTGGATCAACTGGCATAGATATATATCAGAGAAGTGGTAAGGCTACTTTGAGTACCACTATATATTTTATATGATCGAGATCTAATATTTACCTCTATGTTCTTGAAGATTATTCAATATGAAATGAATACTAAGCTAATCTTCATTATGGATTATCATCCTCAAACTGATGTCCAATATGAGTGGACTATCCAAACACTAGAGGACATGTTGAGAGAATTCTCAATGGACATAAAAGGAGGATGGTATCAATGTTTTCCTCAAATTTATTTCTCTTACAATAAAATTTTCCACTCAAGAAAACAAATGGACCCTTAAGAAGCCTTGTTTGGGAAGATTTAACGAACACCAACATGTTGGGATGATGATGGGGAGTGAAAAATACTAGGTCTAGAATTGGTTGATGAAATGGTGGATAAGGTTAAGACCATCTAGTTACTCATTAAATCTACTCAGATTTGAAAAAAGAGTTAGGATGATAATCGTCGATGAGACCTAGTGTTTGATGTTAGAGAAATGGTATTGCTCCGCATATCTCTATGGAAGAGAGATATGAGATTTAGGAAGAATGTAAATCTTAGTCCAAGGTACATCAGCCCTTTTGAGATCCTTGATCACATTAAGGTAGTGGCCAATTGACTATCTCTCCCATATAACCTATCTCAAGTACAAGATGTATTCCATGTATCACTCTTGAGGAAGTACATACCTGACCCATCACATGTACTCAATCCATAGGTGGTACCATTGGATAATGTCCTCTCATATGAAGAGAAGCCGATGAAGAACATAGATCATATAGAAAATATTCTACAAAGTAAGACAATGCCCATCATCCAGATGTTGTGAAGAAACCACAAGTTTGAATAAGCAATGTGGGAATCAGAGGAAGTGATAAAGCAGAGTTACCCTCATCTTTTATAGTGTGGGAAAAAGAAATTTCGAAGGTGAAATTTATTTAGGGGGGAAGATTGTAATGACCAAATCTTTTATTAATGAAAATGTTTCTTGATCTAATTAAATGTATTATTACGTAAAATGGTTATGTTAAAGATATTAACTTATTTGGTTTTTGTTTTTTGAATTTTAAAATACTGGTAAGAATTGTTACCATTGCTAATATATCCATTGAATAGAGATCACATGATTAGTTTAAATATAGTGCTTTAACAAATCGAATTTACTCATAAAAAAGATGTGATGGCCTCATACAGTAGAATTTCACTATACGAATCCTATTTTTTAGAGCTCGGAAAGGAGGTAGCATCACTAAGCTTAGATCTTGACCAAGGAAAAGTGGAGCTTCAACACGTTAAGCATAATTGGAAGCGCCTAGAGGATAATTGGAAGTTAATATAGATTACCACTCGAGTGATGTTATCTAAGCCACCCAAAAGTCTGTCAGCACCACAAACCTTACCCTTAGGACTTATGTTGGTGTTATAATGAGTTATATAACAATACACTAGCACTATGATTATGTGCATTATTTTTTTATAGAATAAATAATATACATTAATTTTATTATTGTTACTCTCTACATAGATGTTAAACCAAAAATAATCTTTTTAGTTAATATTCAATTACGAAATCTATTTTTATTAATTAATTTAATTTTAAATTAAATAATATCTTAATAAAATATTATTACTGAATTACTTTTTTAAAACTATTAATTGTCAATTAATTTCTATAAAAGAAATTAAAATTTTTATTAAGGTTTGAAAGTTTTTTTTTCAAAACCCATGAGTTTTTTAAAAATGATGGTTATTGTTTTAAAAGTAAAAATTCATATAGTTAGAAAATTATTTGAATGAAATTAATATTATTTTTTGAAGCAGGACATTGAATTTTTCCAACGTTGATTTTTTCATAATTTTCTAAGACCATCGATTTTTTTGGGTAAAAATTAAATACTGTTTTAATATATAATGTGTTTTATGATATCATAATGAAAATATACTGATGTAATTAAATAATATAAACAGGTTTTTCAGCCAATATATTTTTTCCTTTACAATATTGTGATTTTAGGTCTGTTTTATTTATTTTACAAAGCATTAGTTGACCCGACAACATATATAAAACATTTTAACCTTTTAAAATTATTTCCTTTAGAGTGTGACTCAACTCCACATAAACAAGATGAATATTATAAAACATTCATCCATTGCCCTTATAAAATAATTTTCTCTATTCCACTTTGGAAAAAACCCTCGGAAAAAAACATTGTTTGGTTTGTGATTTTGATTAGTTTAATGTGTGGTGTCCAAGACCTAAATAATAAGGAATTACCTCTCATTTACTATATAAACCCACTCAATATCCCATTCCTCTTCACTAAATATATTTGTAGATTGACCAACCCCTTACCTCATCTATCTATAATCCTCCCAAGAAGACTCTCTCAATCCTCTTCCAAGCCTTTGGTGTCACACTTCCTAGTAAGGGATTTCTTCCTTTCTCAATTTTTTGTCAAAATATCCTTTTGTTGATATTCCATTTTATTTTACATTAAACATTATGGGGTATGATTTTGTACCTCAACTATATTGTTCTAATTATATTTGAATGATGAAATACCCCGTTCTCTGTCATTAATGCCTCCCATGTACACTCTTTTCCATGATGAAATTCAGTAAGGGATTTCGTCGTTTCTCATTATTTTCCAACATTCATTATATTGTTATCCCCTTATATTTTTAATTATATATGTAGGAGTATGATTTCTCACCTTCTCCATACTACCCTTCATATGTTTTAATTATGAGAGACCACTTTATATCTAATTAATCCCTCCCATGTACACCTGTTACCATGCCTAAATTTCATAAGAGTTATTACATTTATCCTATTTATTTTATTTTCTTTATTATGTTATGCCTTCTATTTCCAAATTCCATGTGTTGGGACATGTATCTATAGGACCCACATACTTTCTATTTCATGTAAATGTGGTGAGATATTCTTTTATAGATCATTAACAATTTTTATGTCATGCCGTTATGCTGCCGAAATTGTACCGAGATTTTCCATGCCAAAATCATTATGTATTCAACATTCCTTTCTTGTGGAATAAATTATGATGTTGAATGATTCGAGGTTATATGATCCATGTGGAACACTTATGCATAAAATGAAATGTTTATAAAGGGTGCGCCCTAATAACGCTCAAATGCATTAGGTAAATATTAGTATCATGATATGCCATGTGTAATGAGGGTTTACTTATTATAATTCAAAATCAATGAGGGTTTAATCATGCTCCACGTGCAATTATCCTTAGACCATGATAATATCATGTTAAATGTTGTTTCCACATTTCCAGGTTAGGATAATCACACTATATCATGACTTTATGTTCATATTTATCTTGTGCTCCATTCATATGACTATTGACAAAAATGTACTGTATTTTTCAGGTTATTCCCTGTTTACTCTCTTACTGGCCTTTATAGATCACCCTTTTCTTATTATTGTTCTCTGGTTATCCCATGAAATGATAAGTATGAAGGATTGATGTGTTCAGGAAAAATAATATTTCAATAATGATTTAGGGTTTTAGGTTCTAAGTTGTTATATAATGTTCTAAATTTCCCAGGATAGTAGACGTATAGATCCTCAAAGTTGTCTTAAGTGAAATTTTATGTAAGAAATCATTTTTATGTGTATAATAAAGAGAAGGGATGTTATAATCATGGTGCGAGATAACATGCTCGATAGGGTCTGACCTTGGTGCACTATAACAAGTATCTATAAAATAATACATTCTGGGTCAAATTTAAAGAAAAAAAGGCATGATATACTGTTTAGCTATTTTATATGAAAATCATGGAAAAAAATAAGTTTTTCTTTTTCCATATTTCCTTATAATGAATGTAAACCAGTTTCAAAATATTTCATATCCAAATATATCAAAGAAGATATATCAAATGAAACGACATGATTTATGCCATATCATATCAAATGCATGGTAGTGTAACGTAAATAATACAAGATAAATCATTCCAAATTATCCAAATCCAATGTAACATCACCCCATGGATCACACTAGGCAATGATTTCTTTAAAACACATTCCACCTAACATAGAAAGTTGCGCGTGCATCAATCCCTTACACATAATCATCGATCCGAGGAAGTATAAGAACTCCATAAAAAGTGAACATCCAAAAAAATTCTATCAAGTCCATAGAACAATTTTCTTAAAGAGTAGGGGAATGTCGCATGAACATACCCATCAACAGTATCAAGTGATGAGTCATTTTATTAAACCTTCCTCTTACGTACTCATGGCTTCCCATGGTATCTATTTTACAAAACAAGTCATCAAAACCTTTTATTCAAACCATTGTGTATGAAATATTTAAAAAAACATTTCATATTTCTTGGAAAACCCATTTATAGAAATATCAAAACTAAGTGAAAACCATATTTTTCAAAAACCGATTTCAAAACACACAAATCCATAAATCAATCATGAAAATTCATTTTATAAAACCAATGCATTATATTTCATCCAATACTATAATCAATATACAAATATCAGAAAAAGACCCCAAGAAGAAAACGGGTTGCACTGCAACCAAGAAATGATCCTCCCCTAAAAGAAGATCACCCAAAAAATCCTGAAATAATAAAGAAGAATCTCCATAATATATTAGTGGATCTGACAACACAATGCAACAATGCTACTAAAATATAAGGAAGTTAATAAGTGGGAGGATTAATCACCTTAATATATTCATTGCATCCCCCTAATGATCGAACGTGAAACAAATCAATCCAGAATGAATGAAGGTTCGAAAAATCACCCCCTGAGAGCCACCAAGTTAAGAGGGAGAATGGTTGAAGTAAGTGAAATAAGATATCAATTGGTTATAACCCTAAATGACCAACTCTCAAATATTACATGTTGTGTAATCTCATTACACTTATTATAATACATAGGTTCCACATAGTCTCAATACTCATCATGTTATTAATTGTAAACAATAATTTTAACATTAAATTTTGAGTAATTTTTACAAATCATATAATTTTTAACGTTTTTAATTTATCTCATGAAATAATCCAAGAGAATATTACATTTCTGGAACTCCCATTACATGATGTGTAAATTTCCAAAAGTCAGCGAACACTCTATTTTTATGTCTGAAAACTCTAAAATTCTTCAAGAATTATCTAAACTCAGGGAGATAATTTTTAACCCATTACAAATTTATACCTAAATTCCATTAATTCAAACAAAAATACATCCATAGACACTATGTCACATTCTCTAGTAAAATCTCTCCATCATCAGGAGTCCCAAGATGTACCAAATTAATGAGGAAAAAAATAAATAGAACGGAGATGCTTGAAATATGGTAATAATATGTTACACACTCTCCAACATAAGACATGTCATTATGAAGAAGTTATGTAGAAGAATGAAGTCTGGTAAATATGGGAGGCCACTACTCCCCTATCAATGACTTGTTCCCCCATGTCCCATGAGAATCAGATTTGGGTTTTCATAACACTCAGACCAATGGAATTAAATTCCCAAGAAAGAATTACCCATTATAGTCAACAATTATCACTAGCTTTTTTACAACATAAACATATAGCTATAACCCCATATCCTCCCAACACTGAACATGAGAGGGATTAGGATGGTATTATAGATCTTTGATATGTGTAAAAATCATTAATTCATATAAACTAAACTAATATGTCCAACCAATAAGTAAACTTCCCAAGCATCTCAGTTCCCTAAGATGGTTTAAAATATCTTATTTCCAAATTTCCCTTTTTCCCAAGATAGAGATGAACCATATGACGATAAAATCTAAAGGAAACATAGCCACCTAAAAATAATTCAAAGGATGACACCACATATCAACATATTTTTTTTTTCAAATATCAACTAATGATAAACTGATCAAATATATATCTTTTAAAACAAATTTTCCTCTTTTAAATGATCAAAAAAGTAATCCAAATGAAGAAATTTATATTTATTCTTAACCTATACTGAGTTTAACAACATATATTCCACACACATTCATATTGAACCTTATTCCTTACTACGAAAGGGAACTGGGTCTACCCAAGGAGATAAAATTTTTCAAACTAAACCCTTCACCATCATATTGTCCAACTCAATATTGGAAACTTTCAGATATTCAAGTACCATACAGTCAAGGGTTATGAAAATAGGCTCTATAATTGGAACCAGGCCGATCATAAACACCATTAACCTCTCTATAGAAATCTACTAGAAATAGTTTTGGAATAAAATTAAATAACAACTACCATGGGATGATCAAAAACAAAATAAACATCATCAAGATCAACTGATACATCAGAAAAAACTCTTGAGGAATAGGTTGGATGATACTGTACGACAAGATCTCATATCCCACTGCCCCTAAGACACCTATGTGCTCCCATAAACTACAAGAAATGATACACACTGTTGATAAAAATCAACCTCATAATAATTAGAAATAAGACAATCCCTCCCAATGATGACATAAAATATATCCAAAGTGATAAAAATAGAATCTCATAACAACTCCACATTAGCCATAAATAGTGCACAAGAAAGACATTGAAACCCTTAATCTTTCCAATTCCCTATATGAGTAAAAAACTCAACAAAAATGAAAATAATTTCAATGGATGTTTAAAAATGTAAACAAAATGGCCATATATAAATTACTAGGAATGACGAGAATCAAATAAATAAATCATAAATATAGATGAAATAAAGATGATACCTCTCACTATCTCTGGACCCACGTCTACATATTCAAGAAAACCATCTACAACGTGCATGTGATTTAGTCATGAGCCATGTGATTAGATCCTTGTACTCTATAAAGTATATGATTTCCCTTTATTAGCCTTTGGAATCAATGATCTCTGTAAATTTACAGGTATGGAAATATCATTAAAAAATACTATAGGTGGTTATATCATGCACAAATTTTAGACATCTTTTTAGGTGATGGACAAGAATGATAGATGCTTCCAAACTCTCGAAATGGATTGAAGTTCAATGATACAACAATGGACGTTACTAAAGGTTACAAGAGGCATATCATTGAGAACCACCTATACCACTCCTGTGATGATTTCATCACATTAAATATTTCAATGGCATGACATTGAAGCTTCCATGAGGTGGAATAAGAGGGGACTAATATCAAAAAGATTCTTCCATGTTTATCTCTATCATCATATCCTTGTCCACTTTCTCTACATAGGTCAAATTATGCAACATAAATACTTAAAATCTAATATCCAATCACAAATCGTATTAGTAATGTATAGGAATTATATTATCCTAATTTATAACCTCTAGTGAAAAATGAACCATCTCCATAGACCAATGTTTATATGATGACACTGAATGCTCTCCCAATTATAAATAGAGGAACATCTTTGACTTCTCCATCATTAGTGAGTCTGGGATAAATAGCTAGAAGTGGACAGTCCTAAAATTATTTTAGTCCAATCCCACATACTTATCCTCCAATATTAATGAATCACAATAATGGTTACTATGGCCCAAAATTCATAATGATGTATGCAACACCTTGATATTCTCAGGTGTATTAGGGAAGTTAATGATCTGATCAATCTTCTCCACCCATTCCTTTGTCGCATGAGGTTTTATTGTACTATTAAATTATGGGAGATTTAATTTAATGCAAGCATGTGATCAATCCATTTCACGTACAACTCCGGGTTATACATCAATGACAATGTTATGGACTTGTTGTATGTTCTGGTCAACAAAATGAGTATCCCATAGTAAATCCTCAATAAAAGTTTGATATAGGGGAGTATTTCTTTGAAGGTATTTAGCTATATAATAATATATATACCATGAAATACAACTAAGAGGCATACTACTATATGATAATCCAAAATAAATGAGTAGTCATAGAATAATCTCATATAATACTAGAATCCTGATAAGAAAAAATTGAGATAATGGTCATGAACGTAAAATAGTAGACAAATACCAACATCCCATGGTTACTTGAGTTTCATCTCATTAATAGCTAGATTGGTACTCACATTAACATATATTTAACGGTTTCACGATTCTATCTCTAGTATGCCAAAAATCGTAAAAAGGGACTATTGAGGGCACACATACATTAATACTAAACCATGATGAACCCAATTAGATAGGCTATCTAATAGGTACCCAACCTAAATTTCATCATACCTAAAGGGAATTCCTGATCCATATGGTCTCATGTTTAGCACCCAGACATCAAAAAACAACCAGAGAAAACAATTTTCCAAAAAAAATTAGATAACATGAAATATATACATACGGGAAAAAGAAACAATAGATGAAACCATGAGTATATATATCATAATAGATATACAATAATAGAAGTGAAAAAATATAAATAGTAGAAAATAATCTCCAAGAGACTAGTACAACTACTATAGTTGAAAAAACTAAAATAACTACTCCAACAATCTATATGTGATAACACGGTAAAACTCCCACTATCTCACCACAAATTAACCAAACCCAAATGAAAAAAATCCCCAACTCATTATGACAAACTGATTTTCTCTACATTAGAAGATATAAAATGGTCTATGCACTAAAAAATGGTGTGCTAGGTGTGATCTAATAGATTTACTAGGGTCTAACATGGTTTTTCTATAATCTAAGAATGATCTAATTTAAATAAAAAAATATCATGATATACATTTTAACATTTTTATATCAAAAGAATGGAAATACAATTTAATTAGTGATTTTATACATTTCCATATAAATCAGGTAAACCTGTATCAAATAATTCATAACCAAATATATCAAGGATGATATATTAAATATAACCAAAGAATGTATCACATATCATATCAAATTCATGGTACTACAATATAAATAGTAAAATATAATATACCTAGAATTGAAAAAATCATTGGTAATGTCAAACCAATGATTATACAAGGCCATGATAGCTATATCACTTATAACTCCAATATAGACAATCATGTGTTCATCAAGACCCTAGAATGCATCAAGCCGAGGCAGTAGAGGAACACCCCAAAAAATGAATATGGCAATAGTGCCTATAAATATCATAGAACATCATGCCTAGGGTATAGATGAATTACCCATGGTAAAAAACCCTGATAATATCAATAGATGAGGCCTATTAAAAATCCGTCGACTTAAGTACTTATTTCTTCCCATGACCTACATTTTTTTAAGAACTTCAAAAAGTAATTTAATTCAATCCATTCATTGAAAATCATTTCTGAAAAACCATTTCAAAATGATATGGAAATCCTTTTTTAAAATACTAAAACCATGTGAAAATATATTTTATCACAAACCCATTTCTGAAAACAAAAATCCATAAATGAATTTGGCCCATTTTTTTATAAAACAAATTTTAAAAACTAAGAAATGCAGTTCATCCAACACATGCAAGAGATGAAACAGTCTACCTAAAACTCGGGTAACACATGCTCACAATAGTAATATCATCAATTTTTCAATAGGGTCCATGAAGAGAAAATTTCACAACTTACCTAAATAATTCACACCTTCCACACCACAAACAATAAAGGATCGACCCTCTAAACAAGATAACCCAACAGACCAAGAAATAATCCCACACAATCTCCATTATAGATCAATGGATTCAATAATTCAATGCAGCAGTTCTACTATGATCAAATCCAATTAAGAATCACCAGGATTAATCACCCGAAGAGACACAACACAACTGCCCTATTGATCCCACATAAAAATTAATCGAAACAGAACAAACAGAGGTTACCAAAATCACCCATGATAGCCTTTAGGTTGAGAGAGATAAGGGATTGAATGAAAGAAAAAAGACATCATCCTTAAAAATAATAATAAAATATCAACATGAAATGATTACATGTAATGTTATCCATGTACATGTTTTGTAGCTCATAGGGTCCATATACACAGGAATACCATTTTCCTTGTTAAAAAAATATAGAATTTTTAGTATTACATGACATGGAATCTGTACACCAAGTGTGCTCTTGAAAACTGTTTATCCAGCTCACGACATGATCTTGGTGGTCAATACAAGTCATCTACTCCTATTAAATGGTTTGAGAACATTCAGTAGAAAAAATATAATATTTTTAGTATGAAAACTCCAAAATAACTTATGCATTATCTAAACTAGGGATTAGATATTTAATCCATTACACATTTATACTTGGACTCCATTAATCCAAAAAAAAATATTTTTCAGTTTTATTTCATTTTACCCATCAAGAGCTCTCTATCCCCGGGAGTCCCAAGACTCACCCAATTAAAGAAGAAAATGAATAATGAGAAGGATAATACATGAAAATTGGTAATGGGATGTTACACTATCACTCACCATCATTAATTGGTCATTTATTATTCATCCAGGTCTATATGTTTACATCCCATAAATGTTATTTTTTTAGAAACCTAGTATGTGTTATTCCGTGTGACCTTAGTATTTCCATTTCTATCTGTTCAAAATGATATTTAGTTAACACTTTTTTACACTGTTGTATTTCAGAAAAAATTTATTTTATAATTTCATGCCTTTTATTTCCAAGCCTAAGATAAAAATAGAGGGATACATTTATTAAATGGGGGAACATAATTTCTTGATATTTAAAATTAGTAATATGTTCTATACTATATATAATTCATAACCTCAAGCATAAAAAACATGAAGTAATTATATTTAATTTTAATAGTTATAATCTTCATATTAAATGGCTAGAATTGAATAAGATTTTCTATATTATGAAATATATATATACATATAGGTCATATTAAATAAAAATATATTTATTACTATTTTAGAAAAGTACTCAATTTTCAGTAAAGTGATTTTATGCATTAGAAATATGTTTTCTTCAAAATGAATTTTAATAACTTTTGTGAATATATATTACAATTAAATAATGTAACTTTAATAAATTTTATTTGATAAAAAGGACATCAATTTTTATATTATCATATCAAAATTATCTTATGTTGGTTTTTTATTCTTCTAAACGGATTGATTTTTTTTCTAAATTTTGGAAAATAATAGATTTTATAAAACAATAATTTATATTCACATAGAATTTTCCTTATGGATGAAATATTAATTTTAATTATCATATTTTTTATTTAATCATATATAATATATTTAAATACATTTTAATCATCATTTTACCATATATTTTTAATAATTAATTTTTTTTTTCTTAAAACTTATTTTTTAATATGTATTTTTTTATATGTTGTACACATTTTTATTTAAATTAATTTCTAACACTTATAAGAATTTTAATCATGAAAAGTTGATTAATTATTTAAAATAAGAAGTTATAAATTATGTAATTTGGTCCCTTTTTTTCTTAATATTGATATTATGTGTAGTAAATATTTCTCACCTTAACAAGGATAAATTAGTTAATTTATTTTAATAATAATATGATAATGACTAAAAATACTATAAGACATGGGTTAAAACTATTTTATGAGTGGGGGTTGACAATCCTCATCCATGATTCCAATTTATGGATCTTCTTTCCATTTTCCATTTAAAAAGATATATATATTATTTTAAGTAAAGATAGTGTTAAAATTGTATCTCTCTTTTAAAGACTATAAGTATATATAACTGTAATAAAACTAACTTCTGTTTTTATAAACAATTATTTAATTACGAAATTATTTTTCATATTGTGGAAATTTACTATAATTTATTTATTAAATTATTACCACACATATTAATGGAATGTGAAATAATGCTTGTTAAACCAATATAAAAATCGCATAAATTATTATAAAAAATTTAAAAGTATTATTTTTTGGTGATTTAAATTATACCATGAATTATATATATATGTAACATATTTTAGATGTGTTATTTAATGATTTTGAATTCATTTTATTTAAAAAAAATTAAAATCCAAATTAATTCCAATGTTCCTAAAATTATATTAATAGTATTTTTTTATAAATAACATTTTGATTACTAATTTAATATTATTAAAGATATGATATTTGACAAAGTTAACTGTATATTGATTATAATATTAACGATGTTCCATTTATTAGTCACTTGTCGATTTATAATTTCTTTATTTACTCTATTAGTGTTCAAAACATTTTTGTTGAGGTAATAGATAAAAACATTGTTAGTTGAGTTAAAATAAATAGATTATAGTGAAACTGTGTCCCAAAAATTTCTAAATTTTATTTTATGTGAATTTTTTGGATAAAATCATTCTATATTATTTTTATTTCAATTTTATTCAATTTATCAATTAAAATTAATTCGTATTAATTTAACACATTAATATATTCCCAAAGTGCCCATCCCCTCATTATAAAAAGGAACCCCCTATCCTCTTCTATCTACACTAAAATATATATTTGGATCATCCAATAACTACCCAAATACTTTAAATAAATCACTCACCACATTTTTTAGGTATTATTTTGGATATAATAATACCCTTATATGGATTAAGGTCTAAAGAAAACGGCATGGTCTGATGAAGAGGTATAGCTTTTAACCAAATGGTTTTGATTTATTTTTTCTTCTTCCTCCTAAAATATTCATAAAAAATATTGAAATATTATTACCAATATCTTAATTTTTCTAAATTTTTTTATGTTAATGTAATAAACTATGTGCTTCTACTTCTTAATCCATCTTGTTGAAAATGAATACATCGTTCATGAGTTTGCCAAACTACTGCCTCATGAATTGATGTAATTCACTTTCCATCACCACTTCTCATGGCTAGTTTTAATGATATATTAAAGGTATATATATATATATATGAAATTCTGGACTTAATAATATTTTTATAGAGACAATATGTCATCATTTATTATTCCACTCAATCCATTGAAAAATTATAACATCATATATGCATACATGTGGATTTCCACATCCACAAAGTTAAAATATTATTTCGTCATCACCGCATCAAATGGATAATATATATAAACTATTTAAAGATATGATATGAAATTTTAGTTATAATTATCATTTTATAATTAAAAAAATTACTTATCCTTTATCCAACGTGATCATTGAAATATAGAAACCTTACACTTTCATATATATATGACTTACAATATCTATGATTTAAACAAAGTTCATTTTTCATAGCAATCGTTCATGGTGGGATATAAAAGTATATTTAATATATAAAAATAATTATTATTTCAAAAGTTTTATTTTATCTATGATGGAATAATGACATATTTGAATATTTTAAACCTACTAAATTCATATTGGACCTATGTGTATAATGTCATCAAAACATCCAACAAGATCTTAAGTGATTAATTAATTAATTATACCATAGTCATAAATAAAATAAATTGAATAATAGACATGAAAATAGTCTATTAAGAAGGTAATTAATGAAATTAATATTATTATTTAGGAAGATAATGAAAATAAATAACGATCTAGACTCAAGGTATGGTACACATTAACATAAAACACATGTTTTAAAATTTCCCAAGATTTATGTTCTAAATCGTTTTCATTTTTTACCATCTTTATAAGATCCATTTTTATGCATTTATATGGACATAAAAGAATAATAAAGGAAATTTTAATCTCCTTTTTTACTTTCCTTCAATGTTTTCAAAAATTAATATTTTTTTATATTTTATATAGAACATTATATATTCATTTACAAAAATAAAAAAGGAATGGTTTATTTTAACATATATGATATCAACATCTTCTCCCACAACCATAACCATTATTTTTTATTCTTAAACTCTTCTATGCTTCAATGTTTTCTTCAATATAAACCCTTATTCCAATTTTCTACTTATTTTATAATTCAAAATGGTTTTTAAAAGGAAATGTTATTTGGATATCCAATATTGTTTTACATATTAGGTCAAAATAGTTTATTTATGAATTTATGATGAAAAATATGTATAAATAAAATGTTTAATTGATTATACAATGATTGAGAATTATATATAATGATGGTAGAGCCCAATAAAACTTATATATTGGGTGATCTCGGTATAACTTATACAATGGATAAGCCTAATACTGATTATATGAATACGTGAGCTAGATATAGCTTTGTAATGAATTTTTTATCATTTTTTATAATCATAGAAAATAAGGAGAGAGTTAACCTTAGTGGTTTCTACAATTCATTTAACTTTTCCCTAACAATTTCTTATATTATTTTGATATGTTTTATGAATGTTATAAACTATGTTACCTAATAAGGTTTTTTATTTGTTTATTATGGGTTTTAAAGGTTTTACTTGAGAAACAATTTTGTGTTTTTTCTTGTGTATATCACCTATTTCATATGCTAAAATAAATTTTTAAAAAGGGTAAAAAATTAATTGTTACTAATGTTTTTAGTTGAACTAAAATAATTTCTTACTTTTAAATTCTTTAGTGATATTTTTGGTATCATCCCAAATTTTCAAAAAATCATCAGTTTTAAGGATGTGAATGATTAATGAAGAATTGATATTTAATGTCATGAAGATTTTTCAGAAAAAATAACATATTTCATATTAAAGGTTTAATATTATAGAAAAATAGAGATGGAGTTGAAGTTTACTCTTTATAATATATGTGTTTTTTATGTTAGAGTTTAACAAAAAATTCAACAAAAATATAAACATAAAATATCTTTAGATATAAAATAAATTGAATTCCAGTATAAAGACACTAGATTATGTAATTTTAAATGTTGGGTAATTATAGTGAATTATATAAAGGATCACATTATCACATTATAATCCTTGGAATGAGAATTAATTTATTTACAAAGTGTTATTTTATATTTAGTGTGAGTGTGTAGAAGTGGTCTAGGGTTGTGGGTCAAATGGATCATGCTATTAGGAAGTGATGAGGGGTGGCGGTCTGATAAGGTATTACCAGGGATCTTTTCTTATGGGTTATTACGCCTTCTATGGTACAAATACCTCTTGGGGGAGTGGATGAAAGGGACATGGATACTATTTTAATGTTGGGTAAAAGCATGAAATTTCATATTTATGATGTAGAATATGACTCAGCCTTGCTGATTCGATTAGTCCGGGGCCATGTCAGGGCCCCTTGGGAGCTTTCTTACTTCGTTAGAAATTTATGAAGCTTCATCAAACAGGGTATTTTCATCAAGCATATTTATAGGGAAGGGAACTTCTCCTTGGATGCTCTTGCAACAAAAGATCATTGGGTGCTGGTGTTGCTTTATATTCTTGAATAGGCTCCCTTCTTGAGGATTGTAAGGTTTTTTAACTGGGGATTCCCTCGGTCTCCACCATTTCTTACCTTCGTGATTTGGATCAGGCTTGTTTTTTTAATCATTCATTTTTAGCAATAAAATGGAAATTTTTAGTTAGAGAGGATTTACTTCTATGTGGATATTTCTTGATTTATTCACTAAATCATATACCATGAAATTGCGAGTGTCAACATGCCATGTATTGTGTTATGTTTTGATCCTTGATACTGTAATGTAGTGTTAACTTTGAAAGATAGGTGTTATCATTCAAAAAATATTCATACTTTTATTATCATATTGTACATAACTATAGATATATCATGTGATGATTTGTTGGTATTTTATTGAATATTTTGTTTAAAAATACCATACATGAATTAAAAACTATTATATTTATTCCAATTGGAGACAAAGAGTTGGTAATTTTACAATAAATGAAATGTTTAAATTATGAATAATATATTTTATTCAATTGGTTTGTTATATTAAATGTTGTTCATAGACCTCAATTCTAGAGATATATGATATCACATTCTAAATTTGAATCTCCCTAATGATATACAATTCAATTACCTTTTAGGTAGAGGTGATATAATATATTATAATGAGGAGATTTCATACAAATCATATTATGATTCTAGTTTTTTCTTATACACCCCTTTGGATAATGGATTAATTTTATTATAGTTATGATATCATAATCAAATTCACTTGTGTGAATGATTAAACATGTATAGTGAGTTCAATTTTGTATATATTTCATTTTTTCATATACTATTTCTAACATCCCAGGTAAATAATGAATAAGAAATATTTCATATTTATTAATATTTTTGAATTAAATATTAATTTTACTTTAAAATGGTTTTTATGTTCGATAGCGTGCCCGATACGCAACATTGAGTTTCATTGAAATCTTACTTTGCACACTAATAATATAATATTATTATTTTAAATGGTTGTCAACTCCTAGCCATTGTATTGGTAGGAATGAACAAAACTAGATAAAATATGATTATACATGTTTGTTAAATGTATTTACATTTATCCAATAAAAGTCAGAGGCTTAAAATGTGAATGAATATAATTTTAAGCATAATTTACATTAAAAGGCTGACATATCGTCTTTTAATGGTGAAACCTTTTTAAATATAGTTTTGGTCACTTTAATACATTCTATATGACCAAATACAGTCCTTCTTTAGAATGGGGACATCAAAATTTACTTTCTGCAAATTTTTGGAATTTTTCAGATAAAGTTCATTTTTTAATGAATAGTGAAAAATATTGTATTTTAATTCAAAAGTGCCTTTTAATATAATTTATTCATATGGATAGATTATCTTTTTAAATTTTTTTAAAGTTAAATTAAAATTTATTTTTACCATTTAATCCAATGTTAGTCAATGGAATTAATTTCACTTTGAAATTGGACATAAACAAGTATCAATCTTTTGATAGTTATTGTTTCTTAAAAACACACTATTTGTTTTGATAAATTGAATTAATTTCAAAATTAATTAATTCCAATTCTATGTTTTTTAATTTGGAAAAAGAGACATCATTTTATAATTTGGAATATCATATATATATTATGCTGAATTATTGGTATTTTTCTGAAAAACGTCAATTTTTGATGAATAGTGAAACCACTTATTGGTAGTTAAAAAACCAACTTTTTCATTTAAATAATATTTTACCACTTCTGTGGATTGAATTTTGAAAATTTTACATACATGGTTGTTACCAAGAAGTAAAATTTGGTTCAATAATATGAAAATAATTTTTGATGAATAGTAACTTTTGACTTTTATTTACTGCGGTTAAAGGTAAATAGCGTAATTAAAGGTTAAAAGAATATTATAATAATTCCAAATTACCTTAACACTTGTCCAAACCTTATTGGATGAGTCATGTCCGACCATGGGCATCATTGGGTCTCTTTTAGGACCCCATTGATCCACATGGGAGTGATCATGACAATTTAGATTAATTAATTTAATGTAAAGACAAAATTGACATTAACCAAACACTTTTAGTAATTAATTTTTATATGGTGTTATATAAGTCTTATTTTTTACTATAAATATTAATTGGAAAGATAAAACGTTTTACTACATGATATTATTTTTTGTATAATTTTTAGACATTGAATAAATTAAATTATTTATGACACAATAATGATGTAGTATTTACCTCATTAATAAATGATTTAAATAAATAAGAATATAATGATTAAAATATTATCCAAACCCTGTCCAATTTCAATTGGATGATTTTATTTCTCCCATGAGTAATCTTTTCTTCATCATTAATTATTTTTGGACCTTTTGAAACTGAATATATATTTATAATAAAATAATAGTTTCACACTTTCCAAAAGAGCCCCTCCACTCCCTTATAAAAGGAAAACACTTCTAACCAATTCCTCACATCACTCAAGACATTCGGATCGTCAAAAATCTGCCCAATTAAAATTCCTAAATCCATATCCTCCTCCTAGAAGCATTAACTTGGGTAGAAGGAACTTTAATAAGTCCATTGGTTCAAACCAAAGTGAGTTACCCAAATTAAAGGTAACAATATCTCTTAATTTGTTTTATTTTATTTTAATTCTCCACCCCCGAAACTCTTTTTATTACATTATTTTGTAACAAAACCAGTATCATAAATATACTAGGATATTTTTATGATAATTATTCAATCTACACTTACACACACCTCCATCTAATGGGTGAAGAACATAATGTTTCTATGGATGGAAAACTAATGCCTCACGAAACGATGATTGTTCAAATACATCTTATTGCCTCTCATGGTGGCCATTATAATGGAACTGTATTTATATATGATATATATTATGTTTATGATTTCACTATGCTTCTGTACTTCCCAATTCATATCAATCCTTTATGGTTTCCATAGTGGGTAAATACGATAATCTTATTTGAGAAAGTGCGGACTACTGCCCCCTCAAAGTGATGTGACTCATTAATGCCTTATGTGGGATGTATAAAGGATAGAGTAAGTGATATTATATATTATATCATACTGGAATTACAATATTCCTTTGTATAATTATGTTTTAATTCCATTAAAATAAGAAATAGAAATGAAATTAGTGTTCATGCGTACGTACGGCTTACCGTCTCAATGAACAGTGAATTTCATTTCTTACCTCTAAATGTTATTTACTATTATAAATACATGTATATACTAAATTTATATGATATATATGATATCTAAATCATTAATATCATTTTGGATATAATTAACCTTTGACCACATGAACAACATGTAATTATAAGAAGTCCATTTTTGACTCAAGTACCAAATATCGACAAAACGAACATTATTAACTTAAATGATTACATAATGTTTATAACATGGTAATAAGTGATATAAAAGGAATAATAAACTTGAAAAAGTTTCTTAATCTAGTAGAAATTAACTTTATTTTATTATTCAGGATATTAAATAACGATCGAGTCAAGTCGGACATGAGGTAAGGTATTTTCTTATCTAATTTTTAATTCCGTGAGATTTCCATTGTTCGCCACTTATTCATTGCATGTGGTGTATTGTGTACTTCCATTTGATATATATATTATCATTATCATCATTATATTCATGTTATTCTATGATTCATTTTTTGGTTATTAACTTTTGGTCATACGACTCAGTTGATTACAACGTGGTAAAGGGTTTCGTCTCACTTTTTATTCCTGTGAGATTCATGCTATATTTGCCACTATTTACATTTGTGTGGTGTATTTACTTCCCATTATTGTACTATTTTTGTAATATAATTTCATTTATGAGTATTTACATCTTCATTTTATGATCCTTCTTTCACGTGGCGTATGTTTTGTAAGTTACCAAATCGGTAAAAGAACCTTTCACCCTCCTCTATTTTAAAGACTTTGTTTTGTTAAGTCTTTTAATTTACATCATATTATGTTGGAATATATTCTTATATATCCTCATTGATTTATACTTTATGTCCAAGTGATGATATACCCCCTTTTTATCTCATCAACTCATTTTATGAATTTTAAAGTGATGTCGTTAGGCTGTCGAATTTTTACAAGGGAACCTCTTAACCCAATTTCAATTCTTCAGGTTCAACTTGTACTTCTTGAATGTGTCATCCTATGAATATGTGTGAATCAAATATGATTATTTTGCAATTAATATACACTTATATTAAGTGTATTTATATTTTCCACACATAATTATGTGATTGATTTATCCTTAATTTAAGGATACCATCTTTATAAGGGATTTTATCTCAATTTACATTTCCATTGAGACTTCATTGTTGCTATACACCAATTCACTCTTATATGGTGTATATAATGTCCTTTGAAATATTATATCATGAATAAATTTATTCTCATGATATTATAAAATTCTGATTAAAAGTTATTCTTCAATTATTTGTATTCAAGCATCTCTCTTTTTGTTAAAAAACTCTTTAACTAAAAGATCGTTTTAAATGTTTTAAAGATTTATTATTCTAAATATTTCTCATTAATGTCCATGTTTTCAAAATGGGTTTTAGGATTTATTTATATGGACATTAATGTTTTCAAATGATAATTCTTTTTAAAAGCTTCAATGTGGAATGAGACACTTTGATTCAAAAATCACTTTTAAATGGTTTTGAAAATGATTTGATAGAACATTGTTTATTCTAATATGTTGATTTGATATATTGGAATGTAGAAATGTTATATTTCCTTTATACATGTGTTATATGTTCTGATTATGTTATGGTTATTGGGAATTATTATCATATATGTGTGGGTCCATGATAAACCTAGGGTGGGTGAGCCCGAGATAGCTCTCCAATGCATTGGGTAACGTGAAGGAGGTAAACATGGTGTTTCTCCTAAGAGATTTAGGGAATATACCATGATGGGTATTCCAAGTGTAACACCATATGTAGCTATTATATCTACAATTTAAGTTTGATATGGATGCCATAAGTAACCTTTATGATTTATTATTTGTGTGTGTTATCCATAAATCTCATGATTTCATAAGGTATGTTATGATTGAAAAGTATGGTTTCATTGATTTGTATTTATTGATGGGATAATGTTTTCCTTACTTATTTTATAACCCTTACTGAGCTTTTTATGTTCATCCCATGTTTTTGAAAAGTTTTCCACATGACTTAAAGATGAATAGGGTCAATGATGGGGTCAAGGAAAAGTCATGCTATCTAAAACATGGAACTAGAAATGTTTCTTTTTAAGAGTTTTTATTTTATGAAAAAAAATGGATACATAATAGTAGTGTCTACTTGTAATATTCATGTTGTAATGTAATAGTTATGGCCTAATTCTCTAAAACTCTAAACCTGAAAAGATTCTCAATGTGAATTATTCATTTAATTAAATATAATGAAATGTTTAAGTCCAGGTCCTTATAGTTTGTATCAGAGGTCAGTTTAGATAACTTTAGAGGTTAGGGAATTCTTTAAGCATAAGTGAAATTACCATAATGGTTAGGATTCCAGAAAGTGTCATAGTTGTTTAGATAAAGTGGATGAGTTTAAGATAACATGAATAAGTATATCTTATTATTTAACCTCCTCATAAGATATTATAGGATGATTTTACTGATATACTCACACTGACCATTTTGGTCTATTTAATGGAAGGATCTAGAAGGCACCAAAGTAATAGAGGATGTGAAGAAAACTGTGACGGTTTTCTGAATGAGCAACTGAATGATATGGGAGCTGAAATGAGAACACTTTTGGTTTTTCTCAACCAACTATCTGGAGTCATGATTGACCACTTAAACCTTAGTGATCTTTATAAGGCATCATATATGCAAGAAATAAATCCCTATATAAGTTCAGGTAATAATCATAAAGGTAAGTGTGTTTAAAAAACATATTTGTCAAAGATGTGGAAAGAAACACCTAGGAAAATGTTTCAAAGGGACAGAAAGATGATATAGATGTGGAAATGAAGGTCATAAATAAAGAACCTGCAATGGAAAAAGGAATCATCTAGTTGACTCTAGGAAAGGGAAAAAAGATCTTTATGAAGGATTAATTGAATGTTTTAAATGTGATGAGCATGGTAATTATGAAAACACATGTCCTATGAAGAAGTTTTGGGAATGGGATCACCAATATCGTACAAATATTATTTTACCAATACCTAATGCCATTCTGATTGAGGATGAATAAACTGAAAATGACCAATGAAAGGAATGGATTATTTCTTAACATATGTTTTCTTATTATTGAAATCTTAGGATATGATTCAAGATTATTTTGTAGGAAAGAATTATTTCAGAATAAGATGGTAAAGAATGGTTAATGGATCAAGAAGAACGTTGAATAATTAATAGGTCAACATAAAAGGGATTCAAGAGTTAAGGTAGATTTCAGGATGGTGAAATGCTTAAAAGTATTAAGGCTCTTTTGATGATGGGATTACATTAGAAGACTCATTATAATATGTGTAACCCAAAAGTTTGATATGTGAAAATTTTATTCAAGGAATAATTATCTTCTTGTTTGTGTTTATAGTTATATAGAACCATTTGGGTTTATATGATCCTTAAATTTGAGGCAATTACCGGTTAATACATTTTGGGATGAAAAACGAAAGTTATTAGATAACCTTTGTGGTTAAAATATGTTATGGTTATTTTGATGAATTTATCTATTTTTGGGAATGTTATAAAATTATGTAGTTTCTGAAAAGGGACAACATGAAAACCAGGTGACAACCCGTCGCGTCAGACGAAGCTGTGGGAATTGAACCCACAACCAAAGTGCGACTGGTATTTATCGCCCACCACTGGACTACGTGAAGTACCTGGAAAGTATGAATAATTCCCTTTAGTTAAATGATCATATGAATCAGGAATAAGTTGATTTTGGGTTATCCATGGAAATGATTAACGTATCATGGAGGATATGTGATTAGGTTAATTACTTTTCAGTATGAGACTTTAAGAGTAACTGATGTTATTTAGAGATTAATGTTAAGATTTACCTTGGAAGACTATGTGATTAAATCCTTTAGAGATTTGGGTTTCAATATTAGTTTGGATTACTTTGAATAATTTTAAGGATAACTATTCATTTAATGGTCTTTCTTGAACCTTGGTTTTTTTGTTGAATTTTGGAAATTAAGAGTAGTATTTATTTTTATAAAGGATTATCCTTATAGTGATTATCTGATCTTATACTGAACCTTTTGGATTTAGTTAATATCTAAAGACATGGGAAATATATATTTCATCTTGGGTGGATTATGTGATTCTCTCGAAGTTGATTATAATGCTCTTAATGTAAAAAAAGTCATCCTGAATATTAATCGTTTAGAGAAAATATGAGTTTTTGTTAGAAATCTAGTAAAAGATGAATGTCTAAATGACAAGTAAGTATATGTCCTTGGGTTTTTGGTTAAGATCATAAATAAATTCCTCAACGAAAAGTAACTTTAAACAAAAACCTTGTCCATTAACATTTCCAACTGGGGAATCAAAGACTGTTTAACCCATAACAAGTTTGTGATTTTCTGGTGGTTAACTTTCTACTAAACATGTTTCCTAACACTCTCCATCAGAACATGACCCTTTGTTTTCTCCTCCATATCCAAGTTTTCAAGGAATCTTAGTATGGGTGAACTAGGGTGACCTTTGTGCTTCTCTTTTTTTTTTTAAAAGTGATTGTTTTTTTGACTCTTTTTTCGATGTGGGACTTTCAATGAAGTTTCTGAGCCCATTTTTTTAAATTGTGAGGTTGAAATTCCCAAAAGAGGGCAAGGATGTAACATCTAACGTATGTAAATAATAAGAAATATTTAATATTTATTAATATTTTTGAATTAAATATTAATTTTACATTAAAGGGGTTGCTCTGTTCGATAGCGTACCTGATACGCAACAACGAGTTTTTTTGAAATCTTATGTTGCACACTAGTAATATAATATTATTATTTTAAATGGTAGTCAACTCCGAGCCTTTGTATTTGAATGAATTAACAAAACTAAATACAATATTATTATACATGTTTGTGAAGTGTATTTACATTTATCCAATAAAAGTTAGAGGCTTAAAATGTGAATGAATCTAATTTTAAGCATAATTTACATTAAAAGGCTGATTTTTCACCTTTTAATGCCGAACCCTTTTTAAATCTATTTTTGTTCACTTTAATACATTATATATGACAAAATAAAATCCTTCTTTATTATGGTGATATCAAAATTTACTTTGTGTAAATTTTTGGAATTTTTTGGATAAAGTACATTTTTTAAGGAATAGTGAAAACTATTGTATTTTAATTCAAAAGTGCCTTTTAATCTAATTTATTTATATGGATATATTATCTTTTTAATTGGTTTTAAAGTGAAATTAAAATATATTTTTACCATTTAATACAATTTTATTCATTGGAATTAATTTCACTTTGAAATTGGACGTAAACAAGTATCAATCTTTTGATAGTTATTGTTTCTTAAAAACATGTTATTTGTTTTGATAACGGGAATTACTTTTAAAATTAATTAATTACACTTCTTTTTTTTTTAATTTGAAAAAATAGACATCATTTTTTAATTTGGAATATCAAATATATCTTAGGATGAATTTTTGGTATTTTTCGGAAAAACTTATATTTTTTATGAATAGTGACACCACTTAGTTGTTATTAAAAAAACTGACTTTTTCATTTAAATAAAATTTTGCCTATTCCGTGAATTGAATTTCATAAATCCAACAAACATGGTTGTTAAAAATAAGTAAAATGTCGTTCAATAAGATGAAAACAATTTTTTGTGAATAGTAACTTTTGACTTTTATTTATCGCGGTTAAAGGAAAATAGGGTAATCCAAAGTTAAAAGAATATTATAATAATTCCAAATTACCTTAACACTTGTCCAAACCTTATTGGATGAGTAATGTCCGTCCATGGTCATCTTTGGGTCTATTTGGTGACCCTATTGAGCCACATGGGAGTGATCATGACAATTTAGATTAATTAATTTAATGTAAAGTCAAAATCGACATTAACAAAAATCTTTTAGTAATTAATATTTATATGGTGTTATATAAGTCCTATTTTAGACTATAAATATTCATTGGAAATATTAAAAGATTTTATACATGATAGTAGTTTTTGTACAATTTTTAGACATCGAATAAATTAAATTATTTATGACACCATAATGATGTAGTGTTTACCTCAATAATAAATGATTTAAATAAATAAGAATATAATGATTAAAATATTATCCAAAACCATTCCAATTCCTATTGGATGATTTTATTTCGACCATGAATCATCTTATCTTTATCTTTAATGATTTTTGGACCTTTTTAAACTGAAGATATGTTTATAATAAAATAATATTTTCACACTTTCTAAAAGAGCCCCTCCTCTCCCTTATAAAAAGAGACCACTTCTAATCAATTCCTAGCACCTCTCAAACCATTTGTATCATCACAAATCTTCACAATTAATATAAATACATCCCTCTACTCTTCCTAGAAGCCTTGAATTTTGCAGAAGGCACTTCAAAAAGTCCTTTGGTTCAAACCAAATGGAGTTACCCAAATTAAAGGTAATGGTTCTTCTTAATTTGTTTTATTTTATTTTACTTATCCAACCCCTAAAATCTTTTTATTCCATTATTTTGTAACCAAAAAAGTATCCTCAATATAATAGGATGTTGGTATGAGATTTATTATAACTACACTTACACACACCTCCATCTAATGGGTGATGAACATAGTGTTTCTGTGGATGGAAAAACTAACACCTCACGAAACGATGATTGTTCAGTTACTTATTACCGCCTCTCATGGCGGCCATTATGATGGAAATATATTTATATATGATATATATTATGTTTATTATTTCATTATTCTTCTATACTACCAAATTTATATCAAGCATTTATGGTTTCCATAGTGGGTAAATACGATAATCTCATTTGAGGAAGCGCGGACTACCACCCCCTCAAAGTGATGTGACTAGTTAATGCCTTATGTGGGATGTATAAAGGATTGAGTTAATTATATTATATATGATATTATACTCGAATAATAATATAACTATGTATAATTATTTTTTAATTCCATTAAAATAATAAATAGAAATGAAAAGTAGCGTTCATCCGTACGTACGGCTTACCGTCTCCATGAACGGTGCATTTCATTTCTTACCTCTAAATGTTATGTACTATTATAAATTAATTTATATACTGGATATATATGATATATATGATATCTAAATCATTAATATAATTATGGATATATTTAACTTTTGACCACATGAACAACATGTAATTATAAGAAATCCATTTTTGACACAAGTACCAAATATCGACAAAACGAACATTATTAACTTAAATGATTACATAATGTTTATAACATGGTAATGAGTGATATAAAAGGGATAATAAACTTTATAAGGGTTCTTAATAAAGAATAAATTAACTTTATTTTATTATTTAAGATATTAAATAACAATCTAGTCAAGTCGGACATGAGGTAGGGGATTTTCTTATCTCATTTTTAATCCTGTGAGATTTCCATTGTTCGCCACTTATTCAAATCATGTGGTGTATTGTGTACAACCATTATATATATATATATTATCTTGATTCGCATTATATTCATGGTATTCTGTGATTCAGTTGTTTGTTATTAAATTTTGGTCATACGACTCAGTTGATTATAACGTGGTAAAGGGTTTCGTCTCACTTTTTATTCCTGTGAGATTCATGCTATATTTGCCACTATTTACTTTTGTGTGGTGTATGTAATGACCATGATTGTACTATTTGTGTAATATAATTTCATTTATGATTATTTAAATCTTCACTGTATAATACTTCTTTCATGTGGCGTATGTTTTGTAAGTTACGAAATCGGTAGAGGAACCCTTCACCCTCCTCTTTTTAAAAGACTTCGTTTTGTTATGTCTTTTAATTTACATCATATTATGTTGGGATATGTTCTTCTATATCATCATTGATGTAAACTTTATGTACAAGTGATTAGATACCCCTTTTTATCTCATCAACTCATTTTATAAATTTTAAAGTGATGCCGATAGGATGTCGAATTTTTACAAGGGAACCTCTTAACCCAATTTCAATTCTTCAGGTTCAACATGCACTTATTGAATATGTAATCCTATGAATATGTGTGAATGAACTCTGATTGTTTTACACATAATATCCACGTATATTGGGTGCATTTATATTCTCCACACATAATTATGTGATTGATTTATCCTTAATTTAAGGATACCATCTTTATAAGGGATTTTATCTCAATTTAAATTTTCCATTGAGACTTCATTGTTTTTATGCACCAATTCACTCTTATATGGTGTATATACTATCCTTTGAAATATTATATCATGAATCCTTTATTTTCTCATGATATTATAATTTTATTATTAAAAGTTATTTGTTCAATTATTTGTATTCAAGCATCTCTCTTTTTGTTAAAAAACTCTTTAACTAAAAGATCATTTTAAATGTTTTAAAGATTTATTCATCTAAATATTTTTAATTAATGTAAATTTTTTGAAAATGGGTTTTAGTATTTATTTATATAGGAATTTATGTTTTTAAATGAAAATTCTTTTTAAATTCATCAAAGTGGTATGGGACACTTTGATTCGAAAATCACTTTTTAAATGGTTTTGAAAATGATTTGATAAAACATTGTTTATTTCAATATCTTGATTTTATATATTGTAATGTGGAAATGCTATCTTTCCTTTATACATGTGTTATATGTTATGATTATGTTTTGGTTATTGGGAATTATTATCGTATAAGGGTGGTTCCGTGACAAACCTAGGGCAAGTGAGCCTGAGATAGCTCTCCAATGCATTGGGTAACGTGACACAGGTAAACATGATGTTTCTCCTAAGAGATTTAGGGAATATACCATGATGGGTATTCCAAGTGTAACTACCTATGTAGCTATGATACCAACAATGCATGTTTGATATGGATGCCATAAGTAACCTTTATGATTTATGATTTGTGTTTTATTCATAAATCTCAAGATTTCATAAGGTATGTTATGATTGAAAATTATTGTTTCATTGATTTGTATTTATTGATGGGATAATGTTTTCCTTCCTTATTTTATAACCCTTACTGAGATTTTTATGCTCATCCCAGGTTTTTGAAATGTTTTCCACAGGACTTAAAGATGAATATGGTCAAGGATGGGATCAAGGAAAAGTCATTCTATCTAAAACATGGAACTAGACATGTTTCCTTTTAATATTTTTTTAATGAAAAAAATTGATACTGAGTAGTAGTGTCTAATTGTAATATTCAAGTTGTAATGTAATAGTTATGGCCTAATTATCTAAAACTCTAAGCCTAAAAATATCCTCAATGTGAATTATTCATTTAATTCAATATTATGTAATGTTTAAGCCCGGGTCCTTATACTATTCATGTTGATCTTGTGGTTGATTATGTTTGTATAATTGGTTATGTTTTTTTTTCATATAGATATCTTATAAAACTCTTCAATTTTCACCATATATGTGCATTCTCTTAAGAATGTGGTTATAAACATATCCCTTAATTTTTTATTATTTGATGTTAATTCCTTCATTTATTTTTTATTTGTTTGAATATTAATGAATGTTTCCACAAAATAAAGGTTGCTGAGATGTTTATAATTTTTTTTGATGTTTCTATAAATTTTAACAATTTTTAGTGGTCAAAATAACTATAAGAATTATAAATGTTTGTTCAATAGTTATAAGACTATTTTTAGCTTCTTTTTCTTATCCCCTTACCATCCCCTCTTGATATTATTGTTCAATATTTTCTACATTAGATGGATGTATAAGTATTATATTTACAATTTTAACACCATTAAATATGTTGTTTCAACTCATTAACGTGATAGGTTTTATAACACCACTTGGGTTGACCTCTATGTCAATTTCGAGGGTACATCATGGAATCTCGTTTAGTTTATTTTCAATTATTTCTATCTCAAATTAACGCGTCTTAGTATATAATATTTATTTCTATAATTGACCTATACAATATTTATTATACCTCCAGTGGTTGTTGTAAAATATGTAAAATATTCACTAGGAAAACAATAATTATTTTAATGTTTTGATCCCTCTTATTAGAGTCAATGAGATGAACAACTTTGTTGAAATTATTTACCATTCATATTGTTATTATTTTTGAAATATCCATTCCTGAAAAAAAAATTTCCAGTTAAAATTTTAATAATTTAAATCATTAGTTTAAATACCAAGATATTGATTCCCTAAAATCACTATATCGACAATATTGGTTGAGTATTCTGATTTGGATTCTATATAATCTTTATAATCCACCTTATAAACTCTTATCCAATATAAAAATCTTTATGATTTTCATTAAACACTTATATTTGGAAATTTTTCGATAAATTCCTTAAACTCTTATATAAATTTATTCATCAATATTCCTTTAGTGGGAATATCTATGATCAACCTCTTAATTTGTGTGAATCCATTACAATATGATTAAATTATTGGATATATCTCTAAATCATGATAGGAAAATCATTTATAATGGCCCAAAATATATCTAAATAATTTTAATCTAGTTCATTGAAAATTAATTAAAATTTTAAAATTATTTTTAGAGATTCATGTATTAATAGGGAAGGAAACAATTTTATCAAAAAATCTATATATTATAATCCATGTACAGATGGAATAGGATGTAATGAATCGAATAAACTATTTATATTTGTATATTAAATATTTGATCAAATTATTTTTTAACACATCGTTGGAGAAACCATGTAATTTATAAATATCACAAATATTTATAATATATCTCAGGTGTAAATTTGATATTATTATGGATTCTTAGAATATTTAATTAAATTTTCAGTCATTTTGATGATTTTTATATTTTTTTAAAGTGTTTTGGTAACAACTGCTTGTATAAGGATTCTTATCCTTAACCAAACCCTAATATCATAATCTATAAATTTTAATTACCTTAGATTTCACATCTTCATTAGTTGTTCTATATATCAATTTTTATTAACTACAACCATAATTTCAACCTTATTTTACTCTACATGTAATATTTTCACATATAACTGATTAAATAAAATATATTTATCTAAGGAAGAAATCATTTAAAATTCCCTCTCTATCAATATTGGGTCTCCAATGTGGAATTGAAATAGTATTTATCTCTTCTTCGTGTTAACCTTTACTAACTCAAACATGATCAGGTTCTTGATCAGCTCCTTCCACTAACTAAATAATGCACCTCGATCTTAGCACCACATCATATGGACTCCCTATATGGATACTCCCCCACTATTTTCATTTTAGGTCCATATGTAATGACTTCAACTTGAATCTTAGGTAATATCTAGTCAAAGGTAAAAAAGTTAAATTAATATCATATCTGAAGTTATATTGTTTATAAAAAATAAATTAATATCATATCTGAAGTTAAATTGTTTATAATAAATAAATTAATTTAGTATAACAAATCAACATCTAATAATTCACTCCCAACATGGATAATAGAACATTGTTATTTATTCTTCATCTCCCATAATCCAATGATTTGTATCCTATAAAAAATACTCTATCCTCTATCTCCACTAGATCTACGGAATCTTGATTAATAATATGATTTCCATATATATTTTCCCCTATGAGTACTAATAATAATAACAAATTTCTATTGAAGCCTTCACTCAGATCACAACATCCATCAACCATCAACCAGAAAAAGTTATTAATTAACTAGCCATCAAGAAATGGAAAAATAAAAAACAAATCCATGGAATTTGTTAATGTGATGACAAACCTATAAAAACCTAAAATAGGTTTAATTAGAACCACTCAGTTCTTTAGTAAAAAACTTATATGTTAAAATAATAGAACTATTTAATTTTACATAATGTTATATAAATTAAATAGTTATTATGATAGGTGATCACATAGTTCAGAATAATAAGATCCACTACCAATTTTCTAGATACATAAATATATTCACACCTCTTCGGATTAATGGATCAAAAATAAATCTAGGGTCCTTACTTATATAATATAAAAAATTAATACATTTATGCATGTCAAAAAAGAAATTATTAGTATGAAATTGAAATATTAATTAAATACATATAAATTATAAATTTATTTTTAACATTAAATTATAATTTAAAATATAAAACATTTATGAAAATGTATGATCATTCCTTAGGTTATGAAATAATATGGTTTTATTTTCCTATGAAAATAAATGATTGTTATTTAAATATTGATCATAATATATTTTGACATAGTGAAATAATTCTTTCCAAGGAAAGTTATCATCAATGACTTCTAAAACATTAGGAAGACAATCCAACATATATATTGTAGGTTAGTAATTTTGTTAAATATGAACACTATAAACTTGAATCATTTTTAAAAGTATTATTGATAAATAAGTTAAAAATGATTTATTGTATATAAACACTTAATTAAACTCCTATAACATTTAGGAATAATATTAGAAAATCGAATATTGACTCTTTGAATGTTACAAATAAATTTGAGAATTTATTAAAATTTGTAGATAATCTATTCCAAAATAAAAAATCTATACTTAGTCTATAATAAATACCTTAAATAAATAGAGGAACTTTATAGTTTTAGAAGTATATTTCCCATAATTATTTTACTTATAATTCATATAATTTACTCTTTTTATTAAAATAAATTCGTTTCAATCTATTTTTTGACCTATGAGTATTTATCAACATTATTTTACTTACATGTATCTTACACTAAAAAGAAATATTTATAAAAATACTTCATACTCAATGAAAACGTGTCAAAATTCCAAAGGACTTTTTTACTCCTAATTCTTTTACTCATAAGAAAAATAAGAGGTAAAAGGAATAATGTATTTACAATGGATCCTATAATGTTTAAAGGCATGTAGATTTATTTTTAAAAATAAATGATCGAAATAGTTTCTTTGACTTAGAAAAACAAAATGAATGTTTAATAGTTTCATGTAATAAAAAATATTTCTTTAACATCATTTATATATATAAACCACATTATATCTTATCACTTTTTAATCTTAGACACGCCAAACCATCAAAACACAAAAATTGACCAGGAAATATATTTTCATCCATTTTATTATTTTTAAATTTAGTTTTAGAGGCTTTAAGGGACAATATATTACAATAATCTATAAGAACATCACAAACTATTATTCTGAAATTTCACCAAGATTTCTCCTTAACCATTCTAATTTCAAAGAATAATGAAATTAAGTATCCTTCCTCATATAATACATTATATTTATCATATAATTTAATAATATATATATATATGTGGAAAGGGTTCTATTCATTAGTATGGATCATAATAATGTTTTGCATGGTATATAATGTTTTTATGGTGTAAAATAATCAAATCGGTTGAAACTGATACATAAAGTAAAGTTGGATAAAATTCTACCTGATTATCTTAACAACTAAAAACATCAGAAATTTTTGAAAAAAACTATACAAAGTCATGTAATGTCATAAATGTCGTATTTTACATTAGGAAATAAGAGGATATAATGAAAAGGAATAATATCTCAAAGAAAATTTTGGTATAGTCCTAATATATTGGAATGCGATCATCCCATTATATATACAATTTAATAAAACTATTTTAAAATAGTAAATATATCCATGTTCATTGATTGACATATCTAATCATATATGATTTCTTGTGATAATACTGAAATGTTTACCAAAATTAATAAAATTAATAAAATTATTTTGGTTTAAACTATGGGAAATCAACATAAAATTGATTAAACCAAAAAATAAAAAAAAACGCATGGAAAACAATTATAGGAAAAAACAACAGATAAAGCCTATGATATCATCTATTAAATACTTATTTCATAAATATTTCTCAATATATATTATATATGATATTTTATACCATAATATGATATGAAAATAAATAATTAATGATAAAAAATCATAGAGATACAAACTAAGTATTAATTTGATTATTTGATAATAAGAAATTACTATTTCAATATTGTTAGACAAAAACTATAAATGGATGATCTCTAATTTAGTGAATTTTCATTTTCGTCCAAAAACAACCAAAAAAATAAATGAATTTTTTTTATAAAATTAAAAACTATATAATATAAAATAGGACGTAATGTAAGTAAAAGAGAATCATTGGATAAACCCCATTAGTTGGTGGTGTATATACTATCCACAATAGGGTAGTAATGTTATATTATCCCTATCATTAATTTTAGATGATCATTTTTAGTAACCCCTATATAGATATTGTAGAGACCCAAATCATGAGGTACATGGACATTAAATTACTTTTTCGGAATACTTAATACATAACAAGAACCAAAACTCAAGGACCGTAACAGTTTAGTGTCTTTGGAAACTCGGAACATAATATTCTAATCATTGTGAAAGATCTTCAACATATCCCATAAAGATATTACCCTTTTTGTTTTCTTACCTAAATCCTTTCTTTAAATCCTAGGGAAAAGAAAACATATAAAAGGGTGACCTCAAATGCTCAGTAAGGGTAACCATGGAGAAAATAAAACAAATCATATACATTTGAACTTAAAAACATGAACATAATGTTTAAACATCAAGATCTTGAGAAATGACAAAAAACATGGCAGTACGTAAGGCATAGATCATAAAAAAACATTAATCCTGATAAAATATAATGGGAATAAAAAATTTAATTGTGGCAACCATTAAGCACATGTTATGATTTCCATAGTAGCCAAGGCATTGCTGCTAAGACCATCTTAGTGGACAACATCCCTTTCTGAATCGAGTTCAATCCTCGTTCCAGTCCTGTATCACTGAACCAGATTAACTTACCATTCCAGCCTTGTCTATCTCATGAGATATAAATCTTTACCCAATGAATTTGAGGGAGATATAGTTCCCACCCATCTCATAATAAAATTATTCTTTCGTGTGCCAAAAAATAAACATACATCATTCCTAATAACCCAACGAATAAAATGGGTTTCATAAACATCATCCCATAATAACATAATCCATATAAAACAAATGGATATCATTTAATCATATAAAAAAAGTGAAACCATATAAATCATGGATACATTATACTTGAAACATACACATATGAAATAATGTCATCTTATATGGAAAATGGTTTTGATAAAACTCTTGAAATGAATTCTTGAGTAAAATATCTTTTCTTCTTCAAAAGAATTTTCTTTTCAAAAAATTCCATGCAATTTTAAAAGAAAAATATATTGTTGAAAATAGTAAATAAATATTGTAGGGAAAGATTCATGAAAATATGGCATTATGAAGCTGTAAAAATCCATTCATGCCATATAAGTTAAAAAGTACATTCTTCTCGTACTTTTTCCAGAATAGTTAAAAAGTTCCTCGTAGGGTAAAAAAAATAAAGCTTCCTTCCATAACATCCGGTAAAAGTCAAAAATGGGTAATAAGTACTTTAATCATATATAAAAACACTTTTATAAAAAATGGAAATAGATGAAAACAATAACCCCATTAAATACTTACGAATAAACAATCTCGGATAAAAATGAGATTGGAAAAGTTATCCCTTACCTTAGGTCCGATATGCTTCGTATATATCCGAGCCTACTGTATAGTGATTTAAATAATGTCATTTACTTATTACCAAATCATATTCATTGTTATGATATCATATATGGTTCAATTATGACATTATATTACCCGTTCTTTTGTAAATTCAATGTTAAAGCTGCGTTTTGGGTAAAGTCGTTTCATTTATCGTACGTGTTTCGATTTGTTGTTCTTGATGTTATTAATAATATCCTTATTTACTTAATTACATAATGTAAAAAATGGTTTATATATAATATATATTCATTATAAAAAGATATATGATAGATCGATAAATGGAATGAAATACACCGTTCATGGAGACGGTAGGCCGTACATACGCTTGAACACTGTTTTCGTTTCATTATTGAATTGAATGGAATTATGTAAATGAAATATATATGTACATAAATCCACTATCATTATTATTTTATATCTTTAATTATTATTTATTATTTATATACTTTATAATCATACTTGAATGGTTAATCGTGGAAAATGAATATCATCACGTTCGTGGAGATGGTAGTCCGTACGTACGCACGAGCGATGATATCATCCCCATAATTATTGAGTAGAATAGGAGTGAATGATATAATATCTCATAATTAGTATAATGTCATAATAAACATATATAGTTATTCTTTACACCATTATACTCATCCAAGTAAGGTGGTGGTGGAAAAACAGATTACACCACGGCGTGGAGATGGTATTCCGTACGTACGCACGTGCGGTGATTTCGTTTTCCGTATGATGGATAGAAGGTGAAATAGGGTTATTTAATATTTATAATAACATATAAGTATATTATTGATTCTTATGTTATTAATTTTTTATGAAAAAAATAAAGAAGAAGAAGTGGAAGAAGAAATAAATTGGAAAGAGTCGGTAAAGGATATTACATCTTCTTTGACGCACCTCTTCTTAACCTCCTCTTAAGGCACTAGAGTTGGTCTTTTAAGGATACCATAACCTTTATAAATTTTCTAGGTAAGTTTAGAGGGGAAATGGTCAGGGGTTGGCCGAGATTGAAGGCTCTAAATTGTGTAAATAGAAGAGGGAGGAGGTTCCATTTTATAAGGGAGAAGAGGGGCACCCTAGGAAAAACATCAAATATTATTTTATAATAAAGTCATATTCAGTTTATAGTAGCTCAAAATTGATTTATTTCGAAGCTAATGTGCGGATTGGTCTATATCCTCTCAACAAATTGGTTTTAGACAAGTTTAGGTTACTATTATAACCTTGTCATTTATATTTAACTCTAAGTTAAATAATTTAATTTTTATTGTGTCTTCTTGTTTTCTTACAATATATGGTTAATAAACTTACTATAACAAGCCAAAAGAACCCCAAGTGGTTCATTATTAATAAATATAATCTTATATAAGTCATTTTTCTGAACCGTATATTTTTAGGAAGATAATAATAATTAATAATATAATATTTGTTTTAAAAACTATTTTATGTCAATTTTGACCGTATTTGGTACTTGATTTTTGTGAAACTCCTAACAGAATTATTAGTTCAAGAAAAGTTAATTAAATCAATAATAACATGTCATAGTAACATATCAAATTAGTGTAATTCATAAAAATTCTAAAATTAAATTTATTTGGGTATTTATAATGTCAATTATGTTAATATTTCATTAATAAGGTAATTACTGCATCATCATTGTGTTGTAAATAAATTATGTTATTTAATGTCTAAAAATTATAAATAAAATACTATTATGTAGGAAATCTGTTTATCTTTCTAATGAACATTTATAGTAGAATTTATCTTATGTATAACCCTATATTAAAAATGTTCTACTTATAAAACTTTGATTTTTACTCTTTTAACTCTTCTTTGAATAAAATAATAATAAATGTACTAATCTAATCCAAGTGGATCTAAATGATACTATTTTATTTATAATGTTGTTTTTGTCTAATTACACTTATCCAATAGAACTAGGACATGTTTTAGGGTAATAATAATTTCATTTTTACCCTTAATTACCCTATTTTCTTTTAACCGGGGTAAATAAAAGTAAAAAGATTCTATTCATTCAAAATTATTTTTATCTTATTAAACCACATTTTACTCCTTGATATTAACCATGTCTCTTGGATTTTGTAAACTCCACTCACAGAAGTGGTAAAATTAAGATTTGTGTAAATTTTCAAATTCTCCTAGGAGGTGGGTAAAAGACGGTGAAAAGTTCCATAAAATTTTTATATATCTAAAATTATTATAAAATGACTCCAATGAATTACATTGAACTTATATAGGTATTATGTATCAATTTTGACCTAAAATAAATTTAAATAAAATAAATAATTATTTAAATAAAAAGTAGGTTTTTAAATAGTAATCCAGTGTTTTCACTATTTATCAAAAATTGAATGTTTTCAGAAAAATACCGAAAATTCACCGTAGACTAATTTTGATATTCCGAATCCAAAAATGAAGTCCATTTTGAAAGATAAAATATATAAAAATTTAAAAACTGGGTATTACTATTCATAAGGGCTAGTTTATATAATATTTTAATAACATATCGTTGTTTAGTGAAACCAGGTATTGCGTACTACACACGCTATCGAGGAAGGTCGAAATTGCGTGTAATGCAAGCCATGTCAGGGATGCGTGTAGTGCAAGATCCCTTTGTTTTTACACATAACATAATCCAACCGTATTTCATTTATACATAGAATATATATATATATATATATATATATATATATATATATATATATATACACTCAATGTTGCGTAGAATAACTTCTGTCAAACGAACTTGAAATTGTCTGTAACACGATCCAAGATTAGTGTTGTGTATACTGCAAGCTAATACGATGTTGCATATAGCGTGAGATAATCTTGGTGTAGCGTACAACAAAAGACATCAAATAAATTAAAAACAATACTTCTCATAAAATCTCGGGCTGTTACATTCTACCCCCCTTAAAATGAATTTCACCCTCGAAATTCGTCGGGGTTATAAATCATTTACTACTTGAAAGTTTCTTTCATAGAAACCCACATCATAAAAAATAATACTAAAACTTTATTTTAAAACTAATATATAAAATGTAATTGTTACCCAAATTAACTTATCCATGGGTTTCCACATTAGAGAACATAAGAGAAAATATGGATATGGAAGAGAAATCTAACCATCATGTTCTGATGGAGAGTGGTAGAGAACATGGCTATGAAAAATCCAACAATCAAAAAGCCATAAATTTGTGATGATCTAAGGTACCATCTGATTCATCAGATATGAGAGTACTTGGACAAAATTTTCATTTTCAAGATCATTTCCCAATAGTTGAAAATTTTGAATTAGAAGTAATACGTACTTGATTTTGGTACAATCTTTCCATTGGTCATTCCATGAACAATTTCAACTTCATGTCATAAGGAAATGAAGTTGAATTGGTCATTCGTGAAGTGTTAGCAGATCATGTGATAGAATGATGGGTCATTCCATCTCTCTCAAAAATAAGGTTAACAAAAGATATCAAATATACATAAGTCCATATATAGTGAGGTATATCGTATATGATTCCAAAAATGGACTTATACTTCATTTATCATACTTCTTAATAAAAAAAAACAATTTTCTACTAACCAGGGACTTTTTATAGGCCAAAGGTAGGCAATAAAGGCCTGTCGCATTTCAGTTGTGGGTTCGATTCCCACAGCCTTGTCTGACGTGACAGGTTGTCACTCGTCCTATGGGTTTTAATTTTTCTAAAACTATACTATTATAACATTCCAGAAATAATATTGAAAAAAAGTTCTATCCTTAAATAATACTATCTGATGTCCAACATAATCCATTCCAATGTTTAGGCTTATCCAAAATACTTCTGTCCAAGCTCATAGTATAAAGAAAACAATTACTAGAAATGTCATCTGTTGAGCATGTGAATACCATCATTTATCCCCCATATATCATACGATATATCTTGTTGGTCAAATTACAAACATGTGAATACCTTAATCATGTATTCTCTTGAAAAATGAATACCCATTGAACCTTAGTAAAAACATGAATGCTGTCAAAATCTAACACTTTCCACATACCAAAATCCCAAAATTTCTATATACTCAAACCATGATATAACTTTGTATCTATATCAGTCATGAGCTCATTTAATTTTTTTATTTATCCCTGTATTATACGCATATAATATTTTTTCCAAAAATAATTCAATCACTTTTCATGGTTACTGGAACCATATAATTATTGAAAACCAATACATAGAAATTCCAAAATTCCACGATACCATAAATGAGATTTAATGATATTATTTTGAAATCCCATTGCATAAAGACTTTATAATTACACAACATCATTTTCATACTCAACATCACAAATAGTGATTGCATGTGACTTCCCTTTATCCTTTCCCTTAAATGGTTTCTCACGTTGATCATCATTAACCCTTGGATTATGACATTGATTAGTGTAATGCCCCATTTCCTTGCACTTGAAGCATTGAAGTGTTGGTTGTGCGTTATCTGCAGTCTTTTCTTTATTCACATCATTAGAAATCATTTTTCCATTATTTCGATACTCAGCTGCTCGATGACCTTCTTTTCCACACTTAAAACATTTTCTAGTCCCTTTAAGACAACCTCCACCATGATTCTTTCCACACTTTGATCATAAAAAAACAGTCATCTTCTTTTCACCATTATTCTAAGATTTCTCCTTGAACTCCATATTTTGTTTCTTGTCAAAACCATGAGATAGATATGTAACACCAACTTCCATTTCTACCTTGATAGCGCAACGCACAATTTCTTCATAGCTACTAAAGTCTCTTATAGCTAATTCCCTTCGAAGATTTGGTTTTAAGCCACAGAAGAATCGATCAACTGTACTTTAAGGTTGGATGATAAAGCCAGATGAATACCTTGAAAGCCTTGTAAAATTTACTTCATATATACCAAAAGATTCATCATCCTTTTGCTTAAACTCAAGGGAATCATTTTCCATCTTTGTTTGTAGAATACGAGGGAAGCACTTATTGAAAAATAAGTTCTTGAACTCATCCCATTCCATAGATTCAATTTCATCTTGGGGCCGTGTATTCTTAATTAGAGTCCACCATTGATCTGCTTCACCTTCTAAACGGTAAATAGACAGAATGACTTTTTCATGTTCTAAACAGCGAAGTACGGAAAATTTCTTTTCAATAGTACTGATCCATTGTTCAGCAACAAGTGGATCAGAAGACCCACTAAAAGAAGGTGGACGTTGCCTCATGAAGGACTCAATAGAATATTGTTCCCTTCTCTGCACATTTGGAAGTCCAGAATAATTCATAGCTTGTTTAATAATAGTAATAAGATTTTGTACTCCATCTCCTTTAACATTTGTTTGTTCAGAAGGACAATCATTGCATTGTAAATTACATTGATCAATATGGTTCCTTCGGGTTCCAGCCATCATCTAAAACCCAAAAAGAATAGGGTGAGAGCCATAAATCATGCTAGGGATAACAACATAATAAAAGGGGGAGTACCTTCATTATATATCATCTTAGGATTAATTCTACGATCTTTACTATAATTCTAGGAATATAACCTACACTTATACTTAACCCTAGGGACATCCCTAGACATACCTTAGAAATATCTCTATGGATCTCACTAAAGTTCTCGCATCCTAGTTTCTAAAGGTTGAATAAACCTTTCCTCTGATACAAACAGAAGAGACCCAAATCTTGAAGTACATGGACATTACATTACTTTTGCGGAATAATTAATACATAACAATAACCAACACTCAAGGACCGTAATAGTTTAGTGTCTTTGGAAACTCTGAACATTATCTTCTAATTGTGGTGAAAGATCTTCAATATCTCCCATAAAGATCTTCCTCAAGTTTTTTTCTTACCTAATACCTTTCTTTAAATCATGGGGAAAAGAAAACATATAAAAGGGTGAGCTCAAATACTCAGTAAGGGTAAGCATGGAGAAAATAAAACAAATCATATACAGTTGAACTTAAAAACATGAACATAATGTTTAAACATCAAGATCTTGATCAATGACATAAAACATGGCTATACGTAAGGAATATATCATAAAGAAACATTAATCCTGATAAAATATCATGGGAATAAAACATGTAATTGTGGAAACAATTAAGCAGATGTTATGATTTCCATAGTAGCCAAGGCATTGCGGCCAAGACCATCTTAGTGGACAAAGTCCCTTTCTGAATCGAGTTCACTCTTCGTTCCAGTCCTGTATCACTGAACTAGATTAACTTACCGTTCCAGCCATGTATATCTCAAGAGATATAAATCTTTTCCCAATTCATTGGAGGGAGATATAGGTCCCACCCATCTCATAATGAAATCATTCTTTCATGTGCCACAAAATAAACATACATCATTCATATAACCCAATGAATAAAATGGGTTTCATAGACATCATCCCATAATAATATAATCCATATAAAACAAATGGATATCATTTAATCATATAAAGAAAAGTGAAAACTTGTAAATAATGGAGACATTATACTTGAAACATACACATTTAAAATAATGTCATCTTAGATGGAAAATGGATTTGATAAAACTCTTGAGATGAATTCTTGAGTAAAATATCCTTTCTTCTTCAAAATAATTTTATTTTCACAAAATGCCACACAATTTTAAAATAAAAATAGTTTGTTGAAAATAGTCAATAAATATTTTAGGTAAAGCTTCATGAAAATATGGCATTATGAAACTGTAAAAATCCGTTCATGCCGTATAAGTTAAAAAAATATTCTTCTCGTACTTTTTCCAGAATAGTCAAAAAGTTTCTCGTAGGGTAAAAATAAGAAATATTCCTTCTATAATATCCTTTAAAAGTCATAAATGGGTAAAAATTATTTTAATCATACATAAAAACACTTATATAAAACATGGACATAGATGATAACAATAACCCCAGTAAATACTTACGAATAAACAATCTCGGATAAAAACGAGATTGGAAAAGTTATCCCTTACATTAGGTCTGATATGCTTCGTACGTATCCAAACCTCCTTTATAATGATTTAAATGATGTCATTGAATTATTACAGAATAATATTCATTGTTATGATATCATATATGGTTCACTTATGACTTTATATTACCCGTTCTTTTGTAAATTCCATGTTAAAGCAGCGTTTTGGGTAAAATCGTTTCATTTATTGTACGTGTTTCAATTTTTTGTTCTTTATTTTATTACTCATATCCTGATTTACTTAATTAAAGAATGTAAAAAATGATTTATATATAATATATGTTCATTATATAAATATATATGATACATCAATTAATGGAATGAAATACACTGTTCATGGAGACGGTATGTCGTACGTACACCTGAACGCTGTTTTCGTTTCCTTATTGAATTGAATGGAATTAAGTAAATGAAACATATATGTACATAAATCTAGTATCATTATTATTCAATATATTTCATGATTATTTATTATTTATATACTTTATAATCATACTTGAATGTTTAATCATGGAAAATGAATCTCATCACGTTCGTGGAGACGGTAGTCCGTACGTATGCATGAGCGATAATATCATTCCCATAATTATTTAGTAGAATTGGAGTGAATGATATAATATCTCATAATTAGTATCATGTCATAATAACCATATATATTTATTCTTTACACCATTATAACCATCCAAGTAAGGTGGTGGTGGAAAAACAGATTACGCCGCGGCGTGGAGACGGTATTCCGTACGTACGCACGTGCGGTGATTTGGTTTTTCGTTGGATTGATAGAAGGTGAAATGAGGTTGTTTCATATTTATAATAACATATCATTATATGAGTGATAATTATGTTATTAGTTTTTTATGAAACAAATAAATAAGAAGAAGTAGAAGAAGAAGAAATAAATTGGAAAGAATCGTTAAAGGATATTATCTATTCTTTAACGCACCTCTTCTTAAAATCCTCTTAAGGCACTAGAGCTGGTATTTTGATGATACCGGAACCTCTATAATGTTTATAGGTAAGTTTATAAGGGAAATGGGAAGGTTTTGACCGAGCATGAAGGCTCAAAATTGTGTAAAGAGAAGAGGGAGGAGGTGCCCTTTTATAAGGGAGGAGATGGGCACCCTAGAAAAAACATAAAATATTATTTTATAATAAAGTCATATTCTATTTATAATAGCTCAAAATTGATTTATTTAGAAGATAATGTGGGGATGGGTATAAATACTTTCATCCAATAGGTTTTAGACAAGTTTAGGTTACTATTATAACCTTATCATTTAGATTTAACTCTAAGTTAAATAATTTAACTTTTACCGTGTCTTCTTGTTTTATTACATTGTATGGTTAATAAACTTACTATAAAAAGAAAAACGAACCCCAAGTGGTTCATTATTTATATATATAATCTTATATAAGTCATTTGGCCCTGCCTTAGATTTTTAGGAATATAATAACAATTAATAATATAATATTTGTTTTAAAAACTATTTTATGTCAATCTTGACACTATTAGGTAATTGAATTTTGTGAAAATCCTAACAGCATGATTAGTTCGCCAAAAGTTAAATAAATCAATAATAACATGTCATATTAACCTAGAAAATTAGGTTAATTCATAATAAGTCTCAAATGAAATTTATATGGGTATTTATAACATCAATTATGTTAATATTTCATTAATAAGGTAATTACTGCATCATCATTGTGTCATAAATAAATTACATTATTTATTGTCTAAAAATTATAAAAAAATAACCATTATGTAGGAAATATTTTTATATTTTTAATGAATATTTATATTCGAATATATCTTATGTATAAACCTATATTAAAAATGTTTTACTTATTAAACTTTGACATTAACTCTTTTAACTCTTCTTTGAATAAAATAATAATAAATGTCCTAATCTAATCCAAGTGGATCGAAATGATAATATTTTATTTCTAAGGTTATTTTTGGTTGAATTACATTTATCCAATATAATTAGGACATGTTTTAGGGTAATAGTAATATCATTTTTACCCTTAATTACCGTATTTACTTTTAACCGTGCTAAATAAAAGTAAAACGTTACTATTCACCAAAAATTATTTTTATCTTATTGAACCACATTTTACTCCCTGATATTAACCATGTCTCTTGGATTTTTGAAATTCCACTCACAGAAGTGGTAAAATTAAGTTTTGTGTAAATTTTCAAATTCTCCTAGGTGGTGTGTAAAAGACTGTGAAAAGTTCAATAAAATTTTATATATCTAAAATTATTATCAAATGACTCCAATGAATTAAATTAAACTTATATAGGTATTATGTTTCAATTTTTACCTAAAATAAATTTAAATAAAATATATAATTATTTAAATAAAAATTCGGTTTTTAAATAGTAACCCAGTGTTTTCACTATTCATCAAAAATTGAAATATTTCAGAAAAATTCCAAAAATTCACCCTAGGCTAATTTCGATATTCCGAATCCAAAAATGAAGTCCATTTTGAAAGATAAAATTTATAAAATTTCAAAAATTGGATATTAATATTCATAATGGTTAGATTATATAATATTTTAATAACATATCGTTGTTTAGTGAAACCCTGTATTGCGTACTACACATGATATCAAGGAAGGTCGCAATTGCGGGTAATGGAAGCCAAGTCAGGGATGCGTGTAGTGCAAGCTCCATTTTTTTGTTGCGTATAATAGAATCCAACCATATTTCGTTTATACATATAATATATATATATATACACTCAATGTTGCGTAGAATAACTTATATCAAACGAACTTGAAATTGTGTGTAACACGATCCATGATTAGTGTTGCATATACTACAAGATAATACGATGTTGTGTATAGCATGAGATAATCTTGGTGTAGCGTACAACACAAGACATCAAATAAATTAAAAAGAATACTTCTCATAAAATCTCAGGGTGTTATAGATATAACTCTAGTTCTATTCAAATTTTAGTGGAAATGTATGGCCCCATGGAATTATTACCACATTTCCCTATTGATAGACTGAATGAGTATTTGAGGTTGAAAATAATTATTTTGGGCCTCTCTATCCATGTCATTCTTTCTGCAGTCTATCTATAATATGAGTTCACAACATCTACATAAAGATTATAAAAATGGATTTCTTTTATAAAAATAATTAAAAAATGAATTTAAAAATGAATTATATCATTAATTTATATGTTATTTAATCTCCCCAATATATAGTATACCTATAGAATCTGTGTTATCATAAGTGAAGTGGGTCATGAATATCAATTTTTTTATCAAAAAACAATGTCCCAACAATGGAATATTTTTTATCTATCAAATCCAGAGCATGTAGGGTGATGAGTTAATAATATATTCATAAAAATAGTCAGTATATTAAATAGTTTATGCAAAATTAAATGAAAATAGATATATAATTAATTTTTTTTAGAATTATGTTCAGATCGTTACTCTTCAAGCTTGTGGAATGGATTTTTGATGATTTTTATGGCCTAATGTTATTATTTATTATGTATATTTAAAGATGTATATTAATATGAAACTATTCATAACATGAAAAACAACTCATTATTTAATTCAAATATAATAATATTTTTTGTGTCATCTTTGTTATATTATTTATATGATACATAATACTAAATCTACAATTCTAATCCAGGAAGATTATTATGTATCTAAAGATGATAGTGATTATTAAGATCAATTCAAGTCGTTTCAGAGTATATATTGTTTTATAAATATTAAATTATTCTCCTGAAATAACTTCTATATAATGATAGAATGGTGAGTAAGTGGGTATTATTTTACAATCTCCTCATCCTGTTGAACATATTCATCATCTTAGGTGGAATGAGTGTCCTCTATTGGTGTAAAAGATTATTTCTTGTCCGAAGTCTCAAGGAACATTGCTATAAAAGTTCATTATATCAATAATGAATTATCTAGAAATAGTGTCCTCATAAGATAAACTATAAACCCCTAAAATTTGCATAGAATGAACTAAAACTTTCTCTTCCAAATATGGAAATTAAAACTCCATCTTATTATTTTTAATTTTTATTTTATTAGCATAAAACGATGTATTTTATAATCAATGTGCTAGTGAACACCAAGAAAATTTACAAATATGTTCAATGGATTTTTTTAATCTTAATCATTTTTTAAATCTCAAAGAATATAGTAATGTAGCATGCATGTAGTGTCTTATAATGGTTTCACAAATTTCTTTATTACATTTTGTAAAATTTATGATTTAAGAAAAAAAATTATTTTATTTTTATTTTAATTTTGTGATGAAATGATAACAATAGTTAAAAATGTATATATGACTAGTATAAGATTATAAATATATCATCTTGAACATGTTCAATCAAATGTGGATTTTTTTCTTCATTTTCTGTATATATTTTCCTTACACATGATCATTATATATAGAATCTATAATCATTTAGTATAAACCTTAAATTTATTTATGTACAGTACTCACATTGAAATTCTACTATATTTCTGTGTGAGTGTAAACCAGTTTCTATTGAGATATTTATATAATCATATAGAAATCCCCTAAATATTAGACTCAATTAAGAAACACATTTTTCTCCTCAATTTCAATCATGATTATTAATATTAAATATGAAAATGAAATGATTTAAGTAATTATAATGTATATAATCAAAATCCATTAAATAAGTTTTTCAATATATGCTGTCATTTTTGTATTAAATAGTCAAAAAATATAAATAATTAATTTTGGTAGTATATTTATTTTCTATGTAATAAATATACTCCAACCAGTTCAGATTATTAGTTTTGAAATTTATTATAAGAAGGGAAAAATTGAAGACCTATAATATTCCACTGAGGGAATTATATTACTTATGATCACATAGATAGTACATGTCATGTCTACGAAATTCAAAATAAGTATGTTCGCTATCCTTCTTCTTTATTGGATTGTTTCCCATAAATCTGATTATACTATCTAGATGAACACTGAATGAATTTATTAAGAGTATCACTTCTAGAATAATTAATCAACTTCCTACCAATGTTAGAATATAACCATGGGTTGAATTGTTAATAAAACATCATAATTAGATAACATCAGTGATAATGTTAATTTTTATATTTTCAATATAGTAAATAACAAACTTTGTATTTCTATTGTAAATTCAATGGTCTTCCAACTATAAATTTTTATCCATATCAGGAATATAATAACCATTAAACAACTAATTTTCAAAAATAAACCAATAAAAGTAGAACATATTTAGTGTAATTTGTTAATAAATAGTATATTATTAAAATCATTGATGTAAAAATTTGAGAAAATGAAAAAATTATATTAGTTTCATTTAAAGTAAAAGTAATGATTAATTAATGTAAAACCCTAAGATTAATCCCAACTAAATTGTAAATTTTAGTGGAATAACTCTTAAGAGAGAAAATGTAATAAAAACCTTATAGAAAAATGGTATACCCCATAAACTGTAATCATTATAATAAATTTCAAGACCCATTTAACCCAATGTGAGTGGTGTGACTATTTTAAAAGAAATTGTATATTATAAGTGAATTTATATTTATTTTAGAAGTTAATTGGACCATTAAATTTAAAACCATATTTTATAATATCCCAGTCATAAATAAGTCAATTTTACTATTTCTCTAATGCATTAAACTAATTATGAATATATGTGAAATTCTAATAGATATATACTTTTAAGAGTAATTTATTAAGGGATAACATAACATTCGATTTCCATTAGTGAGGCTATTTCTAAGCGGTACCTCTCTCAAACTAGAATCCATAAGGTAAATGGATTTACCACTATTGCCCATAGATTTTTGAATTTTGTCATAAAAATATAATTAATCGCACTCATGAAAGGGTTACCTTTATGAGATAAAGGTGTGTTATGCATTCTTGTGGGGAGACACATGGATCACATCTATAAAGGGAATAAGAATGAATCAGATCAACTTTTCAGTTGTTGATGGTATAGGGTTATATATTATAATGGTTGACAGAATTTGAATTGAAGGAATCTGTGAAGAGTCTTATCATCCCGATTCCAATCTATTGGGATATCTGTTATGGGATTCAAGGATTTTCAATGGATGGAATATCTGTCTCAAATTTCAGATCAATATCATATATATATATATATATTCTATTGGAAATTATTTACATCACCGACATTAAAAAAATTGCAATCCATTTCTAAATTTAACGAATCATACTAAATAATATAATTACCTTCTAAAATAAATGTGTACATCCATTAATATGATAAATGTCAAATTAGAGTTTAATAATGGATGGGATATTTCATCAATGATAAAATATAATTTTACTATCAAGTAGAAGGACAACAAAACAATTAAAATGCCATTCATAACAATTTAGTTTCAATTTTAGAATTTAATTTTATAATTATAAGTGCAATAAATGTGATTCTATTTTTATTTAACACCATAGTGTACGTATATGAACTAAAATAATTTAGAGTTATCATTTCAATGATAATTTTATTCCAGATTTACCTATCAGAGTGATTAAAAATGAGTAAATATGTGTATTAGATCTTTTTATCCTTCTAATTTATAAGATTTAGATATAAATAGATGATTTTTTTAGTATATATGTACCTTAAATATTGGGTAGAACTTTCATACAAAATATAAAATCCATTATAAATGTTCTTTAATATCATACAATTAGTGGAGTATGAATGTTAAATTATATAAATTAATTTTTTTATATGATATATGCAATAGAGGATCAATACTCTTACTTAGTGAATTTTATTTACTTGTTATCTAGTGAGTTTTTTATAGATTTTAAATTATGGAAAAAAATTGATTATATAAATATGAATATAATTATTGATTAATATGTTTTCAAATATTTTCATATAAATCCAATTTATTATGAATTAGTTATTCAAAACATGAAATGTAAATTCTCTTATTATTTCTATGAATTTTTAGAAAATAATACATGTGAATCACCTATTCACTACATTGTTAAACCAGTATATCATGATTCAGTTGACCTCTATACAAATAATAAAAAATTATTATGTATTTTCAGTTTATATATAAAATAAGATTATAATTGAAAAAAAATCGAAGTTGAAGTAAGTTTCATTAAGGTAGTAAAACTATATCTTTCATGTATAGAATGACCCCTAACCACAAATAATAAAGCACTACTTGATAACCTGAAGTATAAATTCTTAGAGGAAAATAAAAATATTCATTTGATATTATTTATTAGATTATCTTTAAAAGGGGGGTAACTTGGTGAAGTTACACAGGAAGATAAATAAAGACTTAGGTTGGACATTAGAAAACCCTCCTCACATAATTATTTTAACCTACATGAATGGAATTATTTTAATATAAATTTTTTAATATGTAATAAATTTAAAGAGAAGAAATAATATTACCGTAATATAATTGTGTATAAGTGAATGAATGATATTTTTGGATACATGAATTATGTTTCAAAAATAATATAGTTTTTGGGTCATTTATATGAAAATTATTCATAAAAAATGATGGTTTTATAGTGGTTAGGAATGAATTTTTTGATCCAATGCATTTTATGGTGAATGTTGGACATCCTCTAATAACTATTTTGTTGTGATTTTGGTATAATTTTTATTAGATAACCAATTTGTTTACAATTATTTGGATTTCATTTATTGAATCATGAATCCTACCAGAAGGCTATGGTAACCTGAGCTCTATTTAATTTGAAGTTGTTATTGTGGGACTTCTGGTTTGGTATCTATTATTTTCATTAAATTTATCATGCACACACTATAGAAAAATTAATTTGTCTTGTTGAAAACAATATATGCCTTAATAGTATTAGAATAACTTAAAAATAATCATTCATATCCTTTTTAATCTAACATAAATAAATTATATTTTGTATTTAAAATAATTACATTTAACAAAAACACCATGAAATATAAAATTACATATTTAAATCATTTTAATAATTTAAAAGGGGATTTATAAAAAATGGTAAAATCGAATCTATATTTAAATAATGGAATTGAGTATTGATAATTCTAGCCCAAAAATATTTAGGGACATTAAATTCAATAATAATTGATATAGAAATTATTTATTTTATTTATTCATTCATTCAGCCGACCCATTTTTTTAAGTGTTATAAAATAATAAATTTAATATTAATAAAAATTATATTCATATTATATATAAAATTATAAATTTTCCAATTCACCGCATCTATCTCTTTCGAGAGTTATGGTTTTTATAATCATAAATTTTTTTATAACTTCACATAATGAACAGATCTTGGATAATGTTACATTTTTATGTGATAAGATAACATATGGATGGATATATTTTAATAATCTTGTATTTCAAATTCATATTTGTTTAAATATAAAGTAAGAAGTTTTTATAGTACCTAATAAGTTAATATCTAATAAATCTAGACATTTATTTGTAATAACATTATTTATATATTTAAATGTTTCATTATCCTGAATACCATTAAAAAATGAATCACAAAAAAAGTACTTACTTGTATATATTATTATCTATTATATAACATAATAATGATTTAGAAAATGATGAAATAGTTTGAAGATTTCATGTCCAAGACTCCAATTATTTAGAATACCATCTACTTGTACAGAATTTGAGCACATAATAATATTTTTTTAGATAAGTAAAATGAGTAATCTAAAAAATTATTTTATGTTATTAAATAATAAAATATATTTATATTTTTAAAAAATAAATTTATCATTTTTAAAAATTTAATTTTAGTCATTCATTGTATATTTTTGATATAGTTATTAAATTATGTTTAAAAACATATAAAAATAATACTTTTGAAATAGTTATAGTTTTAGAGAGACCATTATCTCCCATAATTTTAATGTAAAGATTAGAGTATCATTCAAAAAAAATCAAGGCCTCCATCACATTAATTAAAGGATATAATTTTGAAAATATTACTTATAATGTTCTTAAAACACCACTTATATAAATATAATTCATCCTATAGATTTATAAGTTACATTTACATAAATTAATAAATCAATAAGAATTTTTTTTACCCATCTTAACATGGGTCCAATCAGATTAGTTGTAGAAAATTTTGAAATTTAAATTGACTGAATTTATCTAATTGTGGTGTTTTTGAAACTATTTTTATCAATTAATGTATTTTTATTTTGATTTTTTTAATTCTAAAAGACCATTCAATTGGATTAATTTATCATCATTATATATTTAAAACACGTTATAATAGAAATAAATCCTTTCAAAATTTTAACAGATGTTGTACCACTAATCCTTGTTGATCTACTATTATAAAGAAAAAAATTATTTTTAATGTTTGGATTCATAATAGAAAAAAATTCATATATTTTCACCTTTAAAATATATAGATAATGTTTTATTAATATCAACAAATTCCTTTTTCGAATCCACATTTTCTTTCTGAATAACTTAAAATTATGTATAAACTTTCTCACTATATCCTAAAGTATTATTTATTTTTTCTTAGTTTCATGTTCATGTTTCCTTAAATATTTATCAACACTCTTCATGACATCAAAAATATAATTAAACCTCCATTAATTATACCTAATTTTTATTTCAAGAAAATCAATAAGTCTTTCATTTCCATCTTTTAGTTTTAACATCTCAGAATCAAAATTTCTTTTTGATTCCTCAAACTAGGAAACATATATTTTCTAATTATCTCATCCCATTTCTGGTTTATATTTTCTTTAGTCATGTTATTTTTTATGTATATTTTATAATTATTTATATCCCTTTATTCTATTTATCATCATTTTCATTAAGAAGTTGTCTCGATTTGGAATTAATAGAATCTAAATATTAACAAGAATCTCTATTAGTTTTTAGTATAAAAAAAATGAAAGTATGATCAAATTAAAAAGGAGTAGTTAATTGAGTAAAATTGAATTAGATAGATCACAATTTTTATCCATCAAAATGATGTTTACAAAATATTTTTTACTTTATGTGTCACTTCTTGAGTCCTAATTGTCTTAACTGTACAATCATGTTAAAAATACAAGGTTTTATTTTCTCCCTTTCACTATTTATTGGCGTGGATGTTTGAATTATGAATATTTAGTACTTAATTTAACTTACATCATGAAATAATATTAATTTTTAAACGTCATTATTTTTATTATTACCCTAAATTGTACTCCTTGTTGAACTTCCTCATGAATTACCTTTTTACACTTTTGTTTTTCAAAAACATGAAATACTTATTAATAAAATGTGTCATCTATTTTTACTATTTAGAAACAAAGATTTAGATAAATTTGGTAATTCAATTATATAAATATTAAAATATATATCATTTCACCTTATAGTGTCCTCATCAGTAATGTTTTTCAACTGATTCTTAAACTTATGTAATGAAACACTTTGTTCATATATAATATAATTACTAATTTGTATTACTTTCGTTGATCTCCACTTTCTTTTCATGTCATATTTTTTATAGTTCGTTGAGAACACTATTAAATAATTTTTTGGTGTCTATTAATTCACAAGGAATACTCATAATGTTTTCAATAAATGAATATTAGTAGAACATCTAGTTGATGGAATAATAATATCATATCTTGAAATCATTGTTTTCTTCTTATATTATTCAAAAAACCATTTAATATTTTCTATCCCATATTGAGTGACTCGAAATTTTTTTCAGATGTCATGGGATGTATTATAGGCTGAAATATAGATATATACACTTTTTATTGAAGTATATTATGACATATTTTCATACTATCTAAATCAAAGCTACATTACCATGTCATTACATGTGACTGTCTCTAGAAAAGCTTTGCGTATCCTATATGGACTCTCTATCACAGTCTAATGATCAACACTCGACTGCTTCACGTATTCTTCCATTCAATCATTCCAGTACCCTTAATAACATCCATTAAAGAATGGTGTTTTGGGGTATCCATTAATCATTGGAATCAATACATTCCATATGCAAGAACATGTAATTTTTCTGATCATCTATTAGCTCAATGATTAGGTTACATAAATAGTAAAAAATAAACAACATACTATAAAATCATTTAAAATTTCCTTATATCTGATACAAGTTAATTGGTATTCAATTAAAATAGTTATAGCTTGTAATTATCATTTATGAAATCAATATTATGATAAAAACTATTTGATTGAGTTTGATGGAAAAATTAAATAGAGGGGGTTGAATAATATATGTTAAAATAGAAAATTCAATCTAATAATAAATATAGATTAATCAACACTATAGTTAAGTGTTCAGAATATATTATAGTGGACATTCAAATATAATAATAAAATTTTTATAGTGGTTGAAATAAATATTATTATAGTATACTATTCAATATTCTCTACTCCAAGATAATATTGGTACCCACTATTGATAATTAATTTCAAATTTATGGTAACCTATATACAGACTCTCCCTTTAACATTACCTAGTGGAAAAGCCTACATATTTTAAAATTTTCAAAAACTAGACTTCCACTGAATTTTATTCAGGAGTTAGAAAGAAATATAATACTTTTTCATGTAGTGTGAAAAAAATATTGGAATACTTTTGACTTGGAAATAATAATAAGTCAACTATAATTATTACATATTGATGAAAGATTAGAAATATAAAATCAAATAAACAATAAAACTTGAGGAGATGGGAAAATGTCAAAGATGATTTTTTTGATGAACTTATATCACACCAGAAGTAAATATTTGAATGTAGAATTTATAGTTTTATCACAACAATTTCACTGTTGTTATGGAAAACTGTTTTTGAGAATTAGTTCAATCATTCTTGTCATCGTCTGTAAAAAATTCATCTAATATTCAAAAAATGAATTAATATTTATTTACAATATATTATTTTTTATCTATTTAGTGACTAATCATCAATGGTTAACTTGAAAATCTTAAATATGGAGAGTAGAAAAATCATCAACATAATATAATAGAAAAAAATATTTAATATATTTTAAAAAATATTTTCTTATTAAAAACTCATGTGTATTTATTAGTTTTTTGAAATATCTTTAATTCATATATTAAACTTACCAAAAAATATTCTACTTTATTTTCTAGATACAATGAGGACATTTTAAATAATTAAAATGAAAATAATAATCAACGCTTACATGAAGTAATTGAAATATTCGAATTTGATGAAAAATAGATTATGGTCAAAATATTATAAAAATAATACTTTCTTGAAAATATTTTTACACACTTGTTTGTAACATGGTCATAATAATATATAATTTTTTTATAATGAAAAAAATAGCTAAAACAAAATGTTCAAACATATAATTAAATGGTTTATGAAAAATAACTTTAAATTATAGTATACTGTAAAACAAAAATTTTATCAAACAAACTGACAAAGTAAATGACTGACCATATATGGCCAAATACATGTAGTAATCATACATATCATGTCCTCATGTGTGGCTAATATAATTTTCATGCCATTACATGTATCCAATATATAAAACATGAATTTATTTCAAAAATAATACTTGTAATGAGTTGAAAAATAATATTTCTAGTATGTAAAACAATTAAATATCAGGGAAGGTATATAATACCTCTGATGGTCGGTTCATTTTGTATTTGTTGTACCATACAGAATTACACTTTCGATAACTACAAAACGTATATGATAGGTATGTGTTTCCATTGAAAAAATTTTAATTGGGATTCATGATAGGTATTGGTTTCCATTACAATACGTTGATGTGTCATCCTCTCTTGGCACTCAATCCATTTTATAGTAAGTAATCATTCAAGGTATGTTCACTTCACCCATAATAGGTACTCACACAGGGATGGTTCACATCAACCATTTTAGGTTCTCACTTGGATAAAATAGAAGTTATTTTGGTGTTATGTTATATATTCAAACAAGGAGAGGATATGATGGTGTACTGAATACCCACTAGTATAAAGTTTCATGTGTTGAAGGGGAGATGATTCACACTGAACAAGAAAAAGATGAATGGTGTGTGATCAGAGGATATGTTAGTGCTACTTATACCATGATACTATGTGAAGTTTACAACGTAGTAGTATAGTGAATTGAGGTCCTATTATGTTGAATGGGTGAACTATCGACTGAGTACACGGGAGGAAGGGAAGTTTCATCACAACATGGAAGAGGGAGATACACCACCAGAGATTGTGTAGTGTTTCTCTTTTCACAAAGGTGATATATTTGTCATGCATAATTTTGTCTATGAATATAGATATTGAATAATGTACATACATGTACACACTAGAATATATATGTATATATGCATGAGATGACATAAAATTATATATATATTTATTTATATGAGCTAATATATATTATTATATATAACCATTTGTAAAAAATTATAATATAAAAATATTTAAACACTCAAATAAAATATACATGAGATATATAATATTTTGAGAAAATATATTTTGTAAGGAATTAATATTAAATAATATGTAATAATCAAACAACACCAGAATTAACACATCTTAAAATTTATTACATTTAATAGTATTGTTATTCTTTATAGATAAATAAATGTTATAATAATTGACACATATAAATAAAAATATAGGAATGTTTAGATGTTTTTAAATTTATTATTTAAAGAAATTTAAGGAAATTGTAATTTACCAAAATGAAATAATTAATGTATTAACACATATGGTTATAATCTAACAATAAATAATAATGGAAATTTGACTCAAGACTACTTTTTTCTAACCATTTCAAAGATTTTTGTTTTACCTTTTTAGAACATATATAACTTTCTAGTTTTATTTTCATATTTTTAGGAGATATCAAATTCAAAAAAAACCATTATTATAATATTTTATTCCACTAAAAGCACTAGATTTATGTCCAAGGGGTATATAAATACCACTTATATTTTATTTTGTGTCCAACTGGGTAAAAGATATTCCATATAGAATGTATAATTCCAAAGTAGTTACTAAGTTTGATTGGATTATCTAATTTAATAGATTTAGACTACAAAGAATTATTTTACCAAACTAAGGAACTAATTTCTATAATAAAATTATGGATCTACTTTTTAAAATATATAATTAATTCTTTAATTAGTGAACATGTTACAATCTTTGAGAAAATGGTATAGATGATGAGTAAAATTAGATAATTAAATAAATTATAGAGAAGATATTTCAACTTAATATAGATGGAATATATGGCATATTTGGATGCCCAAAAATTAAATTTAAATACGTTTGATGAACATATCGAAAGAAAAAATTGTTTATTCTAATTAGATACAATATGATGGAAGTCATATATAAATTAAATTGTTTAAATGGAGGAATACAAATCAATCAATAATAAGAAACTTAAGAATAAATACATCAAATAAGTTGATAAGTAATTATTTTATAAACCTATAATGAGGATGGATCAAGATAAATCTCATTTTAAATGTTCTAAATGTTTTATAGCTACTCCTGTATCTCATTATAGTATTTTAAAAATAAAATATAATGTAAAAAATCAACATATAATGAAATTTAAAACAAACTAAATCTGTTTAGAGAGAGTGTATATGAACCTCAAAGGGGAGTAGTTTCTTCATCAAAACAGTAAGTATCATGGATTCCCTTTGATATATATTTCATATTTATCTATTTTGTGTTTTTTAGTTTTTATTTAAATTATATATATAATTTTTAATTGAAGAAATTTTAAAAAATTTATGGGGGGATGATAACTATTTCTAGTTATAGTTTATATTGTTTTATTTTCATTGTTATTTTTTAATTTAATTTTTTCTACTATCTTATTTTTCATTTAAAATTACATTTTCAATCTCTTTAGAATAATTTCTATCACTATAAAATGTGTATCAGTTTAGAAGTTAAAATTTGTGGATCTATAAGTTTGAGAATCTAGTGAAAACGGATGAGTTCTTTTTCATTTCATTTATCTATTTTATGACATAAAATTTTATCAACTGTGAAACTCATTATCATAAAAAATGTCCATTACCAAAAACACTTTATTGGGAGTATCAAAAACCATTTACTAATATTATTTCAGATACACTTATAAGTGATTAAATCTTGATACTTTATATATAATTAGTAACTTTATTCTTAATTCATATAACTGTATTGGAGATTATATGGTGTTCAAATAATGAAGGCCATTTTTTTCATTTAATGTGTTATTTTAATTTATGATTTTTAAAAACATTGAAATTTATCATTTATTTATAAAATTATAGATCATGAAGTCAGTGTGAAAATCCACATTATAAATTGATTTTTGACCCATATTTCCTTTTATTATAATACATATAGATGTTAAAAGATATGTTTGAAGGAATATATCTAATGTTAAGGCTACAATGAAGTAGTAAAGTTTTCAAATTATGATTTCATGACATTTTTATGATAAATTTAATGAAATTTAAATTTTTTAAAACATTAAAAAATAATATAATAATATAATAATAATAATCATTTATGTCTGAAAAATAAAAAAAATGGGAAAGGGAGGTGAAGGAATATTAGATGAAAAAATTTAAAGTGTTATGTTATATCTATGAATGTAATAGAATGATATTGTGTTCAATGAAAATGGTTTTTTAATTAATATCCACAATATCCATGAAATATTTATATATGAATTAATATTAATGATACCGAACTCTACTTTTATGCTTTTACTTTCAATTTTTATCCTAAAAGTATAATTACTCCAAAACATTAGATTCTTAAATTTCATTTAAATGATATATATATATATATATAATTAGTATAATAGTTAGTGGATTAGTATTATTTTTGAAAAATTGTGTGATTTTCAATAATATTTATTACATTTTAAAAAATATTTAAAACTATGGGTGAAATATTTTCTTTCGATAGTGGGTATGAAGTGTACATGGGTTTAGAAAAATTTTTAGTATAAGTTTTCTGAAAAACAAAATTATAATAGATAATGGATCATAAGTAAAAAATAATGAGTTTTAATAATGTTAAATATAAAATATCACTCATTATTCAATTAATTCATTTTACATTGATATTTAATTTCTCGAGGAGGTGAAAATATCAGACAAAGATATTGATGGGGCACATAATTTCAATAAATTTCACTTTTATTCATTCTAATTTTCCATTTTTTTATTAGATTATAAAAGGGATATTATTTTAATATACAATTATATTTTAAAATTATAATTTTATATCATTATTGATTAGTTATGTTCAAATTTTTCATAAATTTTCAATTGAATTTTATTATTTCAAAAAACGTTTATTTAATTTTTATGGATATGAGAATATATAAGGATGGTTCTTGGATGTTACATTATATTTGTTAGACAATGAATTATTTTATATTTTAGAAGATAAAATGATTATAAGTAAATAAGGAATGTACCACTTGGATAATATATTCTAGATCATATCAGGTAACTAGATTGACACACATTAAAAAACCATTCAGTCATTCACATAGACAATTGTGGTTAATTATATTTAAGGAACAATAGAAGTTTATGAAATACTTGGTTTTCATCTGAATATTATCTCATCTATATTCCATTAATATTTTACCATGAGCCTATACATAGTAGTTCATAAGTATGTGTTGTGAATCAAGTTAGTAAAGCTAATGGTATCAAGATAAAATGATCGATTTTCTATGAATTATGTTTTAGTTCAATTCCAGGCTATTTTTTTATTTCATTATTCTATTATTGATGTTGGCCCTGCTATATGGAACTTAAGTTTATGTTGAAGTACATTTGAGTGGAGATATACCATTTTGATATAACTTAGGTTCCCACAACATATAATTAATCTATATTTTTAGTTAAATATATTTTCTTAGTCATGAAGATCAATTGAGGAACGTACAATACATGAAAATGTTGGTTGTTGGGATATCTTTTAGTAATCCTAGGAATGAGGTCTTATTTGATAATTAATACTCAATCAAAAATTATAATTAAATTGAACCAAATAATCCACTAAGATCCCTTAAAAATGGAGATGAATTCAAAAAAAGCTGTGTATAATCATTAAGTATAAGGGTGATGGGTGACTTATTGAGTGATGCACTAAAGTTGAATAACAACATCACAATTCCATGTGTCTAATTTTTAAGTCACATTTGGAAGGGTTGTTCCAAATTTATACTCTTAAATTTTACATTAAAAAATTATTACTTTTAAATCAATATTTTATTCCATTATTATCATTTGGTCGATTAGGGTTGATGTTTGATATATTCTATAGGTATAGAATAATAAGAAAGATAGTGGGTTCAAACTACATTACCACAAATGAATGTGTCTAAGTGTTTATGATAGAGAGAAAACCCTTTAATGCTGTCTTATTTTTCCTTAATCTTTTGTTTATCTTAATTTCATTCATTTAATTACTTACTCTTAATGAATTGATGTTTGTTGTTTTTTCATCATTAAAAAACTGAATTTTCACTATGAATTATTTTTATTCTAATTGGTCTATTTAATTCTTATATTATCATATCTAATAAAAGGTTGATTTAATGGTGTGTAACTAAAAACTTCATTGTTATTTTGATATTTAAATTCTTATATTTAAACTTATAACTTTTTATTGAGAAGTAATATCATAATAAATTTATTTAGTACTTTGTTTATTATTAAATATGAATTGAATAGATCAAAATATCATTGTAAATTAGTTATCATGCACTAATAATTCAGTGTAAATAATTAGTAATATATATTTTGGTGTGTATAGTATGTGATTTTTTAAATAGACTAATTTTATTTAAGTAAACCACTTTAACAAAATGAATAAGGAGATCATACATGGATAAAATTAGATTAATAATTATTTTTGAACTCATGTTTCATTAATTTAAATTCCAATACCATTTTTTACTTATCTCCACATAATTAACTCATATACAAAATATCAATTATTTTATAAAATTTTTAAAACCAATAAAATTTGAAAAAAAAAACATAGAATAACTTTTGTATATACAGTATGTTGTGTTTTCTCAATAATAAACTATACTAAAATAATTTATTCTAAATCATGAAAAAAATCCTTTCACCACCATATATATATATATATATTCCATATCATATAGGGTTGTTGTCGTCACCCATATAGGCAAGGATAATGTGTGAGACCATGGGTTTTAACACTCTACTTAGGAAGTAATCAAATGTTTATCTATATTTATGGTATTACATATGGAGATATCTTAATAACTAGATCAATATATAAATGTGATTATAATAGGGAGATAGGAAATTTGATGATAATGACATAATAATAACACCTTAACCAATATAACTACATTTATCTTTATCACATCATGGAAAATATATTCAGGATTCAAAGTAACTGCCATAATATCATCCATCTCTATTCATAAATAATGAATACATATTAATTAAATTATAAATTTATTTAATAAAAGATATTAATTATTAGGTTCAATTAATAATGTGTTTATGAGTTAATCATATTATTTATAAGTGTATGGTTACATTTTTATAGTATATTACTTAGGTTTTATTCCATAATAATGAAATGACATATGGTAAATCAATTAATGATGTTATAATTTTTAGAGTTTTTCAGTTAATGGGTGTCTACATTATTATGAATTTGAATTTGGTAATGGGACATTATCTTGAAATAAATTATATGTAACTATATTAATAAACAGTTATACATCAATTACATTATAATCCAATAAATAATTATCTTCTATAATTAGAACTGGGTCTTAGAATTTTACAACATCGCATTTTTTGTGACAATCTCTCAATAATATTTTTTATCATAGTCTCTTCCCTTTTATTAAGGTAAATTTATTTCATTTTTAATGTTTTTAGGATTAAATTCTCCCCATGTATTTATCATAAAAATTTCATATATAAAAATAATTTTATTATTGAATAATGTAATATGTAAAATCTTATTTATAAGAATTAAAGGTGTATTTTAGAAATTACCAATGATAATTAGTTAGTATAATGGATCAACATTTAATTATATAGTGAAAAAATATAAAAAAATATCTATCCAATTAGGTCATAATTTTTAACCAAAATGTAATTTGATTTGAAGTGATGGATTGTCAGAAAAAATAAAATTTACCAAAGATTAGTTTTTTCATATATTATGAGAGAAAAGGTATTATGAAAATTTTACATTATTGTATTACAATATTTATTATAAAAAAAATTCACAACATGGTAATCAATGAACATATACCTGGAATCATATATTTCTCCAATATATTATATTGACACCATTGCCATCTACTATAGTGGCCTTAAATAACTATATGTAGTTTTAACATGTATTTTCATTATACTAAAAATCCATATTTGATTTAAAAAATTTATATATTTGTTCCATGAGGTATATTAATGATAATATATATTTGAAATGAAATATATTCACATTAATAATAATTTGAAGAATTAATTTTCAATATATATTATGGATTTGGAAATAATCAAAAGTGATGGCCAGATATTTTAGGACCTATTTTTAACTCCCAATGGGAATGATGTATAATAATATATTAATATTTTTCTATCCATATATATTAGTAGATACTTATTAATTTTATATCATGATATCTTTTCATACCCAACACTATATAACTTGTATCATAGACACACATTAACTCACAGACATAGTAAAATATTACCGCAATAAATGATAGTCCATAAATAAATAATTTATCAAATAAAAAACCCTAAAATCTTATATATAAAATAAAAAATAAAAAAAATATAACACATTTAATCCCACTATTATTGGTAAATCGATTAATTCGTAAATTAATTAATGTATATATTCATTAAAATGTGTTTCTTATGTTTATCATCTTACCATGTATTATACCACTTCAATTATCTAATATCTTTATCAAGATTATTTTTATGACACAACTATGTATTATTTCACATTTCTCTATCACAATAAAATTAATAAAATTTTCACGATATAAACTCATCCCACTATCTAGAGTGTAAGATTTCAATTAACTTAGTCCATATGGAATATATATTTGGACACCCTGTTTATGGCGTAGTTGTCAAATGATCAACAAATATAGAATGATTTGAGCTTGTACACATACTACTTGGTTTGAAAATAAAGGTATATATAAGATCTATAGATGTTAGTTTCATGTATATGGGATGGATTTATAATAAAATTTCAAATATAGTGAAGAATATTGAAGAAAATATATCCTTGTGTTATGCATGTGAATATATAATTCAACTCATTTGAGGGGAATTATGCATTTGTCACTCTTGTGAATATGTTAAAATTATATATAGGGTTACTCAAATAAATTGATCAATCTTGGAAATATTGTTGTCCACCCACATGAGTATAATATACATCGAGTTTTTTATACATAGTATATATGTCATTTTAGAGATATATTAGTAAATGCTTCATCCTAATTGGAATGTATGCATATGAGAACCTCCCTTACCATAACCCAACTGTTTTTAGTGAAAATACTCTCATGGATATTTTTTTACAATATCTCACTTTAATAATGTTATGTTTTTATATTTCATGTTACATAATGTTTATACAACTAATATCATAAATTCATTTTCATCAATTATCATTCAAAAGAAATATATTTTATATTGAGTTGTACATACCTTTATATAAAAGTATGAAAACATAATTTATTATTATATAAAATCATTCTAGATTAATTAATAGATTGAAATGTATATATAAACAAATTGTTTTGTTAGATTAATAACTGTAAAATGGAATAGATTTTACAAATTTTGTGCTCTTTTTTGAATAATTTATATTATCATTATATATTTTTGGGATGTTGTATTATACTATCATTGACTAGTTTTGTACCTAAAATAATATTGTGGTTTAATATTACATGGCTATTTTCATCTCATAAATTCTATTATTATTTAGTGTCACAGCTAAAATAGATCAATGTGTTTGTTTTAATATTATTGAAATGCTTCCTCTTTACTAAAAATATTATCATCGCCAAACATCATGATGTTAATTAAGAGGAAGGATATATACTTGATAAGGATACATGCATAAAATATTGACTTACAAGAGCGGAAAGTTAAATTTAATTGGGATGATTCTCCCCTGAAATAACAATAATAATCATAATTGGTGGATTATATGACATGTAATAGACATAAATCAATATTATATCACATGTTTCATTATAGGTTTTGGTTCTATGAGATGGTAATTGGAAAAATATATAAAATATTACTTACTTTACAACCATTTTTTAAATTTCATGTTATATTTTTATAGATTAGTCTTGTGCATATTGTCATCCTCATTTTTTATCAAGAGTAGTATGTGATTCTCTGTTAATTAGTATTCCATTATATGCCACATATCCTCTTGTTATATATCTGTGATACACATGAGAAAATCATTAATGATGATTCCCACTAAAGAGAATAGTCACATAACCTAGGACCATATCAAATAGATAAATACAACTAGTAAACATTTTGGATGATGTATAAGAAATAGGTATAATCGTGTCGCACACATGTATCAATATTAGACTGAGTACATAATATGTATGATCCTGATTATATTAGTTACATGTTTCAGCTACCATTGAATCCACATTTTCTCAATGTATTATCATAATATATTTACATTATACCATATATAATATATAATTTCTCTTTTCATAAACATTTTTATATATAATTCACATAATATTCACTTTATTGTTTATTTATAATATATATATAGTTTTTTTGTTGAATGGATATTTTATTAAGGGCCTCAAATCATTCCCATTTTCTAAAAAATATTTATTCATTTCTGAAACCATTAAAAAAATATGTTCTAATATAAAAACATCCATTTTTTTTCAAAATCCATCCAAAATTGGAAATCATATATTTCTTCTAACACCTAGAGACTTTACAATATATTTGATTTTTAAAAAATCAATATCTCTGATAGCGTGTCATACATGCATATATGACCATCAATTGTAGTATATTTAAAGCCTATCTTATATAATCTATAATATAATGAATATTTTAATATTCTATGTACAATAAATCCTAATTTTCTATGATAAATACATGTTTTTAAATTACTTATTCAAAATAATCAAAGATTGATTTTTTTTTAATTTTTTATAAGAAATGAGATTTTATGAATAAAAAAATTTATTTAACTATGAAAACATTTATTTATAATAATGTGTTATAATATTTATAATTAAAAAATTATTACCTTTAAATTTTATAGATATAATGATAAGAACATTTCTTGGTAAAAAAGAAATATTTTTTAAATATCTATTTATTTTTAATTAAACTGTTTTTTAAATGATTAATGTATATCCATTTAAATTAATTAAAATAATATATTCTGATGAATGATTTATATTATATTTAAATATTATAAGTCAAAATATAATATTTAAATCTATCTAATGGTTATTATAGTTCATATGGTTAATATAAGACCATCTTGTGCAATATAGTGCATTTGTTGAACCACAATGTTTTACACAACTAAAAATTTGTTTTAAATTAAAATTTTCTACTTGTAAGAGTTAAATTTAATAAATTACACCACATATTAATAATCTATTTAGTTAATATTATTTGATAAATTAAAATTATCATTTATCAATAATGATTAGAAATGAAATTTAAAAATAATTACGTTGAATAAGTTTAAAACTGGGTTTTCCAATTCACATGAACATTTATTAAAATTTATTTTACAGACATATATATTATCAATTTTATAAACTATAATTAATATATATATGTATTGGTCCAAAATTATATAATAAGAATCATTTTATTTTATACTTAAAGGTTTAATTACCTAGGTTAAAAACAATTTACCACAGTCAAAAATAAAAATGTAAAAATATGAAATTGTAGAGGGTAATGGAAGAAAATGATTAAAACATGTACCTTTTTATGTGGTATTGGTTTGGATCAACCATAAATTCAATCCAATACCTTATTTATCATTTTCAAGGCACATCAGATGAGAGTGACTTCCCATTTTTGAACAGTTTTGGATATTTACAAAGATTCCACTCATCCTCAATCATAAAATGGAAATCACTCCCATCGTATATTCACACCAACCAATCCTTTGGGATCTAAAAACATTTTAACATATCTCCAACACATCCTTTTACACATTTTATAGTTTATTTTCTTCCCAAATTACTAATTTAAGGGTCCATAATATGACATATAAAGGAGGTTTCTCTAAGAAAAGGTATTCATATTAATAAAGACATTTCTTTTTATTTCATCTTTTACAACCATGATTTATTTCTTAAAATAAAAATATAATAACACAAGCCTATACCTTATATTTATATGTAATTATTTTAATGTAATTACTTATATCTAAATCCTCTTCTATATAAAGGGAAATGAAATCATTGATCATGTGTATGGTGGACTACCATCTTGCGAACCAATGTAACTTATTTTCCATAAATAACTATCATAGTCGGATATAATGATTGATTTTACATATGTATATATGTATACTCTATTAAATTATTTGTGTTTTTGGAATACATCCACCTCCTAAAGTGATTTGATTCAATTTTTCAATTACATTTTACATGAAAGGTATTGAAGATAAATTTAATGAATATATGTGATAATTATGACATGATATATATTTTTTAAAACTAATATATGAGAAACTTCCTTACTCATTACCCAATTAGTTTAATGATATATTTTCCCATGTGCAAGAACAACATACAATCTACAATAAGTGATGTAGTTCATTTTCCACGTCCAATATTCAAGAAAGATTCTAAAAATTAATATAATAAGTAAGTACGATATTTCTAGTTGTAATATAATTTTGGAGACAATGAATCAATATTTTATATATAATAACTTGAACATTAATAATGATTCACGATTGAGAAAATAAGGAAATTAGCAGCTTTTGTAATGATAATAAATAAATATTTTTAACAAAGTGTGGAAATGTTTGAATAAGTTCATATGTGATATCTTAAATATGAATATGTTTTTTTATAAACTAATAACATTATAAAAACCATTATACAAGAGGTTAAGTTATTTTCTACCAAAGGGATGCCTAATGTTAGGGATTTTATCTTAACTTTCATTCCATTGAAACATAATTGTTAAAATGAACCTATTCACTTTTATGGGTTGTATTTACTACTAATTTGATATATGTAACATGAATAAATATTTATTCATGATGGTTAATGTCTTAATTCATGTATGATTTTTCAAGGTGTTTCAATTTTAATGTTACCAAAGAGTTGAGAATCTATTTTACAATATCACTTTCTATTAGGATTTTATTAACTCTTATTCATGGAATATCGTCATTTATACTTCATAATCTCAAATTATTTAGATATCTACAATATTAAACCACGAATGTGATAATTTTTATGCCCTATATCATTTATATTCATGGTTCTAAATTTGAGATTTATTTTAATAAAAGGAAAAATATTCTTAAATATATATTATTTAGTCAATATGGATATTTATTAATAAGGAATATTTTTTAAAAATTATATCATTAATTTTATATATGATTAATAATTTGGAAAGTTAGTTACTATAAGGTTGTTGAATTACATACCCCCTCGATGCATCGATTGGTCTAATGAGAAAATTCAGGTTTCCAAATTATGTAGGTTTTTACCAATATTTATAATTTGTCTTGTAAAAGGTACTGATAATAGAGGTATCATGATTCCTAATATCATGAAGTCCAATAATTAAGAATTTTATTCTTTGATAATTTATTAATAATTAGTATCCACTAGATTTTCAAATTAATATTATATCTAGATTCATTTCATTTTCAGTTTACTTATTAAATGACCAATTTTTTTAGTTATTTTTCATTATATATCGATTATTCATTGTTAATTAATGACAAATTCCAATGTACAGAACCATTACTAAGAATATAAACACACCCTTATGTTGTTTCCTTTCCGTAGTATATGAAGAATAATTCTTGTGAGGAGTTCAAGGATGCAAAAAGTTTTCCATTACTAGGTATTGTATTTTTTTCCTAAGTAACATGGGTATAATGTATTTATTTGGTTCTCAAAAACTACTAAACTAATTGTCCTTTTGGGATATGAAACCTTTAATATATTCCAATGTAATACTATTTACATTGGCTTTAGGTTACTAGATTCTGGGTTTTTATAGTTGATATTAGTGCATATTTAGTAAAAACTATTGGTATTAGATTAAAAAATAGATTTGAGTAAATTACTCTAAGATATTATTTGAGGATAAAAATTGATAAATATCCTAATGTTTGGGTATGGAAGATATTATTTAGTTTTTCGTATGAATTCTTCCTTGTCTTGATGTTATAATTGGTTTTTTTCTTGAGCAGATATCCTTAGGCATAAGAACTCCAGAAAATTATTATTGGCAATGACTCAATAATTACCTAGTACACAACAACATTCCTTAATAAAAACATGTATGTTTTACTTTTAGATATTATAGAAGCATAAACTATTCATATGTTCCATCCTTTAGGCCACCGTTTTAGTCCTCCAGTCCTTCAGGCCTTCGGGCCACTCCGGCATTCAGGTCAGCAAGGCATTCAAGCCACCATAAGTCTTTCAGACCACCTCAGGGCCTCTGGCCCACCTCAAGGCCTTCATGACACATGTCATGATAAATTACCAAATATAAACTACATGAATTAGGCTCTAGATAAAGATAAAATCATGTGCATTCACGAGATTAGAGATAAAGGATTTTTAATAATGAGAGGGCATGAAAAATTCCATCGGTATGAAGCATGTGAATCTCTACACAAGAAAGATATCAATACATCCATGAGAATTTAGAAAGATGACATCATGATCTAGATGTTGGGGAGGGGCAGTTCTAGGTATTCATAGTTTTGGATGAATTCTACTAATACCTTTGGGTCATATAATGTCATGAATTCTTCAGGCCATGTAATGGTTCTCTTTAAACCCTTAAAAGAGGTATTATCAAAAATGAATAAATATATAAAGACATTTGGTCATTAAATAATTCCTCGAATAAAAAGGGGTATCAATACACATATGCAATGTATAAATTTATCTTTTGAGAAATCCAATTCATATTTTATTATAAATGAAAAGATAATTTTGATATTTATAAAAAGTAGTTATGTAATTAAAAATAACCCTTCTTAGATAGAGAAACATGTTGCGCCATAATGTGACTCTTCTATTTTGTATCGCTTCCTAGGGATAAAACCCCCATATTTCAATGTTACTACTAATAATATGGGTTCTGAGCAATGAATTATGTCCATTGATAGAGTTTTCATACCATTAGAATGAAATAAAGAAGAAAAGGTTTTACTTATAGTATATTGTTTCAAGGGTGATTGTAATAAGTGGTGGTCATTGATCAATAATACTAGGGTGGAAGAGGAAATAAAACACAAGGAATGGAGATATTTTTACACAACATTATTTGATAAACATTCCACTCATGAGAAATAGAATTAAATAAATATAAAATTCCACATCTTAGTGAAAAAGGAAGAAGAAATGTTTTTTGAGTATGGGGACAATTTTACAAGGCTATCTAGTTATACTATGAATTATATAAGCAATGAGCGATGGATGATTGGCGATTTCATTTATTTTATTAAAGATATAAGTTAAAGGGTGATGGTTTATCAAAATTTTATTTCATATGATGAAATAATTTTATATTAGAAAAAAATTAAGTGATTATTATGATCATATATTCTCAAGGTAAATCTAGAAAATATGAGGTCAACTAAAAACTATGAAAAATATAACTCATTATAGATATTGAAGAGAAAAAATAAATTTCAATATTGTGGAAATATGGAAGGAGTCATCTAGATAAATGGTTGAAGGGTGTCGGATTTTTTTGTTATTGTGGAGATAATGTTCATTAAGCTATAGGAATATAATGGTAATAAAGAAAAAAATTTTATACAGTTCATTAACTATAATGAAATGGGGAATTATTCAAAGAAATATCCCATGTTATAAAGGAACCAACTATAGAATAAGAGAAGGGATGATTTCTTAGATTATACAATATCTATAGTTGAAGTTAATGTTCCTGATGATATGGTGGAAGGTAATTTAATCATAGCCTCAAATTTATCCAATTATTTATTTGATTTGGTATCTTAGAAATCTTTGACATATTCTATGTTTTAAAAAAAATTATATTTCTCTAACACCATATAAAGTGAGTTGTTAGTCAAAACTCAAAGAGTAATTATCACTAAAAAAGGATGCATTAGGAAGCCTCAATTATTAAACATAAAAAATATTTATCTGAGAGAATTATTATTCTACTAATGGGTTACATTGATATAATCCATGGTATAGAATTTTTTTCAAAATAATATGAAATTTTTATTGTTAGTAGAATTTAGTTACAATTCACGATGATGACGTTCAATTCCTTATCATTAGAGAATCGAATTCATCATCTGACCCATGTCCACTCCACCCATAATAGATCTTATAAATAAACATTTGTGTGAATCATATAAAAAATATATGAAAAGATAAGTTAATTATTAAATTGTGTATATACCTATTATACGCAACGATATTCATGTATTTTCTTTAAGAATTACTTAAACCTCCCTGGGAGAATGAAGTTGGGTTTTCCAGTCATTTAATTCTTGATTCCATAAAAATATCAAAGACTCCCTATAGTAGTCCATTGTGTAATTAGTAGATCAGACAAAAAATAGAGGCATTTTGGGGGTAGGGGTTCATTTTAGATAGTGTTTCTCTATGGGTAGCCCCTATTCATTAATTTTAGAAGAAAAATGAATCTGGATGGTGTTTATATTTTATAGGTAACTCAATTATATTACAATAAAAAAAATATGTATCCTATGACTCACATTTATAAATTATTCAATCAACTTCACAAATCTATATATTATTCAATGATTGAATTTTCTTACAGTAATCACCAATTGTTTGTAATTAAGGAAGACATTATAAAGTTAACATTCTGAATGAGGGAGAAACTTTATGAGTTTATAGTAATTTCATTTGGATAGAATAATACAAAAATTATTTTTATGGATGTAATGAACAATGTATTCATGGAATATCTTGATGATTTTTTGGTAATATTTGATGATATATTGGATTATTCTAAAATCTATTAGGAATTTGAGAATCAATTATGGATCATTCCTGAGACTTATTAAAATAAATAGATATATAGAGTCTTAATAACTATTACATATTTATTCTAGAATTTTCTTTTCTCAACTATTTTTCCTATAAGGATAAAATCCCAATTCATCCTAAAATAAAGAATGTTTCCAAATAATGACATATACTGATGTATATAACTTAGGGAAGTAGTTTCACTAGTTTTTCAAATTATTATCTTTGATTTATCCAGAATTTTTTCGTATTGGTTAATCCATTAACAAAGAATACACATAAAGGAGTAAATATCTTATTGACATAGTAAAGTAAAGAATTAATTGATTAAATAAGGTTTATTGTAGTCAATACTATAAGTTTGAATTTTCAATCACGAAATTATGGGTTTGTGTTAAAAATTGTTGCATCGATGATGGGAATTGATAGTGAATATATGAAAAATTATAAATTTATTAAATATACACTAAGGTAATTAAAGGCTGACAAACTGAACTATCCAACCCCTAATCTTGATTAAGAATATTTAATATTTTCATTGATGATTTGGATACATTATCTCTTTGGAGAAATATTTGAGGTATAAAAAGACAAAAAGTTACTAAAATACATATTTTGGTAGAAAAAATATATCAACATGCGGGAAAGGTGATTGATTCAACAACTTATGGATTATTATTACTCAATACACTATATCTTGGGGATCGAAAATAAGGTACCTGATTCTTTGTGCATTAAGGATATTGGATTTCGAAACCCAATAAAAATTTATTGGGTTATAGTGTTTATGAATCTTATAAATATGGATATAGAAATTATTATTTAAAGGGAGACGTTAGTCAATTTATAAACTACTATGAATTCATATTTATAAAAAAATATAAAAAGTTCCCAATTTGAAAAATGATACATTTCGTATATAATTAAATATATGAATGTTGGGAAATTAGCATACTTTATTTGTGAAGATGGTGATCTAAAATTAATAATGATATTATATGTTTCATTTGTACCAAATATAAAATGGGGAACTGTTAGATGATTCTCATAACATGAATTTCCCAAAAAACATACCGGTGTCACTATGATGTTTAGGTATTTGTGGAAACATTTTTTTAGAACATCGTGGTGTGGTTAATTGTGGAAAATGAATCAAGATTATTTGTTTTTGAGATGGTGAAATATGATACACATCATCCTAGATGGGTCAAGAAATATATTAAAATTCCTATGTTAAAATGAAATGAAATTACTATGGATATTATAACATTACACGAAATACTACTAGAATGAATAATGAAATATAGGTACTTATTTATTTTCTAAAAAAATATTCACATGACCTTAATATATGAGAATATTTACCTCATCAAAACCTTACAAGGATCGATATGAATGAATTCATAATACATCAAGGTAAACCCATTTCGATTATGTCTACTCAAGATCCGAGTTTGACATCAACATTATAGAAGGGTCTTCAAAATTATTTGGATATTTATATTCAATTGATCACTAGATAACATAATAAAACTGTTGGATAGTCCAAAATGAATTCTCATTTGAGAACATATTTATTTTGTGCTCACTTGACTTTCATGGTATGCATGATCGGTATTTAAATATTATCGATTTTTCCTATAAAAATAGTTTCCATTAATGTATTCAAATGGAACTGTATGAAGAATTATAAGGAAGGAGATGTCATGACCTAACTTTTAGGAGAGAATTTAGTGAAATGAAACTGATAGACGTCTCCATGAAACTGATGGATACCATTGAAATTGAGATTGAAGTTCATCTGGTGTGGTAACAAAATGTGTACTCTATGTTGGGGGTTCTCTACAACTCGTCTTTTATACACCTCAATAATGATGTATCCAGTTGCGGTCATGGTGTGATTAGGGAGTATCGGGATGCCCTTCCATATGATATACTATAATATAGTCATTCTTGAATAGCCATAGAGAAGAGTGGAATTAATAGGTCGACTGGCCTAGTTTCTATTAACAACACTGAGATTTAGTTTGGGATATAAAATGTCCTGAATGTAGTTTTTAATGTGTAAATTGAGGGTTGTGAAGGATTTTTTTGTGGTTTTGGAAAGTTTAATGGTGCTGTGTGCCCGTTGGAAGTAGTGAAACCATCTATAGTTAAGGTGTTACCACATGAATGGATTGTAACTGGAGATTTTAATAGGTTGCGACGAGATCTGGTAGGTCCCCCTAGAGACAAAATGTTTGTAGAGGTTGTACATTCTTTAGAAATGTTGGTTGTTATTTGGGATATGCACAATGCTGGTGAAATAAATCCTATGAACACAATTTGAGATGATGTAATAAATATTAACGGTGATTTTTTACCAAAATCCTATACTATTAAATGGATGTGCATGGATGGAGTAGTAACAATCCTGAATAGTTGATTCTATGGTATGGAAAGGGTTGTTTCATGTATGGTCAAGAGTGGGAGAATCTAAGGAATGTTTCATTTAGTAAGATGAATATTGAACATGGTCCAATAAAATTAAGACTATGTCCTATCTAAATTTGAACAATGACTTTGATACCCTGAGTTCTGATAGAGGGTAAGAATGAAACTCCATTGTTTCTTATATATAGAGTCCGATTGTGGAATAACCTCAGATGAAATTGTAATATGAGGGTATGACATAGGCCTATACATTCTAAGGAGGTATAGGGTAATAAAGGAAATACGTACCCATGGAGCTATATTATCAACAAGAATTAGATATCAAAGGGTCAAAAAGAAAACATCTATATAAATAAACCAATGGATTCTCAGTCAACCAAAAAGTATCTAAATCCAAGGAACATGAGCCCTATAGAGTGGAATCAGCCAAGAAGAATCAACATATAGAAGACATTGGGACCCCAGAGCACAAGAATGACGCTTCACATGGTGAGGGTACCATTGATTTTGTGTCGACCCATGAAGGGGATTCATATGGGAAGACCAGGGATCGACATGGGTTTATACTACTACAATTAAAGGATTCATGGATGGTGAAAGAGGATGCACCCCCTGGTCAACAATGAGAGGTAGGGATTGCTGATGGACCTCTACAACAGTAATCCATAGCTCTGGATCAGTATATAGAACTTCTAATGCACTCAAGTGAAGAAATGGTGGAAGTTGTTCTCAATATTATGGAATTTACGGAATAGGATGATCAAATGATGGGAATATTTGTCCGAGTGGGATCTACTAGAGAGAATAGTGAGTGGATTGAAAAGAAAGACTGCATTTTGATTTAAGGCTTTAACTTGAGGAAGATTAACAAATATGAATACATGAAATCATGTGAATATCTATTGTATCACTATGAATGTATCTTAAAGGATTATCTAAACTCCCAAGTATGTTCTTTTCCCTGGAAATTTCATTAAGACCTCGATTCCAATTGGATTAAACTATTCTTTAATAAGTATATTGTTTCTTTTTTTGTTTGATATGGTTTAGCAGTTTGGGTTCCCATTTATCCCCTAAAAGTGTTATGAAAAATTACATTATAAGTAAGTCCTAATACATTTTGAAGATAAAAAAACAATGGTCAAGACAATTCAGGATCATATTAAAGTATCTAAAATTATGAAAAAGAGTTATTCCGACAATAGGTGGAATGATTTGTAATTTCAAGTGGCTGATCATGGTCTCTTGATTGTATCTCAATATAAGTGTATCATAAGGTTTGGTAGGAAGGGAAATCAAATCTCCAGTTACATCGGACCATTTGATATTATATAATAGATTATCATTTCTAAATTCCACAAAGCCTCTCCAAAGTACATGATTTTTTCCATATATCACTATTAAGAAATTAGATTTGAGGCCCAATCCATGTAATGACTTCTAAAGATATAAAATAATAAAATTATATACCATACATTGAATATATTATCTCAAATCATAATACCATAGGAAATGTATTGATGAATCTTATGTTTCCCCTAGTAAGGGTACTTTGGAGAAAATCATAAAATAGAAGAGGAAATATAGGTACTATAGGATTTTATAATGAATAAATACATTCATTTGTTTATAAGGTAATACCAATTAAATTATTATGGTGAGATTTACTTAGGTTGGAATAATGAATCATGCCATGACATTACCATATTTTAATTTAAAAAAAAATCATGCTCTTTGATAGCTTGTGATACATGAAACCCACGGTCTAAAAGATAGTAAGTCAAAATAATATTTCAATAAAACTATAATACACTAATTTGTTTAATATTTCATTTTGAAAAAATACTACTTTATAGTATAAGAATCTTTTTTTCTTACTTGTTTAAAATAATAATATAATTATTTTTTCAAAATTTTCAATCGAAATAATATTTTATATATAATATAAAATGTAGTAACTGTAACTTCATTTATTTATAACAATGTAATATAATATTTTTCTTAAAACATTTATTGAATAATAACTCAATAAACATAAATATAGGAAAACATTTAGGTAAAGAGGTTTATTTTTTAGAAAACAATTTTTCCTGGAAACTATTTTTCGTTTAAAAAGAAATTATATTTATCCATTGTAAACTATTAAAAAAATATTTAATAATCAATTATTAATACTATTTTTATAGGTTATAAATAAAACTATATGAAATTAAATCCATCAAATTATTATTAATATAAATATAGTTAATATAATATCATCTTAAGCTCAAAAAAATCAATTCTTTAAAACATGTTTTTGACATGAATTGCGGGTTTATTTGAAATTAAATTTGACAAATTATGTGAATTGAATTTTGTAAAATTGATTATATATTTGGAATATTCCTTAAGTAATACAATTTAATTATTTTTAATTAATTTTTATCTATAATAATTATAAAATACATTAGATATTATTTTCCATATTTAGTGTTAAAATGATGTTTTGAGTGTAACATTTTAATGTTTTAAAATTAATATTCTATGAAAATAGAGTTTTTATTAGATAAATTTGATTTTATTTATATAAAAATTAGGTCCAAATTATAAAATATGGATAATGTAATTTTTATTATTTAAGAATAATTTACCTAAGTTAAAATTTAGTTATTGTGCTAAAGACTAAAATGGCAAAAGTAGGTATACAAAACAAAAATAGTAAGAATATGTTCAAATAATATTACATTTTTTCATTAGAGGGGAGGATATAGCATAAAATAAATAAAATACATTATGTATCATTTTTAGGTAGTTATGGTGACATTGAATTCCCATTATTGAATACTTTTGTGCATTTACCAAAATTTCATTCCTCTTCAATTATAAAAGGGAACTCAAACCCCTAACATATTAATTCATTTCCAGCCTTTTGGATTGAAAATATCATGAAAATATCACTCCCAGCATCATTATAGAAATTCCACATGTTATTCTCATAAAAAATGACCAGCCCTAGGGTCATTAAGTGGATATCCAAGTGAGTTTTATCTAACAGAAGGTAATCGTCTTAACAAAGGCCTTTCATTCTCATTATTATTTTTCAAAATAAAATTACGTATTAAAATTTAAAATATAACAAAAATCTATATACCATAAAATGAGATATTATAATGTTAATGGAATAACTAATATCAATATCAAATTCTATCGAATGGGAAACAAAATCATTGATCATGTGTATGGCAGCCAACTGCCTCATGAACTAATGTTAATCATTTTCCATCAACACCTATCAATGTTGAAAATTATCCTGTATTTAATATATATATATATAATTTATGAAATAATTATAATTATATTAATTTTATATCACATATAAATTCTTACTTTCCATTCTGTGTAAAATAAAATATTGTTGTCTATGTGAAAGGAAAATGCCCGCTACATGGAGAAATTTGATGTTTTTTCACATACTATTTATAGGGAATTTAGTAAGGATAAATTTAATGAATATATGTGATATATTTAAAACTATATAGATAATTTAAAATTAATATATCACCCACTTAAAAACTCTTTCACTCATTAAATAAATGATATTTTTGTTTGTGAATATATATGACTTTTCATCTCCATGATGCGATGCGATTATTTTTCCATGTACAACTTTCAAGAAACATTATAAAAATGAATCTAAAGAGTAAATATGATATTTATAAAATTTATATAATTATTTATTGATGAATCAATATATAATTTTCATGAACCAGAACATCCATATAAAATTAGGATGAGAAAATATGGTAATTAATACATGAAAAATAAAAATAATAAAATATTATTAACAAAGATGTGGTTTCATTTTATAATAGAATCATATATGATGTTATAAAAATTAAAATTATTCCTATGTATATTAATAAAATTCATAAAACAAATATATATGAGTTTAAATAATGTTGAACAAAAGGGAATCATGGGGTCATATATTTTGTCTCAATTTCCCCTTTAGTGACTCATATTTTTTAATATGCACCTATTCACTTTAATGTGATGTATATAATTCCCCTTTGATATATTTAAAATTAATACATATTAATTAATATTGGTTAATTTTATGAGTTCAATTTTACACTTTAAGGGTATTATAATTTTAATGTTACCAAATAGGTAATAATCTATTTTACAATATCTCTATTTGTTGTGATTTCATTCATTCATTTTAATGAAAAATAATTATTTATCTATGATAAGATCCAATCATTAAAATATACATATAATTATATCATTGATATTATTATTTATTAAAACATATCCAATTTTATAATAATTTTATAGTTTCAAATTTATTCGATAAACTGGGGAAATATTGATCAATTTGTATTCTTTACCTTATAAAAATATTTGTTGATAAAGAATATTGTTTATAAATTAAATTTATCAATTGATATATGAAAAATTGTCTAGAAAAGAATTCATGGGACTGTTATAGAAATATATTACCCCTCGATGCATCAACATGTCTTATGAGGTAAATCAGTTGGCCAATTTAAGTGGGTTTCTACCCATAGTTTTAAACTATCTTATAAAAGGTATGGACAATAAAGTATATTGATGTCTAAAATCGTGAAATCTAGTAATTATGAATTTAAATAATTAATTAATAATTAATTATTTTATCCATAATAATTTTATGTGATATTATCTTGGTATGAATTTTAGTCGCATTTTTTTATTTAAATTGAATGTGTTTTTAGTTATTTAACATTCCATATCAATTAAGACTTATCTAATTAGGATATTCAAGATATTAATTAAATTAATTTTATATTCCATTATTTACCTTTCTATAATTATTATACCTTATTTATTCCTAATATATTCCACTTTATTTAACCCTTGATTATCATTTTACCTCGACTATATTTTATTTTCTTTCACTATGAAATGATGAAGGATAATTGTAATGAGATAATAGATACTATATGTTTTCCATTATTATGCTATTTATTTTTTAGATTTTGTAAAATGGGTATCATGTATACATATGATTCTAAAAAACATCTAAACTAATCAATTCATTTGTATTTTACCCCTTGTATTTATTCTTATGCAATAAATTAGGCACCAGATCAAGGTTACGAGAATTAGGGTAATTATATTTCTCCTATTATTGATAAAACATTTAGATCTAGTATTTTACAACATCTTAAAACCCCTATAATAATTTTTGTGTTTAAAATTTTTTTAAATGCTATAAGTATTAGATATTTAATTAACCATATCAATCATTTCTACATGTAACAGAATCTTTTTACTTTTGTAGTGACTGATCTCATGTGTTTTATAAATAAGTTATTTTTCATTTCTATTAATAATAATCCCCTTTATTTTTCTTCCACATTATCTAATGAAATAATTATTTTTTTAATCTACGTTTTATTTTTCTTTACATAATTAATGATTACCATTTTCTTATTATCAAAGTTAGCAATACAATTTCAAGAAATTAATTTATCTAGTTTGTGATTTTTCATAAGACATACATAGTGGGTAGAAAATATTTATATACAAACCATTCCATTTTCCATCCTTATCAAACAACAAATTGGATATGAGGTTTAAATTCAAAAAATTATCACTTGTTTTTTTGGTCATCTAACATTGATACCATCAATCACATGTCAATGTATGATTTTTTAAATATTATCACATGTCATGTGTTCATTCATCATCCATTATCTGGTATCCCCTTCAACCAAAGGGAGATAAACACCAATGACAAATTTAGTGGATCATATATGCATCCTTGTTTAATCACACGATATTAGAAAAATTGGAAGATGTCCTCCACATTTTTTTCAAACAAATAGATTCTACTATAAGTGTCCCAAATATATTATTTATAATGATTAGGGATAAAACATTCATCTTTCAAAATGTATTTGTTTTCTTATATTGATATAGTTTTTCCTAGGTATGGTATTAGAGAGTTCACCAAAACACACAAAAATTAATATCACATAATTTATTCTCGAATAAAAATATTATCTAAAATTTAATTAATTGAATTTAAATATAAAACAACCAAGTTTCTATTTTTAAAGAAAATATTTTTTTGATCATATATCCTTTAATATGTATGATCTCCCGAAAATATAGATTTTTTCTCTTTAATAATCTATAAATGAAGTAAATTTAATTGAATAAAAAATTAAAACAGCATTGGATAAAATACACAATATTATAGAGTTCAATTCCTGAAAATAATTCCCTATTTCTATTATTGATAAATATTACAATGATAACCTTACCCAATATCCATTGGATTTGTTAATATATATTCTTAATTTAGTGACATAAGATCCAATAATTACTCTCTTCTGTCTTCATTCCATTTATGTAGCTTAAGATGATTTTCTGTCTCTTAACCCATATAACCATCATGGATATGATAGTTTATTTAGTTTAGGTTACACCAAATACTTTTACATTATATGTAATTGCCCGGGTTTTTGGGGTCCATTACTTTGTGAAAATCTCAAGTTGGGTTTTTCTGGTCTAGGGAATCGCGGTGAAGTTTGGCCAAAGGGTAGGCCTACCAGTAGCCTTAGCCTACCGGTAGCAGGCCTACCGGTAGCTCGGTCTACCGGTAGCCATAGCCTACTGGTAGCTCTGTCTACCGGTAGCTCAGTCTACCTGTAGCTGCAGCGTACCAGTAGCTCGGTCTACCAGTAGCTGCAGCCTACCGGTAGCTCGGACTACCGGTGGCTGCGGCCTACCTGTAGCTCGGCGACTGGTAGCTCGGCCACCGGTCGCTGTCAGCACCCGTTCGCTCTCGGCGACTGGTAGCTGTCAGCCACCGGTGGCTCTCGCCTACCCCGACAGGGTTTTTTCCAGCAGTGCTCCCTTTTTGCGTGAATTGGGTTTTAAACCCTATTTTGACCCCTTTAAGCTTGTTTTAAATCCCGGTAATCGACATAATTATTTTTATTAAATATTTAATTAATTAACCTGGAGTGCATCGGTTTAAACCGCGGGGATCCTTTAATGACGTGTGGGGTCGCGTGGTCAACCTACAACCCGGCGCCTTATGCAGTTTCACGTTTTAATCTCAACCATCCCCAGCCTTATAAACAAAAGGGTTCGCCGTATGTTCTTTTCTCGATCACCCTGTTCTAGAAACCCTTCGACGAGCCGCTTTTCGTTCAGACGAGCCGCATCGCTATGCGTGAAGTTCCGCGCCCGGCCTATGCATCGATCGTTGATCAACAAGTAGGGAATTTCTCTTTCGTCCCTCCCTTTTTATGTATCATGTAGGGTGGGAGTGCTTTTGATTCTTTAGAATTGTATAAACCAGACGTAAATAAAGATAATGAACGGATTCTATAAAGAAAGAAGCGGGGGTGTTGTGATCGTTGATGCTGTATTGTATTATGATCTTATTCTTATGAATTGTGCGGTCTTACGCCTACTGAAAATCATGGTCGCTGGTGGTCTTTTCTCTGTGCACTAATGAACACTTACCTCTGGTGATGTCTAAATGGATCGTGTTTGTGGTTGTGAAGCCTTGATGTGTAATCGAAATTGGTTAATTGCGTACATTCATCTAAATAAATTGAAAGCACCAAGATCAACCTTTTTTCTGTGACAACCCCGGTTAAAGTAAAGCGGAATTGAAATCATGGAGTGTGTTAAATATTTTAAATCTGAAAATACTGGCATGGCCCTGCTTTGTATTGGTGGTAGTGGTTTGGTTACTTTCTTTTACAGGTCAATTGCTGGAGAAGAGGGGGGGGATGGGATCCCCTGCTTTTATACTCTCAGTGGTTGTGGGTGGGGATGGGATCCCCTGTTGTTATAGATTTCGGTGGTTGTGAATTTTAAGACCTGGTGGTTCCATTGTTTATATCACTAATTGGGGCGGGATCCTCTGTTGTTGAGAAACCTTTTGGCTCCTGGATATTGAACATGGGGCTATATCTTGGGGTTTTCCTTTGTTCTTTTTTGTGGTTGTGACTTTACGAGAGAACCGGGTGTGGATGTTTAAGTCGATGTTGATTGTACTCTTTCCTTGGCTTGTACTTATGCTTGGATGTTTCCCTAGTATGTGCAGAACTTAATTAAACATCATTACTGAACATGAAAACGAATGGGACAAATGGGTTTGGTTGGTGAGAGTTGTTACTCGGACTTGAGTGCTGTTGTGTTCTTTAGGATGACTGAAGATAAACCTAAACTTGGGAGAGTGCTTGTTACCTATATATATACTTGTAGTTTTGTGTTTCTTATTCGTGCCCCACCCAAGTTGATCACTTAGTGCCGAACACCCCCATTTCATGGGGGAGGGTATTTTTTCCAAAGCTGTTATTAGTGGCTGGTTACTAGCTCCTTTTCTGCTCCCCTTCCCGGATAGCCCAAGTATCTTCGGGTAGGCTGTGATGGCCTAATGTCCATTATTAGCCCAAGAACCTTCGGGTGGGGTAGTGTGGTGGTTATGGACCAGGTGTGTGCGGGTAGGTAGTTTCCCATGTATCTTTGGGATGAGGCCCAGCTGTCTTTGGGCGTGACAGTGGATCTTCTAGCCTAGGTGTCTTTGGGCGTGGAAGTGGTTGTTCTGGCCAAGGTGTTTTTAGGCGTGGTTACGTGTGATAGCTATGGACCAGGTGTGTGTCGGCAGCGTTTGGCAGTGGGACTGCATGAGGTTGTGGCCCAAGTGTGTGCGGGAGGGGTGTGGAAGTGGGATTGTGGTGAGAATGGCGGGATTGGTTCGATGCGTAGGATGTCTTCAATAACCAGTGGGAAATTGGAGCGGGGTACCCAAACATAGATGTGCTCTTATTATATATATTACTTGACTTGCGTTACTAGGGGACTGTTCCTTGGTGAGGCTTAAGTGGATAGTTTACCTTGTTAGGTGATTGTTTTACTCTTTTCTCACGAGACTTTTGCACGTTCCCCCACTTGTATGCGAGTCTTTGGTTTTCCCTACTGAGTGTACCTGTATGCTCACCATACGTATATAAAAATGTTTTCAGGTTTCCAGGAGGACATTAGGGACTGTACTAGACCATACTAGGACATTTGGGACAGTTGTAGTTTTTTTTTGGTACTTACCCATGTAGTCACTTTTGTAGTTGTGGCTTTTACTTTTGGAACATGAATGTGGGAATGGTTTACTTCTGGCTTTACTTTTATTTCAGTTTTGGTATTGTTGGGTTTCATCATCTTATCTCCTGATCCTATTAAACAAAACGGGGTAATGCCTTCCATTTGTGTGTAATTTCCATACCCTTGGTGACAGATTCCACTCCGGGACCTATAGAAGGCGGGTTTCGGGGGGTCATTATCTCTCCTTCAACATAAAGAAGGAAGGGCTTGGCAATCTGCTGACCTTTCCCTCCTTTTGGTGAAGGCGGGTCGTGACAGAATGGTATCAGAGGAGGTTGAGAGATAGGATGGAGTCTGGAGTTAGGAACATTGAGGATTGAATGGGATGGTAGGGCAACCGTGTTGGGTGACCTTGGTGCGTGAATTGGGCCAGGGAGGACTGGCTAGGACACAAGATTTTAGGGCCCCCCGTGATCTGACGCAAGGACATTGGACCTACCGAACGACCAAGTGAGGCCATGCTGACTGTAGGGTAGAGACCCTAGGAAAGGTACATGCATCATAATTACTTGTGTTCTTGTGTTTCTGGGGTGTTTTGGGAATTAAGAATAAATAAAAAGTTTAATAAGTTTTTAGTAGTATTCTACACTAGTTGGGCTTTGGCATTCCTTAGTTACCTTGTAGCTATGGCACCTGGAAGGTGACCATGTTTGGTGCGGCTAATCGAGGCCCTAGAGACTACCTTCTCCGATCGACAGAGAGATGATCAAGAAGAGGAGGACGACCACTGGCAGAAGACACTTCGGGCCTTCCAGTGACAGACCCTTGAGAAGTATGAGGGCAACACCTCTGATATGAAGGCGGAAGGCTGGCTAGAGGAGCTAGTGATAGCCTTCGGCTTGATCCGGGCTCTGACCGAGTACTGGGTTCCTCTGGCCGTCATCCAGATACGGGGAGAAGTGCGTCAGTGGTGGACACTTTACCTGGGGGAGAGGAGATAGGCCGAGGTGGCATGGGCTGATTTCGAGAGGGTGTTCCGGGCGGAATTCCTCTATTCGACGATGAAGGCAGAAAAGTGACAGGATCTAATCTCTCTCCAGCAGGGGAGTATGTCAGTTAGGGAGCTAGGAATCAAGTTCAAGGACCTCTTACGTTTTTCTCCGAACCTTTTTCTCGACGAGGAGTCTTGGGAAGACATTTAGAGGAGGTGCTCCGGCCCTCCCTCCAGTATGCTGTTACCCCCTTTACCCTGCCGACGTACTTAGAGGTCCAGAAGAAGGCTGATGTGGTGAAGAGGATGAACGCTATAGGAGGTGTGTCACGAGAGGGGATCCAGCTAGGGCCATCAAAGGGGAAGGCTGTCAGCACCAGGCCTCCATCGTCAGGACCCTCCAGGTTCCGACCAGCAGGGAGTAGGCCACAACAGTTTCAGTTTTGAACCCCTGGTCATCTTGCTCTTCCTTCGGGCCCAGGACCATGGTGCTTCATCTGTGGGAGCCATGGACATCTCTGGAGTCAGTTCCCGGACCAGGTATAGTATGGAGGTGGCGGACAGCCCCCGCACCCGCCCCAGCAACAGCTTCCAGCTAGGCCTTTCCAGCAGCAGCAGCAGGGACAGTGAGCTCCCGCTCCTTCGAGGGCAGACGTAGAAGGCGGAGGCCAACCTCATGGAGCTCCTCAGGGACCTCGACTGGGGCATGGTCGGGGAGGTGGCTGACAGCCGAGGGCAGAGGAGCTAGGCGTGGACAGTTACATGCCACAGAGGCAGCACTTCCAGCAGGACCGGAGGTTGTTCGAGGTACGATCAGTTTTTTCAGTACCCTTGCTTATGCCTTGTTCGATACCAGAGCTTCGAACTCCTTTGTTGCACCCAGTCTATCCCGTTCCTGGGGTCTAGATACTGAGAGACTTCCAGTGCCCCTGGTGTTGAGCACACTGGTCGGAGGTCAGACCGACTTGTTGTTTGTTTTTCGGGGATGCAGACTGATGATAGGGCCATATCAGTCGGTTAGGGATCTTCTTCTGCTACAGATACAACCTTACGATATTATCCTAGGAATCGACTGACTATTCTCTGTGTGTTCCGTCATCGACTACTTCCGGTGAAGGGTTGTGTTCTCAGACTTGGGCGGCCAACGTGTTACCTTCACCAGCGAGCGAAGCAGTCAGAAGGGCAGCAGGCGAGAGGAACCACTCCTCTCCTTGTTAGCCGAGTTGTTAGTGGAGTCAATAGATGCTGAGATGGTGGAGGTTCCAGAGATCATCTGTGAGTTTGTGGATGTCTTCCCTAAGGAGGTGACAACTCTACCCCCTCTATGTGATATCGAGTTTCGGATAGACCTGTAGCCCGACGCTCATTCGATTTCGATGGGTCCTTACCGGATGGCACCTTCGGAGCTACGGGAGTTGCAGATTCAGATTGATGATTTGATGAAGAAGTGTTATGTTCGACCAAGCGCATCACTGTGGGGTGCTCCGGTATTGTTCTAAAAGAAGGAATATGGTGGTCTCAGGTTGTGCATAGACTACAGGAGGCTGAATCAGGTGACGATCAAGAACCGCTATCCTCTTCCGAGGATAGACGATCTTTTCGACCTGCTGAAAGGGGAAGGGTGGTTCTCGAAGATTGACATGCAGTATGGGTACCACCAGCTTAGAGTGAAGGAGGGCGACATCCCGAAGATGGCCTTCAGGTGCAGATAGGGACTCTTCGAGTTCGTAGTCATGCCCTTCGGTGTTACGAACGCCCCTGCTGTGTTAATGGGGCTTATAAACTCAATCTTCCAGGAGTACCTGGATCGGTTCGTAGTTGTGTTCATCGACGACATCCTGATCCATTCAAGATCATAAGAGGACCATGCAGAGCACCTGAGGACAGTTTTAGAGGTCCTCTGGTAGCACCAGCTCTATGGTAAGTTGTCAAAATGCATGTTCTGGACACAAGAAGTTCACTTCCTCAGGCACGTGTTGTCCGAGCGGGGGGTAGCGGTGGACCCATCAAAGGATAAGGCAGTTGTTTCTTGGGCAGCACCCAAGCATGTGGTAGAGGTCCATAGTTTCCTTGGGCTGGTGGGTTACTACCGGAGGTTCGTACCCATCTTCTCATGAGTAGCAGCCCTTTTGACAGCCCTGACCAAAAAAGACCAGGTTTTCATATGGAGTGAGAAGTGTGAGTCAGCCTTCAGCTATCTGAAGGAGAAGTTGGTTAGTGCCCTAGTGCTGAGATTACTAGAAGAAGGGGTGGCGTATGAGGTGTTCTGTGATGCTTCAGGACAGGGCCTGGGATGTGTGTTGATGTAGCAACAAGGGGTGATCTCTTATGGGTCTAGGAAACTACGCCCTCATGAGCGTAATTATGCCACCCACGACCTGGAGTCTACAACGGTCGTTTTTTCACTGAAGTTATGGCAGCACTACCTCATCAGAGAACTCTTTGTGGTCTTGACAAATCAAAAAAGCTTGAGGTATATCTTCTCCCAGCAGGACCTAAACTTGCGGCAGTGAAGGTGGATGGAGTTCCTCTAGGATTACGACTTCAAGGTTTCCTACAATTCAGGGAAGGGGAATGTAGTGGCCGATTCCTTGAGTAGATGGACGCAGAAGGATGCGGTCCGAGAGTCGGCAGACACCTAGAAGGAAATGGAGGAATTGGCTGACTTACACCTGGATGCGAGGATGGATAGAGGTAGAGGTTGCCTATATCAGATAACAATGAAGTCTTCTCTATTGCAGCAAGTGGAGGAGTCTCAGTGGGGAGACCCAGAGTGCGTAGTGATTCGTGACTGAGTTCACCAGGGCAATGATCTGGAAGGATGGACGGTGGATGGTCAAGAACCGGATGCTTTTCCAGGGGAAGATGTTTGTTCTAGAGGCAATGCGCAGCAAGGTTCTCAATGAGTTCCACAACTCACCCCTAGCAGTACACCCTGGAGTGTCCAAGATGTACCAGGGACTGAAGAGATAGTTTTGGTGGCCCAGAGTGAAGTGAGCAGTGGCAGAGTTTGTGGCCAAGTGCTTAGTGTGTCAACAAGTGAAGGCCGAACACCGAGTTCTAGGCAGCCTACTGCAGTCTCTAGATGTCCTCGAGTGGAAGTGGGACGACATATCGATGGATTTCGTCAAGGGACTACCCAAGGTACAAGCGGGATACGACGCCATCTAGGTGGTAGTGGACCGGTTGACGAAATCGGATCACTTTATGGTGATCAAGGAGTCAAGTGCAGTGGATGCTTTGGCACTAAAGTACGTGGACGAGGTGGTGCGGTTGCATGGAGTTCCAAGGTCTATAGTCTCGGATAGGGATGCAAGGTTTACCTCACGAGTCTGGAGAGGATTGCAGCATAGTTTTGGCACCCAGCTACGCCTTAGAACTATTTTCCATCCCCAAACAGATGGACATACAGAGCGCACCATCCAGACCTTGGAGGATATGCTGTAGGCATGTGTTCTGGACTCTGTAGGATCATGGGTGCGATACTTGCCTCAGGTAGAGTTTTCCTACAATAATAGCCATCACTCTACCATTGGTATGGCCCCATTTGAAGCCTTGTATAGGAGGCCATGCCGTTCACCTGTGTGTTGGACAGAAGTAGGAGAGGCAGGCATCCTTGGCCGAGAGGTGGTGCAGAGCATGACAGAGAAGGTTCAGCTCATACGGGAAAGGATGAAGGCGGCCTAGGACCGACAGAAGTCGTATGCTGATACCAAGAGGAGGCCCTTAGAGTTTGAGGTTGGAGACCACGTGTTCTTGAAGGTCTCCCCTCAGCGTGGACAATGGAGGTTCGGCAAGGGGATTAAGATTTCTTCGAGGTTCATCGGGCCCTTCAAAGTATTGTGGCGGGTCGGCGAAGTGGTTTATCAGCTTGCGTTACCACCGCCACTACTGAGGATACATGATGTATTCCATGTGTCCCAACTCCATCGGTATTTGCACGACGATTCACACATCCTCGTCTAGGAAGAGCTGGACATCGAGGATGACGTGACTTTTGTGGAGAGACCAGTGATGATCGAGGATCGCAAATAGAAGGTTCTTCATGGGAGAACCATTCCCTTGGTTCATGTGGTATGGAGACATGGTGGGCTTGAGGAGAGTACGTGGGAGAGGGAGGCACAGATGCGTGCCCAGTACCCAGAGTTGTTTTATGTTTTTTAATGTTCTGTTTGTTATACCTATTGTGGTGGAATGTTTTACCTTGTTGTCTATGAAATACTAGTTTTCATTCCTCTGAATGTGTGTGAAAATCCCTGGCTATGGGGAGGAGAGAACTCGACCCCTAATCAAGACGAATTAAGGTGGATGTGATTAAACCCGTGCGGGTGAGTCAGTGCTGCCCAAAGAGGATAATATATTGACATGGAGAAGGAGACTCCCCAACCCACATGCCTAGGCAGTTTGACATGGTAAGTTTCTTGGTTGACAGAACGACGTTTTTAATTAACAATGAGGTTCACTCCTAAGAGGTATCTTTCGAGGTGGTTGTTCAGACCCTCTCTTTCCTTCTGGGTTGTTTTGATTCTTGAGGATGAGAATCATTTAATAGGTATCTGATGTAATGGACCAGGAATTTGGGGTCCATTACTTTTTAAAAATCTCAAGTTGGGTTTTTCTGGTCTTGGGAATATCGGTGAAGTTTGGCCAAACGGTAGGCCTACCGGTTGCCTTAGCCTACCGGTAGATCTGTCTACTTGTAGCTCGGTCTACCGGTAGCTGCAGCCTACTAGTAGCTCTGTCTACCGGTAGCTCGGTCTACCGGTAGCTGCAGTGACCAGTAGCTCTGTCTACCGGTAGCTCGGTCTACGGGTAGCTGCAGCCTACCGGTAGCGTGGTCTACCGGTGGCTCTCAGCTACCGGTGGCTCTCGCCTACCCCCACGGGGTTTTTTCCAACAGTGCTCCCTTTTCGCGCGAATTGGGTTTTAAACCCTATTTTGACCCCTTTAAGTTTGTTTTAAATCTCGGTAATGCCCATAAATGTTTTAATTAAATATTTATTAAATTAACCAGGAGTGCGTCGATTTAAACCGCATGGACCCTTTAATGACGTTTGGGGCCGCGTGCTCAACCCACAACCCCGTGCCTTATGCGGTTTCACATTCTAATATGAATCGTCCCTAGCCTTATAAACAAAAGGGTTCGCCGTAGGTTCTTTTCTCGATCACCCAGTGCTAGGAACCATTCAATGAGCCACTTTTCGTTCGGACGAGCAACATCGCTATGCGTAAAGTTCCACACCCGGTATAAGCGTCAATCATAGATCAACAAAGAGGGAAATTTTCCTTCGTCTCTCCCTTTTTTTTGTATCATGTGGGGTGGGCTTTCTTTTGATTCAGTATAATTCTATAAACCAGACCTAAATAAATATAATGAACAGATTCTATAAAGAAATAAGGGGGGGATGTGATCGTTGATGCTGTTTTTTATTATGATCTTATTCTTCTGAATTGTGCGGGCTTACACCTACTGACAATCATGGATGGTTGTGGTCTTTTCTCTATGCACTAATGAACCCTTACCTATGGTGATGTCTAAATAGATCGTGTTTGTGGTTATGAACCCTTGCTGTGTAAAGGAAATTGGTTAATTATGTACATTCGGATAAATAAATTGAAAGCACCATGATACACCCTTTTTCTGTGATAACCCCGGTTAAAGTACAATGGAATTGAAATCATGGAGTGTGTTAAATATTTTAAATCTGAAAATTCCAGCATGGCCCTGATTTGTGTTGGTGGTAGTGGTTTGGTTGTTTTCTTTTACGGGCCGATTGCTGGAGATGTGGGAGGGGATGGGATCCCCTGTTTTTATACTCTCAATGGTTGTGGGTGGGGATGGGATCCCCTGTTGTTATGGATTTCAGTGGTTTTTAATTTTAAGACCTGGTGGTTACATTGTTTATATCACGAATTGGGGTGGGATCCTCTGTTGTTGAGAAACCTTTTGGATCCTGGATATTGAACATGGTGTTGTATCTTGGGGTTTTCCTTGGTTCCTTTTTGTGGTTGTTACTTTACGAGAGAACCGGGTGTGGATTTTTAAGTTGATGTTGACTGTACTCTTTCTTTGGATTGTACATATGCTTTCTAGTTTCCCAAGTAGGTGCAAAAATAAATTAAACATCATTACTGAACATGAAAACGAATGGGACAAATGGGTTTGGTTGGTGAGAGTTGTGACTCGGACTTGAGTGTTGTTGTGTTCTTTAGGCTGGCTGAAGAAAAACCTAATCTTGGGAGCGTGCTTGTTACCTATATATATACTTTTAGTTTTTGTTTCTTATTCACGTGCCACCCAAGTTGAGCACTTAGTGTCGAACACCCCCATTTGATGGGGGAGGGTGTTTTTCCCAACACTGTTATTAGTGGCTGGTTATTAGCTCCTTTTATGCTCCATTTCCCGGATAGCCCAAGTATCATCGAGCATGCTGTGATGGCCTAAGGTCCATTATTATCCCAAGAACCTTCAGGCGGGGTAGTGTGGTGGTTATGGCCCCGGTGTGTCCAGACAGGTAGTTTTCCAAGTATCTTTGGGATGAGGCCCAGGTGTCTTCGGGCATGACTGTGGATCTTCTAACCCAGGTGTCTTCGGGTGTGGCTATGGTTGTTCTGGCCTAGGTGTTTGCAGGCATGGTTACATGTGACAACTGTGGCCTAGGTGTGTGTGGTGGTGTTTGGCAATGGGACTGCGTGAGGTTGTGGCCCAGGTGTGTGCGGGCGGGGTGTGGCAATTGGACTATGGTGAGAATGGCGTGATTGGTTCGATGCATATGATGTCTTCAATAACCAGTTGGAAAGTGGTGCGGGGTACCCAAACATTGATGTGCTCTTATTATATATATTACATGACTTGCGTTACTTGGGGAGTGTGTCTTGGTGAGGTTTGGGTGGATATTTTACCTTGTTAGGTGTTTGGTTTACTCTTTTCTCACGTGACTTTAGCACGTTCCCCCACTTGTGAGCGAGAGTCTTTGGTTTTCCTTACTGAGTGTACTTGTATGATCACCCTACGTATATAAAACATTTTTCAGGTTTCCAGGAGGAATACATGGACCGTGCTGGGCCATACTAGGACCTTTGGGACAATTGCAGTTGCTGTTTTTCTTTCTTTGGTACTTACCCCTGTAGTCACTTTTGTACTTGTGGCTTTTACTTTTGGAACATGCATTTGGGAATGGATTACTTTTGGCTTTACTTTTTTTTTTTCAATTTTGGTGGTTTTGGGTTTCATCATCTTATCTCCTGATCCTATAAAACAAAAAGGGGTAATGCCTTCCATTTGTGTGTAATTTCCATACCCTTGGTCCTAGTCGCAACTCTGGGACCTATAGAAGGCGGGTTTTGGGGGTCATTATCTCTCCCTCAACTTAAAGAAGGAAGGGCTTGGCAATCTGCTGACCTTTCCCTCCGTTTGGTGAAGGCGGGTCGTGACATTATAGGTTATAAAATTCCTTTGATGGTGTTGGAATATGTAATTGGTATATCTATCCCACCTTCTATTACAAACATATACATTAATTTGATTCCAATAAAAAAATAAACCCCAACTTCTTTAAATAAATACTCACACATTATCCTTTTAATGTATTTAGAAATGTTTTCTAAAAAGGGGAGCTACAAGGAAGATCCCACAAATTCTATCAATTATCTCTCCATATGATACTAATTTCATGAAAAGGGCTCTATTACAATATAACATCCTACTTCCCATAGAGATGGTCCACTTTCTAATTCATAACAAAATATGTTTTAATTTAATTTTAAAATTCTATATCTTAATGGAATTCATTCATTGGATTTTAATTTTTTGTTCCCAACTATATGGAACACAATTCTCTAACCACTGTATTTTGTTTTTTAAAATATTTTGATATTTAGTCCTCTCTTGGTTATGTAAAATGTTTTACGAGGTCACTTTATTTATCCATTAATATGGGTATGGCAAGGTAATCCACTTCTCCCTTTATCTCATCTTGTTAGTTGACTCCCTTATTAAATGGTTTATAAATAAAATTCACTTATATTCTAATTAATATTATTGTGACCATCATAATAGTCTTCATGTTACTCATCATGCATATGATGATTATTTTCTCCATTTCACAAGTGGTGACAAGAGGTCAACTGAGAATATCAAGAACATTCTTGAACATATATAAATAAAATTTTATATTTCTATTTACATTTTAAAGATACCATTTTGTGGTAAATAATTTCCCTATAGTTAATAATATTAATAAGGATTAACATATTTTTTTAACACATTTCTAAAATATTTTTTCACATAAGAAATTATCGAATTTCTCCTTTAAAAAATCCATTAAGAAAACAAGGAAAAATAATATTTATCATCCTCATAACAAAAAATGTAACTCTATATGTGTCAAAACTCTCATAAAAATACAATAACTATTAATTTTTAAGATTATTTATTAGATTATTATACGTGTTATCTTTTCACTCATCCATCTTATGAGTTTTGATCAATTAAAAGAATCATTTTATAACGGTAGTGATTGAACATGTTTCTTCTTGGGAACTATTAGTTTTATTTTATAATAAACATAAACCAACTAAATCATCATATATATCATCCATAAAAATTGATAATTTTTTATAGTAGTGTTTAAATTTTATTTTCTCCTTTATGATGACCATTTTCTCTAGGTCTTGGTCAACAATTTTCATTTTAAATACTGCTAATTCTTCTGGTTGTTGCCTATTATATATTTGTTTCTTCTTCTGCCACATATTTATTTTATAATTAGTGGTGATTTAAATAATTATTTCTCACTTCTCAAGTCATTTTATGTGGATACATATGAAAATATGTCCATGGATGATTTTCAAATGTCTCCAACATCATGAGTAAATTTATCTTCTACATTTTTTGGAAATTTTTTTAGTGGGAGTGGTAGCCCATGTAATTATAGAAATAAATAAATCAATTGATATATAATTAATTGTTTTATGGATTTATAATCACAATAATTTCATACATTTTTTTATAAAATATTTCATTAAAAATTATAATTGTTTTATTTAACAAAATTGTTTTTCTATGAACACCGTGGATTTATATAAAAGATAAAAATATAAATTTTATAAATTTAACTTGATAAAATGCATTTGATTTTTTTATCATAATATAAAATTTTAATTTAGTTAAAATTTTTATATTTTTCTAAAAATATATTTATTTGATTGAATTGTGAAAAAATACACTTTTAACAAAATTGTATTTGTTATTTAAATAATTTATTATAAAAGTATGATTTTATTTATAATTTGGCCATAAATAATCATAATAGAAATTTTATTAAAAACATATGTAATTATAGAGGAATAAAATGTTTATTTTATGTTCTTTATAAGTTCAATTTTATTAATTATAATTCAATTTTTTATAAAAAACTCTTATTCATTATGTTTTGCAGAATAAAAGTAAAAATAATTTATTCCAACTATATATATTTAATTTTTAAAAGTAGATTCCATTCTGTTAATTATGGGTAAAATTTTTTTAATCACAGTAATTTAATTTTCTAAAATTATTAATAATAACCATGGTAAAAAAAATTCACAATATTAATGAGTAAATCTGGCTAACTAAGGAAAATAGGTTATGATAAAGCCAAAACGTTTCATCTTAAACATTATAATATGATGTAATTTATACCCATATCATATTATATTTTTAATTTTATAGTTTTTTCCTTTATCCCATGATTAATACATTATAATATTTAAATCATTTGAAAAATTAAAAGTGTGTAACTCTCATCAGTTATAGAATGGAACATCCTCTGGTCTTCTTATCACACATTTTTAAAAGTATTTTCCTTTCAATAGCAACCCAAATCTCCACCAAAATATCCCACCAAACCCTTGAGTTATTTTTTTATCTTAATAGAACACTCTTTTAAGACCTAAGGTGAATACAAAGGGAGATATTCGATGAGAAGGTATAAGTCATAACTGACATATTTTATATATTTTTCTTCTTTTACCACATTCAAATTTTATTTCCGCATTCTAAAATAAAAACATAAGTATTTTAAATATAATAAAATTTTAGTTTGAAAATTTTTATCCATTTGTGTCTCATTTTCCATCCTATTTGAAATAAAAGCATCCATTTTGTGAATGTGGGGACTACCACCTCGATGTAGTGATGTGTTTTTCATAAATAGATCATATAACATGTTAAAATTATAGAAAAATGAATATATATGATATTAATGAAAAAATTATGATTTTCTAAATTTAATATATTACATAACATATTAAACTACCATCAGTAATAATATAATAATGTCGCTCATGCAAGTGTGTGGACTATAATCCCTGTGAAACAATCTGATTTTTTCCATCTCCTCCTTACATGGATTATTATATGGATGGAGCTAATGAAAAAATATTCAATGTATAAAATATTAATGATTTTTTCAACGTAAAATATTATATAACTTATTTATATTCAACCTCTTAAAAAATTAAAATGACATTACTATGTGTGTACAAACTTCCATCTCTGTTATAAAATGTGGTACATTTCTCATGACTAGCTTACATAACTAGTCTTTAATGTGTATCTAATGTATAAATATGATACATATTACAAGTTTAATAATATTTAGTCTAATTAACCATAAAAAATTTGACCAAAGTCAATGCACTAATATTTTTAGTTTATAAACTGAATAACCACAAAACATCCAACATAAACAAACCTTATTAGTAACTAAATATGTCATGGAAATAAATTAAATAAAATTAATAAAAAAATTAAATGAAAATGTGTAATTTTATTATTCAACTATACACCCAAAAAATTATTTAATTAGGGTCTTAATAATATACAGAGTTAATGAGACTTAAGGTAATGGACATCCTTTTATAAATATTTTTTAAAATCCTTACTTCCAATTCTATTTCATAAATGTTGTGGTTATTTTAAATGTTTCAAGAATTGACATAATTATGTTAAAAAGGATGAGAAATTACATTGAAATTTATTTTTTATTCAAATAGAAAAAATTATAAATTATTCACTTTAAATATTTTCAATAATTTTTTTTACTTTTTAAATTGGTGAAAAAAGTATTTTTTTAATATACATAGATTGAACATACAATATAGCTATAAAATATAACATAATTTTAAAAAATTATATCAAATTTTTATATGGTAATAATAAATGAAAATATTTCTCTCAATATTCATGTGTATTTTCGTTTTAATTTTTATTTAACGAAATAGAAACTCTTTCACATATTTATGATACAAAGGAATGAGTGATTATTTATGGGATTGAATTATAATTTGAAATGTTACTGTTATTTATTTTAAAGGTATATATGTTTTATTAATGTTATTTTTCTAATAAATTTAATATTAATTTATTTTAATACCAATATATATCATCAATTAATTTTGTATTGTTAATAAGTTTATAGGTTGAATGATAATATTTAAAAATAAGGGAATTATTTGGTTAAGTGATTAGATTTTAGGGTTTATTATTAGGGTGGATGTTTGGATAATGTACTAAATTACCTAAATGATATTAATTCAATGAATTATAATGGAAATATTTTTATTTAAAAAGTTATGAAATTAAATTTATGTTTCTATGTAATTATTATGAATTTTTTAAAAAATGGTGAATGGATTGATTTTCAAGGAAAGGTATTAATGCGTTTTCTTGTATTCTAATAAAAACAAATGATTTTGAATTTTACTTTACGATTTCTTATGAAATGTATCATGGAATCTATTATGAAATCATGTTTAATTAAAGTACTATTAAATATTTATTTTAGGTAAAATGTTTATAATAAAACATTAAAACATTCTTACATAATATTTTGGTTAAAAATGGAATAATGGGTCACATTTATTTATATCCCTTAGTAAAAATTTCTTTTCTCACACCATATTTTAAATTTATTTTTCCTGAGTCTTGAGGAAGATAATAATTATTATTCATGTGTGTGTCATAGATATGGGAGTTTATTTTAATTATGTGAGTTTGTATTTATAAATAATATTTATTTTTGAAAAAATTGAAATTGTTTGGGTATTTCTACTTTATAATGTAATGAATTTCAAAATTCTCCAAAACTGAAAACTCAAAGGATACTATAAATGTAAAAAATTTGATATTTTTTTTATAAATAATTTATTTTTGGGTTCAATAAGGTATTATTAATTATATTTGGTATTGTATAAAATTATTAAATAACTTTTTATGTCTAAGAAGTCATTTTAAAGTGTCTCTAATTATGTTTATATTTTTCATGTCATTTATTTGGAATATTTCCTTGTTTATACAAATAATAAATTTATTCTTTTAATTGTTTTAAATTGAAGATACAAGTTATATGGGGTAAAAAGGTATCTAGATTATAATAAACCTCCTAACAAATAACCTATAATTGTTGCTACATATCATTATGTGGTAGTGTGGACCCAGATAACATTGCTTATTAATGGTGAAGACCATAAAAGAGAGTGACTGAATCCTATGTAGGGGAACATGTACATATTAGATCATTAGATAAGACATAAAATTTCATCTTTTAGTGAATCCTCAAACCTATTGAATTCTAAATTATATATTAATTAATTAGACAGGAAATTTGACATTATATTATGTTCAGACCATCATATGATAACCCATTCTATTTATAATTCTGAAGGAGAATCTAATAAATAGTGGTATTTGATATATAACACAATGTAAATGGAAGAAAATTATTCCATGTAAGTTATGGTATTTAAATATATATTCATTGAAAATTATTTTCTTATTGTTTTTCAACAATGACTGGAAATGAAATTACTGGAGTTGAAGAAGCAAGGGGATGCATTTATTTCTTCCGATGAACATAATTCTAAATGATTAGATAGGTATGCACACAATTTAATTGTATACCATGATATTAAAATTGATAAATTCTACTCATGATTGAATCTATGTCATTGAAATTATATGGTTACTTATTTGTTGGGATGTTATGAGGAAATGGTGTGGTGTGCTTGGAAGTTGATACGGATTTTGTGAAATTTTAGAACTATTGGGAAAAGAAGTTATCCTTGCGATCTAAAATGGGGTAGAATGCAATGAACAATATGAAGATAAAAAAATAAATTACATTCTAATGATATATTTTGAAATAATCATTTTATGGAATGTATTAAAATAATTACTATGTGTTACCAATGTGGAATGTATGAACACATGGATCATGACTGTAAAGAATATATATGTGTTAATAGTTAGACCGGTATTTAAGATAAATGATTATGACTTTTTAATTTAAATGATTTGGGAAATTATATTAATTCATGCAAAATGTTTTTTACCCAATGTGGTAATCACAATCATTAGAAATAGAAAGGTAAAAGAAGGTATTTTCATTAATAATCTGGGTGATGCAAGGTCATCAAATTTATAAGTGATAGATAAGATATTTATTGTATTTTAAAATGATTTATCTTAGGTCCATGTATCACTAGATAAAGGTGAAGGGGGTAAAATTCTTAGGATATTCTTCCACACATTGTATAGTAATTAAGATCTTTTAGTATTTTTACTCAGATTAACATATGAACCCACTACATATATATACCTAAGTAGTAGAGAATTACCTAAATATTTGGACCAATTTAGGGTTATGTTTGACTATGATATTATAATATAATAAATAATCTATGAATATCATGAAAAAACCATTTTATTTATTTAATGACATTAAAATAAATGGATTTGCATATAAAATTCAGTAAATGAAACATTTTGTTGGAAAAAATCCATTCCTTGAGAAATACTTTTCTGAAGAAGTTATAATAGGTCTTCTCACTATAAAAATATTGTAAGAAAGTCCAAGGCCAAAAGATTCCAAGGAAATTCAATGTTTTATTTAATTGGATGGTTAATACTAATGGAATATTGGGAACATTATCAGTTACCTATCCCACAAAATGTTTTATTTAAAAAAGGAGTAAAATTTATCAGGACATAAGAATATAATCATTATTTCTGGGAATTGAGGAAAATAGATAATGCTCTGATGTTAACCTAAAAAATAACAAATGGTTAATTTTTTATACATAATTATTATTCTTTTAAAGGACTTGTTTGAGTCTTGATTTCATTCTTACAATGGTGTTTTTTCATTTTAAAACATTGACACATCCTTTATTTTGGGATAAAATAGAAATATATACTGATAAAAAATGTTTAAAGTATATATTCACTCAAAAATAATTGAGCATGAGGTAGAGAAGATGTTTATAACCGATTAAGTATTATGATTGACCAATTTACTACCATACAGGTATACCAAAAAAATGATGTTAATTATTTTAATATAAAATATAATTAATCATTAACAATGTTATGTGTAAAACATGTTCTTTTTTATACTGATTTAATAAATCGAATACTATAAATTTTTATATAGAAACTCTTTCTCTTTAGAATCAGGTATCAGTATAGTCATCTTGGCTAGAAAAAATTAGGCAGGCTTAGAAATAATATTTATATTTGTAAGAAATAGTATAATTATTCAAAAAAGGATTTCTTTTTAGGGACGAATGTAGATAAAGAATGTGTGATCATATTTGGAAAGTGTTTATATGATTTGACGGATTCCATGTTGATGAAATAATTATTAAGTGAAGCTTGTAGTGATATATTTTATATTATTCCTTGTCGCACAAATATGCACATAGACCATCAAGAGTATTTTTAGTATAAAGATATTAAAAAATATATTGCTGATTTTACTATTAAATGATTCCCCGATTTGTATTTTAAAGCTGAGAGATGAGTGTTATGGGGGTCGCAACATTCTTTTTTATTTCTTAAATTGATATTGGTGATTAGATCCTTGGATTTTATGGTGGGATAAACAACTAACTATCAAGGTTAAAATTAAATGTTTTAATTTATGCACATTTGAGTTTTAGATCTTTTTATTCCTATTAAAGATAATTAATGATTACACCAAATTTAAACAATATATCTAGGTGATACATTCATATTACCTGTAATTCCCCATTCCAGTATATCTATTAATGATCATAGGTTTGAATAAAATTTTTAAAAAGTAATTTATAAGTTGAGGGGTAAAAAATAAATTTTCCTTAAATATTTTCATTCTAAATCTATTGGATAATCAGATTGTACAAGTCATACATTAGAGGTTATTATTTGATCTTGATCATTATATTATCTAGAAATTTGGTATCCACATTGGTCTTTAGTTTAATTTTTTTATAACTTGTAACACCCCGAGATTTTATGAGATAAATTATTTTTAATTTCATTGATATCTTCTATTATACACTACACCAAGATTAGCTTGTACTATACGCAACACCGCATTAGCTTGCAGTATACGCAACACTATTCTTGGCTCGTGTTACACACAATTTCAAGTTTGTTTTGTGGAAATTATTCTATGAAACATTAAGTATAGATTTAGTTTAATGTATAAATGAAATAAGTTTTGATTATGTTATACGCAACACCAAACAGAACATTCACTACACACAACCCTAACTTGGCTTGAATTACACGCAATCAAGACCTTCTTTGATAGCGTGTGTAGTACGCAATACCATGTTTCACTAAACGAGATATTATTATAATATTATTATGAAATAGCAGTTATGAATACCAATACCCACTTTTTGAAATTTTATAAATTTTATCATTCAAAATGGACTTCATTTTTGGATTCGGAATATTGAAATTATCCTGGGGTGAATTTTTATTTTTTTTTCTGAAAACATTCAATTTTTGATGAATAATGAAAACAGTCGGTTACTATTTAAAAACCGACTTTTTATTTAAATAATTATTTATTTTATTTATATATATTTTAGGTAAAAATTGATACATAATACTTATATAAGTTCAATGTAATTCATTGGAGTCATTTTATAATAATTTTAAATATATAAAAAATTTATTGAACTTTTCACTGTCTTTTACCTACCACCTAAGAGCTTTTTGGAAACTAACATAAAACATACTTTTATCACTTATGTGAGTGGAATTTTGAAAATCCGGGAGACACAGTTAATATAAAATAGTAAAATGTGGTTCAATAAGATAAAAATAATTTTTGGTGAATAGTAACTTTTTACTTTTATTTACCACGATTAAAATTAAATAGGGTAATTAAGGGTAAAAATGATGTTATAATTACCCTAAAAGAAGTCTTAATTCTATTGGATAAGTTTAATTCGAACAAAAACAACCTTAGGAATAAAATATTTACCTTTAGGTCTAATTGGATTAGATTAAGACATTTATTATTATTTTCTTTAAAGAAGAGTTAAAATAGTTAAAATCAAACTTTAATAACTAAACAATTTTTAATATAGGGTTATATATAAGATAAATTTGACTATAAATATTCATTAAAAATCTAAAACGATTTCCTACCTAATGGTAATTTTTTTATAATTTTTATAGATTAAATAATTTAATTTATTTATGACACAATGGTGATGCAGTAATTACCTAAATAATGAAATATTAAAATAATTGATTTTATAAATACCCAAATAAATGTAATTTGAGACATTTTATGAATTACAATAATTTTCTAGACTAATATGAAATGTTATTGTTGATTTAAAAAACCTTTTTCGAACTAATAATGCTGTTATGATTTCCAAAAAAATCAATTACCAAATAGTGTCAAAATTGACATAAAATAGTTTTTTAAAACAAATATTATATTATTAATTATTTTTATATTCCAAAAAATCTAATGTTAGGCCAAATGAATTAGATAAGGTTATATATATTAATAATGAACCACTTGGGGTTCATTTTTCTCGTTATAGTATGCTTATTAACCATATAGTGTAAGAAAACAAGAAGACACGGTAAAAGTTAAATTATTTAACTTTGAGTTAAATCTAAATGATAAGGTTAAAATAGTAACCTAAACTTTTCTAAAACCTATTGGTTGAGAAGAGTTCGAACCATCCCCACTTTATCTTAGAAATAAATCAATTTAGAGCTACTATAAACCGAATATGACTTTATTATAAAATAATATTTTAAGTTTTTTAAAAGGTACCCCTCGCCTCCCTTATAAAAAGGGCACCCCTTCCCTCTTCTTTTCACATCCTTTTGAGCCTTGAAGCTCGGACAACCCCAGAAATTTACTCTTATCAACCTCTATAGATACATCTTAGAGGTTCTGGTCTTCTCAAAATTCCAACTCTAGTTCCCTAAGAAGAAGTTTAAAGGAGGTGCGTCGAGGAAGATGTAATATCTTCTACCGACTCTTTCAAGTTTCTTTCTTCTTCTACTTCCTCTTATTTAGTTGTTTCATTATAAGTTAATAACATCAGTATTAACTCTATGATTATTTGTTATTATAAATATGAAACAACCCTATTTCACCTTCTATCCATCTTATGGAAAATGAAATCACTACACGTGTGTACGTACGGAATACCGTCTCCATGTCGTGGTGTAATCGGTTTTTCCACCACCACCTTACTTGGATGGGTAAAATGGTGTAAATAATAACTATATATAATTATTATAAAATCATACTGATTCTATGAAATTATATCATCCACTCCAGTGCCATTCAATAAATATGGAAACGATATCATCCCTCATGCGTACGTACGGATTACCGTCTCCATGACCCGATAAGATTCATTTTCCATGTTAACAAATCAAGAATGAATATAAAGTATATATAATAAGTAATCATTAAATATATGAAATAATAATTCTAATGGAGTTATGTATGTATTTCATCTACTTAATTCCATTCAATTCAATGAGGAAACAAAAAACAACATTAATGCGTACGTACGGCCTACCGTCTCCATGAACTGTGTATTTCTTTCCATTTAACAATATATTTGTATATTATGAATATATATTATATATAAATCATTTTTTATATTCTTTAATTAAGTAATAATGATTTAATTAATCATATTAACAATTAAAAGTCAAAACACGGATGATAAATGAAATGATTTTACCCAAAACGCTGCTCTAACATGGAATTGACAAATGAACAGATAATATAAAGTCGTAAGTGAATCATATATGATATCATAAATATTATTATGGTTCTGTTACAAGTTAATAATATGTTTAAACCCACTATACAATATTCTGAGACACATACATAAGAAATTGGACATAAGGTAAGGGATAACTATTCCAATCTCATTCTTATCTGAGATTGTTATTCGTATGTATTTACTGGGGTTATTGTTATCATCAATGCCCATGTTTTATAAGAATGGTTTCATAAAACATTCTTTGATGACATTGTTTTCAGAAAAAAGTAAGAGGATAATGTGTTTTAGCTTATATAGCATGAATGGATTTTTACAATTTCATGACACTTTATTTTCATGTATCCTACTCTACATGACTAAAACGGGGAGTGACCTCGATTCAGAAAGGGAATTTGTCTACTAAGATGGTCTTGGCAGCAATGCCTTGGCTACTTTGTAAATCATAACACATGCTTAATGGTTTCCACAATTACATGCTTTATTCCCATGCTATTTTATCATGATTGATGATCCATTATGATCTATTCCTTACGTACTTCAATGTTTTATGTCATTGCTCAAGATTTTGATGTTTAAAAATTATGTTCATGTTTTGAAGTTCAAATGTATATGGTTTGTTTTATTTTCTCCATTATTACCCTTTCTGAGCATTTTAGCTCACCCTTTATATGTTTTCTTTTCCCCAGGATATAAAGAAAGGTTTTAGGTAAGAAAAAAGGAAGATCTTTATGGGAGATGTTAAAGATCTTTCACCAAGATTAGAAGATTATATTCCATTTTTCCAAAGACACTAAACTATTATGGTACATTGGTGCCTGTTTTTGTTATGTTTTAGATATTCCAAAAAAGTAATGTAATGTCTATGTATATCAAACTTTGGGTCTCTACAGTTGGTATCAGAGGAGAGGTTTAGTTAACCTTTGGAAACTAGGATGTGAAATATTTAGTGAGATCCCTAGGGAAATTTCTAAGGTATGTCTAGGGATGTCCCTAAGGTTAAGTATAAGTATAGGTTATAGTCCTATAATTAGGGTAACAATCATATAATTAACTCTAAGATGTTATATGTTGAAGGTACTCCCCCTTTATTATGTTGTTTTATGTAGCGTGATTTTTTCCTCCCACACTATTCTTTTTGGGTTTTAGATGATGGCTGGAACCCAAATGAACCATCTTGATCAATGTAATGGACAATGAAATGATTTTCCTCCTGATAAAACTAATGTTATGGGAGATGGACTGCAAAATCTTATTGCTATACTTACACAAGCTATGAATCATTCTGGACATCCAAATTAGTATATAAGGGGACAATATTCTATTGAGTCCTTCATGAGGCAACACCCACCTTCTTTCAGTGGGTCTTCTGATCCACTTATTGCTGAACAATAGATCAGTACCATTGAAAATATATTTTCCATAATTTGATGTTTGGAACATGAAAAAGTCATTCTGGCTATTTACTGTTTAGAAGGTGAAGCAGATCAATGGTGGGATCTAATTAAGAATACGCGGCCCTGAGATGAAATTGAATCCATGGAATGGGATGAGTTCAAGAACTTATTTTTCAATAAGTACTTCCCTCGTATTATTCAAAAAAAGATGGAAAAGTATTTCATTGAGCTTAATAAAATCGATGATGAATCCATTGGTATATACAAAGCTAATTTTACAAGGCTTGAAAGGTATGCATATCGCATTATCAACCAACCTGAAAGTAAAGTTGGTCGATTCTTCAGTGGCATAAAACCAAGTCTTCGAATGGCATTAGCAATAAGAGAATTCAGTAGCTATGAAGAAATTGTGCTTTATGATATCAAGGTAGAAATGGAATTTGGTGTTATATATCCATCTTATGGTTTTGACAAGAAACTAAAGATGGAGTTCAAGGAGAAATCTCAGAATAATGGTGAAAAGAATATGAATGTTTCTTTATGCTCAAAGTGTGGAAAGAATCATGGTAGAGATTGTCTTAAAGGGAATAGAAATTTTCTTAAGTGTGTAAAAGAAGGTCATCGAGCAGCTGAGTATCGATGTAATGGAAAAAGGGTTGCCAATGATACGAATAAAGAAAAGACGACAGAGAATGCACCACCAACACTTCAATGCTTCAAGTGAAAGGAAATGGGGCATTATGCAAATCAATACCCTAATCCAAGGGTTAATGATGATCAACGTGAGAAAACTCTTAAGGAAAAGGATACAGGAAAGTAACATGTGATCACTATTTGTGATTTTGAGTATGAAAATGATGTTGTGTAATGATTAAGTGTTTACGTAATGGGATTTCAAAATAGTATCATGGAATCTCATTTATGGCATCGTGGAATTTTGGAATATCTATGTATTGGTTTTCAATAATTATATGGTACCTGTAACCATGAAAAGTTATTGAAATATTTTTGGAAATTAGATAATATGTGCCTAATGAAGTGATAATGACAAAATGAAATGAGCTAATCACTGATATGAGGACAAAGTTATATCATGGTTTGTGTATATTGAAATTTTGGGATTTTGGTATGTGGATAGTGTAAACTTTTAACAGCATTCATGTTTTCACTAAGGGTAAATGGGTATTTATTTTTCAAGAGAATACATGATTAAGGTATTCACATGTTTTTAATTTGACCAACAAGATATATCGTATGATATATGGGGGATAAATGATGGTATTCACATGCTCGGCAGATGAAATTTCTAGTAGTTGTTTTCTTTATACTATAAGATTGGGCAGAAGTATTTTGGATAAGCCTAAAGATTAGAATGGATTATGTTGGACATAAGTCAGTATTTTTTATGGCTAGAAATTTTTTAGATATTATTTATGGAATGTTATAATAATTTAGTTTTAGAAAAAGGACAACCTGGAGGACGGGCGACAACCCGTCACGTTGGACAACGCTATGGGAATCGAACCCACAACCGAAGTGAGACAGGCCTTTATCGCCTACCACTGGCCTACATGAAGTCCCTGGTTAGTAAAAAGTAGTTTTATTATATTAAGCAGTATGATATATGAAGTATAAGTCCATTTTATGAACCATATATGATTATTCTCACTATAGATGGACATATGTATTTTTGATAACTTCTTCTAACCATTTGTTTGAGACAGATGGAATGACCCATCATTCTATAACATGATCTGATAACACCTCACGAATGAAAAATTCAAATTCATTTCTTAAAAGAGATGAAGTTGAAATTGTCCAAGGAATGACCAACGATGAGATTGTACCAAAATCCATAAAATATTTCTCCTAATTCCAATTTCTTCAACTTTAGGGAGATGATATTGAAAACCAAAAATGTTTTCCTAGTGCCCTTATATCTGATGAATTATATGGTACCTTAGATCATCACAAATTTATGGCTTTGTGATTGTTGGCTTTTTTATAGCCATGTCCTCTACCACTCTTCATCAAAAATTGATGGTTATATTTCTCTTCCATATCCATATTTTCACCTATGTTGTCCTATGTGGAAACCTAGTGGTGAGTTACTTTGGGTAAATATTATGATTCTAACATCCCTTTTTAATATGAAGTTTTAGTATTCATTTTTACGATGTGGGTTTCTATGAAAGAAACTTTCAAGTAGTAAAACATTTATAACCCCGATGAATTTCGAGGACGAAATTCATTTTAAGGGGGGTAGAATGTAACACCCCGAGATTTTATGAGATATATTATTTTTAATTTCTTTGATGTCTTCTATTATACACTACACCACGATTATCTTATACTATACACCACACCATATTATCTTTCAGTATACACAACACTATTCTCGGCTCGTGTTACACACAATTTCATGTTCGTTTTGTGGAAATTATTCTACGCAACATTAAGTATAGATTTTATTTAATGTATAAATGAAATAAGTTTTTATTATGTTATACGCAGCACCAAATGGAGCTTTCACTACACGCAACCCTGACATGGATTTCATTACACGCAATCAATACCTTCTTCCATAGCATGTGTAGTACGCAATACCAAGATTCACTAAATGAGATATTATTATAATATTATTATGAACTAACCGTTATGAATAGTAATACCCACTTTTTGAAATTTTTTAAATTTTATCTGTCAAAATGAACTTCATTTTTGGATTCAGAATTTCGAAATTAGCCTAGGGTAAATTTTTGGTATTTTTCTGAAAACATTCAATTTTTTATGAATAGTGAAAACACTGGGTTACTATTTAAAACCTGACTTTTTATTTAAATAATTATTTATTTTATTTAAATTTATTTTATGTAAAACTTGATACATAATACTTATATATGTTCAATGTAATTCATTGGAGTCATTTTATAATAATTTTAGATATATAAAAAATTTATTGAACTTTGCACCGTCTTTTACCTACCTCCTGAGAGCTTTTTGCAAACTTACATAAAACTTAATTTTACCGCTTCTGTGAGTGGAATTTTAAAAATCTGAGATATACAGTTAATATCAAAGAGTAAAATTCGATTCAATAAGTTAAAAATAATCTTTGGTGAATAGTAATGTTTTACTTTTTTTACCACGGTTAAAACTAAATAGGGTAATTAAGGGTAAAAATGATATTATTATTACCCTAACACATGTAGTAATTCAATTGGATAAATGTAATTCGACCAAAAACAACCTTTGGAATAAATTATTTCCCTTTAGGTCCACTTGAATTATATTAGGACATTTATTATTATTTTATTTAAAGAAGAGTTAAAATAGTTAAAATCAAAGTTTAATAACTAAAAAATTTTTAATATAGGGTTATACATAAAATAAATTCGACTATAAATATTCATTAGAAAGATAAACAGATTTAATAACTATGGGTATTTTATTTATAATTTTTAGACATTAAATAATTTAATTTATTTATGACACAATGGTGATGCAGTAATTACCTAAATAATGAAATATTAAAATAATTGATATTATAAATACCCAAAAAAATGTAATTTGAGAGTTTTTATGAATTCCACTAATTTTATAGGTTAATATGAAATGTTATTATTGATTTAATTAACTTTTTTAGAACTAATCATGATGTTATGAATTTCACAAAAATCAATTACCAAATAGTGTCAAAATTGACATAAAATAGTTTTTAAAAAGAAATATTATATTATTAATTGTTATTATATTCCTAAAAATCTACGGTTCAGAAAAATGACTTATATAATGTTATATATATTAATAATGAACCACTTGGGGTTCATTTCTCTTTTTATAGTATGTTTATTAACCATATAGTGTCAAAAAACAAGAAGACACGGTAAAGGGTAAATTATTTAACTTAGCGTTAAATCTAAATGATAAGGTTAATATAGTAACCTAAACTTGTCTAAAACATATTGGTTGAGAGTATTTCGACCCATACCAACTTTAGATTTGAAATAAATCAATTTTTAGCTATTATAAACCAAATATGACTATATTATAAAATAATATTTTAAGTTTTTTCAAAGGTACCCCTCTCCTCCCTTATAAAAAGGGCACCCCTTCCCTCTTCTCTTCACACCCTTTTTATCCTTGAAGCTCGTCCAAAACCTGAAAATTCCTCTTCTAAACCACACTATTTACATCATAGAGGTTCTGGTCTTCTCAAAAGACCTACTCTAGTGCCCTAATAAAAAATTTATAGGAGGTGCGTCGAGGAAGAGGTAATCTCTTCTACCGACTCTTTCAAGTTTCTTTCTTCTTCTACTTCCTCTTCTTTATTTGATTCATTATAAATTAATAACCTTAGTATTAATTATATGCTGATATGTTATTATAAATAGGAAAAAACCCTATTTCACCTTCTATCCATCCTACGGAAAATGAAATCACCGTGCGTACGTACGTACGGAATACCGTCTCTACGCCGTGGTGTAATCAGTTTTTCCACCACCACCTTACTTGGATGGGTATAATGGTTTAAATAATAACTATATATAATTATTATAAAATCATACTGATTCTATGATATTATATCATCCACTCCAATACCATTCAATAAATATGGGAATGATATCATCCCTCGTGCGTACGTACGGATTACCGTCTCCAAGACGCGATGAGATTCATTTTTCCATGTTAACAATTCAAGAATGATTATAAAGTATATATAATAAGTAATCATGAAATATATGACATAATAATTCTACTAGATTTATTTATGTATGTCATCTACTGAATTCCATTCAATTCAATGAGGAAACTAAAAACAGTGTTCATGTGTACGTACGGTCTACCGTCTCCATGAACGGTGTAATTCTTTCCATTTAACGATATATATGGATATTCTGAATATATATTTTATATAAATCATGTTTTATATTCTGGAATTATGTAATCATGATCTAAGTAATAACATTAATAATTACAAGTCAAAAAAAGGATGATAAATGAAACGATTTTACCCAAAACGCTGCTTTAACATGGAATTGACAAATGAACAGATAATATAAAGTCTTAAGTGAATCATATATGATATCATAAATTTTATTATGGTTCTGTTAGAAGTTAATAATATGTTTAAACCCACTATACAGGTGTCTCAGACACATATAGAAGAAATTATACATAAGGAAAGGGATAACGATTCCAATCTCGTTCTTATCCGAGATTGTTATTCGTAAGTATTTACTGGGGTTATTGTTATCATCCATGTCCATATTTTATAAAACTTTTTTCATAAAACATCCTTTGATGAAATTATTTTCTGAAAAAAGTATAAGGAGAATGTTTTTTTAACTTATACGGCATGAACTGATTTTTACAGTTTCATAACACCTTATTTTCATGAAGCTTACTCTACAAGATTTCATGACTATTTTCAACAAAATACTCTTCTTTTTAAATTGCATGGAATTTTTGAAAAGAAAATGATTTTTAATAATAATGGATATTTCCCTCACAAATTTATTTCAAGTGTTTTATCAAAAACCATTTTCCATCTAAGATGACATTATTTCCTATATGTATGTTTCACGTATAATGTCTATATGATTTACATGGTTTCACTTCTCTTATCATGAAATGATATCCATTTGTTTTATATGGATTATGTTATGATGGGATGATGTTTATGAAACCCATTTTATTCTTTGGGTTATGATGAATTATTTATGTTTATGTTGTGTCACATGTAAGAATGATTTCATTATGAGATGGGTGGGACATATATCTCCCTCCAATGCTTTGGGTAAATATTTATATCTCCTAAGATAGAAATGGCTGGAAAATTAAGTTAATCCAGTTCAGTGATACAGGACTAGAACGAGGAGTGAACTCGAGTCCAAAAGGGACTTTGTCTACTAAGATGGTCTTGGCAGTAATGCCTTGGCTACTATAGAAATCATAACATGTGCTTAATGGTTTCCACAATTACATGATTTATTCCCATGCTATTTTATCATGATTGATAATCCATTATTATCTATGCCTTACATACTGCCATGTTTTATGTCATTTCTCAAGATTTTGATGTTTAAATATTATGTTCATGTTTTGAAGTTCAAATGTATATGGTTTGTTTTATATTCTCCAGGCATACCCTTACTGAGAATTTGAGATCACCCTTTATATATTTTCTTTTACCCATGATATAAAGAAAGGTTTTAGGTAAGAAAAAAATGGAAGATCTTTATGGGAGATGTTGAAGATCTTTCACCAAGATTTGAAGATTATATTCCGAGTTTCCAAAGACACTAAACTATTAAAATCCTTTAGTGTATGTTTTTGTTATGTATTAGATATTATGCAAAAGCAATGTAATATCTATATACATAATGTTTTGGGTTTCTACATAACTGTAGTTATAATTATATTATATATATGATTACATTTGGAGGAATTATATGGTAAATAGTGTCAAACACCAGCATGTTGGGAAAATGTTTGGGATTAGAAATTTCTTGGACTATAATTGGAGAAAGTGATTGTTGAAAAGGTAAATATAATTCAGCACCAAATGAGGATTTCTCATATTTGGATTGATTGTTATGGATATCACAGTAATCTCACTTGAGGTAGGTGAGGATTTTGTTCTTAAACTATAACCTTAGAAACGTGAAAGGGAATATGTTAAAGATGGAAAGTTAATCCATTAATTTCATTATAAAATATGATAATGTTGATAAAGTGGAATTAGTTTTTTATATATTGTCACTACATAAATGTTTTCCCCAACTTCATGATGTGTTTCATTTTTCATTTCAAAGGAAACATCTTTTTGAACCATATAAGGTTATATCCATGAATCAATACAATTTGGGGAGATTTTATATTATAAGGAATCATCTGTTGAGATATTTGATTATAAACTTAATTTACGATAACATAAGGTTACTCACAAGGAATAATTTTTATGTTAGAATCTCATGATTGATAAAGAAACATATGAATCAAAAAAATGGGGGAAACTCCACTAACTTCTCTAATTAATAAATATAATTGTGATGATGAAATTTCATAAGGTATGAAGAATGAGAAAAACAAATTATTTATTCTAATAAATTAATATTATGATACATAATAATCCATTTTATAGATTCAAAATAATAATAATATAGTAAATATATTTCCAAAAAAATATGTCGAAAAAGTTATTTTTTTATTTTACTAAATTATCTTTCAATGAAATACGTAGTCTTATTTGAAAGAATACTTTATAAATATTATAATTTAAAATTGATAAAATTATCCTCATTTTTCATGTCATCATATTAGATTTATATAAAGATAATTTTTTATATTGTTATGAAAATATGTATTTTTCAAAGAATAGAGAAAACCTACAATTTTTAAAAACTGTCATTTTCTATCATATAAAGTAAGTTAATAGTAGAATTTTATTTTTGAATTATTTATCATGATTCAAAATATAAATTTTTCTAAAAAAATACATTTTCCTACAAAAATAAAAGTAATTTCATATGAATCAACAATATAATATATTTTTCTATAATTTTATATTTATACTTCTAAAAACATATAAATAAAAAAATTTCTAATATTATTTTTTAAAAATAATATTATATTTATGTTCTGAAAAATGAAAAACATGAATCTTACTTTATTTATTTAATATTTATAACTATTAAGATAAAATTTCTTAATTAGTTCAATTTAAATTTTAGTCATTATGATTAGAAATTGTGGAAATTATGTGTCACCATAGTTATGGTTAAATAAGTTTAACTGTGGTAAATACAATATAATATGGTCACAAAAATTTAAACATAAATATTATTAGGAGATGTTTTTTAACAATATAAACTTATCTTCAAACTTTAATGGGTTTCTATCAACATTCCCCTGATTAGTTCATTGTTATCTTCAATTGTTCATAAAAACTACAAGTGTTCCACCTCCATCACTTTTAAAATTGAACCTTCTATCCTATATTCTCGAAAAAACATCAGAAATATATTTTAAAAAAAACTGACAAAAATATCCCACTCAAACTCATTCCCACTTATTATAGTACTTATTATTATCAAATTAATAATCATGAAGACTTTATATGTAAGAAAAATGGATATATCTAAGGAGAAGGTATAAGTCCTAACAGAATGTTTTCATCGTTATTTGTTCCTATAACTCCATAAATTATTCATCAAATATAATTATATAATAAAATTTTTAGCTTATATATACTTATATTTTATTACTGCAATATTATAAACCAATTTAATCTACTTTTCCATACTATGGGAAATGGAAAACAATTGTGTGTAAGTGTACACTACCACCTCCATGAAGTGATGAATTTTTTTCCACACAACATGACATGATTGGTTAAAATGTTGGTATAAATTAATATTAATGATGTAAATGAAATAATTATTATACTTTGAAAATACCATATTAATTAACTTATTACCCTCCCATACATTATAGAACAGTAATATCTCTTTTTCGTACATGTAGACTCTCACCTCCATTAAATGATGTGATTGGTTTTTTATCTCCAACATATGATGATAGTCATAATAATGTAAGTAATAAACAAATATGACCTTATTAAAATATTTTTTTCTTTAAAAGTAAAATATTGTCTAATTTATTTATTTTCCACCCATTAAAAAATTGAAATGTTTATTCATTCATACATGCAGACTACCTTCCTCACGATACAACGTGGTTCATTTTTCAATAAAGTATTACATGGTTGGTTATAAAAACATTTATAATTAACAAATATGATAAATATGAAATATTTAAAATTTTAATCGTAATGTATCAAAGTCCCCTTTGTCCATTGTCAATGTAGTGATGATGTTTTGATATTATAAACAGTAATACCCCAAAAAATCCAATAGAAACCTAAACATTTTAGTAACTAAATAAATCATTGTAATAAATGAAATTAAAGTAAAAATAATAATTTAAAAACATTAAAATTTTTAATAAGAAAGTATAATTATAATATATATTTTTATTAATGAGTAAAATAGTGTATGAAATTGTATGAGACCTAACAGGAGGGACATTCATTTGAAAAAATCTTTTTCTTAAAATCGTTCCTTCAAAAGAAAATTATTCCATTATATTGTACTTATAAATTTCTATATAATGATATTAATTATGATTATAAGTTTTATAAATTTAATTTATAAATATTTATTAAATTATTTAAAAAGTATTAAAAGGTCATATTTTTTAGCATTTTCTGTATAATTTATCTTCAATGCTTTACAAAAGTGAGAATTTTTTTATTAAATATATAATGATTACCACTCTTTCCCATAGTTTTATATATTTCTAATTATGTATAATATATTAAATTATTAAATGGTTATTTTAAATGAAAATTTATACCTTAATATTTAAGTAACATTCAGTTTCAAAATATTTTTCTGAGGAAACAATTATTTTTTTCAACGTTATGTGATTTCTAGTAGTGTTATTCCTTATAGACATGAATGAAAATTCAAATGGGTTTTATAATTAAAGATTAATCATTATTTTTTTATTCATTATATAGGTATCTTACATTCTATATGAATGGAATGTGAGACAATTTTTTCTATGATGATTGGTGAGCCCCATACTGCTCTCCAATGTGTTGTCTTATGTGACAAATTCTACCTGTGATAGGTTACTCCTAAGATATATGACAATTATCAAGTTATTTAATTCCATTGTAAGGGTTGTTATAAATATTAATTTAAGGATAATATCCCATGGTACGTACATGATAATCTTTAAATGGTTTATAAATAATATCCATTTATTTTTAAGTGTAAAAATGATATTATATTTATAATGCATTTTTAAAAAATTGATAGAAGACTCCTTTTTAGATAAATGTATTCCTTAGTTTAAATAGATTCTATGAAACCCTTAGGATAATAATTTTTAATTTAAGATTTTATATTGTTTTTTTATGAAATATATTAATCATTTATTTTTTTTCAAGGAAAACTAACCGAATGTTTTAGGCCAAATGTTTAATGTGATAAAAATAAACTTTTTTTATAGATTTTCAACGTTAAAAATAGTCTAATGGGTTACTTTTATTCCTTGTCCCTTACTAGGATTTCTTTTAATCAACCAGTATTTTAAAATTATTTTTCTTATGGAATTATGATGAGTATAAATTTTAATAAAGTCAATGTTCTATATATAGATGTTACCATTAATGAAGGACATGTGTTTTAAAAAATAAAATATCTTCTAGGACGAATTGAAACTATTTCGAAATTTTCACTTCGTTATGTAATATTATACCCAATTCTATAAAACCAGACACAAAAATGATCTTGTAAATGTATGAATTTTACAACCTAATTAAAAATATGGTATTTATGGATTGGATAAAGAACATGTAATTACAGTAGAGTCTCACTCCCATTGAAGTGTCTCTTAGATCCTATATAGATCCTTTTCTATGAATCATTATTTTAATATTTATAAGTTTTTTAAATCATACACCATATCTGATTCTCTACTGATTATTTTACATCATTTATCAATAGTGTATCCCTATTCTAAATATCCACATATATTTATCATTATAAATAATGTGGATTAAACATGAGTAATTCAATGGCATTGGGATTTATTGATAATTGTCTTCTCAAAATTATGATAGGATGAGTGGGTTTCCAAAAGTGATCAACAGAACAACATCTTATCTTTGCTAAGGGAATTAAAAAATTATTATAAACATATTTAATATAGTTAATTGGTTAAAAATTATGCTTCTATATTATATTCCACCATTTACATTTTCTACTATCATCTAATAGGTTTTATCTCTCTATAAAATTAGATCTTCTCTTAAAATTTCATAAATATGATGAAAAGTTTTTAAAATAAAAAAAGAATTTTTTATAATAAACACTATAAAATAGATTTATGTTGTAAATGTTTACCATATTTACCGCTTTGATAATTTCTCATATGAAACTATCCCATGGATCAGAAGCTATTTTATGAAATATATTACTTTCATTATATAATATATATTCCTATATCTCTTATTTATTTATTACATTGATGATATTAAAGATATATTTTTTCTCTTTACCCCAATTTCTATCTTGGCCTTAATGGTCCTGTGGTTCAATTTTCACCACCTACAATGTATGATAGATTATAAATTTCATTTAGTAGTGTTACATGTTTTCATGGGTATTTTTTTCACACTTTCCATTTCATATGTCAAAATTAATAATATTTCTAAAATAAAAACTGTATTTTACAAAGAATATACTCTCAAATTTAATAGTGTTATTTTATTATACATTTTTTCTCTAAAATGAGAGAAACTAGTTAAGGCATACCGATTGCTTATGTTAACTCTCTACAGTGAGCCAATTTCATCAAGGGATAGTTGTCACATGATATTATCTTTTTCCTAGAGATTATTTATTTTCATAATCCTAAAAATATATTTTTATTTCTTTAAAAAAAATATCATGATAATGTTACTTCCCCGACCCGACTTCCACTAAACTCGTGCCCTGAGGCATGTCGTCACATGACTTCAACTGCGCCTCCTCGTATGTTAGTGGTTCCCAACATTCAGCGCGGTTTTGGATTAGTCACATGGAGAAAATATAACATCTTTATCAGAATAAGACACAAAAATCACAATATAAATAGAGGAAATAATAAGAAATAACCAATAGCATGCATATCTAAACAACTCCCAACTGGGTACAAACTATAATAAATGGTAAATATGTCATGTCATACTATAATTCATAGTGAACAAAACCCAAAATAAAGAAAATAGAGGAATTCATAAAATGGTACTAAATTCATGTGTGTAATTTCATACATGCATGCCTCAAGTTAAACTCAACTCCCTAGCATAGAGCCCTTACCCTTGTCCTGACCTTCAAGCATGTATTTTACTCGGGTTCTCAATAGATTCTTGATAAGGGTGTTAGTAAAACTCAATAGGACATCACCAATGGTGTCTACAAAAACATCCAGTATGACAGATAGTCCATGAAGGTAAAAATAAATGTACAAAAAAGGGAAAATAGTTTGGGTCACTCATTAACCATTCCATACATTTCTATTACTATTAGGATTATAGTTCCATGAACATTATATACTTTATATCATCATTTACTTAATCATTTACATCTAATCCATGAGATATACATTAACATAATTCAAACAATATTCAAGGCATTTATCATTTTGCATAAGAGAATAAGTTAAGTACCTGTTTCACTAAGGATGAGCATCCCAAGTAATCAGCACACTTGCCTTGGATCCTCAGTCCAGGTATTTTCATTGAATACAACCATTGTGGGCATATGAAATCTGTTAGACTCTCCCACCAGTGTTTTCCTGGGATGGTTAGAGTGTTAGTCCAACCCTACATGTGGGAGGAGCAGGAGTAGTTAATTCACACCACTAAGCTATGTGCGAATTCTTATTTATCTATTATCCACACACAAACCATATAACATCCAATACATCCCATAAATATAATAGTCATTATTCACAAGAAACATCATGAGATTCAATATCAGCCCATAGCCCGTTCACAATGCCATTTTACACTACACACCCCTTTATCCTAATTCTCTTTCCCAATACCTACCCTATTTACCACATTCATCAATTCATATGCCAATACCAACCTCACGTGTCAACAGTTCTCATACACTCACCCTCTTAGGGTTTTGAACATAATTCTTTAGCCATAATGCCCAATCCACAATTAACTAATTTAACCCATTTTTTGATAACTATGAAAAAGAGTCCCTTAATCCATTACTAAGAATAGTCAATTTTCAATCATTAATTTCCACTCCAATTCAACATTTCTACATACACACCAATAGCTATGAATGGTCACAAGGAAACCTTTATCATACTGAGATAAATTCTATGTTGGAAATGTGTCGGCACACCTCGTATGTTGAACTAAAAAGTTAATGTCATCCTTCATTTTTCCCATGGGGATCATGAGGGTTTCCATTCATTATATAGACATATATTACACTAAAAATCCTTAAATTGTCATAATAATAGCAAGGGGTAACCAGAAAATAAACCTAGGCATGAAAAAAACTCAAGAAAACTATGTGATATAACATTTAGACCACCTATATTGGATATGTTGGAAAATGAACCCCTAATTAAGGACCTGAATACCAATTCAACAAACCTTTGAGGTCTCAACCTGTATCTAATCAAAAAAGTCAGGATTAGTGATTTGGAAGGACATAAGGAATAAATTTGAACTCTAAAACAAAAAGAGAATCAATAGAGGGATTAACCATACCCATATCTTTTCTTCCGAACCAATGATACTCGAAGAGACTATGAAATGAGGCTGAATCAAACATGAAAGATCAAGTTAGATCTTCTTCATCACTAGGGAATCATGGGGGAAGAAAGGGAAAAATACTGAGTTTGGGTTTAAAATCCTAGAATGGAATTTTTGTAAATTTATCATCGTTACTCAGTTTCACGGTTCACCCTCACGGTTTTCCAAATCTTATGACATACACTATCCCAAAATCCACCTTTTTCATGAACTCCTTGGAGTTCTTCATAGTATTCTTAACCATGTGGTATCCATGAGAAAGCCTCTATCCAAGGATACATGGTTAACTGGGATGATACACACATTTTCACTAATCATGCGCAAATGGCGCAACATGCCTAGAAACTCCATTTCCATCCATTTTTTTGTCATGAACCCCCATAAATCCCTTGAGCCTTCACAAGAAATTTTGGGAAAAATTAATTTACCAAAATAAAATACATAAACAAAAACATAAACAAAAACATACCTTAGTAAAGGTCTTGGATCTTACAAGCTCCCCACCATAGGACATATCTTCCTTGAGTCACTATTCCAAAGCATCATTTCTCATCTGAAGAAAAGATATTGGGACACTGGGCCCAAATATCTTACTCTCACTTGTACTTTTCTTCTTTGATGATTCCATGATTACATAAAATACAAACCAAAGGTAAAAACGTGTCCGATTAAACATTGTCTCTATGACCTTGAATAAGAACTATATGCTCATCAAAGGATGTGACAAGATCAAGCTCAACATCATCAATGTTTATCACATGTTATTGATCAAGATGACACTGTCGAAGTTCTAAAACATGAAAACCATCATGAATCCCACAATACCGTTGGGTTATAGCCAATTTTTAATCCACTAGTCCAATCCTCTCCACAATCTCAAATGGTCCCACGTACATGGAATCTGTTGGAACCATGGCTGTTCTATGCAGGAATTGGAGTTTGGTTTGTGTTTGTTGTCAATCCTAAGTGGAAGTTCATAATGTGTGTCAGCAATGTGATCATACAGTTCAAGTAGACAACAGTATTAAAGGTGGTGATGTTTCCCAGTGTTTGAAAAATTTTTGGGGCCCAAAATCAGAAAATGAATACATGGATTGTCTGCAAAAGGAGGTGCACACAAAGAGGAAGTGGTGCGCAGAAAATATGAGTTGTGCGTGAAATACATGAGCTGGGCGCGAAAAACAGCCTGGTGCGCGAAATAGAAGAGTGAAGTTTTTCGTGCATATAGTGTTTCAGAATCAAAACGTCGAAAAATGGCAAAGTCATGGGCTTTGTGAAATATCTGGAGATGGGCGCGGAAAAAGATACATGTGAAAAAAATTACGCACCAGATGAGTGGTTTTCGTGCCAAAGGGGATTTAGCGCGCGGGGGTCTCAGACGCCTATAAATAATAGGTGACCCCCCTCATTCCGTACGGTTGAAGACTTAGAGAAGATTAAAGGTCTGATGTGTGGAAAAGGATCGCGTACAGGGGCTTGGGTGAAATATTATGGATTGCACGGAAAATTTCAGGATGCATGAAAAAGGAACTCTTGCGCGTAAATATTGGGGTTGCGCGTAAAATATTCAGTTGAGAAAAAAATGGGTGTTGTTGCGCAAAATATTTTTCCGCGCGAAAAAGGAATGTTTGCGCGCAATAGGTAGGTTTTTGGGGCAAAGGGTTCGTGTTGCGCGCAATTGTCAGTGAAGCTTGTCTGTACGTTCCGATTATCTGCTTCAGTGGTTCTGTGCATTCTAGTGCATCAATTTCGGACTTGGATGCAAGAAAAGTCTCATGCTAAGAAGAGAAAAAGACTTAAATGCAAATCTACTGAAGAGAACTTCACGTCTATAAACTGAGTGTTACTTCAGCAAGGGAAGTGAGCCATGGGGGGTCATCGGGAGTGATCCAAGGGAAGCAGTGAGCTATCCCTGAACCTTTGTAAAGGATGTGAGCCTAGGATAGAGTGATTGTTCCCGAACCATTGTAATCCACAACTAGTGAAGATTAGTGGAACTTGGTATGACCGACAACCTGTCGGCGTATGCTCCTTGGACGTAGCCCTTAGTGGTGAACCAATTAAAAAGTGTTGTGTCATCTTTCTACATGTGAATGTTTGCTTTCTGATCCTTTTCATCATATAGGTTTAACAAGTTCCTACAAACATGGGAACAAGATCTTTCACTTTGAATGAAAAAGGTGTCACCCTGATTCACCCCTCCCCTCTTAGGGTGTCTCGGGTTCCTACAAGTGGTATCAGAGGGAGGTTGCTGGTGTTAGATCTGTCCTTTGTCGTCATGGAGAACACATTCAACACTAGGGGAATACCTCTCTTCGATGGAAGTAATTTTCCGATTTGGAAGAACATAATGAAATCTCATTTAAGATCCCTTGGAATGGAAGTCCTCTTTTCTACTGTCAAAGGAATACAGGTTACTGATCCAACAGGGCTTGCTATGACTGATACAGACATGAAAGTTCTTGATGCAGATGCTAAAGCTCAGAATGCAATCACAGCGGCTCTTTCAGATCAGATTTATCTAAAGGTGATGAGTTTCACTTCAGAAAAGTCTATATGGGATAAACTTGAAAACATTTATGAAGGAGACATCAAAGTAAAGGAGTCAAAACTTCAGGTTGTACACAATAGGTTTGACGATCTAAATATGCATCCTAATGAGAATGCAGATTCATTCTTCAATCGAATTACTGAAGTAGTGGGAGCAATTCGAGGTCTTGGAGAAGAAATCAAAGACATTGACATCGTAAAGAAAATATTGAGAATACTTCCTCCCATGTACGATGCAAAGGTGTCAGCTCTAGAAGAAACAGATCTCTCTAAACTATCTCTAGATGATCTGTTAAGTAGTTTAGTGGCATATGAGGTGAGAGTCAAACTCGAAGATGCCACGACTCGCGTGAGCATGGAAATGGAATTTAAAGCCATGGACAAACTGAAAATTTCAGAAGACAGTGGTGGTGAATATGATTAGGAAAAAGAAATAATTTCTCTTATCACCAAGAAGCTGAAGAAGGGAAAAGGTAAATTTAGAGGTAAGATACCTCTTGCATGTTTTTGTTGTGGAAGAGTTGGGAACATTTCCTCTCAGTGCCAAATAAAGTTTGATGATAATGAGAGTGAAGCTGAAGACATCGAGAAGCCTCGGAAAAGGTTTTTCAAAAAGAGTGACTTCAAATTGGAAAGAAAATGCAGAGGAAGAGTTTTGTCTGTGAAGAATAAGATGATATTGAATTTTGTGAGAAAGAAGAACCTGAATTTAAAACCGGAAACCATGCTTCTATGATGGATACCACTGAAATATCAGAATCCTCAATCAATAAAGGCAGAGATAAGCATATTATTGCTATTGGTGATCCAAATATTCAAATTAAGGTTATATTCTCCAAGCGTGAGAATAAATGTAAGAGATGTAATAAGTGGAAGGAAATGGTGGAAGAACCATAAAAATATGTTCATGAACTTGAAGCTGAAATTGAATGACTGTAAGAGTTTGTGAAATTACAGTCTAAAATCCTTGAAAGAAATGATGATGTAGTAGATATAAAGATGAGAATTGAAGAATTGGGAAAGGACATCAATGACCTCACATCCAGACTAGAAGAAAAGTCCAAGACTGCTGAGGGTCTTGAGGAGGAAGTTGTTACTCTTAGGAGTAAACTTGAGACTGAATCAATTTCAAAAGAATATAGGAAGAAAATACTGTTTGGAAGATTCTCATATGCAGAATTACTAGAAAGAGCCAAGTGTGGGTTAGATGGGGTTGGAAAAATCTTGAGCGATCAAAGACCCGCTTGCATGGGAAAGAGTGGAATTGGCTGTGAAGCTGAGACATCAACTGCTGGAAATAAAGAGAGCCAAAATAAAGACAAAATGAAGGTTGAACATGTTGAAACATTTCGTGAAGTGCTGAAAAAGAAACCCTCAATCCAAACTAAAAGGAGAACTGACAATTATCCTCAAACATTCAGAAATGACAGGCAGTTCAACTACTCTCCAAAGGATGAAGGTATGAGGAGAAATTCAAGTGAGAAGACATTTCCTCTCATGAAGTGTCATTTTTGTGGCTATCTGGGCCACACCATGTCATATTGCGAAGAGGAAAGGAGCTACTTGAATGGGGAAGTTCTGGGATGCCAACAAAGGAGACTGCCATCACATCCTCCATCTTTTAGAAGAAATAGTTTCTATGGATACTGTTTTAATTGTTCTAACTTTGGACATAAAGCTATCTATTTCAGGTAGAGGTTCGATAAAAGAGAGTCATAAAACTCTCAGAAATGGGTCAATATTCATCCTCCTAATGGTGTTGATATCACAAACAGGTTTTCTCCTCTGGAAGAAGATTATGGGTATGGAGAATCTGACTTTGTAGAAGAAATCATTAAAAGGCCGTCAATGTCTTACACTCAATCCAATATCTCTTGGAAAGAAAAAAAGGAAGATTGAGAAATCCAATCATGCAGAAGTTGCCTTCAAAGCCACAAAGAGCAGAAGCACCTGGATTCTTGATAGTGGATGCTCTTCACATATGATAGGAAATGCTGACCTCTTGAAGAACATTGAAAAGAAAGTTGATGGAACAGTAAGGTTTGGTAATGATGGTTCTTTTAATATTAAAGGAAGTGGGAATACCGCTCTCTCCAATGGAGAGATAAAGAGGACCAAAGTTCTTTATGTGGATGGTCTACACGACAATCTCCTCTGTGTAAGTAAACTCTGTGACTCAGGGCTCATAGTAAACTTCAATCAAAAAGGCTGCACTATAAAAGGAAAAAATAGTGAATTCTCTTATGAAAGGCTGTAGAACAGATGGAAACTTATATCAGGTTGACAGAAAAGTGAACTCCTGCTATTTGTCTTTTGAAGAAGAAAACAATTTGTGGCATCGAAGGTTGGGGCACATTAACCAAAGAGACATGGAAAAGATATCTAAGCTAAAGATAGTCATGGATATTACCATTCTAAAATGTGAACGGGAAAAGTCTTCTGATGCTTGTATTCGTGGGAAGCTGGTCTGTAGTTCATATCGTCCAAAGAAGAAAACGACATCGCATCTTCTTGATCTCATTCATATAGATGTATGTGGCCAAATAAATGTTGCTGGAACCCATGGAGAAAGGTAATTCATCCTTTTCATTGATGATTATAGCAGAATGGCTTGTGTAATGGTGATTCACAGGAAGCGACAAGTACGTGATTACATGAAAAATTATCACCAAATTGCCGAGAATGATACTGGATGGACAATAAAATTCTTGCGATCTGACAATGGAGGAGAATACACATCCATTGAGTTTGAAAATTACCTAGAAAAACAAGGAATACAACATGAGGTAGCTATTGTGAGAACTCCATAACAAAATGGAGTTGTTGAGCGTCGAAATCAACAGGTCAACAATATGGCCAAGACTATGTTGATTGACAGTGGTATCTCTCGCCATTACTGGGAGGAGGCTGTTGAAGCTGCAGTGCACATTCAGAATCGAATAGGGCTCTATATGGGAGAAACGAAGACACCATACGAATTATGGCATGGAAGGAATCCTTCTTTGAAATACTTTCGTGTTTTCGGAAGCAAATGTTTCATCCGGAATAGAGAAGAAAAACAAGGAAAGTTTGGTGACAATGCTAATGAATGTATTTTTCTTGGGTATCCAATGAACAACAAATCTTACAAGTGTTTCAATAAACGCTTGGTGAGGATTGTGGAAAGAAAAGATGTTAAAATCATTGAAGGAAAAACCCCAAATGCTTCAAATAGTACCTATGCTGATGAGATAGAAGATGAGAATGAATGTGAACATGGAATAAATACAAATACCAAAATAGAGTAAGGTCTACAAAACACTCAGGGGTCACATCATGATGTTGACTCAGATGAATAATCTGAAGAGGAAATCATGGAAGGTGAGAATGCGACTGAACCTCACAGGAGAAATCGAAGAGCATATATTGATCCATCTAACATAATTGGAGACATGAATGCACCCACACAGACAAGGAGGATGAGAAATAACACACCTTCTACATTTCTGTCAGTTGTGGAGCCATACTCATTTGAAGAAGTTTCAAAGGATGAATCCTGGGTGAAAGCCATGAATGAAGAGTTAGATTAGATTGACAAGAATCATACATGGGATCTTGTCCAGAGACACAAAGGTCCCAATGTGATTGGAACAAAATGGATATTCAAGAACAAGTTTGATGAACATGGACGTGTTATCAGAAACAAGGCTCGACTAGTATGTAAATGTTATTCTCAGATTGAAGGTGTTGATGTTGAAGAAACCTTTGTTCCAGTGGCTAGACTGGAGTCAATTAGGATATTCCTTTCCATGTATCTCCAAAGAGGATATAAAGTATATCAAATGGATGTTAAGACAACATTCTGAAAAGGTGTACTCGAAGAAGAATTATACATTGAACAACCAGTGGGTTTTCTTCTTCGTGCTGATGAATCAAAGGTCTGCAAGCTAAAGAAAGCACTTTATGGCTTGAAACAACCACCACGAGCATGGTACTCCAGACTAGATTCTTATCTCAAGAAGCTAGAATTCAAAAGAGGAGGAGCAGATCACAATATCTATGTGAAGAATTCTCCGAAAGATCAGTTCATGGTTCTTGTTTACGTCGATGATATTATATTTGGTGGCAGCAGGCAGAAATTAGTGGATGAATTTTCCTATCATATGAAATCAGAATTTGAAATGTCAATGATTGGGGAGCTCACATATTTCTTGGGACTGTGGGTGACATAAAGGAAAGACTAAACTTTTATCTCTTAGGAAAAGTATGCAAGAGAGCTGCTGAAGAAGTTTAATATACAAGAATCCCAAACAATGTCAACTCCGATTGTAGTTGGAACCAAACTTGGAAAGCATGAGGATGGGAAATTTGTAGATCCCACCATGTACAAGAGGATCATTAGGATCCTACTGTACCTAACAGCGACACTGCCATATATTTTCTTTGCCACATGTCTTACAGCCCACTTTCAGAGTAATCCAAAGGAGGAACATATGGCAGCAGTAAAAAGAATCATGCGGTATATTCAAGGTACTCATAATTATGGCTTATACATTGCTGTAGGATGGGACTGTGAATTATCATCATTTTTTGATGCTGACTGGGCTGGCGATGTTGTGGATAGAAAGTCCACCAGTGGTGGAGCATTCTTTATTGGTAATAACTGTGTCGGATGGTTGAGCAAGAAACAAGGAAGTACTTCTCTTAGTACTGCGGAAGCTGAGTATATATCCTCCACAAAGGCATGCACTCAACTGTTGTGTATGAAGCAATAACTTACATATATTGGTGATGAGGTGAATCAACCAATGGTAATTTTCTGTGATAACAAGAGCACAATTGATCTTACGAAGAATCCCATCCAGCATTCTCATACAAAACATATTGAAATTAGATATCACATTATCAAGGAGAATGTTGAACAAGGCATGATTAAAATGGATCACGTGGGAACTGATGAGAAAGTAGCTGATATCCTGACGAAGCCACTGTCAGCAGCTGTGTTTGAAAAGCATCAGTTTAAACTCAGTGTTCAACCACCTCTTACCGCATAAGGAGGTTCCGGAATTCCCCTCTCCCCATTTAGGATAAATTTTTTTATCTATTTATGGATGTGATGTAGGTTTTTGGGGGAGATACTATGCAGGGGGAGTATGGCTTGAGCTGACCAGTGAACAAATTACTAGTCTTTGGGTTTATTGACAATGGGGGAGAAAAGGAATAAATTCAGTATTATCAGTGGACATGTAATGCTTCTGTAAAACAATGAGAATTCTGTGTCGGTGATAGGATGAGAAGGAATTCGTTGGACTTATAATGCTTCTGTGACACTGTAAGAAAATTTCTTGGGTGTCATTGAGAATTCCAAAACACGGGAACCCAATTTAAGATTCCTCTCTTGTTTTCTACACCGATCATTGCTCACGTAGACATAGAGTGTTGGCTGAGTTGATCCTTTCCTTTTTGGATTCCTTGGGGATGGCGATTTTTTGAATTTATTTGGTGATTTCCACCAAACCCAAAGGGGGAGATTATTGGAACCATGGCTATTCTATGCAAGAATTGGAGTTTCGTTTGTGTTTGCTTTCAATCCTCAGTGGAAGTTCAGAATGTGTGTCAGCAAAGTGATCATATAGTTCATGATGAAAACAGTATTGAAGGTGGTGCTGTTTCCCAGTGTTTGACAAATTTTTGGGCCTCAAAATCAGAAAATGAATACATGGATTGTCTGTAAAAGGAGGTGCACAAAAAGAGGAAGTGGTTCATGGAAAATAAGGGCTGTGCGTGAAATACTTTAGTTGGGCGCAAAAAACAGCCTAGTGCGCTAAATAGCGGAGTGAAGTTTTTCACACAAATAGTGTTTCATAATCAAAACGTCGAAAAATGGCAAAGGCATGGGTTGCATGAAATATCTTGAGATGGGCGCGAAAATCGATACCTGCACAAAAAAATTACATGCCAGATGAGAGGTTTTCGCGCCAAAGGTGATTTTGCGCGCGGGGGTCTCAGACGCCTATAAATAAGAGGTGACCCCCCTTATTCCGTACAGTTGAAGACTCAGAGAAGATTCAAGGTCTGATGCGAGGAAAAAGATCGCATAAAGGGGCTTGCGCGAAATATTCTGGAATGCGTGGAAAATTCTGGGATGCACGAAAAAGGAACTGTTGCATGTTAATATTGGGGTTGCACGTAAAAGATTCAGTGGCGCAAAAAACGGGTGTTTTTGCGCGAAATATTTTTCTGCGCGAAAAAGGAATGTTTGCGCACAATAGGTAGGTTTTGCATGAAAAGGGTTCGTGTTGCGCACAATTGTCAGTGATGCTTGTCTTCACATTCTGGTTATCTGCTTTAGTGGTTCTGTGCATTCTAGTGCATAAATTTCGGACTTGGATGCAAGAAAAGTCTCTTACTAAGAAGAGACAAAGACTTCAATGCAAATCTATTGAAGAGACCTTCATGACTATAAACTGAGCGTGACTTCAGCAAGGGCAATGAGCCATGGGGAGTCAACGGGAGTGACCTGAGGGAAGCAGTGATCTATCCCTGAACCTTTGTAAAGGTAGTGAGCCTGGGACAGAGTAACTGTTCCCGAACCATTGTAATCCACAACTAGTGATGATTAGTGGAATTTGGTATGACCGAAAACTTGTCGGCGTATGCTCCTTGGATGTAGCCCTTAGTGGTGAACCAAGTAAAAAGTGTTGTGTCATCTTTCTACATGTGAATGTTTGCTTTCTGATCCTTTTCATCATACAGGTTTAACAAGTTCCTACCAACGTGGAACAAGATCCTTCACTTTGGAATAAAAAGTTGTCACCCTGATTAACCCATCCCCTCTCAAGGTTTCCTTGGGTCCTACAGAATCCAACATTCCAAGTCTCTGAATTCGATGGTGACCCATCCTTGGTGACACCTGAAGAAACACACTAACCCCCACTACTTACTAAAGATGTTTATGACACCACTTCACATGTGAATTCTTCTTGTTCTTAGCTATCATCATGTGCTTATGAATCCAACAAACATTCTTCAACATCTCCTGCACTAGACTTAGTCCTAACATATCAGATTCCCTGGCCTCTTACCAGCAAAACAAAGTTCTATACGGTCTCACATAAAGTGCCCATTAGGTTCCATCTGAATCATTTCTTAGAAACAATTATTATAAGAAAACTAAATGAATAATATGTTCCTTTCCCATAAACTACCAAAATATAGAAAATAAGATCTTAATTTGTCCTCTAATACATGACTTGTACACTTAGATTGATCTTCTTTTTGCGGGTGATAAATCATACTCATGAAATCCTGGGTACCACGTGCCATCTGCAATACATACCACAAGTGAGATTTGAATTATAGATCATGATCTTAAAATATGGTAATTAGAATAACATGAAACCGCACAACTTCTTGAACATAAAAATAACCCAAGTGATCAACTATGTAAGCCTTCTGGATCAGAATGAAATGTTCCACCTTAGTCAACTAATCGACAGTGACGAAGATTTCATCATTCTTCTAAGGAATCCATGGAAGTCTCACTACATATTCCATCATTACATCATTCCACTTCAATTCCAGAATTGGAAATGGCTGTAACAAACCACATGGACACTGATGTTTGGTCTTCACCTATTGATAGGTAAGGAATCACGCCACAAAACCTACAGCTTATATCTTCATACTCGACCACCAATATTGGCTATGAATATCGTGATACATCATTTTGAATCCTAAATGCACTTCCCACCTCGATGTGTGGAAATCACTCATCAACCCCTCATGAAAAAACATCAGTAGAGCCATGCAACCACAAATAGAGATGATTCCATCACCACACAAGACCCAACTCGATGGTTAATCCCCACCATTAAGACATTCCTTCATAGAAAAACACTCAGGATCCTCCAAATAGATCTCATTGATCTGGACCAAAATCACAGGATCAAGTGGTAGAGATAGAAGGGACGTTATTCCATGCCCATCCAGCACCTCATAGTGCATCTCCACAAAAAAGGAATCATTTTCTATTCAGAGTAAGAATTTTGAACCACTAGACTATATGCCTTCTAGCTCAGAGAATCTGCACACACTATTCCATTTTCTCAGTGTATGAACCAACTCAAAATAAAAAGATTTCATGTACTTGAAAAAACTTCACTACTGAAGATATAAATCCCTATGAAAGAATATATACTTTATACTCTTATGATTAGAAAACACTGTGAATCACACTCCCAAAAAGTAGTCTCCAAAACATTAAGACATAAACTACAGCAGTTATTTTAAGGCCATGAGTTGGGTAGTTTATTTCATGCGATCTCAAATATCTTGACCCATATGCTATAACTCGATCTTCCTGCATTAACACTACCCCAATTCCAACAAATTTATGAAACACTAAATAAGGGATACTTCTTACCAGGTTAAGGTAATATTAGAATTAGTGTGGTATTGAACTGCTTCTTAAATTCTTGAAAAGAAAATTTTCATTCCTATGAACACTCAAAATTAACACCCTTTTTGGTTAAGAGTGAAAGCGGTGAATCCAAATGGGAGAAATCAATAGTGAACATACAGTAATAACCGGCCAAAAAAATCTCCAAACGTCGAAAACACTATTGGGCTTCTCTTAAGACACTAGAACAATCACCATCTCTGGATCTATTGACACAACTAACTCGGAAATGATGAGTCCCATTAAATTCACTTTGTCAATCTAGAACATAAATTTTGATATCTTTACCTAAATCTTAATCTCTCTTAGAGTACTCAATATGATGTCAAGATGTTGGGAATGATCATCAAGGGTTCATGAGTATAAAAGGATTTCATTAACAAATACATCCATGAATGGATCCCAATAGAGGTGAAATTTCGGGTTCATTAGTGCCATAAAAATAGTTGGTTCATTTTTCAACCTGAATAACATCACCAAAATTTCATACAACCCATACCTTCTTAAAAAATGGTCTATGATATGTTAGAAGGTCTTACCCTCAACTGATGCTATCATGATCTCAAATAATTATTGGATAACACTATGTCTTCCCACAGTTGTTCAAATAGGTCATCACTTTGGAGAAGTGGGTACCGATTCTTAATGTTCATCTAATTAAAATTCATGTAGTCGACACATATCCTCAATGATCTGTCATCCTTGTCAGCAAAAAACATGTTTGATCCCCATTGAGATATACTAGGTCAAATAAATCCCTTCTACTCCTACTCTTCCAGCTGAGCCTTAATATCCCGGAGTTCTCCCGACGCCATTAGATATGGTGGAATGGAAACCAGTTATGCCCGTGGAAACAAATAAATAGTAATTTAAACATCTCTTTTAGGTGGTATCCCTGAGAATTCCTCATGAAACACATCCCTGGACTAATCAACCACAAGAGGAAAGACATGTTTTTTCACTTCTCCATCGTCAAGACCAAGTCATGCCACTTGGTTCATGAGCTCTCCCAACTATTAACAATATGGTCTGAAACGACCTATGTGAACATCCCACTCACCATGAAGGACATAAGTGTCTCCATTGAGAAACATAAACAGTACCTGACATTGATAAAAATCGATATGGGATGGATACTCTACTAACAAATCAATTCCCAAGATCGTGTCAAAACTTGACATCTCCAAAACACACAGTTCCCATAGGAAATGATATACACAAACCTGTAAGGAAAAATATTTAAACTGCATTATATTCTCAACCCTCACCCCATACAGAGTATCAAGTTACATAACTCCACATGCACTTTCAACAGTTAGGCCCTACAATACTAAAAACTGTGTTGAAATTAAAGAATGAGTGGCACCTGTATCAAATAGTGCATTTAAAAGTGTAGTATCTACAAGAATCGTACCTTGAATTATATAAGGTATAGCCTCAACTCTTCCAACTATATCTTGAACTACATGCAGATGACATGTCCCTCTCCCCTATGATCCAACCTGAGTAACCTACACTGCACTACTCGGCTGGTATGAATGGTCTCTCCCCATAGTAACATGTCCACCACCGCTACCATTACAGCCTTTGGAGCTTATATTCTCACCTAATGTGGGGTAATAGATCCCCTACACATAGTGTACATTGATCTATGTCCCCCAACACTTTTTGGCTTCCATGGGATCCTATAGAATTTCTGTACATGGCCCATCTTTCCACATGCTCTACACTCAACAAGTGGTCGGGGACACTAACTTCACACATGTATCAGCCTTCCACACTAGTAGCAGCAAACTCAATCACTAAATTGGGAGACTAGTTCCATTTTATGGTCTTGTTTTCCACTACTTTGGTTGTGAAAATTCTTGAAACAATGCAACCAACTATCAAAAGTCATGCCACTAGTCTGCGCAACCCGAAACTGCTTGTCTGCTTCCAGAGGCCTCTTTGAGGTTTTCTTCATAGATGAGGGATTGATCCATCACCATAGAAAACATCTTGAGCTAAAATATATTTACCTAGGATCTGATCTCATTTCATAGTCCATCTTGAAAGTGCCTTTCCATATATTCCTTATCTCTCACTAAAGCAGGAACAAAACATTGCAAGTCCATGAAAAATCCTACATACACTATTACTAATATCATCCCCAGCGTCGAAATCACAAAACACTAAAGGATTATCCTTCCTTAAGGTTTATGCGTAGTAATACTATAGAAACTATTCTTGAAAACTATTCTACATCATCACATCTACCTTCTCAGTCTGAGATACGATATCCTATAAAAACTTTTTCTAACCCCACAACATAAAAGCTTACAACTTAAGTCCCTTCTCAGAAGGATTCTCCAAATGCTCAAGAATTTTATGAATAGACCCTATCCATAACTCAACAAACTCTGACCCTCCATCTCTGCAAAAGTTTATAGGGTGACACTGCTAAATGTCTTTGGTCTACTCGAACATACTCGGTGCGACCCACCCTGGGTCTCATTCCATCATCTGCATAAAAAGAGAATAGTTCTCATAGAATCAATCTTCTCTACCATACTAAACCACTCGATCATCTTTATCTACTTCTGGGGGAGAATTCTCAGCAACATACTCTTGTCAACACACACATTCATAGTGGCATTTATATTCAATACCAAACACAAACATTTATAATAGAAACATGAAGCTTTCATGAGGCACAAGAAAAGGCTCATCACAAGCCATAAACACACAATTTTTCATTCACATACCATTAGGATTTATTATATCTGAAACACTACTTTCAAAAATCCATCCCAAGGACATGGTTAACATAGGGTGACTAACTCACATGGTTAAAAGACCTACCTTTTACACAACTTTAAGATGATTTACATATCCTAGTTTACTCACACGCCATTTGAATTCAATTACCTTTCTTTATCAAGCATAATTATTTAATTATAAATTAACATTCTTATTTCCATTTTAACCCCTTTATATCATCCCATTAGAAAAAATTTCACTTTTTTCAAGAAAATAATATGAATTCTACCCATTATGTGTGTGTGTGTGCCTCCTATGATGTATGTCACTTATATACATAGGTGACTATAATGATTTATGGATGCATAACGTCGTGTCATTATGACCATGAGAAAAATATCATAAATTTATTACATCACAACACATGTGTATCACCTAATAGTGAAATATGATCAATTGTAACAACACACAACAAGAACCAAAATTCCCACCCTAGGTGTCTTGGGGTTCCCGCTGCATGGGTTTGCTACTCCCGGGCATGAGTTCATTAACAAATCCTGACACTATCCTAATATCATGTCCACCATACCAAAATTTTAATTAATAGAAAATAACACCTCTCATGCAACATTGTAACGTCCCCGACTTGGGTGTCGCTAAAATGGTGCATGAGATTTGTCATCACAGGACCTGATGAGCACCTCCTTGTACCATAGGGGTTGCTGACATACCGAAAGGGTTTGGATTAGTCATTTGGGGAGACAATACCCTCTTTATAAGAGTAATCCACATCAAATAACAATATACATATAGGAAACAATAAGATAAAACCAATAACATGTATAGAGAAATATCTCCCAACAAGGCTAAAAACCACAAGCAACAGTAAATATATAATGTCATGCTACTATTCCATGTGAACAAAACTCAAAATAAAGAAAAAGAGGAATCACCAAAATGGTCCTCACTCCATGTAGGGAACCTCATCCATGCGTGCCCCATGTCTAACTCAACTCCTTAGTGTAGGGACCCTACCCTTGTCCTGAAAAATAAGCATGAAGTCTGCTCGGGTTCGAAACAGAGGCCCGACCATAGTGTGAGCAGAACTCAGTAGACCACCACCAAGGATGTCTACAAAAATATCCATTCTAACAGATACCACTTTCAAGTATAAATAAATCGAAAGGAAAGGAAAAACAGTTCAGTCTACTCATTAACCTTTTTCTACTTTTCTCTTACTATTAGAATTATTGTTCAAAGTTCATTCTGTACATCATCTCATTATTTATTTGATAATTAAAATGTAATCCATGAGTTATAAATTTACCTTATTCACACAATATTCATGGGATTTAACATTGCATATAATCAAACAAGTTAATTACCTTTTTCAATAGATATATACAACTCAGGTAATCATCACACTTACCTTAGAGCCTCAATTTATGTATTTTAATCGAATACAACCATTGGGGGTGTAGATCATCAGTCTGACTCCCCATACCATGCATTCCTTGGTAGGTTTGAGCACTAGTACAACCCTACTCATGGGAGGATTATAGGTCATTAATTCCCGCCACCAATACATATTAACCTGAATATTTATCCATTCACAACACACAATACTGATCACAACAAATACAACCAATAAATATAGCAATCATGATTCACAAAAAAACAACATGACATTTAATTCCATTCCCTAGCATGTTCACAATTTCTGTTTTACACTAAATTTCCCATTATATTGATTATCATTCCCAAGTCTTTTCCTATTACAACATTCATAAATTCATAACCCAATACCAATACCATGTGTCAGCATTTCTCATACACCTATCCTATTAGGGTTTTTAACATAATTCATTATCCAGAAAACACAATCCCCAATTAACTAATTTAACCCATTTTTTATTACCATTACTATCTATCCCTTAAGACATTACTAAGAATTGACACATGACAATCATTCATTTCAACACCAATTAACTAATTTCAACTTGATCATTAAGGGATATGCATGTTTACAAGGAATCTTTGGTCATAATCAGCTAACTTCTAAGTTTGAAAGTGTTGGCGCACCCCATTGGTGTCACTATAAAGGTCATGTCATCCTCCATGTGTCCCATGGGGACCATGAGGGTTTCAATTCATCATCTAGACATCCATTACAACAAAAATCATTAAAATATCAAAGTTCCAACAAGGGATAACTATGAAATAAACACAAGATTGCACGAAGCACAACAAAACTATGGTATATAAATTCTAGACCACCTACCTTTGACCTATTGGAAAACACACCCCTAATCTAGGAACATGATTTATGTTACACACCACCATGAAATATCAACCTATATGTCATCGAAAAGGAAAGGTTTTATATAATTTGAACGAGATAAGGCAGAAATGTGAACCCTAAACCAAAAAGAAATGCAATGGGAGGATTATCCTTACCCAAATATTTGATCTACATCCAAAGACACTAAAAATGACAAAGAAATGATGGAGAATCACACTTGGATGCTATTGGGAGATATTCATAATCACTAGGGTTGCATGGGGGTGAATGGGGAAAATCATGACATGGGGTTTAAAATCCAAGAGTGGAGTTTCTGTAAAATTCTCATCTATTCTGGGCTTCATGGTTTACCTGAATGGTTTTCCAACCCATACACAAACCGTTCGAGAACCAGTATCCCAAAATCCACAGATTTCATGGTATCCTAGGAACTACTCATAATTCTCTTAACTATGAAGTAACAATGTAAAATCCTCTATACAAGGATACATGGTTACCTTGGATGATACACCTGGGTTGTGCGAACCATGCACAAACCATGCAACATGCCTCGAATCTTTTTTTCCTCTATTTTCATTTTTTGAACCCACAAAACACCCCCAACCCTTCACATGAACATTGGGAAACAATTATTTAACAAAAATATGAAACATAAACTGAAACATAAACAAAAACATACCTTTGGAAAGGTCCCAAATATTACAGATAGCATTGTTTCATTATATTGAAATTTCGTACTCATAACTATTGGAATATTTAGATTTTCTAACAATTTTGTTATGTTGATTGAAAGTATACTAGAATATTCTCATATAATTGTTACGTTAAATATTTCATATTATGGATCATTTCACCCATTAATATAGTGAGTTAAAGGAAATACCCTTCTCCCTTATTATCAACTTTGATGTTGAATCCATGGATAAAGGGTTTGTAAATAACTTTTAATCGGGCTCCACTAACTATTTTAATAAATTTATAATTATATTCTTTTAAACTGAAAATAAAATGATAATTATTATTACCTTTTCAATATTTATTATAAGACAAAACATAAGAATATCGAGAACCTTATAAATATCATAAATAGTGTATTTTTCCCATTTTCTGAACTATCATAAAAAACACTTTTAATGGGTAATGTTTTTAAAAAAATATCAGAATACTACTACTACTTAATGTACTATAGAGATGAAACATTCCCTACTTCCCCATAGTTTAAATTAAATATCCATTGATTCATTGAAAAAAATTAATACTTTTAACCTAATTATTTCTAATTTTTATATTTACCTTTATGATTGGATTAAAATTGTCCTCACAAGTGTTTATTATTACACTTAAAAAATTTATTTCCATGATGTAACTCTATAATTTAATTATCTTTCCAATTCGTAAATATTTATTCATATTATAAAATAAATAAATTAGTGTCCACAAAATACCATTTTATGTGGAATTGGATTAAATATAAGGGTAATTTTATCCCCACTAAATAAAAACATTTTTTCTTCATAGTTTTCCTGATTTCTCCAATTCAATTGAAATTAACATTTGAAAATTTAGATATCATTTTTCAAATAGATAATATAACTTTATGATAATTATATACATAAATAGAAATATATCTCAAATTTATTATTATTTTAAGGTTATGCTCACAACCATCTTTGATCCTCTTTCAATGATAAAATTGAGATATTTTACATTAACTCATTTATATAGATATATAATACTAGAATAATAATGGATGGTTAGTTTTTTTTAATAAGAATTTGATGTGTTATTCCCTTATTTTTTTATTGAATTTCTTTTATTTTAATAACATGATTTCATTATATTTATTTGTAAATTTTTATATATTGGACTTAATTTATGGATGGGAATAACTCCTTGTTCGGATGATTATTTTGAAATATTATATGTGTGTCCATCACATGCCTCATATTTGAACCTATCCTATAAGAAAAACTACTTTCATTTACCAATGACCCTATCCCATTTATTACTCAATTCATGTTTCTCAAAATTTAAATTAATAATTAATAAGGAAAATGGAGTATGGGAAATTTATTCTTTGGGAATTTATGTTTTTGTTATCCAAATATTGATAGAGTAAAGATCTATGTAAATCATCATTTTTGTAATCTGGTACCAAAATGTGTCCAATGATTTAAATTTATTTCAATGATCATTGATCCTCTGATTAGGTCACCTCCAGTACCATGTAATTGGATTCTTACACTATAATATGTAACTTAAAACTAACCTACATTATTAATCATTTCCACCATATCTGTTGGGTGACACTTCATTTTTGAGAAAGTGAAATTATAGGTTAAAAAATATCTTCATATTATCAAAAACAGATATGAGAGGTCGATATTCCCAAAAGAATTATATTTAGTTCACTAGAAAGGAATCTTAGGTAATTTAAGGTATAGAGAAAAGTGAGAGAAGCTAGTTTCATTTATTATATGTGTTTTGGTTCTCTTGGTAAATTCTCGGTGATTTCTTAATCCACTTATTTATAAAATAAGGACTTTTTATTTTATTTCAATATTTTTCTATTGTATTTATGAACCAAGAGAACGGAGCATGATGAATCAATGATGATAATGATTGGTACATTAATATGGTAGTGAATCAAATAAGGTGGGAATGTTTCCCAGAAAGGGGTTCTTTTCCCAAATTTATTTTTTTCGGTTTGTGGAATCCTTTTATAAGTGCTTATTTTGGATTTGTGTGTTTTTTTTACATGAGTACATCCATTATTGGATGCATAAAAACCATAATAGTCATGATGTTGAATTTTCATCCTATAGATTCAAAAATATATTTATTTAGATTGTTTCTTTAGTCCTTATAAACTTCAGTCAATTAATTCAATTCTTATACACTTTTCAACATTTTATTGTGAAACAATTTGATTATCCATAAAAATGAACAAATATAAATTTATTAATCCTTTAAATAAGCTAATTTATTTATTATTTTTCCTTTTATAACTTTATTTGCCTAATATTTACTATATGATCCCTTTTTCTTTGGTTTATTAATCTAGTTTGAACTATTTCATGATATGAATAATTTATGAAATCAATTTTGTTTTATAACCTTTGATTTTATTTTTTATCGTGTTGATCATGCTATTTAATTTATTTTTTTGTATTCAATACAAGAATTTGAGATTGTGGATTAAACTGATTTTATTTTTTCTCAAGTCAGTCATATTTTTCTACTACTATTTTTTATTAATTTATAAATTATATTCTTTATGTATAGGAATATTTTTGAGTATAATCATATATATATATATATGGAATTTAATTCTTAGGTTATTTATTTATTTTTTGTTGGTATCACCATGAAATGTCTATTATGTATGAGAATATGCTAAAACACCCATTTATTATTCACGTTATTTCCACTATTTTAGTGTTTATGTTCACCAATAAAATAATCTGTCATTATATTTTATAATAATTTTTTTATTGAATATTATCTCATTTTTATTTTTATTGAAGTAAAAAACTTCATTATAAACATTAATTATATATTTTTTTGAGAACCGACATTAAAATGAAACACCGAAATTGGCCCATGAATGTGTATGCGTTTCCATATATATATAAGAACCCTTAATAATTGTTATTAAAAAATTCATGATTTATATATATTTCTAAAAATTTAAAATTTGAATATTTGATAATTTAAATGATTTTTTTTTGGGATTTTACAAAAATAATTATTCATATTTAGTTAGTTTATACCCATTGTGGATGTAAATTAATTTTTTTGTCTCCTTTTATTCATTGATATAGATTCCATTAATTATTTCTAATTTTTATATCCTATAGGGGATCTTTAAGTGTTACTATGACCATTTTAGATATTTCTCTCCGATTCTAGATTGGGAAAGGGTAAAAGTGATATCGGACTTGTTGAGATTTATGAAAGTTCTAGTGTAAGGGTTGGAAGGATGTGCTATGAATTTTTTTTATCTCTAGTTCCTACCTGGTATGACATTTTAGTTTCCACAATCATCAGTATAATGGTTATTTTGAAAAGGAATTATTAAAATTGAGATGAGTGGATGGGATTGGATAGTTATAAGAGTAGAATAGTCTTTTGTGGAGCCACAATGATGATCACATTTCATTATTATAGATTCAAATTTATTTAAAATATGATTATTACATCATTTTTAACATTAATAACTTGATAATAATAATATAATTGATAGTTGGAAGGTTTGGTATCTTAGAAAAATTAGTTTTATACAAAATAATCATATATAGAAAATTAAAATTTATTTAATTCCATCATAGTACTAATCCTATTATATTTAATATTCTTATTATAACATGAAATATCCTAAAGGATAAAACTCAAGGAGATGTTGATTTAAAATCCCAGTATGGGGAGGAATAATACAAAAGGAATTTGAGACATTAATGAACATTGTACACATATGATCATAATAATCATCACACTATCATAGTAAAATGATAATCATCATAGAAATTATGGGATCAATTAAAATTGGAATGTAATATGAAATATTCAGAATAATATAATAATATAACATTGTAGTAAAATTCCAAAAATATGTTTTGAACCAATACAACATCATGTTCACATATACCAAATCTAAACAAAACAACACTACATAAAATATCAATAAATCGATCATCATGTCCGTACATAATTAAACTAATATCAAAAGACATATCCCATTAATCAATTCATTTGAGGGATATGTGATTTTTGGCCCACCCATCATATCCTAATATGCTCATAGACATGAATACATCATAAGGTATATATAAATTATTAAACCATAGAGGTTACCCAAAATAGGAAGTTATAATATCATTTAATGTCCTAAATAGTTGATTAATAATTATAATATCATGTTTTTTTAAAAAATACAACATAAAAATAGGAATTATGTAGAAGGTACATAAATAATAAAAAATTATAAACTCTATAATGTCTAATTCTAAATAAAAATACATTTTTTACCTTGTTCGATGTTAATAATGTGGGTAAACCTTTTAATATTAAAATCACAACAAGTGTTCCACTCACCTAACTTATAAAAGGCCTCCCCATCTCCTCTCTTGTTCACATCATAAAATCATTTATGTTCATCAAATAATAGAACATATTACAGCCCAACATTGGTCCTCTCATACAATAATCCTTATTTTGGGACTAACTACAACCATGGAAATATTTTGGGGAAAACATAAGGAGGTTTCCTGTTAGATAGTTAATGTTCTTCAATGAGAATTTTTATTTTCTTTCTCCTTCCAAGTCATTAAATTATTATTAATTACTAATGATATAACAATATCATTATATAAAATATAATGATATTTTTTTTATTTTATCGTAATTACCTTAAAATATCCCTACTTCGATCGAATGGGTTATGGAATCATCATTCATGTGTATGGAAGACAATCCCCTCATGAACAGATATCATTCATTTTCACAATACCACCTATCAAAGCTAGGTATGATAATAGATATAAATTTTATATATTATATTTATAAGAAAATTATACTTATTTTTTCATTGTATAATATATTCCCTTTTACTTTCCATTCCATAAATGATATAATAACATTAGTCTTGTGTATAGTGAACTACCGCCTCGTGAAGCAATGTGATTAATTTTCACTAACAGTTTACATGTAATATAATATGGAGGAATTTAATAAATATATGTGATATATATAATATAAATATTTTATTCATTAAATATTTATCATTCTGGAAATTTTATATATCTTTTTCTTCATACATTTTCACTCATAGAAAAATGCAATAGTCGTTCAAGAACATGTTGTCTACCACCTTCTCGAAGCAATGTTACTCACTATTTTCATCACCACACAACATAGGTGATATGCATAAGTATATTTAATGAATTAATATTTTATTTATTCTATTATGATAAATATGGATAGAAAAAATATTACATAAATCTTTTCCATAATGGTCATTCAAAAATTCATACATTACTCATATATATATATCAAACCTACTGTCTCCATGATCATAACATAATTTATTTGTCAAATAAATATTCCATGATGGTTCTTTAAACAATAATTTATGAATAAATAGGATAATTATTACATTATTATCATCTTGGATATGATGTATCCATGATCAAATTCATAGGAATAAAACATAATAAATCAATACATATTTGAAAAAAGAGTGGTTATTAGATATTTAGATCACATTAAATCAAATTTTTGGGAGCATAGATAGAGATAAAGTTATGTTTGAAAATAGATAACTATAAGAACCCATGATTCACATATGTCATCACCTTGTTTTTTACCAATGGCTACATTGGATACTAAATGGGAGCTTTCTGTGGTGTATGTAAAGGAGATTATTGTGAAAACACACATTATTTGGAGTATGATTGTTCTTCTCAATACAAATGTGTTTCTTCTTCTAGTCCACATTATGGTGATTTCCAATATTAAAATAATGATCTCCCTCCTACAATCACTCTAAATAAGTCAAAGGATGTTGTCTTATATGTGTTGGAAAATCCAACTACTATTCAAAAATTATTACATCTATGAAAATAATCTAATCTTGGCTGCATTTCTCATGTGAAAAGAGATAAAACATTGTGAAATAGAAACCTCTAGGTCAATCATAGTTTGTTCTTGGAGTTATGAAAATTGAGGATGATTCAAATTAGAATAGGGTACATTCACATCATCTTCAACTCCAAGAATCTCCTCTATAAATCTAGGAACACAAGAGATATTCTATTCAAACCAGGTATCTTCAGACTCATGGAATTGGACATTAATTTTAATTTTTTTACACTAATGAAAACCATTGGGTAGGTTTGGATAACATTTCATGGATTGAGTTGGATATTTTGGAATAACAAGATTCACAGTGACTTAGGATCTTGTGTGGGATAGACTCCAATGATGGATCAATACACTACTGATATAGAGCACATTTTACATGCCCTAATCCTCATGTAACATGGTTTAGAATCCATGATTGATGAGGTGATTAATATGTTAGTCAATAATTGATAGATAAAATTTATAGTGGATCATAAATGCAGAACATCATTCTGTGTGGTTTGAGACATAGTGCATTTTTTGATTTCAAATTGCAGGTTAATTCAAAATAATGTAAAAAATAATTTTATCGATGGACCAGGAACATAGAAGGAGGTCATTAAACACTGAAGGGTAGCCTAAAATTAATGTAAATTTGATAACACTTTGGTTATGGCTTCATCAATTTGGTTTGTATTGATGATAATAATCCTTTCATGGTTAAGGGGTTTTTAAAGGAATCAAACAAGGATGTGGGGGACATGATTGCGAGTGCACACTAAAACAGATCTTTGAAAGATGACTTTATTATCAAATTCTAAAAAAAGGACTTTGGAGGGATCAAATCAGCAGCCTATGAGAAAAAATAATATAGGTTTTAAAGAAAAAGATTCTACTGACCCTCCAAATTTGGATGATCAAAATATTGGAATGGATAAGATTGTGGTGGGTAGTATACATTTGGTGGGAGCATCAGTTGTGGATTTTAATAAGATAGAGACCAACTATTATATGGAGGAATGCCAATAGTTAATTTAAGAGAGATATACAATACTTTTTGAGAAAAATACAATTATACTAACCACCTAAACTTGGATGATCAGAATGATGGAATGGTTGTGATTGTGTCTTGAAGGTATTGGGAATGCAGTCGAAGAACCAAAATGGATTTTTTTTTAAAAAAATTCAACAATAATCGATTTGAAATCATTGATGTTGAAGAATCGGTTCATCGATTAAGATTAACATCTCATATAAAAAATTTTATGCCAAAAAATTAAAACAATAATTACCTGGTTTTATACAAATCCACACACATTTTTTTATCATCATTTATATCTACTCAAAGAATTGAAGTCGATTTCTTTAATATTGTCAAAGCATGCTAGAAAGATTTAATATAATGTTGATGGTTGAAGTATAGGTTCTAGTGTGAAGTATCGACAATTATTTATACATTCTTAAGATCACTATATTTCCTTTATTGTGATTCATGAGAGAAGTATACACCATTGTGTGTGATCCTCTTGGGCCATATCTGAATAGTAGTGAATAATATTTACAAAGTAATAATGGGATATAGAAGTGCTTCATGTCCCTCAAATAGATAAAGATGGTCATAGAAAGGAATATAAACCTATGTACACACATTTTAATATACTCTCTTTTCCTTAAATATCTCATAAAGCAGGATTCAAAACCGTGTCATCATAGTTTTCCTGATTAATTATTTGTTGATCTAGATAGATGAATTTACCCTTGACTACCATGGCCATGGTATTATGAATGTTATAAAATTTTGATCAATGTGTTCTGAGATATATAACTTTCATAACCTGGAATAGACAAACCCTTTCTAGATAATTCAACCAATGCCATACCACCAATGAAACACCTAACATGATCTGCCTCACCATTAGTTCATTATCAATGTTTTTTCCTAGGATCAAATTCTTAAACCAAATAACACAAATTGGTAATTATCTTAGGTAATGAGACCAATATATATGTCTGTATATAGAAACAACCTATGACACCCAAAACATGTGATGTACCTATTGGCGATTTTGTTCTCAAGATCTCAATTATAGAAACACCCATGTGTGAACGTCAATAGAACAAGTCTCAATGCTGATTATCATACAACACTTCATTGTCAAACATCTAATATGTCTAGTCAGTAATATTTTTCTAAACCATAAGTCCTTTTTATTAATATGAATGTTATATTATCTCGTGGTTCTCATTATTTCATGGGATCGACTATAAAATTTAAATAAGATAATTAATCTATGGAAATTACGACTTCACTAGTGGGCGCAGAAAATTATACACTATAATGGTAAGAAAACATCAAATAAAATGAACAATATTTTTGTTATAGTAATCAAAGATTGATTATATTTAGGTCTTGGTCACGCACTATTACAAGACTCCCACTTGCACTAGACCCTACTTACTAACCAACATTTTCAGTACTCTCATGATTAAGATCATGTAAATGCTATGTAATGGTATTAGTTTCTAGGACTACAACAATTATACTGCATAAAATTCATTCTATATATAACCTCATTTCCTTGAGTAAAACTTCTCAAGAGTCGGTACCCTGAATTATATCCCTTTTCTCTACCATCCTAACTTGAAATCTTGGCTTTTATGAATATAATAATTTATATTATGATAATAATTTTTTTACTAGTTGTGATTTTTTGAAATAGAATAAATCATTTCATATAATGAAAATATTCTTAGCTACCTCAGTAGATAAAACACACTCGGTGAATCTAGGTATGTCTACCATTGCATTATATGATATTTTATCTCCCATCAACATAGCCTAAGTGGAATATTAGATTACAATGATCTATGAAGACTAGATCCTATCGCATAAAAACGACTATCCATTCTTTTCCACATTCTAGGTACATATTCTTTGTACATTATGAAGTACATAAAGATAGTTCATTCTAGTTACCTTGCAGTTCTCATGGATATAATTAATATTTTATTACTCTAATGTATATCTATAAATTATAAATGTTTCTATATATCATGGAATACATGATTGATCTATCAATTAATTATATGGATTTATTATCACCATGTTAATATTTTACAATGTCCCAGACATTTCAACCTAGAGACTGACATACCATGTGACATTTTTAACAATTCCACTCATGAATTGTTCTAGCATGACTTTTTAATACCGTGTCACTATTTGAATGATTGACTTGGTCCAATAAACTGTTAGATCTACCTCTGTGGATCATATTCCCTATAACATGGTTTTTTACTTTATTTCCTTCAATGGGGAATTATGTTCATCATAGTCTTAGAAATCTATAAGACCAACATCTATTTAAAATATTTTTTCTAAACATATTTTACTTGGAAAAAATGGTGCTACCACTTACCAGTTTTAGACACATGGATTAATTAATTCCAAATAAATATATTATGAACATTTTGATTATATAAAGTATAAAATATATTTAAATAACAAGAAACCTTTATTATAATTCTATAACGTGACCATCTCCTTCTGGATGAGTCATATAGAGATCATCCATGATTAGTGGTCATGAAATCCAATGGTCAATAATCATCATAAAAACTACCTATGACATGTAAAATTCTAAAGGATTAAGCATAACAAAATTTTATGACCAATTGTGGATTATTTGTACCTCTCTTTTACCATCCATGTATCATTTCAATTGAATACAAACAACGATACTCAAAATTATAATCCCCATTGTACTTCGATACTTGGAATCCATAATTGAATTTTATTTGATCTTTTCAATCATAGAAAATTTCCATATTACACATAATTATAAGAATTATTATTCATAATTTATATTTTATCACTGACCATAGTGAATTCAAAACCATCAACATGGTTTCAAAATTCTTATGCAATATGTGCCTCTTTAATTTATTGTTAAACATGCACTTGCAAAACTAGTTCTTATTCTGACTACATGTGGATCTCTATCATTAAAAAAACCCAATTCAATCATGTTCTCAATATCTATAATAGATATGTACAACTTTATATAAAAGTTTAGTCTATAACATGACTACAACTTTTTTATCGTAGTGATTTATGTAATATCATAACAAACTGTTAGGGTAATTACTATAGATGCACAATGTATTTGTTCTCGATGAATATTTTTTTTATGTTCTAAAAAACACATTGCATTAAAAACACACCTTATAAAAGATTTATGATATCTAGATAAACTAATTATGAAAGATTTATTGAATACCTTTATTTCGAAAGGTTTCTTTATCAAAATTAAACAAATCCAAAATACCAAAGGTTTTTAGATTTACTGAGTCTAAATACTAAACTGGGTATATTTTTTACATCCAATTTTAGTCTTATGTGAAAAATAATTATCTTTCCACAACTGGGTATGAAATATTTATATTTATATTCATCAGATATTTCATTTGATTCATGTATTACTAAACTATTGGTTGAATATTAATTAACACAAACAAAATACATTTTGAAACCTTGAATAATACCTCTTTATGACCAAAGGACACATTAGATAACTATTTTGTTTATACTCACTACTATTTTAATAAGAATATATCAATTGGATATATATAAGTCATGTACTTCTCACTACAAACATAGAAATCACTCATTATCAATATCTTGGAGAATGAAACATAATTCTAGTAATGTTTCTATAAATAATTGGATACAATATATCAATAAAGATATGTGAAAGACATAATGTATTTAAAACCCAAGATAGGATTTGAACATTATTTTTGTGATTAATATAATCGAAGGAGAAGTGACAACAAGATTCCTTAAATCGCGTTATTGAAATGTTATTTCCATAGATTTATTCCATAATATGAAATGAAATTTAATTCATAGTAATACCTCTTAAATTAAATTAATTTGTGAATATTATTTTGGAGTTACTTTACATTGTTTTTTTTCATTGTTTTTCATATTTTATAATAATAATTAAAGATTAATTTGTCTTTTATATTATTATTTACTTTATGAACCTTACCTAAAAAGGTAATAATTTTTTTTCTGAATTATATTTTTTTGTAACCTAAAATAATAGTTGTTTATATATGTGAGAATGATATGATAAAGGGATCGGTTGGAAGCTCATACTCTTTATTTCAAATAACACATGTTGGATTAATCATCATCTTATTCATGTATTGTTGCACTTTCTCCTAACATTCTTATCAAAGATGAGACTAAATATATAATAATTTCTGTCCCAATGTAGTGAACACAAATAATACCCAAATTTGATGATAGAATAATGAAATAATAATAATAATACAATGTATATGAGTGCCATGTAAGATTATTTCTCACCCTCACTTCATGAGGTAGTTTAATAGGTATTGGGACAACAACACCTGAATTTATGATATAGTAGTACTTTGTATAAGAACATGTACCACATTTGAAAATTTGTGCCCGTATAGACATTTACTTTGTTCAATATTTTTTTCAATGTTTTTATGAGTTATTATTTTCTATTTTTCTAAAAAATATAATTTAACAGATTAGTAATTTTATCTTAATTTCCAAATTATTCATTTTTGATTAATTATATCATTAAATTTCTCCCACTATATTATCAAATAATAATAACCCTCAATTATAGAATCGTAAAACTATATTTCTCGACTGTTCTAGTGGAAAGGGTCCCTAAACCACCCCACATAGTCTACAAGATTTGGATACACTACTATATACATGGTTCAAAGTAAGATTTTGGCTTGAAAACCGCATTAACTCGTAGTTCCATGAACTGTTTGGTGAACTCTTATCTTTTCAAATCATTAAATTAACCACTCAACATATAACTATAAAATTAATGAAATTAATCTTTGGATAATAACTACTACCAATATAGTTAAGAAATATCAACTCTCTTGTAAGAATTACCCAGTAGTAAGACACACCCTCATCTTTGGTATGTTGATCACCTTGAACACCCTATTTTATTCATAATCGAATGATGAAAGGAAGTTATGACTTATTATTTCCTTAATTATTTTATATTTTTATGTAATGATCAAGAAATAATTTTTTATTTCATAATAATGTTCAATTTGATGAGACTCACAAATTACTATCAAAGAAATAAAAAAACAAACACTTCACTTGTTCATTTTATATATGCATTCTTGTTTATTATTCTATGTGATCATAGGTAAACAAAAAATTCACAAAATCAAAAACCACACAAAAATAAAAGGATGATGTGATCATCACCTAATATTAATGGTTGAACCATTGGGTTAATAATAGATCAAACAAGTTCCTATGGGCAATACCTAGAGTTGTGTTTCATGCGACTTTAATTATAGCGCCTAACCATACAATGTTTGATATCATGTCTAGTTCATCTCTATAAATCAGAATAAAGTCTATCCCTAGTAATCTCCTCAATATACAAAAATACTTATCCACATGCGAGTGAAATTAGGGAGTATAAAATACAACCCTGAATTGGACACACAGTCTCTTATGCATTAAATGATATAGACGATCCATTGATAACTATTTATTGAAACTAATTATTATAAAACCATTACAATAATGAAACTAAAGAAATGAAAAACACATAAAACATGAATTGGGTTTTCCACGTTATCATGATCAGTGTAATACGCATTAAATACACGAATTAAAATAAATAAGAATTAAATACAAATATCATTGAATTATTTCTCCGAGTGGCTTTTATTGAATTAAAATTTCACAATTATTTTAAATTAAATAATTCTTTTTTAGTTCCATTAATTAATTTAATTTATAAAACTAAAAATTAAATTAATTTGTTAAATTAATTTTAAAAACAAGAATTTAATTTAAGATGAAATTAATTTTTAAACCAAAAAAATAATATTTAAATAAATTAGTTTTAAAACATAAATTAAATTACTAAATTAATTTACTTTTTTATCTTATATTGAAAATAAAAATGCCCCAAAAACCTTATTAGAGACCAGTGTAGGTCTCTATGAACCTGAAAAGGCCCCTTCATGGTTGTGCTAACCCCGTATAGGAAGTTTCATAGTCATGAATGTCCACCCAAACCCATTTTAGGTTGGTTCGACCCACCTGGCCCAAATCGGGAAGGTCTGCTGAAAACAGCAGGGCACCTCCAGGGATTTAGGGGAGGTGGTCGATTAGAAGTGTCATAAATTGATGGTCACACTCTTTCTTATCTTGAACTCATATCAGGTTGTGACTCCATCATCAGTAACAAGCTTCTTAAAGGGGAGGAAATAGGACACCATACTGTCTTAGGTGAGTCTAGTGGGAATGGGGTCATGGTGCCTAGATGCCTAATTTGGAAGGAATACGGTGGTGGGAGACAACTCAGACTTGAGAGGAGAAAGCATCTAGTTGCACCTCTGTGTAGAGGGGTGGTAGAGGTGATTCCATTAAATGGGAAAACCATATCTGGAAAAGTTTTATCAATAGGTGTCCAAATATGTCCTCGATCAGTTCAATGGAAACACCGAGTAGAGAGAGGACTACCGCAAGGGTGTTCATATGGTCGACACACTCTGTAGCCTGGTTCTGCAAGTTAGCTAGATCTGTGGATCTGAGGGTAGTGGTGAGAGCCGAAGGTGGATGGAGAACGAATAATGGTGAGAAGTAGGATCATCAATTAGTGGGCTCTTGATCAAGGATGGTGGGGGCGGTCTGATAGGTGGGCCAAATGCCTTTGAATTTTTTTTCTACCAACATTCGCAGCCAAATTTTTTTTTATTATGGAATAAACCACAATAGGACCACCATTTTTTGATAATAAATTCACCAGAACCCTCCATATTTTTATAAATCCTAATGTTTTTTCATTGAAAATATTATTATTATCTTCAACTATTATTTTATTTACTCTATAAAAATTATACATTGCTAGAAATAACTATTCTGGTGACTGGATGCTCACCCGGTGATTATTTTTCATCAAAAATTATTTTTCTGAGGATTTCCATGCATTTAAACATATATTAATAAATATTTACATCTGAAAATTATCTTAAAAACATGTAAATTATTTCAATATGTATTTAAAAATATAAAATTACTACAGAATAACCATGGAATGTAAGATCGAAATGTCATCTGGGTGTTGGGACTAAAACGACTCCCTCAATTAAAATTTATTCAAAATTTAACTTTTAATAGGATTAAATGAATCCCATGTCCCATAGATACCAATTGATGGTACTATGAACTCATTAAAATTCCCAAAAATATAATTTTAATATTTTTACACAGAATATCAACATGATCTCATCGAAGTCGTCGAATCGTTTCCTGGTTTATTCCAATCATCTTTTAAGATGAGTTTTGAGAAAATAAAATTAAAAACATAAATACTCAGTTTGAGTCAAAGAAGCACGCGATGTCTCCAAATTTTTTGTCATTGATGCTTGACTAATACGAAGATAAATTTTTCTAGATCATCTACAAACACTTCAAATAATTTTCATGAGAGATGATTGTCTAAATCTAGGCGCCAACACAAAATTTTGATGACACCTTCTATGATCCAATAATCACCTAATCACCTTGATTGTGATGTGTGACTGATGTCTTAATCTCAACACTTCGATCTAGACCCCCTCACTCTAGGATGTGGGAGAGAGAACTTGAGAGAGTGTGACAATGAATATTGTATGGAAAATACCTCTCCTTTTTTATTTAGTGGGTGTTGGGATATTATTTAGTATTTCCTCTCTAGTCCCTGAATAATTTTCATGATATAAATGACATATTATGACTACTGTACTGAGTCATAAATATTATTATCACATTATTGTAATATAAAAAAATATGTTACATGATAATAACTGAGGCCTTTACTCAAAAAATCACTCCCACAAATATTAAATGATCCATGAATATTTTAAATTAATATTAACTGAAATAATATTTACATGTATTCATATTAAGACTTGAAAATACATTTAATAAATAAATATAATTCTAATTATTCATTATGTGAACAATATGAATTTATTTATTTATTTGATGATCAAATATCCTGGGACAAAACCCGTACCCTAGAGGGTGGGCCCACCTTATGCAATATACCAATTTAACTGAATAGGATATATTATTGAATATTCAAATATATGTGACCCTTAAGGAACTTATCTCAATGTAATTTAATACTATTCACAATCCTATAGTGGGATGTAGAAACCTATAATAACCCTTAAATAGATAAACATAGTTATAACAACAACAAAAAACATACGTATATGAAATGTGTAATATAATCTCAATATCATTAATATCTCAAAAATAAGGATGTACACCCATGTCATTGTCATTTTCCATCTTTATTATTTTTTGATTTGACAAGATTGATATACTATCGACTTGTAGGGACATAGTCTTATGACTATAATACCATTCTATGAAATGTCCCCCAAGATATATAACTTTATTAACCGGAAAGTGGAAAATACTTTCTTGATCATTAAATAGATTTCATACCACAAATGATGCATCCAAAAAAATCTACATTACAATCACTTCAATATCATGGTATTTTTCAAGAATTAGAGTATGAAATCAAATGGCACATTATGGTATTGATCCCAAGTCAAAAGACCAATACACATGACTATATATAGAAATAACCAATGCAACCCAAAACATGCGGTGTTCATATTTTTAGTGTTTTACTCATGATCTCATTACTAGAGATAACCAAGTTTGAACTTAATGAGAAGAAGCCTCAATTTTTATGATTCCCTAGCACCAGATAGTAAAACAATTTCTGTTTCCAGTCTGTAATATATATCTAGGACATATGAAAATTTTATATGATTAATTTTATAGTATCACAAGGTTATCATTATATCTTGGTATCCTATATAACCTTTTGATATGATATTTAATCAACAAACATTACCATTTCAATATTGGATGAAAAATACAATTCATAAAAATTGTAAGAAACAATCATGTATAATTATATATATAAATGATATGGAAATAAAATGTAATATATAGGTGGGACTAGGGAACCCACTATTACAACATATATAACTCTTCATAGTCATAAGATATTAAAATGAAGGGATCAAAAAAATTCAAAATAATTTTCAGAGTCTCGATATCAAATGGATAATAAGAAAATATCAAAGTGTACACTAAGGAGTATCCATTTTTTAGTATGGATTATTAGTCTATAAACAAGATATTATTGAGTATAATGGTGGAAGGAGAGGATCAAATAGTGTCTTTCTAATCCTTAGGTTACCATAGTGAAGTAGTGAATGCTAGCAGATCAATGGATGGATCAGCTAAGGAAATTGTAACCAATATTAATACACCCTCAAGTGAAGGGGGTAGGTTTGTAGATGGATCTAAAAAAACAAAATCTTGACAAGAATAATTTCAATGATTTTTTTAGGGGAAAATAAAACCTCAACAAAAATAAGGATAGATGAAAGAGAACCAAGGGTTATTTCAAATCAAAATCTAGATCAAAACAAAGGATCACTTTTAGAATTTTCATGGATTTTATAACTATGAAATTTCCAACTCCTTGAAAATGCACCTTAATGTTCAAAATTCCAATCATTAGGTAATTAATAAACCTTAGGATTCATTCTCTATTGTTTTTTCTGGTCTTAATAAATTTTCTTATCTTTTTTAGATTGTTAATAACTGATCATCTTAGGTAGAAGCACTATGGGTCTTTAGAAACACATCATCTGGGAAGGTTGAGATCCTTAGTAACGTTGATCATATTGTTATTTCCATGTATCAACATGATAATATGATAATAATTTTCAGTTTTATCTATGATTGGAAAAGGTATCATGATAGAATGCTATTATGGAATAGTATTAAAAATCTAAAGGACAATATATTTTATCCTTGATCATCCTTAATGACTTTAACACCAATATTTTTTCTACTGAGAAAATTTGGTAGATATATTCTTCTATTTCCCTCAGGAAGTTAAAATATTATATGCACAGAAATTATTCGGTATATATTAATTTGGTTTGTGAAAAATATAATTGGTATATAAGATACCTTGATATCATGGGGGTAGTATGATATAGTCTTCTATCAAAAATGAGAAGTATTTGGAAAACATATATTTTTTCAAAATCATTGGTATACTTAATATTAATTTACTCCATCACCAAATTATTGTTACATTCATTAATTTTGGGATTAAATTAATATTATCTTTTAGATTTATTAATTCATGGGACGGGCTTCCGTATTGTGAGAATCTAATCTTTGATTTTTGGAGTACTATATATTATAGTATAGAGTATTATACTTTTATATTGAAGTGTAAAATATTAAAATATAATATTAATAGCTGAAAAATTTATACAAACAGTTGTACGTATAATGAAATAGACTCTATAGAGGAATCTCTTCATAATGTGTAGGAGGTATCTAGTGTATAAGATTTTATCAGGGATAGATCACGTGATGTTCCCTTTTCAGTCAGGTTAAACTATATTCTCTCAGTGAAATAAATGATGAAAAAACCCTTAAAATCAAATGGATCAAGGAGGGGTATAAAATTTTTAATACATCAAAAGAGTTTAAAAAAATATAATATATCATTCATTCATAAATGTGGAGGATAATGTTTTTAGGATAAGTATATAATATTAGAAAATATTTCTTCCTACTATTGAAACATCTACAATGGTCATATGGTGGAGGGTATTTGATGAATTATATTAATCCTAATATTGTCTTCTCTATAGATAATATAATGGTTAAAAATATCCCTATAGAATGTCAAATAAAAGATTCTACGTTATGTATAAACAGAAGTAGTTCTCTTGGACAATAAAGATTATCTAATTAATATTTTCATATTATTGGGATTCAGTTAATGTGGATGTTTGAAAACTAGCCTCCTGATTTTTTCTTAGTGGAATAATTACTCAATGTTACAATGTTAGACTTCTCAATTTGATTCATAAAGTTGAAAATTATTTTGATATTCATATCTTCAATAAATTTCCCCTTTTTAAAAAAATTTACATGGTTATTAGAAAAATTCTGGATAACAGGCTTGCTATTATTTCTGTAAAAATCAATTATTGATATCAATTGGGTTTTTTAATGGAAGATAAATTCAATATTTCACTGGAACTACTACTGAATGTTTTAGTATACTTAGATGATCCAGATTCAATGGTTTCATTTCTCAAAATCTTCATATCAAGAAGGCTTTTTGACACAATGTATTATAATTTCATTTATAATGGGATACACATATTTGGATTTTTCTACACTTTCAATAGTTGGGTGAAGACTCATTTTGCCTCATCAAACATCTCAATTCTCATTAATGGTTCTCCAAATGGGTACATAAAGTTCTCTATAAGGGTGTGAATCTATGATACAATTACATATATTATTTTCTATATTTCTAAATATATCCATACAATATTTGTTTCTCACATGGTTGAACAGGGTAGGCTAAAAATGAATCAAAATACCTGGTCTCTTACTTTCTATATGCATTGTCTTTGCACCGATGATATTATAATTTTTAAACAGGGTGGGAAAAGGAATATATGGTACCTTAAAAACATTATGTGTTATTATGAATACATTTTTGGTAAATCCATAGTTGGGTAAATTCATTCATTTATTTTGGGAACATGATCCCACATTCCAAAAAAAGAATATTTTTTCCAATTTGGGTATTAAAGATGGATCCACTAATTTTACTTATCTTGAGGGGTCATTAATCTAGGGGAGCCCTAATTCCATTTAGTTTAATGAAATTATTTTATAGATAAAAAATAAGCATTCAACATGGGAAGTAATGAATCATTCAGTGGTTGGTAGGTTATGTTAAATTGACAATTTTTTCAAAGATGGTTCATTCATTTGTGATATAAAGATGGCCTATGGGATTTCTAATGTAGCATAATATTTTCATCTAAAACATCATTTTGAGTGGGAAAATTCAATAAAGTAAAATGTTCACGGTCCCTTGAAAAAACACATTAATGATCTATTGGTAATGGTTGGTGGGGAATCCAGATTATAAATTTCATTAATGAATCCATCTTATCTCAGTTTACTTGGAATATTAACAATAATACTTATAATTCTATTGGATTTATCAATAACAGATTCATACTAATGATATAACAAGAAGAGTATCCTTACATGGGCTCTTATATATGGAATACTGTTAAATAATCGTAATAATGTATTAGAAACATCTAAAGATGGATTGTTAATAAGAATTCCTATCTCAAATTCTGGATAGATAACGTGATTGATCATTATTTCTATGAGGATTTTCAACCTCATAACTCTTTAATTGATTCATAGATATCTATCAATGATTTATTTGAGACATATAAACTTATAATTCTAGATGAGGTTATGTGAAGCATTAGTGATTATTTCTTTTCACTATTTTTGGGTTTTTTGGCTTGGGAATCTACTAGGAATGGCATGATGAAAAGTCTCTTTTTCTTCTAGCATATTTCTGGTGGCTCTTATAATGAAATAGTGAGAATAACCTACTTTATAAAATCTTGGATCATGAAATACCAATTTACTCTTATTTTGTGACTATGAAATAATATAACTCCCATTTATTCATGTTTATAATTCTCCATTGTTTCTTTGGGTTCTATGTGTTCTTCATGGAATCTAAATGTGAGGGATTTAGAGCACCTATTCTCAGTTGTGCAATGGGTTCCACACTAATGAAGGAGATATTCAACCTATTTGAGTTGTGGAAAAATGTCTTGGACTCCTTATAATCACAATTTATGCTTTAAAATCGAGTCACCTTCTCTTCTCAACATCAAAAACACTTCTTAGTGGCAGTAGAGAAGATTCTATATGTGATCTGGTTAAGTCACATTATTATGATACAAGAGGTTACAAAATTCTATCTACGATCATAATATTTTAATATTATTATTTTTATCAAGGAATTAAATTTCTTAATTCAATATTTTTATGAAAATGAGTTTATGGAATTTACATTGACTATAAATATGGGATTTTTCCGAAATTACACGTTGATTATTGGAACTATTGGGGTGTTCAAGAAACCTTCCTAACTAAATTGAATTAAAATAATCTCATATAGCTCATCAAAAGGTAACCCTATTCCCATGGGGTGTGGAGTATATTTTTGGGATTATAATGGTCTGATTATTTTTTTTCTATGGATAATCTGGAATGTCATCATATTTTAAAGAAGTAATGTAGGGTGTTATCAGTTATATTATCTTCCCAAAGGAGAAAGTTTGGAACAATTTATGGATGAAAGGTGACTCCACTATGATCCTTCAAGATGTAATGGGTGTTATGTTATATATTCCATTGAGAATCACCACTCGCTAGATATAATGTATTGAATTTCTTTTTTGATGAAATTTCATTGTTACACATGTCTTTCGGGAGGTGGATATGGTTGAAGATTGGATTACCAATAAAGGGGTAGTAAGGGATCTCACTTTGTTAGATAAACATCTAGTAGATTTAGACTCAATTTATATAAGGTATTTTATTTTAAAAACTCATCCTTCAAACTTCTATAATTTACGTTTCTTATTGATAACTTCCTTTCCAATTTTGTTAAGGAACCTATTTAAAAAATGTTTCTTGAACACAACCTAATTTTAATAATGACTTTTTAATAAATGAGTAGTAATTGTCATACTTAAATCATTTATCATATGATATATTTAATTAACGGTCTATAATATATAGATAATAAGGTTATAGTTATTATACACGATGTTTGAATGTGTATGAATAGAGTAAAGACTTAAGGTAAGTTATTTCCATCTCACATTTTTATTCTATGAGATAAAAACAATGTTTACCACCTATTTCAATTATGTGGTTTAGATACTACCAATTTTAAATCTTATATCATGTATATCACAATTATAAATATATTTAACGGTTCATTTTAGGTTACACTTTATTGGGGATTATGGTTCAGAATATTAATATAGTTTTAAAGGATTTATTTCTCAAAATTTACATCAATGAGACACATACCATATTCAATATATATTTCTTTTATATAGTCTTTGTATTATGAATGAATGTATTTTATGATTCTTCTCCAAAATATTATGGGTATTACTAATCTTTTGAGGATATACCCTTAATGGGAATTGTGTTTCAAATATTTCCAATTTGTTTATGGATTTATGTTATAATATAATCCATTATCATAATTATTTTTTGATTTAGTCTCCAATGATGATGTTTTATGATGTACCTTTCATGATTCCTCATGAATTTTAGTGTCCTCTAGTAATTCATGATATTTTCAAGTAGTAGTACTACTTTTCGTATAAATGTTACATAAAATAATTAAGAAAATATTTTTAAGAAAAATATTCTATATTTATCTATTCGGTCGAAAACCATTTTTCTTCGAAATCCATGTCATATAAAAATGTTTTAGATATTATTTTAGATATTATTTAATTTTTTTTAAAGAAATTTTTTACCCTTTTTGGTATTTTACAAAAACAATTAAATGGAATCATCATTTTTTTCTAAACAATTCACGATTTTAATTTACTAAAAATAATATAAGAGTACTTATTTTAATGTGTATGACATGAAAATAATTTCCACTATCATGACCATTATTTTCATTGATGAATCCTTTAGAAAATTTTTAGGTTTTTTTCATTGAAAACAATTTTAGAAAACAAATCTACTTAAAAATTTGGTTTTCAATCTAAAGTTATTTTCTTTTAAAAATGATCCATGTGATCTTTCAAAATAATTTTCCATCTAAAATGGAATCCTTTGATGTAACTTATTATTTGCATGGGATATGATAAAATTAATCCATTATTATTCTTTATTTGGATGGTTTATGAAGTTAGGATTTTTTTAAAACCTATTTCACTTAAATATTTAATCCAACAAATACATATTATGAAATTATTTTATTCTTCCATGTGTTATGTTATGATGAAATATTTAAATGGATATGAAAACTCTATTTTTATCACATGTAGTGATATAATGTAATTCTTTGTAAACCCATTTCATTTAATTTCATATCATATAATGAATTAGTAATGATTTGGTGGGCTAATTATGTGTGAATTTTGTAATGTGAAGTGTTAGAAAAATATCTCCCTACAATGCATTGGGTAGATATGGATAAATCATCTGTAAATATCTTCTTCATGAACCATATTATATGATAAAAATGTTTTTAATGAACCATATTAAATTTTTAGAACATTTTTCATGAACTTAACTACATCTTCAAAGTGTTACGATTGAACCACATTACATGTTCACAGTGTTATGCTTGAACCTGATTACATATTCAGAGTATTCTATATGGACCAATTCTTCAGGTCCCATATGTTTTTTGTTGACCGGGTTTAATGTCCACAACTTTATGTAATATCTTTATTTCATGTCCCAAAAATAATGAGTGAACCTGTCTCTATTTATACATATTTACAATGTTACAAGCTACTATTTAAGCCACAATTTCACGTCTTAGGATAATGTTATGATCTCATCACTCATGTTCTTTACTTTACGTATGATTCAAGACTTATGTAAAACTAATATTCTTCCACGACTCGTTTTTATGTTTTTTGTGAAGGGTTTGGTTTTCAAAGATATGATTATGTTATCATTCCCTTCTGTTCATGCAATGTTTACATATCACCCTTTTTATCCTTTTATAGAATCCTAGATTCCCAATTCATATATTTCTATTCCCTAGGTTATGAATAAAGGTTTTAAGTATGGTAATTTTTTGAGAGTACTAAAGTATAAGATATATATTATATATGTCTAAGATATATCACCAAACTATAAAATTATGTACTGATTATCCAAATACACTAAACTATTATTGTCATTATGTGTCTGTTTGTGTAATTTATTAAATATTCATTAAAAAATATGTAATATCTATGTATGAATATCTTTGGTGTCTATAGATTGTATGATAATAAGGGTTTGTTTTAAATTTCGAAACTAAGATGAGAAGACTATTGTGGGATCCCTATTGATATTTATAATTATATTTCCAGTTATAAAAAAATATTATCTATAAATATGAGTCAAATGAGTAAATATATAGAAAAATGTTCTATAATTTTTTTTGAATGGATAGAGTGGGTGATTTCTGTAAAATTGAATCCCTATCATGATATTACAAGTGGATGTTTATATTTTGCAGAGGTGCATAGGGTAATAACTCTTAAAAGGATGCATTATGTTTGACCCGATCTTCACATAGTGAACAAAAAAGGGCCTTGATTCAAACTTGTTTTAGTAATCATACAGATATGTGTTGAAGATTCATTAACTCTTTTTGAATCATCTTAAATTAGTTTTATAGACGATGACTTTGAATGACTTAGGATAACCATAAGGTTTCATAGATTAAAAAGAATGTTTCATGATTTAGACATACTATAAGTGATTTTCATGATTATTTAGTTCCCAATTAGGATTAATGTTTCTCACACTATACTTGTTTTTTCATTTTAGTCAATAGTGTGAACCAAAATGATCCTGGTTAACTGTTAATGTTATTGAAACTTTATTGATGAGTAGTGAAATGGGATGATGACTTGAGTGATGGATATTGTGATACTTACTAATTTGTTTCCTTAGAGAATTATTAACAATGTGAAACTTAACCAAATATTGTAATCCCCAATGAAGAAATGGATAGAGTTCACTGAGGGTTCATGTATTGGATACCATGATTGAATGGTGATTTAGATTCCTATATGTATAGAATGTGGGATGAAGGACTGTAGGCAATGTCTCATAGAGACGATAAGATGTTTTGGTTATGGAATTTAAGAACACAAAGCAAGTAAATATATAAAAAATTAATAGTTATGTTAATGAAATGGATGAAAATAATTATATCACTAAGGTATCAATGACTATTGAATTTTTTAAATTTGTAATGTATTTGAATTTTTAAAATCGATGTCCTAAAGATAAATATTTTGAAGAGAATCATTAATTTGGTTTGATTAATGGTTTTCTTATTGATGATAATGGGACTAAGAATGACATACGAACAGAAAATTGTTTTAAGGAATAATATGATGAAGGGTTTGAGAATGGAGTTGTATGATTAATGTATTTATGTATTGGAATTTAATGATTATGATATATGAATCCTAAAATATATTCGGATTTTCTTGTATAATTTTTCATTATGTTGTTTAAAAAACATGTTAAATGGTGTTGATGGAATAGAAAAGTTATTTAATGGCACTGTGATATTTTTATTAAAGGAATATCAACCCATATATATTCTAGATATTTAGATAAAGATGTTGGGGTAAAGAGATATTAGATAAGAATAAGAAAATTGGATAGTAATGATGACCATGGAAATGATTAATGATTTAGTGAAACGGTGGTTTATGATATCATTGATGGGCTTTGAAACATTTATTTATTTATTTAAAATATGAAATATTAAATGGTTTCATGTAATTTATTAAGATTCATGTATGTATTCAATTTGATTTTTTTATTTCATGTTATTACAATGTCACAATAAATTAAATGATGAAAGTATTCACATTCTTGGTATATGTTAATCAAGAGCCACATTATTATAAAAGGTGGATTAATGTTAAGTTTATATTGATAAATTTAATGACCTCATATATAAATTTTTTATTTTTGTAAGGGTTATAAGGATTACCATTTATTTACCTATGGATTATATTGTAGAGAATAACATAATGTTTCATAATTTGATGATTTTTACATGTTCGATAACAAATGATAACCTTTTTTATCTAGAGGTATAAGGAATGTATCATCATTCTATTATGGATCTATTTATCCACTGGTGCTTAAATAATAAAATTTTCAACTTCATTTATTGGAGTACGAAATTAAGCGGAAATAAATTTAATCACAACTAATGTATAAAATTGTACTTCTGATAGAATGGAAATCTGTGACCTCGATATGTCATCCCTTCTAAAGATTATAATCATATAAGGATATTATCCTATCAATTGGATCATCCATATAACCTCTGTTAGGATCAATATATATTCCATGTAGTTCTCCTAACGAAGTACATACCTGATCTATCACATGCACTGAAGTCATAGGTCATATCGTTGGAGCATGATATTACCTATGAGGAACAACAGGTAGATATTATGGATTTCATAGAGAGGGTTATACAAAACAATACCACATACCTGATCAATGTTTTGTGGTGAAACCTCCCTCTTGAGTTAGATACATTGGATCATGAGGATATAATGAGGCATAAGCATCTTCAATTATTGTTATCAATGTGATGAATTTCAAGGAGAAATTATATTTATGGTACTTATAATGCAACAACACAATGTTTTTTTCATATATTTATTTACAATAAATATATTATTTTTGAAAATATTTATTAAACACAACACAAAGATTATCCTGAATTACATGAAACACTATGTTTATTTTACGTTATAAGTAATACTGAGTTTTAATAAAATTTGACATACAATTAAAATATTATTATGATTGTTATATCCTAACCAATATAATGGTGGGTACAAATAAGAATAACTAAATTATGAATATATTTGGTTTAACCATGAATATAAAATTAATTCTTTGGGTCAAATTAATTAAAAATGAAAAAATTGTATTTGATAATAAAGGAAATCATTTTTTGAAAAAATAATTTTATGTAAAAATTTGTTTAAGATAAACAAATTAAACAACCCACTTTTTAATTATTTAAATTAAATTTATCGATTACATATCTAATCAACTATTTAAAATTCATCTCATGTGTTTTCAATACAATATATTAGAATAAATCAATTTTTATTCATAAAACTATAATTGTTTTAAAAAACATTTTTCTCGTCATATTTTTTCACTTATTTTTCAAAATGATTATTTAAACATTTTGAAAAAATATTTAAAAAAATATAAATAATATTTTAAATTATAATAAAAAAATATATTTGGATGACATTTCGAGAATTTTCATAAAATATTTATTTTTTATGAATAATAAAAAACAGTAACTTTTATTTGAGAACATTCTTTTCATTTAAATCATATATTAATTTATGTTATAAATTAAATTAGTATTAATGTAAATTTATTTAAATAATATATCAATTTGTAGAACATACGTCATTGTTATCATTTTCACATTTAATTTTGATTTAATAGCTTTGTAAATATTAAACAATTTTATCATTGAAAAACCACGTTATTATCACATCAACAAGGTTAATTTTAAATTATATATTTCAAATTATATGATTTTAATATGGATAAAAAATTAAATATTTTTAATACACATAATTTATATTGACATATATGGGCAATGAAATGTTTTTACAACACTGAATAGTGAAATTGAAAAAAATTAATTACCATTTTTAAGGTAAAAATGGTTTTACTGCGGGTTTACCTAAAATAATATAGGTTAAAATACATTAAAAAATTTATAAAATATACATTATGTCCATATGTAGACCAAATAATGTATAATACCTGATAATATTTAATCTTGGACCATTTCTTCCTATAAAAAACGTTTTTATAACAATTTGTTTTGAAACAAATTACTAGTGTACCACTCAATTCACTTATAAAAGGACACCAAATATCCTTTCTTCTTAAAAATATAATCCATTTAGGATCAGAAAATACCTTCCCAAATAAAATCCACAAATTCCAGCAGTCATTACATAAGCCAGAATTTTTGATTTAATCCAACCAAGTAAGTCTTTTGGTGAAAACCTGTTATGGTTATCGGAATAAAAGGCGATATTCTTCAACAAGAATTATAATTTTATTTCTTCATGAAACTCAAAAAAATTCATTAATCCATGATTATATAATAGAAAATTTATATTAAATATATGAAAATGTTTTTATGTTTGGTCAGTGACATTAAACCATCCCTTTATCCATCAAATGGGTTTCAAAATCATAATTCATGCGTACGACACAGTACCACCTTCCAAAACAATGTCATCAATTTTTACATTACAATCTATAATAGTTGTGTATGTGATGGATATACAATATATATTTGATATATATATCATAATTAATAAACATTAGTAATTATATCATATATAAATTTGTAAATGTTTATTATGTAGGTGAAATAATAACGTTGTTCATGCCTACAAATGAATACATCCTCTTGAAGCAATGTGACCTGTTTTCACTAATGATTTACATGGATGATAAAATGGATAATGTTAATCATTATGTGTTAAATAAATGAAATATTAATAATATTAATTAAATATATATCATTCTGAAAATGTAATATATCATTTTGTTTCTTATTATTTCACTCACCAAAATATTATAACGTTGTTTCTATATGTGTGGACTACTGCATTCACCAAGTTATGAAACCATATATTTTCATCATCACACCACATGGATGATATGTATAAGTATATTTAAATAAAAAATATTTAATTTTTTATATTATTATCATTCAGTAATATTAGAATAATATTTATCTTTATTCTATATAGATTTCTAAAAAAATGGAATCAATACTCAAGCGTACGTACTACCAACCGTCTCCAGGATTGTAACATACTTCATTCCTCAATACCATATTTTATGATTGGTCTAAAAATTATAGTTGATATATAAATATGATAACTATTTTTTGATAATTATTATATATATTATGGAATAATGATCAAAATAAGTAAAAAAAAACAAAACATATATGAAAAACCAATTTATTACTACCTAAAATTTGATTTTAACATGATGTTTTCAATAAATGGGTAATAAATGGTCATAAAAAATCATATATGGTATGATATATATTATTATGTTTTTAAAATATATGTATAGTAATGTTATATTTATTATACATGGAATTTGATTTTGTGCAAAGGATTTCAAAATAGAAGGTAAGGGATTTATACTTCACTTTTTTATTTGTTTGAGACACATGTCATATTCACAACCTATTTATTGTGGGTGTTGTACATACTTCCCAGTTAAAAATTAATTTCATTAATATCCTTGTTTTCATTGGATTTAATGTTTCATGTGCTTTTATTCTTTATTAGGGAATACGATTTAAATTTTTACTAATGTTATAGGGTATTTTTGTATAAATTATTACTTTTGTAAGACACATGCCATATTCACAACCTATTTATTTTTTGTGGTGTATATAATTCACTTGAATAAATTATAAGATGTTTATCCTAAAAATTATTGGTATTATTTTTCCATTTTAGAATCTCTCTTTCTGGGGGACTATGTTTCAACTTTTAGCAATGTTTTAATGAATTTATATTACAATTCCATTATTTTTCAGGATGGTTTATGATTAAGTCTCCAATGTTTATATATTAATATATAAATCATAATAATTATCATATATTTTATTCCCCAATATTTACTCATTATAATTTAATGTAATACTATCATTTTCCAACTCTTTTATAATTAAAATATTTTAGAATATGTTTTTCTGAAAAATATTCTTTATTTCCCACTTAGGTAGAAAACCAATTTTATTCCAAAAATATGTTTTCTTAAAATTAATTATAATTTTTTTTCAGAAATATGTTTATTACATTAGAATTTTTTTATTAAATATAGTCCTGCCATTATTTTAATTTTTAAATATTTCTTAAAAGGAACTCTCATTTCATTTTCCAAACAATACCCATTTGGATTTAACCAAAATTGGGAATGGAATCATTATTTTACCAAATAAGGAATGCATATAATTTCTTCCATCATAGAAATTATTTTATATAATTAATAATTTATAAGTTTTCAAGAATATTTTTATATGAAATTACTTTCATTATTGTTTACATTTTAAAATTTTATTTTCATCGAAAAGTTTTTTCCTCATGAAATGATCCATGTGATGTTTAAAAATCAGTCTCAATCTAATATGTCCTTATTTTATATAACATTTTCATTCCTTGGGATAGTGTAAATATTTACCTTTAATGTTAATTATCTGAATGTTTTATTAAGTGAATATTTCTATGAATCCTATTTCCCTTTCTTGGATTATACCATGAAAATATTCATAGGAAATTTGTTTCTTTTTCCATGGGTTAGGTCATAATGAAATGGTGAAATGATTATGCAACCTAACTATTTTACATAGGTCATAATAAGTTTATTTTTTTAGAAATTCCATTTCATTTCATGGGTTTTTATATGAGTAATATTTTATGTTATTGTTGTAAACATTTATTTTATTTTCATTATGTGATGGATGGGTCCCATATCTCCCTCAAATGCATTAGGTCAATATTTATAACTCATGAGTAAAAATTATAATCATGAACCTGATTAAATGTTCAAAATTTTCTGAATGAAGATGAATACATGTTTACAATATTTTTTAAGGAAGTTATTACATGTTCACAATGTTACGCATGAACCTGATTACTTGTTCACAATGTTAAGTTTGAGCCTAATTACATGTTCACAATGTTGCATCATCCCTTATTATATATATATATAATGTTATATGTGGACCATGTTTGATTTACATAATATTATTTAGGGTCCTAATTTCATGTCCTTAACTTAATCACTAATGTTTCCCAATTTATACTTGTTCACAATGTTATGATCTAATGTGTATATTACAATCACATATCTTATACCAATATTATTGTCTCATGGACCATGTTCTTTGATTTTATTATTATTAATGTCATACGAACTACCAATATTGATTTCATGACTCAATATTAGGATACATTATATGAAGGTTATATTTTTCAAATGTTATTCTCATATTCTCATACACGTATTCTCTTTCAATGTTTACATATCTCCCTTGTGTTCACACATTATTATGTTTCATTTCCCCAAGTTATGAAGAAATGTTATAAGCAGGGTATGTTTTTTAAGATTAATAAATGGTAAGATCGTTATGGGATATGTTTAATATCATTCACCAAATTAGATGTTTCATACCCAGTCATTAAATACAATAATATATTATGGTCCTCAAATGTATGTTTGTGTAATGTATTAATATTTCATATTAAAAGATACAATATATTTGTATGAAAATCCTAAATAGAAATAATTATAAATAGTTCTATTTAAGAATAATTTTTGTTAATTCTCATTTTGTATTATGGGTTGAAATAGTTACCATAAATTCTTACAAAACATCATCATCATGCTTGTACAAGAAATATAAAAATAAATTCAATAGTATTAAAGACATTAAGAGTAATATTTTTGGGGTAAGTTATCATGTTATATTAATTTTTTACATATATATAATGTAATACATATTGGATAAATATTTTTATTGTAACTAAATTTGCATCATGACGTTTTCTTAAAATTTCAATAATGTTGGGTGTGCTAAAAATGGCATGTATGGGGTTTTATGTAAATATTAATTTATTAAAGTATTTAAAATTATTAAAAACATTTATTTGAAAAAATTAATAGGATAAGGTCTAAAATATCATCCCTTAGTCACTTATGAGTTTGTTCTTCTTTTATAGTAACATTCTTGACCCCTAAAGATTAAATAATTTAATATTGTGGTAATCGTAAAAAGGGATAACGATAGCTTAAAAATAAGAGATGAGTGATACAAATCACCTAAAATAATGTAAATTCAATATTATGAGACTATTTAGACTTATATTCCCCATATTTTATAAATATTTTAATTTTCCCACTTGAGTTTGATAATTTGTTTGTTTTAAGTTAATGATTTAATTAATTCCAAGGGTTCAACTCTTAATTCTTATATAACAACGCAACCTCTCATCTATTAATCACACTATTGAGATAGTTATCTCAACCAAACCCTTAAAACCCACTTTTTAAAGTCATTAGAAACAACATAGTGGTTTTATTTTTCTTAAAAGACAATCCCCAGTGTCATTAAGGAGATATCCCAATGATGTAATTTATAAATTAAGTAATCATATTTATTGAGTGTTTTTTCACTTATAATTCCTCAACTTCCTTAAATTATATCTTCAATATTCCAATATAATGACATCAATATATCGCATATACTAAGATGTCATTATGTTAAAGTAATAACCTTATTTGTTTTACATATTTCATCAAATTAGATATTAATGTGATATTCCCAAAACTAGAAATCCATATGTGGGAGTAATATTATATTATTAGTATAGAATATTGTAGTTCTTAAAGGATACATCAAATTGGTATTCTTGGAAAATAATATATTTACATATATTAAAGTTTTAAACATAAGATACTGTATGAAAATATTTTTATATCATTATTATTCCATCCATCTTATCGGTGAAATTTACACATAGTTATCCTCATGGGTTATAAGGGAAAGTAGAAAAAAAATGAGGTTGAGATCAGATTCTTATTATGGGGTATCATAAAATTGAATCTATAATAACATAAAAAATAATAAGTGTTACAAAAGGAATAAATTAAACATATGAATACATAATCAAATGAAATTGAGTATATAATTTTTCATGGACAATATTGAAAATAAATAGATCACATGAATGAAAATAACTTATTCATTAGTGATAAAACATGTAATTATAGAAAGAAAATTCCATATGATAATCCAAGACATCATGATACTAACATCAAGGATGAATCATATTATAGTAATGAGTAAAAAATACCAAATTATTTATGTCTCATGATATATACCAATCCATCGTGGAGATATATAAAACATGGCCCCCACTATCATATGTTTATGTCAAATGAATTCATCAATGAGAAAATGAATAAACCGTTAAAAATACTTTTTCAATAAATTTTTTTATTAGAATAACAACATAGAAAATGCCAATACTTTTCCCCACATAAATAAATAAGGCTACAAGATCATAACTCATCCATAGATAGATATTAGATAGTTAAACAATATATGGTCAAATTCCCAATAATCATTTATATAATAATAATAGAAACAATATAGAATTGAAATAATTTTCCCCGTGTTAATAAATTGGAAAACATGATAAAAAATCATACAATGATAGAATGTGGATTGGTAAACAATACAGAGTCAAACTTCTACCAATAAATCATATTATAATAAAAAAAACGAATGCCAATACTTTTCCTTGTACCAGTTATTGGGATAAAATTGTCATTACCCACCAAGATATATAAGGTAGATGGTAATAAAAACTTTTTCAACAATACAGTATTCATCCGTATCAAAATAAAAACATTTGGAATACAAATAATTTTCACCATTTATGTAAATCAGATAACATGATCATTACTCATTATGATATAAAATGTGTATCGATAAAAATATATATAGTAAATTTTCCATTAATAATCTATTTTATAATAACATCTTACGATATTACAATAATTTTCCCCATTCCACTAAAAGTTGTAAAATGATCATGAATCACCAAGATAGTGAAAATAGACAGTCAAATAATTCATAATCAATATATAATATATCAGTTATTGTCAATGTAATAGGATGTATCCCTATCAAATAAATAATTAGAAGGGAGTGGTGAAGAGTACATTAAAAGTGTTGACTTATCAATAGAAGTTAGTAATTCAGATCAATGGTGTGAAATCATAGGATAAATCATTCATCATGGTATATAAGGACCACATGTATATCCAAAATCAAATCAATAATGACCCATATATTATAAATGATCGGTTTTCCAGAATAATGTTATGTTATATTGTTTTATATTATTATAAACAAAAAATACATATAAAAAATATTAGATAAATAAATAATATCATAGAAATTGTAAAAAAAACTCATGAATATAAAACATGATATAATGGGGAATTTAGAAAATAGGAAAAAGAGAATGGAAAATTTTGGATCATTATCATTTCCTAGAATTATCTCCATACACAATGACACTATAGAAAAGAAATGAAATATTAGTAAACTAATCAAAATTTTAGAAATAAGAAAATATATAACCTTAGGTTTAATTTTATTCAATTATTTATAAATAAATTAATTGGTATTTATAGGTGGTAATATTATTTTAGGAACAATAGTGTGACCATTGGAATAGTAACATGACTATTAGGAATTATAACAAGACAATTCAGAAAAGTTACCTTACTGGTAGATTAGTAATTTGATCTAAAAATATTAAAATGTAAAATAAATAATATTTATCATGACATATTTAAGAAAATGTAATTATTTTAATTCCAAAAAATAAATACAATGGTTAATGATTCAATGAAATTATAAGAAATTTAAAAAATATATTTTTAAATATATTTCCAAAAAATTATAAAATTTATAATAAAAATTAAAATTACATATGTTATAAACATATTTTCATATAATTAACTTCATTAATAAAATTAAAACATCATAATTATCTAATATTTAATTATGTATAATTTTCATAAATACTTCAATTTTTAGGTGAATAATAAAAATATAGTTTCTTCATAACTGGTATGTTTTAAATGAAATCACTCATGATATAATAATTAATAAATCATCTCTATGATTTTAGGTACGAAAAAAACATGTAAAATACGTTGAATAATCTATGAAATTCAAATTAAAAACCAAAAATGTATTTTCAAATGTCAAAAATGTTAGAGTACCCCTTAAATATATATTTTTTATTTTTCTCCTTTCCATTTGATTAAACTAACAAATATTAATTATAATATGATTGAAAGACCTTAAATAATATAATATTATTAAAATATATACTATAATGTCAAAATAATAATTCTACAATTTTTACTTTAGAAATTATATTGTATTCAATATTTTATTCCAAAAAAACACCTCCCCAAATATAAATATCTTCTGTCCTTCCCCTTTTAATTCCACTCCTCCCTAACTAAGTAAAACAAAAAAATCCCCTCAAATATCCTCTATCATTACCATTATATTACATAGGTGTTTTCTTTATTCACCCAAATCTAATAATTATGGAGGTTATTGTCATATAATATAAGTAACACAGAGAATAGGGTAAGGCTTCATCAATTTTTATCTCATTTTCCTTTTATCTTCTTCTTATTATATATTCCGTTTATTGAAAAATAATTAATGTTAATTAATTACTATATTATAATTTTATTAATAATTTTTCTCCGATATAATTATTATATCTAAAACATATTTTATGTCATTATATTCTTCCTCCCCATTCAACAATGTCCTATAAATGATCAATTAACCACCTATAAAGATATTACCAGATCTAATAATTTTAACACATTCATAGATGGATAATATAAATTTTATATAATATATAAATATGTTACTACATATATTTTAGTATTTTTTTAGTTAAGTTTTCTTTTCTATCAATTTATATGATGAAATATTCAAATCGAAAAAACATATAAAATGTAATGAAAACATGACTTAAAAATTCGTTTTAACATATTATTCCAAAATATATTCTTTTAATTAAATGGATTAAAAGTCACATAAATATATATAATTAATTTAATTTTCCATGTTTTAAGTATACATAGTTTATTATAAGAGAGGTGGAAATTTGACTAAATAAATCTTCGTCTAAGGTCAGGGAATTCTCAAAACCTAACTCACTCTATTTTTTATTATATCCTCTTTCATGTTATTTTTGTTGTGGATATTTATATAAAGAAATAAATATGTCCAAAAAAATACATTTCCCTTTTCATTCATAAGGTATTCGTTTTTATACCTTGTCAAAATTATCTTAATACATTTTTGACGCTTTTTCAGAAATACATTGTTATTTGAAAACCCATCGTTGACTCCTCTTGATTTGTTTTCTCATTAAATTAAAATAATCTTTTATGAACAAATAAAAAATACCTTATTGATTTGGGAACCCCAATTTTTATTCAAGGAATTATTTCATATTAAGTCTTTATGAAACCCTTCTCTTTATATTATATTATTTAATTCATATGATTCTTTTGTGCATCCTTTATATATGGCATGAAATAATATGACTTTTTTTAGTGTAATGAGGTATTGTAGAATTTTATATCTGTTCAATGAAATAGGTAATGTGATATATGTCATTATATTATAGATATGTTTTGTGAACAAGATGCTATATTTTTTCACAACTATGTGTGGTACATGATCACTTTGTTATAATGTTTCATTATTATGCATATTACACATTCCATGCCATTAGTAAGTGTCTACCTCATCATTATGATTTTTATACTATTGTTATGATATTATAATGATTATTATACTCACCCATGTGCTATTTATTCATGGACCTTACTCCTCTATTTTTATTTATCACTTTATTGGGATTTTATCACACCCATTTCATTGATGTATACCCTCATGTGAATATTTGTATTTTAGGGACATTAATGATTTTCGAGGTCTATGAGAAAGGAATTAAATCATATTTATGAGTAGTTTTTTATAAAAAATGGTATAGCCTACATCTCCCAAGATACCAAACCTGTTGATCTTGAAATATATAACTATTTTGTTGTTTGTATTAAAAATGATATAATAGCCTTGTATGAAAATGTTGGGTCACTATTGTCATTATCAAATCATAGTTTACTAAATTTGGAAACTATGACCAGAAAACGTTAGTTACAAAATTAAGGATATGTTTATGTGTAGGTAAACATCATATATATTTAAAAAGTATAACATCACATTGTTTTTGAGGAATAAAATCCATGATGGGATACTATAAGTAGATGTGGATATATAATTCTTGTTCATAGGGTAATAAACATAAAATTGATCATTCTATATTAATTAGACTTGTACGTAGTGCATGCTATATTTGATTTATTTCCCACCTATTTTAAAACTCATGGGAAATATTATTTGGTCGATGAAAATATCAATTCAAACTATTATGAATGATATATGGCTAAAGTAATTATTTCAGTTACACTTAGAATAGAGTAAATTACATGGTCCTAGAAGCATCATTTTCAATGAAATTTAATTATTCATTTATTCATTATTGAATTATTTTTTTATTAAAAAAATTTCTATTCTAGAAAATTGTGTGAACTAGGAGAAACTAGAAAAATAAATTAGTTGAGGGATGTTACATAAATTGTTTTGAAGACATTCCCAATGAGAAGAGATGTGTAGTTAAAAACTTCATGACGATTCTTTCCAAGCTATCCCAAGATATGAATAAAAACCTTAATCATATGCAATATATAACATTTCCAAAAAAGCAAGGAACTATCCATCGATTATTTTATGTAGAAGCTATAACTAATGTATAAAGGATCATCCAATCCACATATCATAGAATAACGGGTTGCCTAAATGGAAAATATCTATTTTATGATCCATTATTCTGTGAAAGAGAAGGATACTCTAGATGTTTACCATTCTGATTGAGAGTTTGATCAATAATGGTTGTTGATAAATAATATAATGTTTAATGGTTAAATGGATGAAAAGGTGTGATAAGAATTTAATAATTTATTTCCTAGAGAGTATTAACTATGAACTACCCGAATAAATATTGAGGAAGAACACATAGAGATTAAAATAGGTGAGTGAATCTATCATGGATTGTGAAGAAAATTTAGAAAGCCTGTCATGATATTCAAGGGGTTTATTGTAAATAATTATATAAAATTGGATTGATCATTTAGTGGTTAAAAACAACATCTTCGAAAGGATCCAGCTATCTGAGACATGGGAGGTTCTGAATAAGAAGTTTCATGTGCTCAATAAGTAGAGATGTATTTTAGATAATAGTTCCATTGATATTAAGATAACAGTGGAATAATTTAATTTCATGCATGGGATAAAAAAGAAAATGAATAAAAGAATATCCATCCAACAACATTTCATTATTGTAGGAATAATAACTATAGTAATTTACTCAAAGGGACGATATAATAATTTAATAATAGGTTAAAAATCTCCCAATAAAATGAATTTTGATGACATAAGAAGATAACGACCAAATAATGGAATAAAGAAGGAACCTCTCAATTCAACACCCATGCTTTAATGATTCTACTATAAATAATCTAGGAATTATTTAATCCAGGGCACCAAACTCTCAGTATTTGAGGGTAAAAAATATTAGAAACCATTATAACTATAAGAGAAAGAGAATTCTTTTTCCATTTCCACTGGTACGTGGAACATGAAAATAAATATGTATATGGTATACATCCTATTAACTCAAAAATGAAAAAAAATATTCAATTTTGGTTCTTTAAATAACTTTATATATAAGAATTTTTCTACAGACAATCAATAACATGTTCAATATCTTGATATAGATATACCCATAGAAATAGCAAGTGGTGCGATCATTGCAACAAAATTGTTTCACTCTTTTCCCATTAACGTCTGTGGGAGGATTTTTCTATTGAATATAATAATCATCCCCTTCTCAGGACATGATGTTTTTCATTCTTGGTATGGATAGTCTCTATGTCTCGACTCGTCCTCGGGGCCCGTGCCGTGACTACCCCAAGCCCACCTTCCATAGGCCAGGGGCTGGCGACTAGCACCAAAGGCATAAATCTTGATAACTGGGAAGGAATTACCTTTATAAAAGTAAACAAGACACCACAAAGTACAAGAGAAAGTAATACGACTAGTACAAAAGAAATTGTTGAAAATTAAGTGGGCCAAAATACAAACCCAACTGAAAGTACAACTACAACTGAACGAAAGTACAACAGAAAAGACAAGCAGCTGGAAGAAAATAAGCAGCTCCTAGGTCGCCCACCTCAGATCCTACCTGAAGGGTAGGTACAAATAGTGCAGCTCTTAGACCGTCCACCACAGATCCTACCTGAAGGGTAGGTACAGATAGCCTCCACAACGCTCTCGCCCGTCAACCTCCTTCGAGTATCGTCACGTCGTGAAGTCCACCTCCGGATACTGACTAGTCGTGAGGTCCACCTCCGGGTACCATCCAGTCCTCGAACACTTGGCCTCCGTCAGCGCTGCCCGTCGTCTGCAACCAACACAACAAGGTGCGGGCATAGCCCGTTCAGGGGTGAGTATACGATACTCAGTAGGGACCCCGAGACCATCAAGGTCTCACTTAATCTAACAAGGATAACCACAATGAATGATCTCAGCAGATAACCCTTACTTAGGTGTAACCCATACTTATATCTAAGTTATCAAGTAACCCATCTCAATCATGGGGAAACACAAAGGTCATGAAATCAATGGATAACCACTACCTAGGAATATGCCCATACATATACCTAAGTTATCAAGTAACCTATCTCAATCAAGAGGAAACACAAAGGTCATATACTCAGCTCAAACTAGGATTTTCATTATCGAAACCATAACTGCTGAAGAGCTCCGTCTCTAACGAGTACAATGATTTGTCATGACTCTGAGGTACTTCTCACTAACCTAAGACTACTAAGGTACTCCTCCTGTTGAATACTGCGGGTCAGCCACCCAAACATAGTAGTGCTTCCTGCCGGGGTCTGCCACCCAAATATAGTAGTGCATCCCCCCTAATAGCCTGCAGAGGTACTTCTCCTGTCGAGTACCGCGGGTCTGCTGCCTGCTACCAGGCGCTCCGTCCGCCATGGGTCTACACCCAAACACAGTACTGCTCCGTCCACTGAGCTAGTCGACTCACTCCAAGTGGAGTCGGTCAAGCAGTCGTCCGGTCTCAGCTGGATACACAGTCTCCGTAATCCATATGCTCGTCTCCGGGAGGGTCCGCTCGACGAGCTACAGGTCGATACTACAAGTATCACAAAGTCCCACGAAGAAGTATCTCAAAGGACCGCCTCGTCATAGGGGTCTCAACGCAACAGACGGCGCGTCAATCGGATGCCCGGTCTATGACTTATTAGCCTTTTCGTCCTAGGGGCCTGGTTGGTTTCGTGTGCGAACCAACCCGGCCGTATCTCAACTGTACCCCGAACTCTCATAGGGTATACTCAAAGGGACCATTTCTTAACGTGATCACCAACGCCGCTGATAGTTCGTCAAACGGACGTCCGATCTGAAAGTTATCAGCTTTTCCATTCCAGGGGCCCGGTTGGATTTCGAGTACAATCCAACCCAGCCATACTCCAACTGCGTCCAAACCTCAGGCAAAGTATGCTAAAAGTTCTTTCTCATCAAGAGTAATCCAAAATAGTTGACGGTACGTCAATCAGACGTCATGAACTCAAGTTATAAGTGTTTCCGCTCCGAGAGCCCGGTTGGTTTCGGGTTCGAACCAACCCGGCCACACTCAAAGTTCTCCGAAACCTTGAGTGTAATATACTGAAACGACCATCTTGATCCAAGGATCCCAACTCAACTTACTGGGTGTTGATCGGAGGTCTAAAACCCAAGTTATGGGCAAATGACTGAAAACAATCTGAAATGGGGGTTTTGGGCCCGGAACGACCAGGCCCACCCTGGGCGGCCGGTTGGCCCAGCGCGAGCGCGCCCCGCACGGCCAGCTTGCCCGTGCCATTGCGAAAAAGGTGGGGGAGGCTGCCCCCCTTAATTGAACTGCGGCCCCCACGTGGGGGCCACTCTCTTTGACAGCCGGGGGTTACAACCCCCGGTCTCCCCCTGGTCCCGCGTGGCTGTGGGACCGGTCGCCTGCCACCGCGGCGTCAGCCGCGGCGGTCTCTCATGGCGGCACGCTGGGTGCCGCCGTGCCAGCGGGGCACACCGGAAGGGTCTTCCGTGGACCACCGGACGCGCTCTGGTGGTCCATTTTTCCTGTCGTCTTCGCTAGCGGTCCTCCCGGGACCCACTCATTACTGTGAAGTCTTCAAAACGCTTCTGCGGCCCATTCTGTCATCGCCCATCGATCCTCATGCCAAATAAACAAACTGAAGAGTCTTCGATTCACCTTTGCGGCCCCGACTCCGATCACGATTTCGTTCGGCCTCAACGGCGCGGCGTGACGGCGTCGTAATTCTTCACCGCGTTCTTCTTGTTTCTGTGCGGTCCTGTTGCACCGCACACCTTTGTTCATGCCGCGAAAAACACAACATCGAAGGGGGAGGAGAGTCGGCCGTGTTTGTGCGGTCCGACCTCCTCCCATTAATCTGATACCAAGCGGCTAAAGGAAATGACGTTGGATGGTAGAGAATAATCACAAACACAAATCCAAACCCCTTCCTCTAAATTGATGTCGCACGTCGTTGGGTCACGGAAGTCGAACGTCGCGGAAGACGGTGTCGTGGAAGACGGCGTCGCGGAAGACGGCATCACAGAAGACGACGTCACGGATCGTGGCTCCGTAAGCGTTGTCGGCATTTTCCCGATGAAGGATGCGGCGCATCGTCGTTCTTTGATGAAGGCATCTCTCACCGGCTGTAGAGAAGGAAGAAGAACGACACGTCATTCACTCCTTGCGGTGGCGTCGTTCTTTGTCAGGTTCTTGATGTTCTTCGCATTCTCCAACGAAGAAGACGAGTTCTATCTCCTCCATTTCCCCACAAAACCCATCAACCAAAATAAATTAAGACTTTTTCTTAATTTATTCACACATGCCAACATTTTTAAAATTCAAAACTAATTAAATTAATTAATGTGTTCAATTAATTGAGTAGAGAGTGTGTTGGCATTCATTAAAAGAGAAGAGGTAAAGTCACAATATTAAGGTAGAGTTTCAAGGGGTTATGGGGAATGTGAAAAGGTGGGGGCTCATGTGGGCCCCACCTCCCCTTTATTCTCCCAAGGGAAGTTACCAACCCAACTTCCACACAAAGGATAAATATACTTAGAAGAAAAATAAAATTGGATTACAAATTTTATTTTATTCTTCACTTACAACTCAAATTTTAAACAACTCCTCCCGAGAAAACGAACCTTCAAAAAAGGTCTTATTAAGTAATTACTGGTGTTGTGGTTCCATCAGTGCCCTCAGATTTCGATTCCGAGCACTGGTTCAAAAGTTAGAAAAATCCACTCGTTCGTTCACTGAACGTACCCGAGCTAAAATTTGGGAATTGATTCTGGGAACACCGGGCCTCGGAATCAGGTGCCGTCAGAAGCCACAAACTCGTAAAATTCCAAAGAAATTAGGAAAAAATTTCCCTAGAAATTTCCATGTCTTTACAATACTCCCATCTCAGGGTTTTACCTCCCCGTAAAGTTATATCACTAACTAGGGAAACAAAAGTGGTACTGAGCACGCATCTGAGCCTTCCGCTCCCATGTGCTCTCCTGGAGGTTCTTGTGCTGCCAGTGAAAGCACACCCGAGGAATCGAATGTCTACATAGGATCTGCTCATGTCGATCCTCGATCCCCACTGGAACCTCCGTGAATTTCACCCTTCCATCGACGTCTTAATTTCTGAGGTCGATGATGTGTGAAAGATCATGCACGTATCTCATCATTTGAGGTACGTAGATGTTATCATGCACCCGATGAAACTGAGGTGGAAAGGTCAAGCGGTAAACCAGCTCGCCTACCCTACTGAGTACCTAGAAAGGTCTGTTGAACCTCATAGATAACTTTCCGCCTCAACCACATCTTCGTAAACCTCGTCGAGGTGAGACCCGTATAAGGACGTGGTCGTCATCCTAGAACTCTAGAGGTATCCTGTCAGCTCTGCTGGAAGTGGTGCCGCAAATCTGGAGAATTCTGGCACAAAGGTATGTTTGGTCATCTTCTGAGTGATAGAATGCACCCTCTTATGCATGATTCCATCCTGTGCTTCCTGGGTTTTCCTTTTCGCCGACCATGTAAAACCCCATCCCAGCGTTGTAGATAAACCACAACCTTTTTGCCTAATACAGTCAATCTGTGTATGAACTGTGGATCCAATCTATACTCAGACCAACATCGTAAGGCCTCGATGCTGCCACCAAGAGATTACAACCAAAACTCTTGCCTCGTGGGTCAGATCTCATTGTCGGTGTAAGTGTGATTATCGAGTCTCCTCACAATGGTATCCCCAGATGTGAGGGTCAAGTCTACGACTTACCGGAAACTCCAGGTTGGGGACATGATTCGTGGAAGGAAGGAATGGTTCGTATCAATGTCTTGTTGTTATGGCATCTAGTAGAAGACACAGTCTGTACTTCGAATCATTTTTAGAGCCTTTCTGTCACACTCCTTGACCGAATGTAGCTACTCTTTCCCCCACCCCCAGCTCCCTGAGCCTAGTGGTAATTACAAGGGCGGGTGGTTGTAACATGTCAAAAAGTTCACCACCCCATGCTGCTCTCATAGCTCTGCTTCCATGTCTGTCGCCTTGCAGATTCATCTGTACTTTTTGGCTTCCTCTACTTGAATCATTTTACACGCCCAAGTCTCCGAGAATGGCGCCGGTTTCCAGCTTTCCCACCGCTAACCTTCACTAACTGCATCCATTCAGTAAAAGAATTCTCAACCATAAAGGTTTCTTCTAGAACCCTAGCCTAAGTAGGAATTCATAGAGAAAAGGTGTTGGCTCAGATGTCTGAGCCCTGAAGCACCGATCACATCGCATTCTTCGAGTACCAGGAATGGTTTGATACACCCCGATGAATTCTCAGCTACCGACATGTCATCCTACCGAAGCTGTATAAGCTCTAGAAAACTCTCAGCCACCTCCTCAAGCCAGTACTCAGCTGCCTGTGAGTCGGGCTCACCTCGGAACTTGACGGTATCAGATGTTGGAACACGTGTAAGGTAGTAAGTCTACATGTGTCACATACCGGTACTGCCGGTTGTAACTGCTGACCAACATGTTGTGATGTATAGTTGGAACACTACCCGAAGGAAGTATCTCAGGCATCGGTCCATATACCGAAGCCTCATCACTATGCGGACAATCCTTATGGTCACTCACTGGAAAAAACTAGTATCCAAGTCCACCATCCACTTTACTGATGTCTCAGCTAGGCGGAAAACTCTAGCAATCGCCTCCAGCCAGTACTATACTGCCTGGGAATCTGTCTCGCCTCGTATCCTCGAAGTCCTCTGCTTCTGGAACTCGTGCAACGTGCTCTGTCAGCGTGCACAGTTCGCTAGTATAGCTGGTGGCATCAATAGCCCAACAGGTGGTGGTGGTGCTGGTACACCACCCAAGGGTGCCAACATAGTAAAAAGGGCCCTACACTGGAGCCTCGTCGCTCGGTGAGCCGTCATCGAGTACTCTATCGGAAACTCCAACTAACTATCTGCGTGGAGACATCCATAACAGATGTGACATGGTCAAACGATTTATACCTGGTGAGATGACCTGGTTTGAGCTGACTTTAAAACTCTTGGAAACACACACGCAATCAGTGTTTTCATGCACAAAGCCAGAAATCAGTTGTCAGGGTCCTGGTGTACGGATACGTCGGCTGCCACACCAACACTGGACTCCCTAATCTGAAAACCACACTTAGTACCCTTAACACTATTGATTCATAGAAAGAAAATATCAGAGTCCAAAGTTCTGCGGTAGAGATGACTCTTTTGATACCAATTTGTCACGACCCGTACTCCGGGCCTATGCCGTGACTACCACAAGCCCGCCTTCCATAGGCCAGGGGCTGGCAACTAGAACCAAAGGTGTAAATCCTGATAACTGGGAATGCATTGCCTTTATAAAAGTAAACAAAACACCACATAGTACAAGCGGAAGTAATACACTAAGTACAAAAGAAAGTGATGAAAAGTAAGTGGGCCAGAATAAAAACCCAAATGAAAGTACAACTACAACTTAATGAAAGTACAATAGAAAAGAAAAGAAGCTGGAAGAAAAGAAGCAGCTCCTAGGTCGTCCACCTCGGATCCTACGTGAAGGGTAGTTACAGAAAGCGCAGCTCCTGGATCATCCACCATAGATCCAACTTGAAGGGTAGGTACAGATAGCCTCCACAACGCTCTCCCCCATCAACCTCCTTCGAGTATCATCTCGTCGTGAAGTCCACCTCCAGATACTGACTCATCGTGAGGTCCAACTCCAGATACCATCCAGTCCTCGAACACTCACCCTCCGTCAGTGCTTCCTGTCATCTGCAACCAACACAACGAGGTGCGGGCATAACCCGTGCAGGGGTGAGTATACGATACTATGTAGGGACCCCGAGACCCTCAAGGTCTCACTAAATCCAACAAGGATAACCACAAAGAAAGATCTCAGCAGATAACCCTTACTTAGGTGTAAGCCCATACTTATACCTAAGTTATCAAGTAACCCATCTCAATCATGAGGAAACACAAAGGTTATGAAATCAATGGATAACCACTACCTAGGTATATGCCCATGCGTATACCTAAGTTATCAAGTAACCCATGTCAATCATGAGGAAACAAAAAGGTCATAGACTCAGCTCAAACCGGGATTTTCATTATGGAAACTGTAAATGCTGAAGAGCCCTGTCTCTGACGAGTACAGTGATCATGTTACGACTCTGAGGTACTGCTCACTAACCTAAGACTGCTGAAATACTCCTCCTATCGAGTACCATGGGTCAGCCACCCAAACACAGTAGTTCTTCCCGCCAGGGTCTGCCACCCAAACATAGTAGTGCATCCCCCCTCATAGCCTCTAGAGGTACTTCTCCTGTCGAGTACTGCGGGTCTGCTGCCTGCTACCAGGCACTCCGTCTGTCGTGGGTCTGCACCCAAACACAGTAGTGCACCATCCACTGGGCTAGTCGACTCACTCCAAGTCGAGTCGGTCAAGCAGTCGTCATACCTCAGCTGGCTACACGGTCTCCGTACTCTATACGCTCGTCTCCGATAGGGTCCTCTCCACAAGCTACAGGTCGATACTACATGTATCACAAAGTCCCATGAAGAAGTATCTCAAAGGACCGCCTCATCATAGGGGTCTCAACGCAATAGACGGCGCGTCAATCGGATGCCCGGTCTGTGAGTTATTAGCCTTTTCGTCCTAGGGGCCCAGTTGGTTTTGTGTGCAAACCAGCCCGATCGTATCTCAATTGTACCCCGAACACTCATAGGTTATACTCAAAGGGACCGTTTCTCAACGTTATCACCAACGCCATTGACGGTTCGTCAAACGGACATCCGGTCTGAAAGTTATTAGCTTTTCTGTTCTAGGGGCCCGGTTGGATTTCAGGTACAATCCAACCTAGCCATACTCCAACTGCGTCCAAACCTCAGGAGAAGTATGCTAAAAGTTCCGTCTCATCAAAAGGAATCCAAAAAGGTTGACGACACGTCAATCGAACATCCGGAACTCAAGTTATAAGCGTTTCCGCTCTGAGAGCCTGGTTGGTTTCAGGTTCGAACCAACCCTGCCATACTCAAAGTTCTCCAAAACCTTGTGTGTTATATACCAAAACGACCGCCTCGATTAAAGGATCCCAACACAATTAACAGTGAGTCGATCAGAGGTTCGAAGCCCATGTTATAGGCGAATGACTGAAAATATTCCGAAATGGGGGTTTGGGGCCCAGACCTACCCATCCCGAGACCCCCTGGGTCGGCCCGAAACGGGGAGACCCGATCCGGGTCTAGGTCCAGCCCATTAGGGTGCGGCCCGGCCTGGTGGGTGCGGCCCGACCCGGTCGGCGCGGGCCAGACCGGCCTAGGTGGCCGGTTGGCCCGGCGCGAGCGCTCCCCGCATGGCCAGCTTGGTCGTGCCGTTGCGAAAAGGGGGGGGGGGCTACCCCACCTTAATTAAACCGCGGCCCCCATATGGGGGCCGCTCCCTTTGACATCCGGGGGTTACGACCCACGGTCTCCCCCTAGTCCCACGCGGCCGCGGGACCAGTCGCCTGCCACCGCGATGGTCCCTCCTGGTGGTCGGCTGCCTCCAGCCGTCGGCGCCGCCGTGCCGGCGTGGTGCGCCGGCAGGGTCTTTCGCGGACCACCGGACGCACTCCGGTGGTCCATTTTGCCTGTCGTCTTCTCTAGCGGTCCTCTCGGGACTCTCTCTTTACTACGAAGTCTTCAAAATGCCTCTGTGGCCCGTTCTGTCATCGTCCGTCGATCCGCACGCCAAATAAACAAACTGTGGAGTCTTCGGTTCGCCTTTACGGCCCCGACTCCGACCATGGTTTCGTTCGGCCTCAATGGCGCGGTGCACCGGAACCGCGCTTCTTCGCCGCATTCTTCTTGTTTCTGCGCGGTTCAGTTGCACAGCGCGCCTTTGTTCATGCCGCGACAAACACAACATCGAAGGGGGAGGAGAGTCGGCCGTGTTCGTGCAGTCCAACCTCCTCCCATTAAGCCGATACCAAGTGGCTAAAGGAAATGACGTTTGACGGAAAAGAATAATCACGAACACAAATCCAAACCCCTACCTCGAAATTGAGGTCACACATCATCGGGTCACGAAAGTCAAACGTCGCGGAAGACGGCGTCGCGGAAGATGGTGTCGCGAATCGAGGCTCTGTAAGCGTCGTCGGCGTTTGCCCGATGAAGGATGTGTTGCGTCGTCGTTCTTCAACGAAGGCGTCTCTCACTGGCTGCGGAGAGGGAAGAAGAATGGCATATCATTCACTCCTTGCGGTGACAGCATTCTTCGTCAGGTTCTTGAAAACCTTCGCATTCTCCAATGAAGAAGACGTGTTCTATCTCCTCCATTTCCCTACACAACCCATCAACCAAAATAAATTAAGACTTTGTCTTAATTTATTCAGATATTCCAACACTTTTTAAATTCAAAACTAATTCAATTAATTAATGTGTTCAATTATTTGAGTAGAGAGTGTGTTGGCATTCATTAAAAGAGAAGAGGTAAAGTCACAACATTAAGAAGGAGTTTCAAGGGGTTCTGGGGAATGTGAAAAGGTGGGGGCTCATGTGGGCCCCACCTCTCCTTTATTCTCCCAAGGGAAGCTACCAACCCAACTTCCTCACAAAGGATAAATCTACTTTGAAGAAAAATAAAATTGGATTACAAATTTTATTTTATTCTTCACTTACACCTAAAATTTTAAACAACTACTCCCGAGCAAACGCACCTTCGGAAAAGGTCTTCTTAAGTAATTAACAGCGCTGTAGTTCCATCTGTGCCCTCGTATTTCAATTCCGAGCACCGGTTCAAAGTTAGAAAAACCGGCTCGTTTATTCACTAAACGTACCCGAGCTAAACTTCGGGAGTTGATTCCGGGCACACCGGTCCTCAGAATCATGAGTCGTCCAAAGCCACAGACTCGTAAAATTCCAAAGAAATTGTGAAAAAAATTTCCTTGAAATTTTCAGGTGTTTACATTATTCCCATCTCAGGGCTTTACATCCCCGTAAACCAATGACACAAATTAGGGAAACAAAAGTGGAATTGAGCACACATACGAGCCTTCCGCTCCCATGTGCTCTCCTGGAGGTTCTCGTGCTTCCAGTGAAAGCGCACCCGAGGAATCGACCATCTACGTAGGATCCGCTCCTGTCGATCCTCGATCCCCACTAGAACCTCCGTGAATGTCACCCTGCCATCAACTTCCTACTTCTTGAGGTCAATGATGTTTGAAGGATCATGTACGTATCACCTCAGTTGAGGTACGTGGATGTTATCATGCATCCGGTGCAACTGAGGTGGAAAGGTCAAGCGGTAAACCTCCTCTCCTACCCTGATGAGGACCTAGAAAGGTCTCTTGAACCTCGGAGATAACTTGTCGCCTCAACCACATCTCCGTAAACCTTGTCAAGGTGAGACCCATATAAGGACGTGGCCGTCATCCTCGAACTCTAGAGGCCTCCTGTCAGCTCTTCTGGAAGTGGTGCCACAAATCTGGAGAATTACAGCACAAAGGTATGTTTTTTCATCTCCTGAGTGATCGATTGCATCCTCTTATGCATGATTCCATCCTGTGCTACCTGGGTTTTCCTTTTCATCGACCAAGGAAAACCCCATCCCAACGTTGTAGATAAACCACAACCTTTTTGCCTAATACAGTCAATCAGTGTATGAACTGTGGATCTAATCCATACCTAAACCAACATCATAAGGCCTCGACGTTGCCACAAAGAGATTCCAGCTGAAACTCTTGCCTCGTGGGTCAGATCACACTATCGGCGTAAGTTTGATTATAGAGTCTCCTCCCAAAGGTATCTCCAGACGCGAGGGTCAAGTCTACGGCTTACCGGAAACTCCAGGCCTGGGACATGATTCATGGAAGGAAGGAATTATTCGTATCAATGTCTTGTGGTTATGTCAGCTAGTAGAAGACACTTTCCATACTTTGAATCATCCTTAGAGCCTTTTGGTCGCACTCCTTGACTGCATGCTGCTACTCTTCCCCCCGCCCCTCCAGCTCCCTGAGCCTAGTGGGAATTACCAGGGCGAGTGGTTGCAACATGTAAAAATGTTCACCACCCCATGCTGCTCTCATAGCTCTACATCCATGTCTACCGCCTTGCAGATTCATATGTCCTTTTTTACTTCCTCTACTTAAAACATTTTACGCGCCCAAGTCTCCGAGACTGGCGCTAGTTTCCAGCTTTCCCACTGCAAACCTTCACTGACTGCATCCATTCTGCAAAAGAATTCTCAACCACAAAGGTTCTTTCTAGCACCCTAGCCTAAGTAGGAATGCACAAAGAAAAGGTGCTGGCTCGGATGTCCGATCCTTGAAGCACCGATCACATCGCATTCATCGAGTACTAGGAATGGTTTGGTATGCCCTGATGAATTCTCAGCTACCGACATGTCGTCCTACCGAAGCTGTATAAGCTCTAGAAAACTCTCAGCCACCTTCTCAAGCCAGTCCTCAGCTGCCTGTGAGTCGGGCTCGCCTCAGAACATGAGGGTATCTGATGTTGGAACACGTGTAAGGCAGTAAGTCTACATGTGTCACATACCGGTACTGTCGGTTGTAACTGCTGACCAACAGGTAGTGATGTATAGCTGACACACTACCCTAAGGCACTATCTCAGGCATCGATCCACATACCGAAGCCTCATCACTATGTGGACCATCCTCATGGTCAGTCACAGGAATAAACTAGTAGAAAAGTCCACCATCCACTCTACTGATGTCTCAGCTAGGCGGAAAACTCTAGCAATCGCCTCTAGGCAGTCCTCTACTACCTGGGAATCTATCTCGCCTCGTAACCACAGAGGCCTCTGCTGCTAGAACTCGTGCAACACACTCTGTCGGCATGCACAGTTCTCTAGTATGGCTGGTGGCATCTACTGCCCAACAGGTGGTGGTGCTGCTGGTACACCACCCGAGGGTGCCAATATAGTAAAAAGGGCCATGCACCGGAGCCTCGTCGCTCGGTGAGCCGTCATCGAGTACTCTCTTGGAAAATCAAACTGACTGTCTGCGTGGAGACATCCTAAACAGATGTGACACGGTCAAACGATTTATACCTGGTGAGATGAACTGGTTTGAGCTGACATTAAAACTCATGGAAACACACACACAATCAGTGTTTTCGTGCAAAAACTCGGAAATCAGTAGTCAGGGTCCTGGTGTATGGATACGTCGGCCGCCCCACCAACACTGGACTCCATGAATTGAAAACCACACATAGTAACCTTAACACTATTGCTTTATAGAAAGAAAATATCAGAGTCCTAAGTTATGCGGTAGAACCAACTCCTTTGATACCAATTTGTCACGACCCGTCCTCGGGGCCCGTGCCCTGACTACCCCAAGCCCGCCTTCCATAGGATAGGGGCTGGTGACTAGCACCAAAGGCGTAAATCCCGATATCTGGGAAGGCATTTCCTTTATAAAAGTAAACAAAACACCACAGAGTACAAGAAGAAGTAAAACACTAAGTACAAAAGAATGTTCTGAAAATTAAGTGGGCCAGAATACAAACCCAACTGAAAGTACAGATACAACTGAACGAAAGTACAACAGAAAAGACAAGCAGCTGGAAGAAAAGAAGCACCTCCTAGGTCATCCACCTCGTATCCTACCTGAAGGGTAGGTACAGATAGCGCAATTCCTGGATCGTCCACCACGGATCCTACCTGAAAGGTAGGTACAGATATCCTCCACAACGCTCTCGCCCATCAACCTCCTTTGAGTATCGTCTCGTCGTGATGTCCACCTCTGGATACTGACTCATCGTGAGGTCCACCTCCGGGTACCGTCTAGTCCTCGAACACTCGGCCTCTGTCAGCACAGCTCGTCATCTGCGACCAACACAATGAGGTGCGGGCATAGCCCGTGTAGGGGTGAGTATACGATACTCAGTAGGGACCCCGAGACCCTCAAGGTATCACTAAATTCTACAAGGATAACCACAAAGAAGGATCTTAGCAGATAACCCTTACTTAGGTGTAAGCCCATACTTATACCTAAGTTATCAAGTAACCAATCTCAATCATGAGGAAACACAAAGGTCATGAAATAAATGGATAACCACTACCTAGATATATGCCCATACATATACCTAAGTTTTCGAGTAACCCATCTCAATCATGAGGAAACACAAAGGTCATAGACTCAGCTCAAACCAGGATTTTCATTATCGAGACCGTAACTGGTAAAGAGCTCCGTCTCTGATGAGTACAATGATCCTGTCACAGCTCCGAGGTACTGCTCACTAACCTAAGACTACTGAGGTACTCCTCCTGTCGAGTACTGCGGGTCAGCCACCCAAACACAGTACTGTTTCCCACCGGGGTCTGCCACTCAAACATAGTAGTGCATTCCCCCTAATAGCCTGCAGAGGTACTTCACCTGTCGAGTACCACGGGTCTGCTGCCTGCTACCAGGCGCTCTGTCCGCCGTTGGTCTGCACCCAAACACAGTAGTGCTCCATCCACTAGGCTAGTTGACTCACTCCAAGTCGAGTCGGTCAGGCATTCGTCAGGTCTCAGCTGGCTACACGGTCTCCGTACTCCGTACGCTCGTCTCCGGGAGGTTCCGCTCCACGAGCTACAGGTCGATACTCCAAGTATCACAAATTCCCATGAAGAAGTATCTCAAAGGGACACCTCATCATAGAGGTCTCAACGCAACAGACGACGCGTCAATCAGATGCCCGGTCTGTGAGTTATTAGCCTTTTCGTCCCAGGGGCCCGGTTGGTTTAATGTGCACACCAACCCGGCATTATCTCAAATGTACCCCAAACTCTCATAGGGTATACTCAAAGGGACCGTTTTTCAATGTGATCACCAACGCCGCTGATGGTTCGTCAAACGGACGTCCGGTCTGAAAGTTATCAGCTTTTCCGTTCCAGGGGCCCGGTTGGATTTCAGGTACAATCCAACCTGGCCAGACTCCAACTACATCCAAACCTCAGGTGAAGTATCCTAAATGTTCTGTCTCATCAAGAGGAATCCAACAAAGTCACCGACACGTCAATCGGACGTCCGGAACTCAAGCTATAAGCGTTTCTCCTCTGAGAGCCCGGTTGGTTTCGGGTTCAAACCAACCCGGCCGTACTCAAAGTTCTTCGAAACCTTGAGTGTAAAATATTGAAATGACCATCTCAATCCAAGGACCCAACGCCACTAACGGTGCATCGATCGGACGTCCGAATCCCATGTTATCTGAAAATGACTGAAAACAGTCCGAAATGGGGGTTTCCGGCCTGGGCCGACCCGGCCCGATACCCCCTGGGTCGGCCCGAACCGGGTCGACCCGAACGGAGTCCGGTTCCGACTCATTAGGGTGCGGCCTGGCCCGGTGGGCATGTCTCGGCCCGGTCGGTGCGGCCTGGCCCGGCCTGGGCGACCGGTTGGCCCGGCGCGAGCGCGCCCCGCATGGCCAACTTGGCCGTACCGTTGCGAAAGGGGGGGGGGGGGCTGCTGCCCACCTTAATTGAACCAAGACCCCCACATGGGGGCCTCTCCCTTTGACATCCGGGGGTTATGACCCCCGGTCTCTCCTGGGTCCCGCACGACCACAAAACCGGTCACCTGCCGCCGAGGCTTCAGCCGCGGTGATCCCTCCTGCCGGCGCCGCCGTGCCGGCGGGGCGTGCCGGTAGGGTCTTCCGTGAACCACCGGACGCGCTCCAGTGGTCTGTTTTTCCTGCCGTCTTTGCTAACGGTCCTCGAGGGACCCGCTCTTTACGACGAAGTCTTCGAAACGCCTCTGCGGCCCGTTCTGGCATCGCCCGTCGATCCGCACACCAAATAAACGAACTGTGGAGTCTTTGATTCTCCTTTGCGGCCCCGACTTCGACCACGTTTTCGTTCGGCCTCCATGGCGCGGCGCGATGGCGCCGCACTTCTTTGCGGCATTCTTTTTTTTTCGCGCGGTGTCGTTGAACCGGGTGCCTTTGTTCATGCCGCAACAAACACAACATCGAAGGGGGATGAGAGTTGGCCATGTTCATGTGGTACGACCTCCTCCCGTTAATCCGATACTAAGTGGCTGAAGGAAATGACGTTGGACAGCAAAGAATAATCACGAACACAAACACAAACCCCTACCTCGAAATTGACGTCGCACGTCGTCGGGTCGTGGAAGTCGAACGTCACGGAATATGGCATCACGGAAGACGGTGTTGTGGATCGAGGCTTCGTAAGCATCGTCGAAATTCGCCCGATGAAGGATGCAACACGCCGTTGTTCATCGACGAAGGCATCTCTCACCGGCTGCAGAGAGGGAAGAAGAACGACACGTCATTCACTCCTTACGGTGACGACATTCTTCGTCGGGTTCTTGACGTTCTTCGCATTCTCCAATGAAGAAGATGAGTTCTATCTCCTCCATTTCCCCACACAACCCATCAACCAAAATAAATTAAGACTTTATCTTAATTTATTCACACATTCCAACACTTTTAAAATTCAAAACTAATTCAATTAATTAATGTGTTCAATTAATTGAGTAGAGAGTGTGTTGGAATTCATTAAAGGAGGAGTTTCAAGGGGTTATGGATAATGTGAAAAGGTGGGGGCTCGTGTGGGCCCCACGTCTCCTTTATTCTCCCAAGGGAAGTTTCCAACCCAACTTCCACACAAAGGATAAATCTACTTAGAATAAAAATAAAATAGGATTACCAATTTTATTTTATTCTTCACTTACACCTCAAATTTTAAACAACTCCTCCCTAGAAAACGCACCTTCGGAAAAGGTCTTCTTAAGTAATTACCAGCGTTGCGGTTCCATCGGTGCCCTCAGATTTTGATTCCGAGCACCGGTTCAAAAGTTAGAAAAACCCGCTCGTTCGTTCACTAAACATACCTGAGCTAAACTTCGGGAATTGATTCCGGGCACACCGGGTCTCGGAATCAGGTGCCATCAGAAGGCACAGACTCTTAAAATTCCAAAGAAATTAAGAAAAAAATTTCCTTGAAATTTCCGGGTCTTTATACTCTAGATATATAAAACTCACATAGCCTATAAAGAAAATTAAATATTTTTTATTCTGATCCACACCATGCTCCTATAAAAATTATTGGATGATAATGAATATACATCAATAATTCCTAAAAATGTGTGAGTTTTGTTACCCAATGAAGAAGCATGTTTCCCAAACATACTAGTCAAAGGAAAGTATCATCCTTGTGGAAATTTACATTATGTGGAAAAATATAAATGTATATATGGAACAGATTCATGGTTCTTCCCAGAATCATGAAGTAGTGTTCTCAAAATAGCATATATGTAGATCCACTCTTATCTATAAATACATCAAAATGATGGCACAATATAATGGTGGGAGATAAATATGTATCATTAATAGAATCTATAAAAAGTGTTCATACACTATATTGAATCAAAATTGGGTCCACTGATGATATTTTTAATGTAAAGGTATTGATCAATATGTTTATTCAGTGATTACCTAGAGTAAAAAAAGATCACCCAAAATTACAAGTATCACGTACATAGGATTAGTGGATTGTTCGATCAAAATCAAAGAGATTATTAATTCTCATAGAAGGGTCATTATTGTGGATCTCACGAGCTTAATTTCAAGAAGGAAGATATTGAAATGGTAACCTTCTATATAATATATGGACACTAAGTGTTCATAGTGACTCCCCTTGGTGTTACTAAGACACATGCATGATTTTTGTATGTGATTAATAGAATCGTTGGATACTACCATAAAATATTTCTGATAGTACTTATCAATAATATTCAGATTTACTAAGAAAAAAATTAAATATATTCTTTTTCCATAAAGTGTGTCTTTTGGCTGCATCACGACACATTATTGGGAAAAATGATCACTTGTGAGGGAATTTATATAGACCCCTGAAATTCAATGGTGATTAAGGAATGTAATAGACCATCAATTGTCCTGAAAATATGTATCTTTATTATAGTAGTAGGTTACCCTTGATTATTTTGGTAAACTTATTAATATTTTACTTTTTTTAATCCAAAAAAGAAAGGGGTAAATCATGTCTTGATGGATGAATTTGAGGAATGATTAAAGATGTTAATAAGAGGGAAATCACTATAGATGTACTAATAATACCTTCATGTGGAGAAGGGATTGTGATATATAGTGATGATCCAAATAAATACATTGGTTTTATACTGATGGAGAATGATAATGTGATGTGTATTCATTAATATAATTCACGATCAATTAACATAACTAAATGAAACATAATATAGAGTAAGTAGTCGTGATCTTCATTGTGGTGATTTAGTGGAACTACCCATGTAGTGAGAACTATGACATATTCAAATATAAATTTAGTATAATTTATATATTCACATAGAAATTGTTTAAAATGCATAAATGATGATGGTTAAAGGTGATAATGAACTATGATTTCTAACACCCCATGATTTCATAGTACATTATCTCTATAATGTATATAATAGCTTGCGCTACATACAATGCTGAGTTTGAGTGCACCATGACTTACCAAAGTTGCCTTTCAAAAAGAGGTTATGAATACTATTAACTTTATTTTTAATTCTATATATTAGATATAAGTTTAACAACCATATTATGTGTTTCTTAGACACAATATAAGAACAATTTCAAATTTTCATATAAAGGATGTATTTTTCAAAAAATCTAATTTTAGAACCTTTTAATGGAGAACCCTTTTTAAATCCAATATTTTAAACATTTATATATTCATTTTACCAAAATAGTTTTCTTATTTAAAAGTGGGACATAAAAATTTAGTTTTGATAAATTTTTTCGTGTTTTCCTAATAACATTCATATTTTGATGAATAGTGAAATATACTAAATTTTAATTGAAAACAACTTTTTAATAAAAATAATTTAAGTGTTAAAATATACATTTGAATGGTTTTTGAAGTATAATTAGATTATATTTTTATTATTTAATCCAATTTTCTTCATTGGAAGTAATTTTACATTTAAATTGGACATAAACACATATCAATCTTTTGATAGTTTTTACTTCTAAAAATCCCCCTTTCTTATTTTCACAACATGAAATTAATATTAAATTAATTAATGAAACTTGAATATTTGAATTTGGAAAAATAGACATAAGTTTTCAATTCAAAATTAAAAAATTAGCATTGGCTGAATTTTCGGTATTTTTCTAAAAACATTAAATTTTTAATAAATAGGGAAAACATCGCATAATACCGAAAACAAATTTTAATTAAATAATTTTTTTTAATTTAATTATATTTTAAAGTAAAAATAGATACATTATACCTATATTAGTCTAGTGTAATTCATTTGAGTCATTTTATAATAAGAATATATATATATATATATATATATATATAATTTTGTTGAACTTTTAACGTCTTTTACCCACCTTCTTGGCCCATCTGCAATTTGTTATAAAACTTAATTTTACCAAATCTGTTAATTGAATTTCAAAAATCTGAGAGGCATGGTCGAAATTAGTAATTAAACATTGGTTCAATAGGATGAAAATAATTTTTGGTGAATACAAACTTTTGAGTTTTATTTACCACGTTTAAAAGTAAATCGGGTAAATAAACGTAAACATGATATTATAATTACTAAAAAACATGTCCCAATTATATTGGATAAGTTTATTTCGACCAAAATAAACCTTAGGAATTAAATATGATGCTTTGATCCACTTGGATTAGATTACGAAATTTATTATTATTTCATTTTAAGAAGAGTTAAAAGTTTTTAATTAAAATTTGAATAACTAAAATATTTTTAATATAAGGTTATACATAAAATAATTGCATCTATAAATCCTCATTATAAAGATAAAACAGGGTCATACATGAAGGTATTTTATTTTTAATTTTTAGACATTAAATAATTAAATTTATTTTTGACTCAATGATGATGTAGTAATTTCCTTATTAATAAAAGATTAAAATAATTGATATTATAAATATTAAAATAAATGTCAATTGAAACTTTTGATGAATTTAAATAATTTTATAGGTTACTATGAAATTTTAGGGTTGATTCATTAAATTTTGTTTGAAGTAATAAAGTTTTTATGACTTTCACAAAAACTAAATACTAAATTGTGTCAAAATTGAAAAAAAGAAGTTTTGAAAAATAATACTATATTATTAAATGTTATAATAGTCTTAAAAATCTATGATTTGATTAAGGGAAATATATATAAAGGTATTTATCTAATTAATGAACCAGTTTAGGTTCTTGTGGAATTTTATAGTATGTTTATTAACAATATAATATTAAAATACATGGAGTCATGGAAAATATTAAACTATTTTACAAAGAGTGAAATCTAAATGATTAGGTGAATATAGTGACATAAACATGTATAAAACGTATTTTTTAGCATATTACATCCCATCCCCACATTAGACTCAAAATAAAGCCATTTGGAGCCATTATAAATAAAAAGAATGATTTTATAATAAAATAATATTTCAATTCTTTCCTAAAGTTACCCTCAACTCTCTTATAAAAGGGTACATCATATCTCTTAATTTCACACAAACAAAGACATTATTATTGGACAAAACCTACTCAAATATCTTCTTAACTAAATTCAATGCAACCTAGTGGCCATAAGTTTTTATAAATCCATCCTAAAGAGCCCATTTGTAATAATGAAATCGAAGAACCAGATGCAGAGGGAATTATTTCATCACCTCTTTCAAAGTTATTTACTTCTTCCACTTCCTATTTCTTTGTTGTTTTCATACCAAAATAATAAATCAAGTACCTTATACATATTCTGATATTATTACAGATATATTACAACCATATTCATTATTCTATCCATCCTATGAAGGAAAAAGTCACCATACATGCATACGTACGACTTACGATCTCTAAATTGTGGTGTAGTTTGTTATTCAACACTTCATTATTTGGATGTATTTAATAATGAGTATAATTGATTTAAATAATAAAAATAACATTTTAATGTTTCAATATATATAATATAACATCCAACTACATATTATTTCACCATCGATAGAATGATATTGTCCCTCGTGGGTGCATATGACTTACCATCTCCACGACGAGATGATATTTCATCCCCCATTATAACCATTCGAGATTAATTTTAATTTGATGATTAAAAATAATGATTAAGAACATAATATCATTTTGTATATGAATCAAACACATCTTATCCATAACAAATAGGGCTTATTTAACAAAACATATAATGTAAAATTAATCAGTTAACACCTGATACAATGATACTACTGAAATATCATTAACAGAGTAATATTAGAAGATCATATATAAAATCATATTTATATATGTGGTTCTTGTATAATTTAATAACAATTATTTCACCATTATAAATGTTCTTAACGCATCCTCGACTAAGGAAAAGTACATACTAAGGGTTAATTCTACAATTTCTTCATTATCCGAGGTTGTTTATAGGTAAGTATATACTATGACCTCTTCATCATCCACATCTGTGTTTCTTAAAAATGTATTTCAAAACATTTTTACGATTTACCAGACTATGGGTTAAAGTCATTTATACCATTTTTTGAATTTTTAGAAATTTTTTTGAAATAAATATTTCCATCACTTTCCAAATAAGGCACTTTGTGACATTTTTGACAAATTAAAGAAAGAATGTTTTTTAACATATACATCGGCTGAAGATATTTTTCGCCATTATAACACCTTCTAAGATTCACTTAAAATATTATAAAAATATCTTCAAAATATATGTTTTCATTTATAACTACATAACATTTAAATGATTTCAAAATTGGAAAATATATTTCTCTCAAATAGTTCCTGATTTCATCTATGTCAACATCCTTTGTTGGATTTTATGATTTTTTTAATTTGATTTATTATGGTAAAATTTCCATATTATATTGAAGATTTTGTGATATGTTTGAATGTGGATGTGTTATTTTAATACCATTCATGGTTTATGGTTAAATTATGGACAATTTTTATGCTAGTTTTAATAAGAATGTTTATATTATGGTTCAATCTTTTCATATGAGGAATGCATTGGACTTAGTAAGTGACGGGTATAACTCGATATACCTCCTCGATGCTTCGGTAGGTCTCACGAGAAAATCTAGTGTCTTGGAACAAGGAATTGAAAAAATCATATTTGTCTTAGAATGAGGCCTTGATTATATGGTTATAATGTCCGAAATTATGCATTCTATCTTTAAGAAATTAGCTATTGATATTACATGTGATTATTCAACTAGTGGAATATCCATTTGAATATGTAAATGAAATTATTGAATTATCTTTTCCATATTATGCTGATGTTTATGTTCAAATAGGTTAATTTTTTAGTATTATATATTTCCTTAAATTTTTATGCTTATTTATGATAGTTTCCACTATATTATTATCCTTACTCAGAATCTGAGCTCATCCCTTTCTATGTTTATTTATCCTTGGATGCCAAAAATTATATTATGGATGACCTGCAAGGACAGTCAAAGGGATACGAATGTGTTCAAAGGAGACAAAAAGTTTTTTTTTCATTTCATAATGTCATGTATAACTTATTTACGCATCAGTTACTTCCAAGGCTACTAAATTGACCTGTCTTTCGGGATTTGATCCCTTGTGATCATGGTAATGTTATTTAATAATGTACCAACTCTTGGTAACTAGGGTAATGGAGTTACTGTTGGTATCAGAGGAAGTTTAGTACAATCCTTGGAAACTATATTTATAAAACTCTTATTACATAATATTACCCTTAGATAATATTTGAGGATTAGTATAGAAGAACATCTTAGAATTTTGTTAATGTAGAGATTTTGTGAATTTTCAAAGTAATACATCCATGTCTGGATATGAGCTGTTTGATGTGGCTTTCGTAAATGTATCTAGAGGTAAAACCCAAAAACACTGCTTTGATCTAGACTTGAATGGGAACTGGGGCACGGTAATGGGTCTTACTGCACTCTCAGTTACGACACTCCTAGGGGATATTCTTAGGATAATTCACATTTTTTTACAAACCGTTATGAATGATTTATGAGTAAATATGTCAGCAAAAAAACATTTTTATGATAATTATATTAGATAAGTGAATATATTCAATTAATATTGATAAGTTTTATAGTTTTTAGATTGGAAATTATGAAATTATCTAATCTAGTGTATTTTGTCATTTAGAAATGGAACGTAGTGTAAGGAATGAGAACTCCAACAATACACATGATCCATAGATTAAGAAGGATTATATCATTAATGGTCTTATGCCATAATTTATAAGAAAAATAGTCTCCTATGTATTCTTGTCATATGAATAAATATTATCTTGTGTTAATAAGATAAGTAAGGAATTCTATGAGTCATATGACTTTAAAGGGAAGCCATATAAGAAGAGGATGCTAGAGAGAAAGATGGATAAATGGAAGAAAGGAAAGAGTGATTTTCCCATATGTTATAAATGTGGAAAGAGTTACCCTGAGAAGTGCTAGAAAATAAAGGGTGTTTTTTATATGTATAGAGAAAAAGGAAACCAAGCTCGGGATTGCAGGGGTAAGAAAATGGTTTCAAAAATACTATGCTTCATCTGCAAGGAGTTGGGACACTACGCGAATAAATGTCCCAATCATCAGAGTATACCCCAAATGATTCTATTGGATAATAATCAAGTTGTGATACTACCACAGATGAAGTGGAATGATTAGTGATCTTATGACTATATTAATGAATTGTGACATTTGAGTATTGTACTAATGAAGTACAAATTATAAGAAGTATAGAGTATAAAAGGATTGTGTTGCAGTAGTATTTCATTAAGGATTTGAGATTCTATGGTACCAAGTAATGTGACACAGTTTCAAGATAATCATTTTCGAAAATATATGGTTGGGAGAAATAAAAGCATTAATATATTTCTGAAACATAGATAATTATTTCAGAATGAGATAATATTTATTTTGATAAATTATATTTGATATTATTGACTACCTTAAAACTAATTAATTGTTTTTTTATTCCATAATTGTTGGAATTTACAAATTGTTTGGACATAATGATTTTATAAAGTATTCTATGAGGAATAGTGGAGAATTAATTTAATCAATAAGGTTTTATGGTAATTTAGGGTGCTACCATTTTTTAAGAGAACACATGATGAATATATTCACATGTTATTACATGGAAAAAGAGATCTTCATTATGTTTACCTTCTTTATAAATTTTGGACTTTGAGTTTGGACATAATAATTTTGGATAAATCTAAAGGTCGGAATGAATTAATTTTGACATTAGATACTATTGTATAAGGTTAATACATTTATTAAGATTATATTCGGATTTTTATAAAAAGGATAACCCAAAGGTCGGGCGACAACCCTTCACGTCTGGCAAGGCCGCGAGAATTGAACCCGCAATCGAAGGTCGACGAGGGTGCATCATCTACAACTGGCCTATGTGATGTCCTAGTTTTTATAATATAGTTTTTTTAAATGGTCTATGAGATGAATTATAAATTCATTATTGTTGGAACCCTATATGATTAGGATAAATATTATATTTTTGAAATATATTACCTTTGGGAGTGAAAGATGAGTTTGTAGTAGAAGTTAGTTGAATGATGGACACTACTTATCAATTCTTTTTCTCTTATTTTATGAAGAAATTAATTTTTAAACTTTAGGGAAGGGATCATAAAACTAAAAATTTATTATCCTTATACCTTATGTTTTGTTGAACCGATGATATTTAAATCTCCATAGATAAATGGTAGTGAGGCCCTCAAGATCCCATTTATTGTTCACTTGTTTTTTATTGATGACCTCAATCGATCCCTATAAATATTTCAATTTTTTCTCCAATTATGTGTCTCTAATTTCCACCAATGTTCTCTTATTTGAGATCATAATTTTGTGGTGACCTTTTCGTTTCACTTTCCCTCTTATTAAGACTAAATTTTACTAACCCTATTTCATTTGTGGGTTTTACAAAAGGGTATTTTGTATTTTTAACCTTTTATTTTTGAAGAAAAATTTCAAATTTTGAGGACACAATTTATTAAAGGTGGGGAGAATGTAACAACCCATGATTTTATAGTACATTAACTCTTTAATGTAATTCAATAGTTTGCACTACATTCAACACTGAGTTTGACCACACCACGACTTACCAAGCTAGTCAATCAAAAAGAGGTTATGAATATTATTATATGTATTTTGAATTTAATATAATTTATATAATTTTAACATTCATATTATGTGTTTCTTAGAAAAAATATAAGAAAAAAATTCAATATTCCCGATAAAGGAAGTATTTTTCAGGAAATCTTATTTTACCACCTTTTAATGGAGAACCATTTTTAAATAAAATATTTGACACTTTTATATATTTATTTTTCCAAAAAAACATCTTATTTAGAATCATGATATAAAATATTTAGTTGTGATAAATTTTATGGGTTTTTCTGATAACATTCATATTTTGATGAATAATGAAAAATACTAAATTTTAATTGAAAACAACTTTTTTAATGTAAATAATTTATAGTATTAAACTTTACATTTGAACTGTTTTGAATTAAAATTAGATTATATTTTTATCATTTAATCCAATGTTGGTTATTAGATGTAATTTTACATTTAAATTGGACATAAACACATATAAATCTTTTGATAGTTTTTACTTCTCAAAAACCCACTTTCTAGTTTTGACAAGTGGAAATTAATTTTCAATTAATTAATGAAACTTTAATGTTTTTAAATTGATAAAATAGACATTATTAATGAATTCAGAATAAAAAAATTATCTTAGGCTTAATTTTTGGTATTTTTCTGAAAACATCCCAATTTTGATTAATAAATAAAAATGCTACATAATAAATATAAACCGACATTTTAATTAAATAATTATTTTTAATTTTAGGTTATTTTAATGTACAAATAGATACATAATAACTATATTAGAGTAGTGTAATTCATTAGAGTCATTTTAAAATAAAATTGGATATATAAAATGTTATTAAACTTCTTAACGTATTTTACCCACCTTCTCAACACATTTGTAAATTTGCATAAAATGAAATTTTACCCCTTATGTGAATTGAATTTAAAAAATACATGAGACACAGTTATCGTCAGTATATAAAATTTGGTTGAATAGGGTGAAAATAATTTTTCTTGAATAGAAACTTTTGAATTTAATTTACCACAGTTAAAAGTAAGTCAGGTAATTAAAGCTAAAAATGATATTATAATTAACCCAACACATGTCCTAATTATATTTGATAAGTGTATTTCAAAAAAAATTATCCTTATGAATAAAATATGTTCCTTTTGATTCACTTGGAAGAGATTATACATTTATTATTATTTTATTTAAAGAAGAGTTTAAAGTGTTAAATTAAAATTATAATAACTAAAACATTATTAATATAGGGTTATGCATAAGATAATTTCGACAATGAATATTCATTATAAAACTAAAAGGACATAATTCATCATGGTATTTTATTTAAATTTTTTATAAATTATATAATTAAACTTATTTATGAAACAATGATGATGTAGTAATTTCCTTATTAATGAAATATTAAAATAATTGTAATTATAAATATTAAAATAAATTTAAATTGAGACTTTTTATAAATTAATCCGGTTTTTAGGTCAATATGACATGTTTGGGTTGATTAAATTAATTTTTTTCTATTTAATAAAGTAGTTATAATTTTCATAAAAACCAAATACTAAATATTGTCAAAATTGACATAAATGAGTTTTTAAAACAAATAATATAATATTAAATGTTATAATATTCCTAATAATATAATATTCATTGAATGGAATTATACAAGGTTAGATATATCATTAATGAACCACTTCAGGTTCTCTTGGAATTTCGTTGTATGTTTTTTAACCATATAATATTAAAATACTAGGAGAAATGGTAAATGTTAAAAAAATTAGCCAAAAGTTAAATCTAAAAGTTAAGGTTAATATGGTGACCTAAACTTGTCTAAAACATATTTGTTTGAGAATATTTCGACCCATAACCACCTTATCCTTGAACTAAATCAATTTGAATCCATTAGAAATCGAAAATGATTTTATAATGAAGTGATATTGAACGATTTTTCTAAAGTGACCCTCACCTATTTTATAAATGGGTACTTCCCCTTCACTTAATTTAACCCCTCCAAAGGCTTTTGGAATGGCCAAACCCTGATCTAATATCCTCCCAAATACCCTCACTTCAACCATGTATCCTTAACTTGTTTATAAACTCATCCATTGGATCCTTTTTTTTCAAATCAAAAGGAAGAAACCGTAGAAGATGTAATTATTTCATCACCTCTTTCAAAGTTTTTTTGTTCTTCCACTTCCTCTTTCTTTGGTGTTTCCATACCAAAATAATAAATCCTATATATTATACATACTGTGATATAATTATAAATATTATAAAACCTTTTTAATTATTCTATCCATCATATGAATGACAATGTCACCATACGTGTTTATGTACGGCTTATCGTCTCCACACCGTGTTGTAGTTTGTTATTCAACACTTAATCATATGGATTGGTTTAATAATGAGTATAGTTGATGTAAATAATAAATATAACATGTTAGTTATTCTGTATATATAATTTACCATCCAAATACATATGATTTCACCATCAATATAATGATATTGTCGCTCGTGCGTATGTACGACTTACCGTGTCCAAGACGCGATGTGATTTTATCCCCCATCGTAACCATTCAAGAATAATTTTCATTTGATGATTAAAAATAATGTTTAGGAGATTAATATCATTCTGGATATGAATCAAATACATCATATCCATAACAAACATGACTTACGAAAAAGAACATATAAAAGAAAATGAATCAGTTAACACCTGAAACAGTGATTCTACTGAAATATCATTTAAAAGACAAATTAGAAGATCATATATGATATCATATTTATGTACATTATTATTTTATAATTTAATAAAAATCATTTCACCATTATACAGGAGGTTAATTTATCCTAAACTAAGGAAAAAGTACAAGGTAAGAGATAATTCTACAATCTCTTCATTATCCGATTTTTTATAAGTAATTACCTACTGAGACCTCTATATCATCCACATCCATGTTTCTTAAAATGTATTTAAAAACATTTTTACTACTTAGTAGACTATAGGTTAAAGTCATTTATACCCTTTTTTAATTTTTATAAATTTTTTTGACAGTAATCTTTCTGTCTCTTTCCAGACAATGTAATTTGTTACCTTTTCGACAAATTATGCAAGGAATGTTTTTTAACTTATACAATGGTTGAAGCTATTTTCCACTATTATTAAACCTTCGAATACTACCTTACAATATTACTATAATATTTTCAAAATAAAATTTTCCTTTTATAATTACATGAGTTTTAAATTATTTCAATATATAAAAATATATTTCTCTCAAATGGTTTTGATTTCATCTATGCCAACATCCTTTGTTGGATTTTATGCCTGTTTGAGGTTGATTTATTTTGGTAAAATCATCCATATTGTATTGAATTTTTCATGATTTGTTTGAATTTGGATGTTCTATTTTTATACCATTAATGGTTTATGGTTAATGTACTGACATTTCATATGCTAGTTTTCATACAATGTTTATATTATGTTTCAACCTTTTCATATGAAGGATGCATTGGACTTAGTAAGTGATGGGTGGATCCCGCTATAGCTCCACGATACATTGGTAGGTATCATGAGACAAACTAGTGTTTTCACACAAGGCATTGAGAAAATCTTATTTTTAGTGTTGGCACGAGGCCTTGACTATATGGATATGATGTCCTGAATTATGCATCCCATCATTATAAAATTAGCTATTGATATTACAAGTGATAATTCGAAAAGTATAATATCTATTTGAATAAATAAATATAATTATTTGAATTATCTTTACCATATTATTATGATGTTTACATTTAAAATTCATGTGTTTTAGTCTTATAGATTTTCATAATTGTTTAATCTTATTTATGATAGTTTCTTCTATATTGTTATCCTTACAGAGCATCTGATCTCACCCTTTTCATTGGTTTGTTTTTCCTAGGATACGAAGAAGTATATTATGACTGACTTACAGGGATAGTATAATGTATAGGAATGTGTTCAATGGAGACATAATGTTTTTGTTTTTAATTTCATAATATAATTTAAAACATATTTATGTATCCATTACTTCCAAGGCTACTAAACAGATAGGCCTTTTGGGATTTGATCTCTTGTTATCATGCCAATGTTATGTAATAATGCACCGACTCTGGGTAACTAGGGTCAGGGCATTACATGATTTCTATATTAACTATTCTTATAGATAGAATAATAAGGTATTTGATTTTATTTGGATAAAATAACTAGATAAAATCCCCAAAACATATTTAGGAATTCCATATCTTCCTCAATATGAAAATGATGGATCTCAAAATCATTATATAAGGGAATTAATATTTTCTATCCAAAATGATTTATTAACAATATATCCAAGAGAATATCATGGTGTCACATAGGGTTGATTTTGAGCTTCAAGATAATGTGAATGTAATAAATGAAGGTAATATTATTTATTTACACATTAATGAAGATGATTTCATTTAGTTTAGAGCATAACATTCTATGACTTAAATCACGAAATATAAAGAAATTTATATTGTATAACGCATATAAATCATATTTCTATATCAATCGTTGATGCACAAAAAACTATTGTGATATTTCATAGATCTTATGTTTATATAACCCAAATAAAGAAATCATTGAGTGTACCTCAATGTTATTTGAATACCATCAAGTCATGGAAGAAAAACTAAATTCCAAGGAGATGATGGAACCATTAACCATACACATGTGAATATTTGAAAACATAGACCTTGAAGTTATCAATAGACTCTCAATGACATAAAAGTAACAAAATGTGATATGTTTTGTAGGTAATCAACTCACCAACACTTCCCACATCATCACTATTATTAAATATTAATTTTTTGAATAAAAATCTGATACATACATAACCGAAGTGGTGAAGCTACATGGGTCATTAATTTTGATCATTTATGATCATGATATCATGGTCACCACTATAATATAGAGAATTTTTCAAAATTATTCGAATACTAAATTATAAGGCCCCCGCCTTAAACATTACATAATAATGAATTAAGTTAATAACTCATATTAAAGATCCTTTCGGGTTTACAGTCTTAGAGAATTATGCCATAATATTTACATTAAAAATAAAAATTTACAAAGTAGATACTATTACTCAGTATCCATTTTTTCGTAATATAAAAACTCTTACGAGAAAATATTAATTCTTTCCTTGTTATAAATCATCTTTAATTCTACCTTTCTCTTACCCTTTTTTATACCCTGGGAAAAAAATTCAAAAACGTTGGATGAGCATAAAAAATCCTAGTAAGGGTTATAAGATAAAGGAAGAAAAAATTAGTCCATCATTAAATACAAAACATAATCTCTTAAACATACCTCATGAAATAATAAGATTTATGACTAACACGTAGAAATCATAAATCATTAGGGTAGCTTGTGGAATCCACAGCATACATACACTATAGCTTTCACAGATACATATTTAGTTACTTTTGTAATACCCATCATTGTATATTCCCTAAATCTATTATAAGAAACCTTAACGGTTACCTCCATCACATTACCCAATTGATTTTAGAGATATATCAGGCTCACCCGCACACGTTTTATCATAGAAACACCAGAAAATGTAAAAAATTCCCAAGAACAAAAACATATTTATAAAAAATAATACAATTGTAAAGTAAAGATTACATTACCACATTTAAATCACAATAAATAATTTCAAGATTTTAACATAATCAATGCTTTATAAACCATTTTGAAAACCATTTAGAACATTTAATAAATTTGATTTTTGAAACAAAGTGTCCCATACCACATTGAAGCTTTTAAAGGATTTAATATTTTAAAACATTAAAATTCATAAAAATTAATCCTTTAAACCATTTTGAAAACATGGACATTAATGATAAAGGTCAAATGAATAAAACTTAGAAACATTTAAAACATTGTTTTAGTTAGAGTCCCTTACCACTTGTGAAAATACATTAGTAAAAAAAATTAGAGAATAAAATTAATTAAAGCATGTAATATCATGAGAATAATGATATTCATGACATAATATGTCAAAGAGAAGTATATACACCATATAAAATTGAATTATTGTATAACAATAAATAAGTCTCAATGGAATGTAAATTGAGAAAAAATCTCTTACAAATATCACATAAATGACGTAAGAATTTATCAATGGGGAGATTATGTGTTGAAAACGTATATACAAACAAAGTTAATTGAAATTATAACATATATAAATAAATACTGATTCCAATTAAGTATGTGTAAAACCCAAAGAGTGTAAATTGAGTCTAGAAATTCCATTATAAAAATTCGGCAGCCTAATATTGTCACTTAAAAATTAAAAAAATGAGTTGATGAAAGAGAAACGGTCTCTAATTATATGGACAGAAAATTTACATATAATAAGGACCTATAATAACATATCCCATCAATATAAAATTGAAATTAAAATAAATTACCTAAAATAAGTCTTTGACTAAAAGAGGACAGTGAAAGGTTCCCTTACCGATTTGGTAACGTACAAAACATACAACACATGAAAGAAGGATCATACAATGAAGATGTATATACCCATAAATTAAAGTATATTACACCAAGAATACAATCATGTTCAGTAAATACACACACAAAATGAAATAGTGTAAAATATAGCCGGAATCTCACGTGAATAAAAAGTGAGATTGAAACCCCTAACCTCAAGTCTGACTTGTCTTGTATGTTACTTGTTATTCATGAATAATAAACATAAGTTAATTTCTACGATATTTAGAACATTTTTGAAGTTTATTATTTATTTTCTATCACTTAATACCTTGGTATAACAATTAGTTAATTATTTGTATTAATATCAAACATTTTGTCGATGTTCGGAACATGAGTCAAAAATGAACTTCTAATAATTATAAATTGTCAATATGTTCAAAAGTACATTATATATAAATTGATATTAATGATTTATATATCATTTATATAATATATATAAAGTATATATATGTATTTATAATAGTACATAACATTTGGAGATAAGAAATAAATGCACTATTCTTAGAGATTGCAAGTCGTACGTACGCATGAACGCTACTTTCATTTCATTTTTTTATTTAATGGAATGAAAAATTAATGATAAATAGGTATATTATAATTCCAGTATATTATAATATATAATTTCACCAATACCATCCTTTATACGTTCCACATATGGAATGAACGAGTCATATCACTTTGAGGGGGCGGTAATTCACACTTTCTCAAATGAAATTATCACATTTACCACTATGGAAACCATAAAGGTATTATATATATAAAAATAAAGGATCATCGGGACAATATAAATATAATATATATCACATATAATTAATGTTCTATCATAATGGACACCATGAGAGTTGGTAGCAGATATTTGAACTATCATCGTTTCGTGAGGTTGTAGTTCACCGTACAGAGAAACAGTATGTTCAAAATTCATTTGATGGAGGTGTGTGTAATTGTAGTCTTAATCCTTCTCATAAACAAAACCTATTATATTTTGGATATTGTTTTATTAATTAAAATAAACAATAAGAAGAGCATATGGAGTGAAGAAGTAAAATAAAAGAAGAGAACATGAGGGAAGGCGTTACCTTAAATCGGGTAACACCCATTGGTTTGAACCTAAAGGATTTCTTGGAGTTCCTTATACCTATGTTAATGATTATAGTATAAATATATAAATGATATGAGATTATTGGAGAATATTTTGTACAATCCAAGTGGATTGATTGGGGTTATTATTGGTTTAGAGGAGATGGGATTTTATAAGGGGAAGAGGGGCTCTTTAGGAATGTTTGAAAGTATTATTTTATTATAAACTAAATTTCGAATTAAAAGGGTCCCAAAATCATTTAATTCGAATATAAGGTGATTATGGTTGTAAATAATCTCATATAATGGGTTTTAGACACGTTGATGGAATAAAAGTAACCTTATCCTTTAGCTTTAACCTTTAGTTAACTAATTTAACTTATACCATGTCCTATTGTATATTCAAACAATATGGTTAATATATTTACAATAAAATTACAAGAGACCTCAAAATGCATCCTTAATGACATTAGTAGCATCTTTTATGTCATTTGGACGAATATTATATTTTTAGGATTATTTTATCATTTAATAAAATAGTATTCATTTCCAAAATCATTTATGTTAATTTATAAACTATTCATATCATGACTTTTTAAAAATATATAAAAAACATTATTAATTCAAAAAACCTACATAACTTAAAATTTTACAAGTTATAAGCATCCATAAATTTCTTTGAGGGCATAAAAGTTTCAAAATAAAATTATTTTAATATTTATAATCTTGTTTATTTAAAACATTCATTAATGAGGTAATCAGTACATCAGCATTGCGTCATATATTAATTAATTAATTTGATGTATAAAAATTATAAATAAAATACTATGATGTAAGAAATATTTTTATATTTCTAGTGACTATTTATAGTAAAACAATATCATTTATATATCCAATTATAAAATTGATTTACTAATAGATGTACGTTTACGTTACATTTTCCTTTACTTTAAATTAATATTTATAAAGTGTAATTTTCACTTATAATTGGATCCATGGGGTCCCAAAATCGTTCCATGGATGCCCATAGTCTGAATGTATCATATAATATGATTAAGTCATGTGTTAGGGTAATTTAATAATATTATGACATTATTTAATACATTTATTTACCAGATTTACCCTTTAACCATGGTAAATAAAATATTTACTAAAGTAACTATTCAAAATGTCTAAATATAAAAGATACTTTTTAAAAAAATTTGGACCTCATGATTCCAAATATTGGATCCATTTTTCCAAATTTAAAACACTTAAGTTTCATAAATTAATTAAAAAAATTTCCCGTTGTTAAAACCAAAATGCGTGTTTTTAAGAAATAAAAACTATAAAAAGATTGACATTTGTTTATTTCCAATTTTATGTTGAAATTAATGATAATTATAATCATTAAATTTAATGGTAAAAATATAATCTAAATAAACATGAAACAAATAAAAAAATCTATATATATAAATAAATTAGATTAAAATGGAGTTTTGAATTAAAATGTTATATTTTTCACTATTCATTAAAAATAAAAATTATCAGAAAAATACCAAAATTTCATCCAAAGTAAATTATGATTCCCTGATTATAAATATTTTTTTTTTCAAATATAACATATAAATGTGAAAACAAACTAGATTTAAAAAGTTTTCTCCATCAAAAGGTGGTAAATCGATCATTATAGAATATTAATCTTTAAGCTTAAAATTGGATTCATTCTGATTTTAAACATTTAAATTTTATTGCATAAATATAAAAACATTTAACAAACATGTGTAATCATATTGTAGTTAGTTCTTCTCGTTATCGCCAATACAATGAAAAGACGTGAACTACCATTTAAAATAATATTATATTATTATTTATGAGTATGACTCAGCCTTGTGTGCAACATGAGATTTCAGAGAAACTCATTGTTCTGTGTTGGGTATTCCATCGAACATATCATACCCGTTAAATTAAAATTAACATTTAATTCCCAAAAATTAATTATTATAAAAATTTCATATTCTTTATTTAACTTGGATGTTACATCCTTCACCCCTTTTGGGAATTGCGTCCTCGCAATTTCAAAATTAGGCTTGGAAACTTCATTAAAAGCCCCACATTGGAAAAAGAGCTAATAAAACTATCACTACAGAAGAATTATATATAAGTTTAAAGGTCAACTGAGATAACCCATACTAGGATTACATGTATGAAAACATGGATTTGGAGGAGAAACTAAGTGTCAAGCCCTAATGGAGAGTGATAGAAAACATGATCTGTGGAAAGTTAACAACATTAAAACCACAAACTTGTGATGGTTTAAACGAATATTGGTTTCCTAGTAGGAAAAGTAAATGAACAATGATTTTGTTTTAATATCCTTTTAATTATGTTTAAGAATTAATTTATGAGATTGGCAATGAAAATAAGGTAATATATATTCATTTCAAGTAGAGCTTCATTCATTAATAAGTTTCGACCAAAAACTCATCTTTTCTCCAAATGATGAGTATTCAAGATTACTTGGTCACACCAAAAGTGGTATAATTAACTTATAGAGAATCACATAATACACATAATATAAACTAATATTTTACCTATCTTTCGACATTAACCAAAACCAAAATGGTGCGTACAAGATCATATAATCCTAAAAAAGAACAATGTTTTACAAAAAGAAATACTACTCTTAATCTCCAAAATTCAAAAAATAGTACCCAATGTTCAAAAAAGACCATTCAATAAAAAATTGTACTTAAAATCCTTCACAATAATCTAATATAAGTCTAAAACCCTAAATTTATAAGGATTTTATCACATAGTCTTCCACGATAAATCTTAACATTTATCTCCAAATAACATCGACTAGTCTTAAAGTCTCATACTGAAAAGTAATTAACTTAATCACAAATTCACTATTATAGGTTAATCATTTCAATAAATAACCCAAATAGCCATATGTACACAATAAAAGATATATTATTCCAAAATAATATTTCAACCATTACTCCACAATGAAATCCCACAGTATTCTATTTTCCTTAAGCATATAGTGTTCCCCAAAAGAGAAAACGTCTTCCCAATTAACCATTATCTTTTAATCACCAAATCATATTCCTCTACAATGGATACCCATTTTATAAAATATATATTCCAAAAACCAACTTATTCTTAATCCATAAAATCAATTAACTAAAAAGGAATATATTTTACTAACCAGGTACTTCACTTAGTCTAGTGGTAGGTGATAAATCCTAATCGCACTTTGATTGGGTTTGTCTGACATGACGGGTTGTCACACGGTCTGTGTGTTGTTCTTTTTATAAAACAAAAAAAATAACCCTAACATGATTTAACCTCAATGGTTGTCTTATACCTTTAATTTTGCAACGCATCTCATAATGAACTCAATATCTTAATTCATGAAGTCTTACATATATTGACATTTATTACCTCCATAAAATTAAACTATTTCAAAAGAAGGAACATCGTACCTTGATCATGGTGTCTACCTGGTTTCATCGTCATCTTATTGACATTGATAGATGGTCCATGAATTGAAACAATGATTTAGAGATACTTCAAAATTATATGATTCCTTTATCAAAATACACCTCGTACAACTAGGGTCATATGGGTGTTCACAAGAAATTTAGTTTTGAAAAATAATCATGTGTGACAAGTAATTTTAAATCATCCGATAAAACATTCTTTTTATAAAATAGTTAGATTGAGTTTGAAATGAAACTTTCAATCAATGGTCCTTTTAAAATACCTTAAGGATGCGTTGAAAGACTATAATTTAAAAGAAAATATAAATAGGTTACACAAGGGTCTCCTTCATCAGCAACATTTTCAAAATCATAATATGCTTTAAAATCTTGTGATAAGGTAAAATACTTGAAAATGCCATGATAATATTTAATTTTCTTAAAATATGAGAATATTGAGAAAATATTATTTAATGAAATACAACCCATGATCCACGATGGTATTGAGGTATAGTAGAGGTGTTTGATATCTCAAAAAATTGCTCGTAAGTGAGTTGTATGTTAGAAACTGTTTCATAATGTTGTAGAAATGAATTTTCAATAATTATTGCAAGTAATTCATTAGGAAGAGATAAGAATTTTTTTGACATCCTCCTCCTTCCATTTGTAATAGACATTCCTTGACCTGAAAAAGTTACAAAATAAGGATTTAACCTAAAATTAGACAAGGATACTATCCATGTGTCTAAAAAAACTCATAATCCCTAAAGTTGTCTGAACTGACCTCTAAGATCAACGGTAAGGCCTCGACTATAAACACTACATAATAATGAATTAAGATAATAATTCAAATTGAATATTTTTTTAAGTTTATAATTTTAGAGAATTAGGAAATAACTATAACATTACAACTCAAAAATTTCTATGTAGAAACTCTTACTCAATATCCATTTTTTTTCATAAAATAAAAACTCTTAAAAGAAAAATGTATTCTTTTCTTGATATAAATCTTCTTAAATTATTCTTTTCCCTTACCATTCATTATACCCTTTGAAAAACAATTCAAAAACATGGGATGATCATATAAAGCATAGAAAGTGTTCTAAGATAATGAAATAAAACATTATTCCATCAATACATACAAAACACAAGCTCTTTAACTTACCTCATGGAATCATATGATTTATGAATAACACATAGAAATCATAAATCATAAAGCTAACTTGTGGAATCCAAATAATACATACATTGTATTTTTTGTAGCTACATAGGGAGTTGCGTTTGGAATACCCACCATCCTATATTCCATAGATCTCTTAAAATAAACAATAACGTTTTCCTCCTTCATGTTACCCAATGCATTATAGAGCTATATCGGGATCACCCACCCTAGGTTTATCATGTAACCACCCATTTACATAATAAATTCCCAAAACCATAGCATATTCAAAATACATCAAACATGAATAAATGATATATAACATTTCTACATTGTAATCACGATATATCATTTCAAGATATTGACATAATCAATCATTATCAAACCATTTTCAAAACCATTTAAAATATTTAATAAATATATTTATGAATAAAAGTGTCCCATACCACTGTAAATATTTTAAGGAAATTAACATTTTCCAACATTTACAACCATATAAATAAATTCTTTAAACCATTTTTAAACATGGAAATAAATGGGAAAGGATTAGAAAAGAAAATCTTTAAAACATTTAAAACAATTTTTTAGTTAAATAGTCCTTTACCACTTGAGAAAATACTTGAAAAAAATAATTAAAGAAAAAAATTAAAAAAAGAATTTAATATAATGAGAATAAAGATATTCAAGATATAATATGTCAAAGGGAATTATATACACCATATAAAAGTGAATTGGAGTATAACAACAAATAAGTCTCAATTGAATATAAATTGAGAAAGAATCCCTTGCAAAGATCATATAAATGACGTAATAAATTTTTAATGGAGAGATTATGTGTTGAGAAAGTATATCCACAGAAAGTTAATTTGTAATTACAACATAAATAAATAAACAGTGATTCCAAACGTAATATTGGAATAATATAATCAACTAATAATGCCTAAAATCCAAAAATAGAAATTGAGAATACAAATTCCCTTACGAAAATTTGGCAGCCTAATGGCGTCACATAAAAAAAATTTAATAATGATTCGATGAGAGAAAAAAAGTGTATATCATCATATGGACATACACTTTACTGCAAATAAGAATATATAAGAACATATCCCAATAAAATAAAATTGAAATTAAAATACATAACATAAAATATGTATTTGACTAACAGAGAATAGTGAAAGGCTCCCTTACCGATTAGGTAACCTAGAAAACATACACCACAAGAAAGAAGGATTATACAATGAATATTTAAATACCCATATATTTAATTAAATTAAAGAAATAATACAATCATGGATATTAAATTCACTACATAAAAAGAATATAGTGGCAAGTATAGCATGAATCTCACAGTAATAAAGAGTGAGATGAAAACCACTTTCCTCAAGTCCAACATGTCTTGTATGTTACATGTGATTCATGAAAAATAAACATAAGTTTATTTATATTTTCTTTATAACATTTTACATGTTTATTATTCCTTTTATATGACTTATTACCTAGCTATATCAATTAGATAATTATTTGAGTTCATATCGGACATTTTGTCGATGCTCGGAACTTGAGTCAAAAATGATCTTGTTATAATTACAAATTTTCAATGTGGTCAAAATTACATTACCTCCAAAAAGATATTAATTATTTAGATATCATATATATCAAGTATATATATGTTTTTATAATAGTACATAACATTTGGAGATAAGAAATGAAATGTACCGTTAATGGAGTCGGTAAGTCGTTTGTACGCATGGACGCTAATTTCATTCCTATTTTGTAATTAATTGAATAAAAGTTTAATGATACATAGGTATATTATAATTACAGTATAATATCATATATAATTTCATTAATACCATCGTTTATACATTCTATGTATGACATGAACGAGTCCTATCACTTTGAGGGGGCGATAGTCCGCACTTCCTGAGATGAAATTATCACATTTACCCATTATGGAAACCATAAAGGAATGATATAAATTAAAAATACAAAAGAATAGATACAATATAAATATAATATATATCACATATAAATATATTTCCATTATAATGGCCACCATGAGAGGCGGTAGGAGATATTTGAACAATCATCTTTTCGTGAGGCAGTAGTTCATCAAACACCGAAATAGTATGTTCTAAATCCATTAAATGGAGGTTTGTGTAAGTTTAGTTGGAATCCTTCTCATAAAACAACCTAGTATATTGAGGGTACTGATTTTTTTAAATAAAAAACGAATAAGAAAACCATAGGGAGTAAAGAAGTTAAATAAAAGAAGAGAACTTGAGGGATGGCGTTACCTTCAAATCGGGTAACTCCCATTGATTTAAACCAAAAGGCTTTCTTGAAGAGCCTTATTCTTCTGTTAAGGATTCTAAGAGGAATAGATGGATGTTGGAAGATAATTTTATCAGAGGTTGGATGATCCATGTGTCTTTATAGGTGTTATTAATGGGTTAGAGGTGATGGTCTTTTATCAGGTGGAGGAGGGGCTCTTTATAAAAGTTCAAAAATATTATTGTATTACAAACTGAATTTCTATTTTAAAAGATACTCAACTAATTTAATTCAAATATAAATTGATTAGTGTTCTAAATACTCTCAAAAAATGTGTTTTATACATTTTTAGGTCACAAAATTAACCTTATATTTTAGCTTTAACCTTTAGTTAACTAATTTAACTTTTACCATGTACTCTTGTATATTCATACTGTATCAATAATATATTTACTATAAAATACCTAGAAACCCAAAAATGGATAATTAATAACATTAGTAACATAATATATTTCATTTGGACATATATTAGAATTTTTTATTTTATCAATTAATAAAATAGTATTCATTTTAAAAACTAATTTATGTCAATTTATAAACATTTATACGAAGACTTTTAAAAAACCTATAAAAACATGATTCTTTCTCAAAACCTACATTAATTCAAATATAACAAGTTATAATCATCCATAAAAATCGTCCATGGAATAAAAAATTTTAAAATATATTTATTTAAATATTTATAATCGCATTTATTTAGAACATTCATTAATGAGGTAATCATTACATCATCATTGTTTCATAAATAAATTTATTTATTTGATGTCTAAGACATATAAATAAAATACCATGATGTGGGAAATATTTTTAGTTTTCTAATTAAAATTTATATTTTAAAATATCACTTATATAACCCATTATAAAAAAATTACAAAAAGATATGTGTTTATGTCACATTTTTATTGACATTAAATTAATTTTTATAAAGTGTCATTTTAACATACAAGTGGCTCCATGGAGTCCCCAAATCAAGCCAAGGATACCCATGGTCGGACATGTATCAACCAATAGGATTCGTGTTAGGGTAATTTAATATTATTATGAAATTATTTTTTACCCTTATTTACCATATTTACCCTTTAACCATGGAAAATAAAATATGTACTGAAGTTACTATTCATAATTTTAAAAAAAAATTAACTATTTACAAAATTTGGACATCTTAATTCTAAATATTGAATCCATTTTTCCAAATTCAAAACACATAATTTTCTGAAATTAAATTAATTTTTTTTCTCATTGTCAAAACCAAAAATTGTGTTTTTAAGAAATAATAACTATCAAAAGATTGACATTTTTTTATCTACTTTTGAAGTAAAATTACTTCCCATGAAAAACAATGGATTAAATGGTAAAAATATAATCTAGTTATTGATTAAACATAATAATAATATAAATCTAATTATATAAATAAATTAGATTACAAGGTAGTATTGATTTAAAATGTAGTATTTTCCACTATTCATTAAAAATGTACATTATCCGAAAAATACAAAAATATCATCCATGAAAAAATTTTATTTCCATATTATAAAGAAGAATATTATTTTTGTAAAATATAACATAAAAAGTGACAAATAAATAGATTTAAAAAGGTTTCTCTATCAAAAGGAGGTAAATCGACCTCTTAAAGAATGTTAAAGTCGTTATGCTTAAAATCAGATTCATTCTCATTTTAAGCCTCTAAATTTTGCGGGATAATTGTAAAAACATTTGACAAAAATGTGTAATTATATTGTAGTTAGTTTTGTTCATTATCACAAATATAATGTCTAGGAATTAATTAACATTTAAAATAATATTATATTGTTTTTTTTTCGGTATGACTCAGCCTTGCGTGCAATATGGGAATTCGTAGAAACTCATTATTGCGTGTCAGGTACTCCATCGAACATATCATCCCATTAAATGTAAAATTAAAATTTAATTTGAAAATATTAATAAATATAAAAATTTCATATTCGTTATTTACCTGAGATGTTACATCATTCCACCTTTTTGGGAATTCTATCCTCATAATTTTAAAATGGGGCTCAGAAACATCATTAAAAGTCCCACACAGGAAAAAGAGTGAATAAAAATATCACTTTAAAATAAACTCAAATAGCCATATTTCCACAATAAAACATATATTTGTCAAAAATAATATTTCAAACATATCTCCACAATGAAATCCCATATTATTATATTTTTTCTAGGCACATACTGATCCCCAAAAGAGAAAACGTCTTCCAAAATAACCATTATCAATTAATCACCAAATCATTTTCCTATTCAAAGATTATCTAGTTGATAAAATATAAGTTCCAAAAATCAACTTATTCTTGATCCATAAAATCATTTAAATAAAAATAATATGTTTTACTAACCATGTACTTTACGTAGTCCAATGGTAGGCGATAAATCCCAATCACACTTTAGTGGTGGGTTCGATTCCTGTAGCAGTGCCTGACGATACGGGTTGTCACACGACCTACATGTTGTCCTTTTAAAAAAAATCAAAAAATAACCATAACATGATTTAACCTCAATTATTTTCATTTACCTCTCATTTTCATCTCAACTCATAATAATCTCAATATCTTAATTCATGAAGTCTTATATATATTGGCATTTTTTACCTCCATAAAATAACATTATTCCCAAAAAAGAAAATTGTACCTTGATCATGGTGTCCACCTGGTTTCATCATCATCTTGTTCACATAGATAGATAGTCCATGCATTGAAATAATGATTTATAGATCCTTCAAAATCATCTACTTCTATTAACCAAATACCCCTTATACAACTTGGGTCATATGGTTGTTCACAAAAAAATAGTTTTGGAAAATAATCATGTATGAAATAAAATTGAAAAACAACTGATAAAACATTCTTTTTTTAAAAAATTCAGACCAAGTTTGAGTTGAAACTTTTAATCAATGGTCCTTTTAAAATACCATAAGTTTGTATTTAAAGAATATAATTTAAACTAAATTGTAAATAGGTTGTGCAAGTGTATACTTATTCCGAACGATTTTCAAAATCATAATATACTTCAAAATCTAGTGATTAGGTAAAATATTTGGAAATACCTTGATAATATTTATGTTTCTTGAAAATATGAGATTATTGAGAGAATAAGATTTTATTAAATACAACCTGTGATCCAAAATGTTATAGATGTATAGTGGAGGTGTTTGATATCTCAAACAGTTACATGCAAGTGAATTTTATGTTAGAAAATATTTTAGAATCGTCTAGACATGACTTTGCAATTATTATTGCAAGCAATTTATTATGAAGAGATAAGAATGTCATTTTGTGAACCTCCTCATTCAATTTCTAACAAATGTTCCTTGATATAGAAAGGTTATAAAATAAAGATTTAAAATAAAGAGAATACATAGAGACCATCCACGTGTCTAACAAAAAATCTTAATCCGAAAAGTTATATAAACCAACCTCTAATACCAGCTGTAAGGCCCCAACCTTAAACATTACATAATATTGAATTAATTTAATAATTCACATTGAGGATATTTTTAGGTTTATATTTTTATCGAATTTGGACATAACTATTACATTACATATCAAAAATTCCAAATTATAGACTCTTACTCAGTATCCATTTTTTTTCAAAAAATAAAGAACTTTTAAAAGAAAAAAAAAGAATTTCGTTATTGATAAAAATCTTCTTCAATTCTTTCTTTATATTACCCTTCCTCATACCCAGTGAAATACATTTCAAAATTTTTTGTTGAGCATACAAATCTCAGTAAGGGTTATGAGATAAAGAATTAAAACATTAGTCCATCAATACATACAAAACATAATCCCTTTAACATACCTCATGAAATCATAAAATTTATAAATAAAACATAGAAATAAAAAATCATAAAGGTAACTTGTGGCATCCAAAACATACATACATTTCATGATTCACATCTATGTTGGTAGTTACGTTTGGAAAACCCATCACAGTATATTCCCTAAATCTATTAGGTGAAACATTAACATTTACCTCAGTCACGTTACCTAATGCATTAGAGAACTATCTCGGGCTCACCCGCATAAGGTTTATCACTGAAACACTCGTATACTTAAACAATGCCCAAGAACCATGAAATATTAATTACTCAAAAAACAAGTATAAAGGAAAGACCACATTTCAACATTAAAATCACATTATATCATTTCAATATATTGACATAACCAATGATTTATCACACAATTTTCAAAACCATTTAGAACATTTAATAAAGAGATTTCTGAATCAAAGTTCCCGATACCAGTTTGATGTGTTTAAAGAAATTAACCATTTAATACATTAACATCCATATAAATAAATCCTTTAAAACATTTTTAAATCATGGAAATTAATGAGAAAGGTTTAGAAGACTAAATCATTCAAACATTTAAAACAACGTTTTAGCTGTAGGGTCCCTTACCACTTGAGAAAATACTTGAATAAAAATAATTTGAGAATAATATTTAAAAAAATATTGTAATAAAATTAGAATATATAGATTCATGATAAAATATTCCAAAGGAGTGTATATACACCATATAGAAGTGAATTAGGGTATAACAACAAATAATTCTCAAGGGGATATAAATTGAGACAGATTCCCTTACAAAGGTCATATAAATTACATAAGAATTTATCAATGGAGAGATTATGTGTTGGAGAAGTATATCCACACAAATAGAATTTTAAATTACAAAATAAATAAATAAACAGTGATTAAACACATAATATTTTCGTAATATAATCAACTAATTATGAGAAAAACCTAAATAGTGGAAATTGAGTTTAAAAATTCCATTACGAAAATTTGGCAGCCTAATGGTGTCACATAAAAAAATTACAAAAATTAGTTGATGATAGAATAAAGGGTATCTCATAATATGGATATAAAAGTTTCCAAAAATAATTATAAAGAATAACATATCCCAAAAAATTAAAAAAAATTAAAATACATAACATAAAATAATTCATTGACTAAATGAGGACGGTGAAAGGTTCCCATACCGATTTGGTAACATACGAACCATACACCACATGAAAGAAGGATCATAAATTGAAGATGTAAATACCAATAAATTAAATTATATTAAAAAATAATACAATCATGGTCAGTGAATACACCACAAAAGAATAAATTGTGGCAAATATAGAATGAATCTCACAGGAATAGAAATTGAGATGAAAACATTTTACCTCATGTCCTACAAGTCTTGTCTATTCCATACTCTTCCTGAATAATAAAAATAAGTTAATTTATAATTTCTTGAGAAAATTTTTCATTTGTATGATTCCTTTTATATCACTTATTACCTTGATATAAAAATTAGTTAATTATTTGAGTTCATATCGGACATTTTGTCGATGTTCGGAACATGAGTAAAAAATGAACTTCTTATAACTAAAAATTGTCCATGTGGTCAAACTTCCATTATCTCTATAATGATAATAATTATTTAGATATCATATATATCACATATATCCAGTATATATATATGTGTGTATTTATAATAGTATATAACATTTTGAGATAAGAAATTAAATGCAGTGTTCATGGAAACGGTAAGCCCTATGTATGCATGAACACTACTTTCACTGCTATTTTGTATTTAATGGAATGAAAAAATAAGGATTAATAAGTATATTATAATTACAGTATAATATCATATATAATCCCATTAATATCATCCATTATAAATTCCATGTATGACATCAATGGGTCATATCACATTGAGGGGGCGGTAGTCCGCACTTCCTCAAATGAAATTATCGCATTTACCCATTCTGGATACCATAAAGGTGTGATATAAATTAAAAATACAGAAGGATAGAAATAATAGAAATATAATATATATCACATATAAACATTATTCCATCATAATGGCCACCATGAGATGCGATAGGATATATTTGAACAATCACCATTTTGTGAGGTAGTAGTTCACCGTACACAAAAACAGTATGTTCTAAATTCTTTAGATTGAGGTATGTGTAAGAGTATATTGAATACATATCATAAAAACAACCTAGTTTATTTATGATACTAGTTTGGTTATATAAACAATCAAATAAGTAGATCATAGGGAGTGAAGAAGTAAAATAAAATAAAGGAACTTGAGGGAAGATGTTACCTTCAAATTGGGTAACTCCCATTGGTTTGAACCAAACAAATTTCTTGAAGTGCCTTAGGACTATTATAAGTCTTCTAAGAAGAAAAGGGGGATGTTGGGAGATTATTGGAGCAAATTGTGTATGAGCCAAATGGCTTGAAAGATGTGATTAATGGGTTAGAGGTGATATCCTTTTATATGGGGGAGGAGGGGCTCCTTAGGAATGTTTGAAAATATTATTTTATTACATACTGAATTTAGATTCCAAAAGGCCCCTAACTCATTTAATTCAGTGATAAGTTGTGAAATGTTCTAAATCCTCTCATCCAATGGGTTTTAGACAACTTTAGATGATAAAATTAACCTTATCTTTTAGCTTTAACCTTTAGTTATCTAACTAAACATTTACCATGTCCTCTTGTATATTTTTACTATATGGTTAATATATTTACTATTAAATGTCAAGAGACAAACAAATAGATAATTAATGACATTAGTCACATCATATATGTATGTTGGACAAATTTTATATTTTTAGGATTATTTTATCATTTAATAAAATAATATTCATTTTAAAAACTCATTTATGTCAATTTAGGTACAATTCATATCAAGTCTTTTAAATAATCTATTACTATTTTATTCTTTCAAAAAACCTACATTAATTCAAATATAACAATTTATAAAAATCCATCTAATTTTTTATGTCATAAAAAGTTTCAAAATAAATTTATTTTAGTATTTCTAATATCTTTTATTTAAAACATTATTTAATTAGGTAATCATTACATCATTATTGTGTCATAAATAAATTTATATATTTGATGTCGAAAAATTATAAATAAAATACCATGGTATAGGAAATCATTTTAGCTTTCTATTGAAAATATATAGTCGAATATATAACTTATATAACTCATTATAAAAATTATCATACCAAGTTATATTTTTATATGTTAGATTTTCCTTAACTTTATATTAATTTTTTTAAAGTGTCATTTTCATTTACAAGTGGCTCAATGGGGTCACAAAATCAACCCAAGGATTCCCATGGTAGTACATGTATTGTCTAATAATATTAAGACAAATTTTTCGGTAATTAAATATTATTATAATATTATTTTTTACCCTTATTTACTAGATTTACCCTTTAACCATTGTGAATATAATATTTACTGAAGTTAATATTCATAATGTCTAAAAAAAATTACCTATTAACAAAATTTGGAACTACTGATTCCAAATATTGAATTCATTTTTCCAAATTCAAAACATAAAAGTTGCTAAAATTAATTTAAAAATAATTCCCATTGTCAAAACCAAAAAGCGTGTTATTAAGAAATAAAAACTACCAAAAGATTGACATTTTCTTATATCCAATTTTAAATTGAAATTAATTTCAATGAACAAAATTGGATAAAATGGTAAATTTTTTATCTAATTACACTATAAAACTAAGAAAAATCGAATTATATAAATATATTAGATTAAAAAGCAGTTTTTTATTAAAATGAGGTATTTTTAACTATTCATTAAAAAATGAAAATTATTAGAAAATAACAAAATTTAATCCAAAATAAATTTTGATGTCTCAATTAAAAAAACTATTTTGTAAAATATGACATATAAAAGTGACAAAAACTATATTTAAAAAGTTTTCTCCATCAAAATGTTGTAAATTGACCTTTTAAAAAATATTGGAGTCTTTGTGCTTAAAACTAGATGCATTCTTATTTTAAGCCCATAAATATTATTGGATAAATGTAAAAACATTTAACAAATATTTGTTATCATATTTTAGTTAGTTCTATTAATTTGTGCCAATACAATGTACATGCATTAACTACCATTTTAAATAATATTATATTATTAATTTTCAGTATGACTCACCCTTGTGTGCGATATGAGATTCTGGAGAAACCCATTGTTGTGTGTTGGTTAATCCATCAAACATAGCGTCCCATTTAAAGAAAAATTAATATTTAGTTCTCAAATATTAATAAATATAAAAATGTTGTATTATTTATTTATATAGAATGTTACATAAATTGAGTATTATTGTAGACTATCACCCACAAACATGCAGGCAATATGAGAGGACGAGTCACACACATAGGGAAATGTAGAGAGCCTTATCAATGTTATTTAATGGGGTAGTGGATCAGAATATCTCAATTGATAAGATTATATACAATAATAGAGTCTATATTAGTATTCAAATGGATCCATATGAAGCACTGCATGGGAAGTGATGTAGAACACAAAAAATAATGTGATGGAGATGAAGTAAAAAATGTATTTAAACATGATAATGTGAAAGATATGAAAGATAAGGTTCAAGATACCAAAAAATATATATATTTGGATCATAATATATAAAAGAGAACTAATGAAAGCTACCAAAGTGGCCTGGAGTTTTAATTTAGAGAAAAAGTGTTCCTTCAGATATCCCCAAGGACGAGAGAATGTAGATTAGATAGATGTTAAATATTATCCAAGGAAAAATTTCCAATATCATATCCTTGATTGTATAATAACATATCCTGTCAGCTATAACTTTGAACAAACCATGCCCATGTTCATGATTTGTTCCACATATCCCTTTAAAGTAAGTATATACTTGATCAATAAAATGTATTGAATCTGGAGATGGTACAATTAGAGAACGTACATGTTTTTAAGAACTAGATTATGAAGATATTATACCATAGAAAAATTGTTCTATATTGAAATAAAAATAACAATATTAAATTATTTTGGTGGAACAATAAATATAAAGAGGTGACATGGGAACTTGAATAAACAATAAAGTAGAAGTATTTTTTTAATTTCTAAACCCAGAATTTGCTTTGAAATTTAAGGGAAGATGTTTAAAAAACAGAGAATAATGTAAAGACTAAGACATTATAAATTAATATTTCTTCATGAATAATTTTGTTTCATGTTCTTATAGACTATTATAAAAAAACGCATTAAAAAACCAATAACACTTTATATCATATTGGATATTTTTACATTAGTATACACCATAACAAATGAAAACTCCAAATATAATAATGGTAAAAAAATAGAGAGTAAAAAAATTTAAATTGGAAAATTTGGATTAATCTTACCTACAAGAATTATATCCCCCAAAAACAACATTATGGAAAAGAAACCTAATATTAGAAGAAAATACCACTTTAGAAAAAGAATATATATACCCTTTCTAAGAATTATAGTGAATGATGTATAATTTAATGACAAGGTATTTATAAGATCTTATTTGATATTGGAAAATGTATTGAGACTGATAGCTGGTGGGGTATCATTATTTCTCACACATTTATCGAATATAGAAATTTATTATACATGTCAAATAAAAAAATTAAAATTATATTAGTATATGATATGAATGTCCAATTTAAAAAAGATATTATTGGAGAAAGTATTTATTTAATAAAATAATTATTAACTGTTTAATGAATTAAACCAAAATTATTTTCTTGAATAATATATGATGATTGATTTGAATTTCATTAAAAATAGAAATTTATGCTTTTAATTTGATTATTTGGTTTCATTATTGATTTGGAAATGATATAATAAAATTTAAATAATAGGTTTCATAACTGATTTTAGTTGAATCCAGTGGTGATGGAAGACAAACCCCAAAATCATCATCAATCCCTTTTGAAAATGGTCGTGTTAATTCAATTATTTGATAACATGGTAACTCAAAACCATTTTTAAAAATTGTATATAATTATAACAATGGTCATGGTATTAATAATTATTTAGTAATTTCATTCAAATAATCACTCCATTATTGAACATGAAATGTTCATGAGTGATAAAGGGAATATTAAATTTAAGAAATATTTATGGTAGAAAAAGACTTAAAATGAGTTATATTCATCAAAATATCCTATTTCAATCAATAAACTTAATTACATTTTCATTTTATATGTTCTACCCCCTTATTCTATGTAAAATCTAGTAGGAATATTAAAAACATATTTGACTCATCACAACAGTAGTATTACTTGATCCCAATGGAAGTGTCTCCGGAATTAATCCATAGAATGGATCTATGGTCTCTTATTTACAGTGATTGTGGGTTCTTAATATGTTATAAATTCATTATAAATTTTACAATTAAATTTTTTTAGGTCAAATACCTCATTGAATGCGGGTTCAGGTATATATTGCATGGTTCCACATTGAAAATAATATTTTAAGTATTCATTACTAGGTATGTTAGTGAACATTCATGATGCGTATTCTTTTCACAGCGTGAAATGTACGGGCAACACTTTTTTGAAAATGGTTTCATTTCATAACTTATATTTCATTCACACCTTATATTTTTACACTATGTTTAATGTGTACATGGATTGTATGTGTGGTGGTGGTGAAATCATTATATCTTTTCTGTCCCAAACTTCTCACGAATGGAATCGGTCTACATGTCATGAAATATCATTGGTTGTGAATCTCAATATCATGGATGGATGGGGTAGTGATTCTATTGATGAACTCATGTCATGTATCATTTATATTTCATGAAAACTTTTTCATTCAGGTCTAGTAGATTTATGTTTCTCTGTCAGATTATAGCTTCTAGGTTCAATATTTTTATGTCGTGTTGCGCCAATTCACAACATGATGTATAACGTCTTTCAGCTCCTATATTTTTCAATATTTTCTCATTTTTAAAAACAATGTTTTATCTTCCAAAAAATATCAAAACAAGTACAATGATAAATAATTTTAAAGATAATTAATTTATGTATCGAAATCATTGTATCAAAATACCAAAAAAGTGTGAATAAAATTCACATATCGCATAGCAGCATGAAGTCAATTTTATCTATTATATTCTTCAAATTTTTATCAAAATACAAATAACTTTTGTATCATGGAAGAATGGAAAAACATGTGAAAAATCCCATGATGTTTAATGTTTATTCATTTATATATTTAAATCAAAATACTAAAACACCATAAAATGTAGGCATAAAATACACTTTTTAGTAACCTTTGAAATAGTAATATGACTATAAAGAATAGTAATTGGACCATTTGGAATACTAATCAGATGGATAATTAGTAATTTCACCATAAAATAATAAAATTTAATAAAAATATTATTTATCATGTGTAATATTTGTAATTTTATTTATTTTAATTTTATAAAATAAATACCCCAATTAAAAACACTAAGAAATTATAAAATTTTCGAAAATAAATGTAATTTTAATGTATTTAATTAAATTCTTAAATTTTATAATAAAATTTAAGGCTAGCTGTGATAGAAAATTGTTTTGATAAAATATATATCATTCCTAGAATCATCAATTTGATAATTTATGAGGGTTTTTTTAAATTTTCATAAATAATTATTTTTTTAGTTGAATAGAGAAATTAAATATTTGTCATTATAGTTATGGTTTAAATGAAATCATTAATTAGGTAATAATAACCTAATCAAATCTATAATTTTATTCTCAATAAATTTTTTTAATAATTTAAATATTCTATGAAATTAAAATTCCAATTGTAATGACCTGCTGATTTATAAATGAAATTCCATTTTTAAATGAATTAGTGAATTATTAAATAATGAAATTATAGAAAATAAATAAAGCAATTTGTTAATGTTGTAGAATTATAATTTACATTATATTTAATCATTAATAAAATTAAACATAAAAACCCCTAATAATATTTCTAATGATTAATGACCATTATGATTAATATATATTAAGGGTTATGATATATCCAATTTTCCAAGAAGAAAAAAGAAATATCCTCAAAATCTGTGATTATTCCCTATAAATCTCATTTATCCATGCTTCCAAGAGAGATAACATCACTGGGATTTGGCCTGGTCTAATATGAGGTTGGTATTCAATAACTAAATCATGATCAAAACCATTTTCCAGATAATTTCAAGTAAGTCCATATTAGGGCCCAAACCATATTCATTGAACCAACCTAATAAATTATCACCATCACATGTCTTATCCATCAAGATTTCAATAGTATAATAATTTTTTGTGTATCTATACACTAATAGTTTGACTTTTTATATTTTCCTTTTTTAAAATAATGATTAAATTTTACCCTTTTTTTATTACTTTATAAATGATTAAAAAATGAGTTTGACAAAAATTATATTTTAATATGATGAAACTTGAATTTCATTTTGGGAAATATATATTTTATATCAAGGGACTCTTTTTGATGAATTATAAAATTTTCAAAATAAATTTTATTTTTAAAAAATATTATTAGTAAATTATATTTAATTAAATTTATAGTGTAATATAATTATATAAATCGAAATGTAATTTTATAATCCTCAGACTAGTGTTATCATTGGAAATAAATATTATTTTATTAAATGTGGGTTTTAATTTAAATTAATAAATTATTATATTTATTGAAATATTTGGATAAAAAAATTTATTTTTGATATATGTATGTCAAAATTTTCCAATGGTGATTTTTTCATCATTTTGCAGGAAACTGAATATCTTCGTAAAAATTGAATATGGTATGAATATACAGGGTGGATTGTGACATCATTAAATACAAAATTTAAGTAATAAATTTAATAAAGGTAATTCAATGACCAAATTATGTTTACCCTTTAAAATAATTTGATTTTGATGTTATTTGATTAATTTTTTAAACTCCTAATGAATCCTCCAAACCTATATTATATTTTATGGTTTGTAAAAATAATTCTCACTGAACATTACTCACTTACATACCTCTTAGGTAATTAATTTAATGAGTTTTGTTAATATACTTAAAAAAATGAAATCCCTTCCACTTTGGTTCAAATTTTTTAAAAAATCTTGGGGCCATATTGTGTTTTTAATTGAATTTTTATAAAAAATCCAAAACCTATGTTTGGAAGTTAATAAAGAGTTTTCCTCTATTATTCTATAAAACCACCAAATATCCCATTAATTTTCATCCAAAACCCTTGAACAATGATTTTACTATACCGTATCATCTCTAGATCCCTCAAAAGGATCCAAAAATATTATAATATTTTCTTAACAATCTTTTATATGTTCCATGTCATGGTTAGAGATCCAATATTTACCCACTTTATTCAAGAAACATATTTTTATTATGTTATTTTATTTTAATTTTTTAATTTCATCCTTATTTTTTACACGTATGAATTACTTTCCTATTGATTTTCAAGTTAAAATATACCCCTTTAACTCTCATTAAATCATTCCATGAATTACTATGTACCCCTTTTATGCTATTGAAATTATCCTATAAATTTTCATGCCACATATTTATATAGGTATTACCCATACACATCTCACTAAATGGTTTTAATATACTTTTACCTATCCTTAATTTATTGGGGAATTCCATTTTACTAACCCCAACTCTATAATCATTGTATTTAAACTGATTAAATACATTATTATGTTGTATAATAAATGTGGCACACTTATGAATGTACATGATGTTGAAGTGATAGGTGGGGCCCGAATTATATAGCCCTCAAATGAACTTTTAATAGTTTTTATATCATGAGATTCCATGTATGGTTCACAATTTTTTATCCTTAGAACAACTTTTTATGATGTATTAGTGGTTTTCCATAACTTATTCTTAGGATGTCATGTTTTTTGTTATTGCCGCATTCCCATGTTTCCATTATGTTGTCATAATATGTCAAATTCTTTTTTTGAATTTCACGATTCCAACCCCAATTGTGGTACCTTGATATTCCTATTAACTCACATGTACTACTTTACCTTATGATAAGATTTAATTATTCTTTTATTGGGAATTATAGACCACAAGTTTCATATATATGTTCATAGGCTATCCCATGCTATTTTAGAAGTCCCAATGAATATATTTACTTAATTAGAAGTTCCTAAATAATATTTTTGTATTTTTATTGAATTTTTATATGTTATATACCTAATTACACAATGATGTTAGGCTGTGTGATCTTATAAGTTTATGTTAAGTGTATATTTTTGTAATAAATATTGAAATATTGTTTATTAATATATATATTTTCATAATAGGTATCATTGAAAAGTCATTTTCTTTTTGGGGATCAATATTAGAAAACTATATTGAAATCCTTCAAGATTGTACCAAACATTTGATGAAATGTGAAAATTTTGGTATAGAGAGAGTGGTTTTCATGAACATAAATACTTTTCTAGATACTACAAGTATATGTGGCTCTGCAAAAGTTATACCTAAGTTTAATAACAATGAAAGTGGTTAATTTTTCTAGACATGGTCATCACCTAATAAACAACAAAGATTACTTATTGCACATATTGTTTGGTAATCAAGGGGGATATGGTTTTCTAAATTTTCATGTTTTGTAAAAACCTTATTTAAGGGGAGACATTTTCCATAATAATTTATGTTAGGAAATATATCATGTATAAAATAAATTCCCAACTAAAAATTCAAAATCTAAAGTATTCATTTATTTTATGAGTTATCAATTAAATTATCATGGTTTTATACTTATGTTTTATTAAATTTTATTTCCTCAGTCGTAAGTGAATTTTGGTTAACGTAAATTATTAGAACCAATATCAAACACTGAATGGTATGTTTATAATCCATCTATGAATATCAAAAATCATATATGATTATATTTCTATGATTTCATTTATATAATTCATCATTAATATAACTATTAAAACACCACCTCAAATATAGAATTCGAGTTATCAGTGATCTCAGAAAATGGGTAAATTTTTTTATTAAAAGCATATAACACATCCACCTCCCTAATTATTGGAAAGAATTTCTCATAAATCATTTTTATAATCCCATTAGTTAATTTTAATTACAATTTAAGTGTGTATTAGCTTTCTTTATACAGATAAATCATAACATTCCAGGATATGGACATCACCCTCTACATTACAAGTCCACATCCAATTATATATAACATTAAGGGGGTGGATAATCTTCATTTGGTATCATCATCTCAAGATTGGATATTATTACATTATGAGTAAGAGTATCTTGATTAGAGTATTATATCTAAAGAAAAATCATCCTCGAGGATATTCCCATTGTAACATAATTCATTGATGTGTTACTCAACAAATTACCTTGTCTTCCTCCAAGACAAGTTCTTTAGTTATATATTGAACTTTTTCCTGGAGCATTCCCAATATTTAGGACTTCATACAGTATGTCCATTATTGAACATGAGGAGCTATAGTAGAAAATATAATAGAATCAAGATGAAAGGTTTATATTCCCATTTTTTCACAGTTGAGTGTATCATTCCACTTCATCAAGAAGATAGATGAGTCAATGTGAAACTCCATTTATTATCGGGTACTCAATAGAATATTTATCTATAACTATAATACTCTTCCCTAGATTTATGAAATTTCAGATCAGGTATCTCGATCCAGATACTGATCTAGGGTCGATCTATGGTCAATATATTACCATATAAAGTTGAGGAAGGAGGATATCCCCAAGACTACATTTTAATAGAAGGTACAGGCACTATGAGTACATAGTTATGAAATTTGTAATCACATTTTCCAAAACAAATATTCATTGACATGATGACAGATTCTTTCAGTATCACATTAATAAAATTGTGATTTCCTTAATAGGTGACATTTTTATTTAATCTAAATTCATGTAGGAAGAAGATATGAATTTGAATGTTGTACTGAAGACTATATGAATAAAAATCCACATGTAAATTATATTAAATGTGAATATAATATAAAAAAAACTAATCTTCATAAGATATGTTATAACCAATAAAGGTATGTATACAAATCCTTCCAAAAAAAGGGGAAATTTAATGATGTCCTAGAAGAGGTTCTATGAACAAAATTTATATTTTCATTGGATTAGCTTGGTACTATCTGTAATTTTTGAGAAACTCCTAATTATTATCAATACCACTAACTAAGCTAACACAGAAAATCTTCATGTTGTTATATACTGATGAATATTAGTAGGAAATTAATGAGTATAGGAATATGATAATCAATGCACATGTTCTCTCAGTACCCATTAGTGGGGAAATATTTGTGATCTAAAGCGATTCATCTAAAAAGGGGTTGGTATTTGTACTCATTCATGATAAATATTTCATAACAAAGGCCACCGTCTAATTAATCATCCATAAGAGGAACTACCAAACCCATAATCCATAATTGACTTCAATGATTTTTGAATTGATTATATTGTTTCATTCATTCTACTAGGAGAACTGTGACTTATATAATGACCATAAAAGCCTCTATTATATATTCCCAAAAAGTATATAATTATATTCCAATGTAAGTAGATAAATCGAATCCGAAATTATGATTACTCAATCCATTATTATCTAGTGATATAAAAACAAGTGGCATATGTTCATAGAAAAATTAAACCAAAAAACCTATCCATGATGAGGATTATATGGAGTTTAATCATATTTGACATATATAGGATGTACATGGGATTAATAAAATTATCATCATCCTACCTTTCTGAAATAAATTCTCAACCATCCAATCATAAGAGTGATAAGGAATCCTAGATAGATGATGTGGTGCTATAAAAAGGAATTGAATATTCAATTCCACAATCTTATATATGATGATTTAATGTTTGTAACCCAAATATGTTTCCCATAAAATTCAGAGTTGAAGAGGGATCATCTAGATTTTTTAAATCTTATCCATCAATATTCATCTAGGAAAATCTATGATTTATCTGGATATGAGGTATTTCTTCTAGTGGGATAACATAAAGGCATATACTATAGAATTTGTATCTCAATGTTTTATATCCCTATAATTCAAGGGTGAATGAAATAAGTCTATCAGTATGATGAATCCATTTCTCATAATAATATGCAAATAGGAAAACATAACCATTGAATTTATTAAAGGACATCTATAACCCCTAAAAGAAATAATTCCATATAGATGGATGTCGATTATCTTAAAATGTCATAACATTTCATTTCTATATAGGTTGATTTAAATATTGACCAAATATCCATGATATATATAATATAAGTCATAATATTTTATGTATTTTCACTCACCATTTTATCTGATAAAGATCTATGGTTTACATCATGGTTCTGTAGATTCCATTAGTAAGTGTTGGATACGAAGTAGGGATTCATTACTGTTTATCACCGTTATATAGATGAATAGTCTAAATTAACTGTTAAATCCCTATTAGATATACTACGATAATGATCAATGGATTTCCAAGTATATTGGGATCAAAACCTTCCCATATTGGAGTTCACATATAACAACATCTTGTATTCAACCAATCAAATGGATCCTTATGAGGCTCTATATTAGAAGTGGGGTCAGACTCCAATGTGCTGGGATGAAATTGGAGCATAAAATATTATACTATCTTATAATATCCAATAGATGATAGATAATTTTCAATCCATTTAGCATCATATGAAATCCATAAAAAGATTATAGGAATTCGATGTAGATAATCATCCATGTAATACATAGTTTAATGATGGAGATAAGGTGTTCCATCAAGTATCACCAAGGAATAAAGTCTTTGAGATTTTGATGATTGTAAATAATAGTATATGATTCATCTTCCCTTTTGAAATCCTTGATCGAATTAGAGTTATGTCCAATCAACTAACACTCCTATAAAACCTATCTCAATCATGTGATGTGTTATATGTATCCATCTTAAGAATATATCTACCAAAACCTTCATGTTCTGAATCTATAGGGGGTACCATTGGAAAAATTCAATTTCTTATGAGGAGTATCCAATGAAGATCTTAATCAAAACGAATAAGGTATGTGAATAAAAAACACATGTACTCTATGCTCAGTGGAAGAAACAAAATATTGAAGAAGAAACATGTGAACAAGAACCTGAAATGTAAAAGAATTTCTCTCATCATTGTTAGTATATGAAATGAAATTAAAGGTTTCATGTTTTTGTGGGGAGCATAATGTAACAACATGATGTGTTTTAAGTGAAACTACATTTTCAAATAAAAAAATTACTTATTACATAATGAAATTATTGATAACACATGCATAACATTAGTTTTTTTGGACCTTTATAAGTTATATCTTTTTATATTTAAAATAACATTATACATAATTAATGATGTTTTTATAGCTATTTTATAGTTATCATTATGATTAGTATATATTAAGGGTTATGATAAATATAATTCACACTGAGGAAATCGGTGATGACCTTGACCAGTAGAATCAAACCTTATAAAGACCATTAATTATAGCTTCTGAAGGAAAACGAATCACGATTATTTATCCATGAACAATACTAACTTGATATTCAATAACTAATCCACGAGGATAACCATTTATGGGGGTAATTAAAGCTCATCAAAATCATGGCTCAAACCATGTTTGCTAAACCAGCCTAACAAAATATAACAATAACATACTCTATCATTAGGGAATTCACTGGTGTAATAAGGGTTTATGAATAACTACCTTAACAGTATGAATTCATATGTCATTAATTTTCTAAAATAATGATTTATTTTTTCCCTTTTTTATTATTACTTTCTAAATTATTAATCAATGAATATTGATAAAATCCAAATTTTATTATGATGAAAATTGAATTGTGTTTTGGGAAGACACTCTTTTTTATGAATTCATATTTTTTGAAATAAATATTATTTTAATGAAATATTATAATTAAATAATATTTAAATAAATTAAAATTATAATATAATTGTATGAAGTTAATTTTAATTTTATAAAGGTAAGAAAACTATTATTGTCATAAAAACCGATATTTTTCAATAAATGAAAATCTTTTTTAGAAGTGTAAACATATATATTATGAAACATATATGAAGAAAATGGTTATTATTAGTGAAATTTACATGATTAAATTATCTAATGATGAATTTTTCAAATTTCTGTAGATAGAAAAATTCTTCGGTAAAAATTATATATGGTATGTATTATGAGACAACAAAAGGGACAATTATTTTATAAAATGTTTTACATAGTATCCATTTCCCCAATTATGTTTTCCCATGAAATTTACATTTTTAAATTTATTTTATTAATTTAATAGACCGTTGATAAATCTTCCAAACTAAATATTATATTGTGAAATTTTAAAATTACATATTTATGAACATGACATTATTCCATATAACCAATTGAATTATTTTATGGAGATCAGTTGTTATCCATGTTAAATATTTAATACCATTTTTCTAGGGTAGAAACAACATGAAATTTTTTTATCATATATATTCCATAACCAATGTTTTGAAATTAATAATGAATTCCCCACTTTATATATAAAAACTCTTACAGTCTCCCAATCATCTTCACACCAAACCATAGAAGTGAGATGTTACTCTAATATTATATCTATATTTCCTACCCACAGTATTCTAAAGACTTAATTATCTCCTCCCATGATTTTAGAAGTTCCCTCTAAAGGTAAGGGATCCTATTCCTCTACACATTATTCAACAACGTTCATTATAGTATGCATTTTGATTCCCAATTTCTCATGTGTTGGAGTTTATTCCCCAGAAATAACATATATTTTTACTTTTTGATGACTTATATTCATGGTTTTGAATATTAATAGAATCCTTTTCAAATTATGATAATTTTTCTACATGACATTGAATGTGATAATGTCTTTAGAGTATGTGTCTCACTAAAAGGACATAGAGGATCAGTTTTATGATGAGACCCCAGAACTGCTACGAGAGTATTCATGAATATATGTGCTATAGATGGTTGATATAATTTAAGGGACACAAATGATACAATCTATCAGGGGTTTAGACTCATATGACATTGAGCAACCTTCTCATGGTGTACTCTATTGATAATGTCCAGGAGAATATTATGAGAACATGGTCCCCCATTATGAAATAAAAATTTGTATATTTCATTGGATATTCTGATCTGCAAACATGTGAATTGGTCCTTAGACTTTAATATTATTCTTAATAAGTATTATTATCCATTCAAGTATATGTATTGATGAAAACCTTAATGATAGATGTTTAGGATGAGGTATAATATATTGGGTGTGTCATGAGTAATATTACATTATTGAATAATGCAAGAAATGATTTATCCATTTTGTTCTTTAATGGAAGATAATATCATATGAACTAGTAATGAAAATGATGTAGCCAAAATAAATCAATTCCATAGTGATCAATTTTAAAGTTCTATTTTCATATAGTCAATGAAAAATATATCGAGGATGTAGGTTAATGTATCTTTCATGAAACCTTCTTTGTTTAAGATATTGTGATAATGGTTTTGCATTACATGGTAATCATTTATACGAGGTAACATGTCATTGTAATATTAACTTATTTATCTATGGGTGCCTTGGCATGTTTCAAAATAATATCCTTGTAATTTAGGCTACTCTACCTATTTCCACTAAGAATGAGTCCTAGAGGGTCACACTATAATTGTTTCCAGTTTCTTAGTTAAATAATATATTATAAATAAATTAAAAAGTTGAATAAATATTATTCCAGATTATGGCCTAATAATTATTCATTGATTCTTGATCGCATTTATTCTTACACTATTTATCCAAGAGAATATATTTTTGGATGAATATTTAAAAAATATTTATTTTCATCTTATTGAATATAATATTTATAAATTTATTATTGAATAATGTTGTGATATTTTTATAATAAATAAATTGACATTATTCAAGGTACAATAAATATGGTGTAGGATTGACAGACTGAGTTCAATGGTCCTGTGTGAAATAATAACATTGAATATTATTTTATTAAATAATATTTTATTATAATTTTCCATTTAAGAATGTGTTGAGAAATAATAATAATAATACTATTATTATTTAACATGGAGTTTCTCTATGACTTATAAAATAAATAAGGGAACCTGTGTAATTATTTTATTTTAACCATATTGATATAAATTAAAAATTATGTTTATTTTCTCATAACCAATTCAAAGAAAATCATTGTTCACAATGGATTAGAGAAAAGATCTCAAGCCTCGAGAGTTCATCATTATATAAGAATGATCTCCAGAATAATTGAGATCATCCTCTATCAAATTAAGGAGAAATTTTAGATGTAATTCTCAAGGTGATCGAAGGGAGACATCCCAAGCTCATGGATATACCATGCTAGCTTCGGGAGACTCCTTCGGTGAATTATAGTGATTCGTGGAGCATATGTGGATAACTGATAGAGGAATCCTATGCATGGATTCTATCGCGCAAGTGTGGACCACTGTATATTGGTGGTCGGATTCATTAACAATGAATGAATAACCTTAGTGGTCATTCTTAGTTAATTAAATTAATTTTAAGCTACATGTAAAAATATCCTCTTTCTTGGTTTAGGGATAATAACCCTGGTCGGTTCTTTGATTAAAATACATTTTTCACAATGTTCATCGTCACTTGATCACTAGTTAATCATTGACAATGGAAAAAATAAAAGTTGGGCACCATCCCTCCCATGCTTCCACTACTCAGTGAATCTTCAACTAGTATCATAGAAGGCACATAATTGTTTATAATTATTTATATTCATTGGAAATTTACTCATTCATAACGTAGTTTTTTAAATCAAGTTTAACCATTATTTAAATATGAAGTAAAAGATCTGTTTCTTCCTCTATCATTTCCCTCATATCTAACAGAAATGATTATATTTTTGAATGAAAAAACCAAATAAATCATCTGAGGTTCCCAAGGATGATAGTCGTACAACTTGAGACTACATACCATGTAGTCCTCATTACATGTTGTGTAGTTATGTTAAACATATCATGATTGATTTTGAGATAATTTAATATTTTTCATTTATTAGAGAATTAATTAAAACATTAATGCACCACATGTTGATCATGATTAACTGGTGCATGGTCATCTGGGCTAGACACTATGTGGCCCATTGGACATGGCATGCAGTTCCTTCAATTCCAGGGTCGGGTTTTGTGTTCCATACACAGCCTACACAATCGGTTACCATGCAACATGGAGTGAACATGGCATGTGTCCCACTATACATGTCATGTACTGAGAGATTTCCAAAGTATTCCTCATATGCCGAATCTATAGGAGTATACTTTGGATAGATGGTGAAGGGTGTACACACCATGTAGATTGGATATACATGCCGTGTACTTTTACCAAATTACATATATTTAAAATTTATTTATTTTACTTGGTAAACCTTAAGAAATTTATGTGCATGTGGTCATAAAGATCTGACACACCATGTCATAGGTTTTAATATGCACAAATATTTTCATGTTTAGTTAATATATGCATAATTTTCAGATCTTCATATCATGTATGAGTCGTATTAAAAGTCATTATTATACGTGCATTGAAGCATAACACGTGGCTGAAAATTATTGTAATTAATGTAATCATCATTGATGTACACATCATGAAAGTACAAAATAAGTCATTTATGTTATATTTCATAGTATTAAAATGGTATATGGTTATAATAAATATTGGGAAGAAGCAGAAGAGTATTCAACAGGTTACCTCTAAGGTATAAGTTTTGTACACATTTAATTTTTAATGATTTTAATTAATTTGTTTACAATTAAAAAGGATGATAATCTAAATGAAATTCATATAATTATTAAGATAAAAGGATTGATTAATTAAAGATAATAATTAACTGATTCTAAGATGATTTATCTTAATTTAGAATGATAATGAATTTAATACTAGTTTTATTAAATGTGTATTTCATTGATTGATATTGGATAATCAAGAGCTAGACCAGACCTTGTATGTGATTGGTTTCATTTTAATTTATTACTACATTAAATTTCTATCCTACAAGAATTCTCTCCTCATAAATATGTGGGGCCTACATGCCCATTATTTCTATTATGTAAAACCCCTTTTACCTCTCACCTGCATGTGAGTAAAATAATATATAATGGATGGCGCTCCAAATATATTGGAGGCGGGTCAAGGTTTGAGCCGAGGAAAAACCACTCCAAGTATGATACAAAGGTGGATAGGTGAAATGTTGTAAACACGATCCTCTGATTGGTTCAAGGTGTTTCTCCCATAATATGGTGATTAGATTATCCATAGATTGATAAACTAACCATTACAACAAGCTCATGATCATACCCGTTATATTATTTTATTTTTCATTTTCAGGGTTATTCGTTTTGAATTTTTTGTCATGATCGTATAATTAATGAATTAACATGAATGTAATATAGAACTAAAATAAACTGGATTAGTTGTAAATAATTTCTAAAGACATGGTTAATCACTTATGTAATATTAGTTAATATTGACAAGCATGTGATAAATATAATAATTGTAAATTTATGCATAAAGGATAAAATACCTCAATAAAATATCAATTTGGTATTTCCTTCCATTACTTGTCTGATAATAAAACCATAGTTCAAAGTGCTTGACCTATAAAAGTTGGGGTTTGTTCAATTATCTAAAAAATTTAACATGAGTATTTGGGTTGAATTGACTTGGTTCACCTCAAGGGTTAAATTCCAGAGCATGACATGGTGTAACTGTGGGAAAAATATTGAGAAAATTCAATGATGGGATTCCAGGATTGGAGAGTCCACTCAAAAGATCAAGAATAGTGAGTTTATAGAGTTGGTATTCATAATTCTTACAAAAACACATTCGAGTTGCTCAACCAACCACTGTTGGGGAAATGATAAGGGTAATATGGATCCTTTCTACTAAAACATCCACGAAACCAAATATTTTGATGTCAACGGTATGGGATATTGGGTTTTGATAAAATCACAGGAGACTAATAAATAAAATATGTATTTATTTGTCTAAATTTATCAGAAATAGTACTAAATATATTCTTATATAATTTGTAGAAACATTAATCTAATATAATCAAACATATCATTGTGTTCCAAAATTGGAAGGTAAATCTGTATCACAAGCACTAATTTCCTAGAATGGCAAAGGAACCTACTCACCATCATTCTCCATGAAAGGAAATTTTCTATTTTGGAAGAAAAATTACCATTTTGACCTGGAAATGAGGCAAGTGATGAAGAACTATCTCTCTATGAGATACATGTCAATGATTCTACATAGGTTCAATTCTTTCATCTATCATCCATGTTCAATGATCTATTAATGAAGCATGAGGAAAAGGATGCATATAGCATGATCTCTTAGCTTTGAGATCTATATTAAGAGAAGGAGAGATATGATTGGTATGATATCTTCAATTCTTTTCTTAAAACAATGAATAGAGAGTTTTCACTAGTTTTCCCTCATGTTGTCATGATTATTTCAAACATTGAATGCCTGGACATCTTAGGGATAAAATTCTCGGATAAGCTTCATATAGATCTCATACATTCATAATTTTGCTGGACATTGTCTAGTTTTATTGTGAATTATATTATGAGAAATAATGTAAAGATTCTTTCATATATTCTACCCTTGATTCACCAAGTGCATAAGAATATAGGGATGAAAAACCATCAGTAATTATGGTGAATAAGACATTGAAGTAAAATGAAAAGGGTCCCAAGGCCAATAAATAGTCAAAACCTCCGGAGCACCATCTTTCCAAGAAAGGTAAGATCCTGAGAAAGGAAAATTAAAGACATGAAATATGTTTTCAGGTGGCAATCTAGGCCCCAAGAAGAAAACCTACACCCAGAAGCTTGGGGAAGCTAAAGGTGAATTTGTAATCAAGTGAAATATTTTCATATATATGCATTGGTTGTTAGATACAACTTGTGGTGATCACATCTATATCCAAATGAAGGAACCAATTAAATTCCAAAAAAATCAACAGGAGAGGCGGATCTATGAGCTTCTAGTGGTGCATGGAAGCATACTCCTTCCATTGAGGACTACCACTTTTCATTTCCAATGAGAATGATTTTTATTTTACGTGGTTGTTATTATGTACCTATTATTACCAAAATATTATTTATGTATCATATTTATATGAGATCAGTTTATTTTTAAATTCTGAAATAAAAGTTGTTTCTTTTATATGGAGAACATATGTTATTTTATGGAAAATTTAAATAATAGTATATATGAATTAAATTACAAAAACCAAGTTTTGCAAATTGATAACAAATAAAGTTCAAAGAATGATAAAGCACCTGGTTATGGAATCACTGTCTCATTCATTTAAACGAGAATCATTTGACAAAGCTATATCAAGATAGTTATTTATAATCTTCTGATCAGAAACCACTTAATAGATGCCATCCATGTCTATAATGGAAAATGACCAAATCTCTATTAGGTGGATAGGGTGAAAGGGCCACAGACCTTGTTTGATTTTTACACACTGATGTGTGTGGACCATTTACAATAGAATCTATTGGTGGATATTATTACTTCATAACATCTACTGATGAATTGAGTAGATATGGATATATCTACATGATGAGGTATACGTTGGAGACCTCAGATCAATTAAAGGAATTCAAGAATTAATTAGAGAATCAACATAGTAAAAAGACAATGAAGCTTCGACTGGATCGAGGGGGAGAATATCTTAACCAATAGTTCATCAAATTTTTATAGGTGATTGGGATTCTATCTCGACTCACTCCACCTAATTAAAATTAGTGGAGTGGTGGTAGTGAAAGGAGGAACCATATGTTTTTGGATATTCTAAGGTTGATGATGAGTCATGAAGATATTGCAGAATCCTTTTGGGAATATTCATTACAAATGTAGACATACCTATTAAACCGAGTACTAACTAAAGAATAAAGGTGAAATTATAATTGGTCTATGGAGTGGAAAGAAACACATTTTATCACTTATATGTGTATGGGGTTACAAGAAATTCGATAAGGACTTATCAGGAAACAAACTGGCATCTCGGGGCACGAAGTGTATATTTATAGGGTATCCCAAGGAAACAAAGGGATAATACCTATAAAACCCCTCAAAGAGGAATGTGAGTTCCATCCAAAAAACCTATCTTTCATGAGAAGGATAACATCATTAAAATTGATAGTGGGAAAAATATTGACTTCGATGAAGTTGATGCTCAAGATACACATGAGTTGGTATAGAAACAAATTCCACATGTCCCCATAAAATAAGTAGTTCCAGTGACACAAGTATTGTGTAGGAGTTTAAGAGAGTTAAGGGAACCGTAGAGAGCCCAAAAGCTACAAGATATATAGAATATATAAATTCATTGATAGATTCCCTGTATCATAACCACAGTTGGGTTTTGGTTGATCCTCCTTTTGATGTAAACCCTATTGGACGCAAGTTTGTATTCAAGAAGAAACTAGACATTGAAGGTAAAGTAAATAATTACAATGCCAGTCTAGTGAGTAATGGTTTTAAACTTCCTCAAGAAATTTTCAACAATGAATCCTTTTTTTAAATTTCTATATTTAAATCCATTAGAATCATACTTTCTATAGTAGCATTCAATGACAATGATATTTGGAAGATGGCTTTCAAAACATAATTTCATAATGGGAACCTTCAAAATTTATGTATTTAGGACACAACCAGAACGGTTTGTGACACTAGTTGATTTGAAAAGGATTTTCAAGTAAAAATGGATCCATTTATGGATTGAATCAAGCATCCAGGTCAAGGAATATTCGATTCGATGAAGCCATAAGATAATTTTGTTTTGTTTAGAATGAATATGATATATGTGTTTACAAAATAATTAACGGGAATGTGGTCCATTATCATAGTAGTGTATACTGATGATATATTTCTTATTTGAAAATGGCATACCAGTCTAATAGTCATTTAGGTACTGGTTGAGCAAGTTCTTATCCATGATGTAATTAAGCGAAGAAGCCTATATTATTGGGATCTAGATCATCTGTGATAGATCCAAAAGGCTTCTTAGACTAAGTCAAGATACATGTATTGACCATATCCTAAAGAGACTTAGTATAGAATAGTCCAAGAGGGGATTGGTTCAAATGTAACATGGTTTACATCGTTCTAAGAAAGTGTATCCCCAGACAGAACTGGAGAAATATAGAATGAGTAATAACCCATACACTCTGCCAATAGGATCAATCATGTATGATATGTTATGTACTACAATTGATGTAACCTATGCACTGAGAATGGTAGTAAGATATAAAGAAGATCAAGGGAAAAAATTGGACTACTTTTAAGGCTATCCATAAGTATTTGAGATGAACTAAGGATATATTCCTAGTGTATGGATGAGACGAGGATGCTTTCAATAGAGGGCATGATGATGCTTCTTTTTAGATAGATCAAAATGATCTAAAGACACAATTAGAATATGTTTTCTATCTCTAAAGCTGAGGTATGATATGGAAGTGTTTAAAGCTTCTATTTATAACTGATTATGTAGTGGATTCTTTGTATATAGAGTCTTTTGATGTAGTCAAAGAAGACGTCTAGATTTCGAACACTATTCAGGAGCTTGATGTGGTACATAACAGTAAGTAACCCATCACATTATTTCGTGTTAATACTATAGTGGTGGATCTTTCAAAAGATCCAAGGTCACATTAATGAAAAAAGAAAATACTTTAATTGTATCACCACTTGAGGGATTTTTATTAGAGGGTTTAAGTGGTAGTGAGCAGAGTAACTACAGAATAGATTGTGGTGTACCCCATGACTAAAGGCCTATCTCAACATAATCATGAATATCATGTGAGAGCTATTAGACTAAAGGTTGTAAACAGTTTGATCTAGTACAAGTGGAAGTCTGTTAGAGTTGGTTCCTTAGAACAAACATATTCTTTACTTTATGATAACTTAAATTCATGGTTATAATTATTAATAAAATCATTATCAAATCATGATTGTTCTTTTGTGTGTAATTGAATGTGATAATTTCCAAAGTGTAAGTGTCACACTAAAAGGTCATAGAGGTTCTCTACTATGATGAGAACCAAGAAGGTCTTGGACACTATTCTTTAATATATGTTCTATAGATGGATGATATCATTTTAGGGACACAAATGATGTTGGCTATTAGGGGTGGAGGCTCATAGTACTTTGAGTAACCATCACATGGTGTACTCAAAAATGTAATTTCTAGGAGGATATTATGAGAACAAGACCTACCAGTAAGAAGTCCATGTTTATATATGTCATTGGATATTCCTATTTTTGGATGATTGTATATTACCATAGACATTAGGATTATTATTAATGAGTATTAGGAGTCGTGCACATAGATGTATTGATGAAAACCATGATGAAAGATGTTTGTGGTGAGGTAGGATATGTTGGGATCATCACGAGTAATATTGCATTACTGAAAAACTCAAGAAAGGATTTATAGTTTCTATTCATTAATATAAGATAATATATCATGAAATTTGATGAAAATGATATAACCTAAATAAATCTATGTCCATAGTCATCAATAATCAATTTCTATTTCTTAAAATTCAATAAAAGGGATAACGAGCACATGGGTTGATGGAAATGTGTGAAACATACTCTATTTGAGATACTATGATAAAGGGATTACATTATGTGGTAAACATTCGTATGATGTGACATGTCATTGTGACATTAACGTATTTCTATATGGGTTCATTGGCATGTTGATAGATTCTAACCTTGAACTTTGTGCTGCTCTTCCAAATGCCACCGGGAAAGAGGCCTAGAGGGTCACATGCTAATTGTATCCAGTATCTCGGCAAAATAATATATTATTTATTATTTAAAAATTTGAATAAAGATTATTCTTGGTTGTGGGTTAATAATTATTCATGGATCCCTGATAAAATTTATTTCGACACTAAGCATTTGAGAAAATATATTGTGAGAAGAATGTTAAATAAATAAATAATTCCTACTTAGTAAATATAATAATTATAAATTTATTGGTGAATAAAGAAGAGATATTTATTTAATACAAAAATAGAAATTATTCAAGGACTAAAAATATGGTTGAGGATTGGTGGATCGAGTTCAAGGGTTCTCTGAAAAATAATAATGTTGAGTATTATGTTATTAAATAATATTTAATAATAATTCTCAAGTCAGGCATGTGTCAAGAAATAATAATAATAGTAGTATTATTATTATTTGACATGGGGTTCTCTAGGATTTATTAAATAAACAACGACAGTTATGTAATTATTTTATTTTAACCCTATAGATTGAAATACCGAGTTATGTTTATTTTATCATAACCTAATCCATGAAAATCATTGTGAATAATGTAATGGAAGAAATCTCTCCAGCCAATATATTTCTTCCCTCTCCAAGAACACTCTCAAGAATGACAGAGATCCTCCTCCACGGGATCATGGAGAATGATTTGGAAGTGGTTCAAAAGGAGATCGAAGGTAGATATTGCAAGTGCAAGGATCTTTCATGCTAACACCTGAATACTCCTTCGGAGACTTTCCGAGACTTTTGGAGAACTTGTTAATCACTAATAGTGGAATCCTACACTTGGATTCCATAACGCAACGACGGAGTACTACAGATCTGTGGTCGGACGCATCAACGAAGAAAGAATAAACATAGAGGTAGTTCATATTTATTTATATTAATTATAAAAAACATGTGTTGATATCCTATCTCTTGGTTCCGGGTTAATAATACGTTCATGTTATTTGATTCAAATATATTATTCCCGTCTTTTATCATCGCTTGATCTTAGATTAATTATTCGTAATGGAAAAAATAAAAGTTGGGAATCATCCCTCCCGCACTTCTGTTGTACCTAGAACCTACATCAATTTCTTATATTTTTACACATATAAGTTACTATTCTTATTATTTCCATGTTAGGATAAACTTGTTTATCTAGCATTAAACCCTTGCAAGAATCAATTTTTACCCTTTTATACTTCCAAAATTATATAGCAATTTTCCTTTTCAAACATGTATATTGTAAATACATGTCCCCTTTTAACTAATGGGTATTCACATAGTTGTACATATACTTATTTTATTAGTAAATCCATGTATGTAACCAACACCCCATAATTGTGTCATTAACAATAATAAAAAACACACTTATTTTGAATGATCTTTGTTGTATACTTATGTATGTATATGATGGGAAAGTGACAGGAGGGTCATGAGTTACATATCCATCCAATATATTGGGAAATGATTTGATCTCTTGAGATTCCATGTATGGTGATGAGGGGATTTCAGAAGAACACTATGCTATGATGTGTTGGTTTTTATCCTTGAATTGTGATTATGACTTTTGGTTTACTATTGTTTTATCATTCCCATTTTTCCCTTATGTCATTATCTAATATTATTCTTTGATTCATAGCACTATTGGTTTACCATGATATACCTCTTGATTCACATGTATGGTTTTACCTTCTACTATGCTTTGATTATTCCCTTACTCAAATTTATGGATTACACATTTCTTTTGAATTTCCCCATGTAATCCCCTATAGTTTTATAATATTCATGGTATATAAGCACATGATTAAGAGTTTTCAAATAATCGTGTCATATTTATATTAAAATATATTATGTTACAAACCTATCTACCCAAATACACTATATGTTTTAATATAGTGAGTATTTATTAAGTGTATATTTAGTTAATAAATCATGACATAATGTCAATTAAAATATGGGATGTCATTTTGTAACACCCCAATATATTATGAAAAATATTCTTTTTAATTTCATTGATGTATTGTGTTGTATTCTACACCAAAATGATCTTTCACTACACGCATCCCTAACTTGGCTTGCATTAAATGTAATTTCGACTTTCCACGATAGCGTGTGTTGTACGCAATACTGAGTTTCACTAAACAACAATATGTTATATAAACTAGACGTTATGAATAGTAATACCCACTTTTTGAAATTTTATAAATTATATCTTTTGAAATGGACTCCATTTTTTGATTTAGAATATCAAAATTATCCTAGGGTGAATTTTTGGAATTTTTCTGAAAACTTTCAATTTTTGATGAATAGTGAAAACACTAGGATACTATTTAAAAATCGACTTTTTATTTAAATAATTATTTATTTTATTTAAATTTATTTTAGGTAAAAATTGATACATAATACCTATATAAGTTCAGTTTAATTCATTTGAATCATTTTATAATAATTTTAGATATATAAAAATTTTATAGAACTTTTCACAGTCTTTTACCCACCTCCTAAGAGAATTTGAAAATTTACATAAAACTTTATTTTACCAGTTCTACGAGTGGAATTTCGAAAATCCGAGAGACATGGTTAATATCAAGGAGTAAAATGTGGTTCAATAAGATAAAAATAATTTTTTATGAATAGTAACGTTTTTACTTTTATTTACCACATTTAAAAGTAAATAGGGTAATTAAGGGTAAAAATGATATTATCATTACCCTAAAAAATTTCCTAATTCTAATGGATAAGTGTAATTCGACCAAAAACAACCTTAGGAATAAAATATTACCCTTTAGGTCCACTTGGATTAGATTAGGACATTTATTATTAGTTTATTTAAAGAAGAGTAAAAATAGTTAAAATCAAAGTTTAATAACATAAAAATATAAAATATAGGGTTATACATAAGATAAATTCGAATATAAATATTAATTAGAAATATAAATAGATTTACTACATAATAGTATTTTATTTCTAATTTTTAGGCATTAAATAATTTATTTTATTTATGACACAATGACGATATAGTAATTACATTATAAATGAAATATTAACATAATTGATGAATAAATAATCAAATAAATATACTTTGATACCTTTTATGAATTACACAAATTTTATAGGTTAATATGACATGTTATTATTGATTTAATTGACTTTTTTCTAACTAATCATGATTTTATGATTTGTGAAAAAATCAATTACCAAATAGTGTCCAAATTGACATAAAATAGTTTTAAAAACAATTATATTATTAATTTTTATTATATTCCAAAAAATCTAAGATTCGGCCAAATGACTTAGATAAGGTTATATATATTAATAATTAACCACATGGGGTTCATTTGGCTTGTTATAGTATGTTTATTAACCATATAGTGTAAGAAAACAAGAAGACATGGTAAAAGTTAAATTATTTAACATAGAGTTAAATCTAAATGATAGGTTAAAATAGTAACCTAAACTAGTCTAAAACATATTTGCTGAGAGTATTGAGACCCATCCCCACTTTACCTTAGAAATAAATCAATTTGGAGCTATTATTAACCGAATATGACATTATTATAAAATAATATTTTAAGTTTTTCCAAAGGTGCCCCTCTCCTCCCTTATAAAAAGGGCACCCCTTCCCTCTTCTATTCACACCCTTTTGAGCCTTGAAGCTCAGGAAAACCGGGAAAATTACTCTTCTCAACCTATGTAGTTACATCATAGTGGTTCTGGTCTTCTCAAAAGACTAACTCTAGTGCCCTAAGAAGAAGTTTAAAGGAGGTGCATCGAGGAAGAGGTAATCTCTTCTACCGACTCTTTCAAGTTTCTTTCTTCTTCTAATTCCTATTATTTAGTTGTTTCATTATAAAGTAATAACATAATTATTAATTATATGTTGATATGTTATTACAAATATGAAAAAACCCTATTTCACCTACTATCTATCCTACGGAAAATGAAATCACCGCGCGTGCGTACGTACGGAATACCGTCTCCACGATGTGGTGTAATCAATTTTTCCACCACCACCATACTTGGATGGGTATAATGGTGTAAATAATAACTATATATAATTATTATAAAATCATATTGATTCTATGATGTTATATCATCAACTCCGATATCATTCAATAAATATGGGAACGATATTATCCCTCATGCTTACGTACGGATTACCGTCTCCATGACGCGATGAGATTCATTTTCCATGTTAACAATTCAAGAATGATTATAAAGTATATAAAATAATTAATCTTGAAATATATGACATAATAATGATACTGGATTTATGTATGTATTTCATCTACTTAATTCCATTCTATTCAATGAGGAAACGAAAAACAGTGTTCATGCGTACGTATGGCCTACCGTCTCCATGAATGGTGTATTTCTTTCCATTTAATGATATATATGTATATTCTGAATATATATTATATATAAATCATGTTATATATTCAGGAATTAATTAATCATGATCTATGTAATCAAATTAATAATTACAAGTCAAAACACGGATGATAAATGAAACGATTTTTCCCAAAACGCTGCTTTAACATGGAATTGACAAATGAACAGATAATGTAAAGTCGTAAGTGAATCATATATGAAATCATAAATATTATTATGGTTCTATTACAAGTTAATAATATGTTTAAACCCACTATACATGAGTCTTGAACACATATAGAAAAATTGGACATAAGGAAAGGGTTAACTATTCCTTTCTCATTCTTATCTGAGATTGTTCTTCTTATGTATTTACTGGGGTTATTATTATCATCCACGTCCATGTTTTCTAAATGTGTTTTTATGTCGGATTTATGTCCTTTTTACCCATTTTTTACTTTTTCCACATGTTATGAAAGGAATATTTCTTTTTTTTACCATATGAGGAACTTTTTGACTTTTCTGACAAAAGTACAAGGAGATTGTTTTTTTAACTTATACGGCATGAAAAGATTTTTACGGTTTTATAACATCTTATTTTCATGAAGATTAATCTACAATATTTCATGAATATTTTCAACAAAATCATTATCTTTTAAAATTTCATGGAATTTTGTGAAAAGAAAATGATTTTGAAGATGAAAGGAAATTTTCCTTAAGAATTCATTTCAAGTGTTTTATCAAAACCATTTTACATATAAGATGAAATTGTTTAATATGTATATGTTTCAAGTATAATCTCTCTATGGTTTACCTGGTTTCACTTTTCGTATAATGAAATGATATCCATTTGTTTTATATGGATTATGTGATGATGGGATGATGTTTATGAATCCCATTTTATTATTTGGGTTATCATGAATGTTTTAAGTTTATTTTGGGGAACAAGTAAGAATGATTTCATTATGAGATGGGTCGGACCTATATCTCCCTCCAATGAATTGGGTAAAGATTTATATCTCATGAGATAGAAATGGTTGCAAAGGTAAATTAATCTGGTTCGGTGATACAGGACGTGAACAAGGCGTGAACTCGATTCGGAAAGGGACTTTGTCCACAAAGATGGTCTTGGAAGCAATGCCTTGGCTGCTATGGAAATCATATCATGTGATTAATGGTTTTCCACAATTAAATGTTTTATTACCATGCTAGTTTATCATGATAAATGTTTCTTTATGATTTATTCCTTACGAACTGCCATGTTTTTTGTCATTTCTCAAGATTTTTATTTTTAAACATTATGTTCATGTTTTTTTAAAGTTCAATTGTATATGATTTGTTTTATTTTATCCATGCTTACCCTTACTGAGCATTTGAGATCACCCTTTATATGTTTTCTTTTCCCTAGGATATAAAGAATGGTTTTAGGTAAGAAACCAAAGGGGGAAGATCATAGTGGGAGATGTTGAAGATCTGTCACCAAGATGTGAAAATTATGTTCCATGTTTCCATAGACACTAAACTATTATGGTCCTTTGGTGTTGGTTCCTGTTATGTATTAAGTATTCCAAAAAAAGTAATGTAATGTCCATGTACGTCAAGCTTGGGTCTGTACAGTTGGTATCAGAGGAACGGTTTAGTTAACCTTTGGAAACTAGGATGCGAAAACTTTAGTGAGATCCCCAGAGATATTTCTAAGGTATGTCCAGGGATGTACTTTTGGTGAAGTATAAGTATAGGATATAGTCCTAGAATTACAGAAACTATATTATAATTAAACCTATGATGTTAGACATTAAAGTTACTCCCCCTTTATTATATTGTTTTCCTAGCAGGATTTTTCCTCTCACACTATTCCATTTGGATTTTAGACAATGGCGGGATCCCGAAGGAACCATGTTGATCAATGTAATGGAAGATGAAATGATTGTCCTCCTGAACAAACCAACATTATGGGAGATGGAGTGAAAAAATATTATTGCTATACTTACACAAGCTATGAATCATTATGGATTTCCAAATGATCAGAGAAGGGAACAATATTCTATTGAGTCCTTCATGAGGAAACATCGACATTCTTTCAATTGCTCTTATGATCCACTTGTTGTTGAAAAATGGATCAGTACCATTGAAAAGATATTTTCCATACTTCGCTATTCAGAACATGAAAAATTCATTTTAGATGTTTACCGTTTAAATGGTGAAGCAGATCAATGGTAGGCTCTATTTAAGAATATGAGGCCCCGAGATTAAATTGAATCCATGGAATGGGATAAGTTCAAGAACTTATTTTTCAATAAGTACGTCTCTCGTATTCTTCAAACAAAGATGGAAAAGGATTTCCATGAGCTTAAACAAAAGGATGATGAATCTGTTGGTATATACGAAGTGAATTTTACAAGGATTGCAAGGTATGCATATGGCTTTATGAGCCAACCTAAAAATAAAGTTGATCGATTCTTCAGTAGCTTAAATCCAAGTCTTCAAAGAGCATTAGCTATAAGAGACATCAGTATCTATGAAGAAATTGTGCATTGTGCTATCAAGGTAGAAATAGAAGTTGGTGTTACATATCCATCTCATGGTTTTGACAAGAAACGAAAGATGGGGTTAAATGAGAAATCTCAGAATAATGGTGAATAGAAGAAGCATGTTTCTTTATGCTCAAAGTGTGAAAAGTATCATGGTGGATATTGTCTTAAAGGGACTAGAAAATATTTTTTAAGTGTGGAAAAGAAGGTCATCGAGTAGCTGAGTGTCGAAGTAATGGAATAAGGGTTTCTAATGATGTGAATAAAGAACTGTCTACAGAGAATGCACCACCAACACTTTAATGGTTCAAGTTCAAGGAAATAGGGCATTTTGCTAATCAATGCCCTAATCCAAGGGTTAATGATGATCAATGTGAGAAACCTTTTAAAGAAAAGGATAAAGAGAAGTCACATGCGATCACTATTTGTGATGTTGAGTATGACAATGATGTTGTGTAATGATTAAGTGTTTATGTAATCGGATTTCAAAATAGTATCATGGAATCTCATTTATGGCATCGTGGAATTTTTGAATATCTATGTATTGGTTTTCAACAATTATATGGTCTGATAAAAATGAAAAGTGATTTAAATATTTTTGGAAATAAGATAATATGTGCATAATGAATCGATAAAGAAAAAACGAAATGAGCTCATGACTGATATATGGACAAAGTTATATCATGGTTTGAGTATATAGAAATTTTGGGATTTTGGTATGTGGAAAGTGTTAAATTTTAACACCATTCATGTTATCACCAAGGTTCAATGGGTATTTCAAGATAATATATGATTAAGGTATTCTCATGTTTGTAATTTGACCAACAAGATATATTGTATGATATATGGGGGATAAATGATGGTATTCACATGCTAGGTAGAATGCATTTCTAGTAATTGTTTTCTTTACACTATGAGCTTGGACAAAATATATTGGATGAGCCTAAAGATTGTAATAGATTATGTTGGACATTAGATAGTATTATTTAAGGATAAAACATTTTTTTCGATATTATTTCTGGAACATTATAATAATGAAGTTTTAGAAAAATGGAAAACCTGCACGACAGGTGACAACTCGTCACGTCAGACAAGGTTGTGAGAATCGAACCCACAACTGAAGTGCGACGGGCCTTTATCACCTACCACTGGCCTACAGGAAGTCCCTGTTTAGTATAAACTAGTTTTATTATATTAATAAGTATGATATATGAATTATAAGTCCATTTTAGGAACCATATATGATTAATCTCACTATAGATGGACTTATGTATTTTTGATAACTTTTTTTAACCTTTTGTTTGAGACAGATTGAATGACCCATCATTCTATCACATGATCTGCTAACACTTCACAAATAAACAATTAAAATTCATTTCTTTAAGCGATGAAGTGGAAATTGTCCATGGAACGACCAACGGTGATATTGTACGAAAATCAAGATAGTATTTCTCCTAATTCAAATTTTTTCATCTTTAGGGAAATGATCTTGAAAAAAAAATGTTGTGCTAGTGCCCTTATATCTGATGAATTATATTGTACCTTAGATCATCACAAATTTATGGCTTTCTAATTGTTGGATTTTCCATAGCCATGTTTTCTACCACTCTTCATTAGAAGTTTATGGTTATATTTCTCTTCCATATCCATATTTTCACATGTGTTGTCTTATGTAGAAACCCAGTGCTTAGTTACTTTGGGTGACTGTTATGATTCTAACATCCCTTTTTAAAATGATGTTTCAGTATTCCTTTTTACGATGTGGGTTTCTATGAAAGAAACTTTCAAGTTGTAAACCATTTATAACCCCGATGAATTACGAGGGAGAAATTCATTTTAAAGGGGATAGAATGTAACACCCTGATATTTTATGTAAAATATTATTTTTAATTTCATTGATGTATTGTGTAGTATGATACAACAAAAGGATCTTGCACTACATGCATTCTTGACTTCTCTTGCATTACACGCAATCGTGACCTTCCACGATAGCGTGTGTTTTACGCAATACTGAGTTTCACTAAACAACGATACGTTATACAAATTAGTCATTATGAATAGTAATACACACTTTTTAAAATTTTATAAATTTTATCTTTCAAAATGGACTCCATTTTTGGATTCGGAATATCAAAATTAGCCTAGATTGAATTTTTTCTATTTTTCTGAAAACATACAATTTTGGGTGAACAGTGAAAACACTGGGTTACTATTTAAAAATCGACTTTTTATTTAAATAATTATTTATTTTATTTAAATTTATTTCATGTCAAAATTGATACATAATACCTATATACGTTCAATGTAATTCATTTTAATCATTTTATAATAATTTTAGATACATAAAAATTTTATTGAACTTTTCACTGTCTTTTACCCACCTCCTAGGAGAATTTGAAAATTTACATAAAACTTAATTTTACCACTTCTGTGAGTAGAATTTAGAAACTCAGAGAGACACGGTTAATATCAAAGATTAAAATGTTGTTCCATAAGATAAAAAGTATTTTTTGTGAATAGTAACTTATTACTTTTATTTACCACAGTTAAAAGTAAATAGGGTAATTAAGGGTAAAAATGATATTATTATTACCCTAACACATGTCCTAATTATATTGGATAAGTGTAATTCGACCGAAAACAACCCTATGAATAAAATATTACCCTTTATGTCTACTTGGATTAGATTAGGACATTTATTATTATTTATTTTAAAGAAGAGGTAAAATAGTTAAAATCAATGTTTAATAACTAAAACATTTTTAATATAGGGTTATACATAAGATAAATTCGACTATAAATATTAATTAGAAAGCTAAAAAGATTTCCTACATAATTTAATTTTATTTATAATTTTTAGACTTTAAATATTTTAATTTATTTATGACATAATGATAATGTAGTAATTACCTTATTAAAAAAATATTAACATAATCGATGTTATAAAAACCCAAATAAATGTAATTCGAGACTTTTTATGAATTACACTAATTTTATAGGTTAATATGACATGTTAGTATTTATTTAATTAACTTTTTTCGAACTAATAATTCTGTTATGAATTTCACAAAAATCTATTACCAAATAGTGTCAAAATTGACATAAAATAGTTTTTTTAAAAAAATATTATATTATTAATTGTTATTATATTCTTAAAAATCTAGGTTTTGGAAAAAGGACTTATATAAGGTTATATATATTAATAATTAACCACTTGGGGTTCATTTGGGTTGTTATAGTAAGTGTATTAACCATATAGTTTAAGAAAACTAGAAGACACAGTAAAAGTTAAATTATTTTACATAGAGTTAAATCTAAATGATAAGGTTAAAATAGTAACCTCAAATTGTCTAAAACCTATTGGTTGTGAGGATTTATACCCATACCCAGTTTATCTTATAAATAAGTAAATTTGGTGCTATTATAAACCGAATATGACTTTATTATAAAATAATATTTTAAGTCTTTCCAATGGTTCCCCTCTCCTCACTTATAAAAAGGGAACCCCTTCCCTCTTCTCTTCACACCTTTTGAGCCTTGAATCTCGTCCAAACAATTAAAATTACTCTTCTAAACCTCTATAGTTATATCATAGAGGTTCGGGTCTTCTCAAACGACAAACCCTAGTTCCCTAAGAAAAAGTTTAAAGGAGGTGCGTCGAGGAAGAGGTAATCTCTTCTATCGACTCTTTCAAGTTTCTTTCTTCTTCTACTTCCTCTTCTTTAGTTTTTTCATTATAATGTAATAACATCAGTATTAATTATATGCTGATATGTCATTATTAATATTAAACAACCCTATTTCACCTTCTATCCATCCTATAGAAAATGAAATCATCGTGCGTGCGTACGTACAGAATACCGTCTCCACACCGTGGGGTAATCAGTTTTTCCACCACCACCTTATTTGGATGTGTATAATGGTGTAAATAATAACAATATATAATTATTATAACATCATATTGATTCTATGATATTATATCATCCACTCTAATACCATTCAATAAATATGGGAACAATATCATCCCTCATGCGTACGTATGGATTATCGTCTCTACGACGCGATGAGATTCATTTTCCATGTTAACAATTCAAGAATGATTATAAAGTATATATAATAAGTAATATTGAAATATATTACATTATAATTCAACTGGATTTATGTATTTATGTAATCTACTTAATTCCATTCAATTCAATGAGGAAACGAAAAACAACGTTCATGTGTTAGTAAGTCATACCGTCTTCATGAACAGTGTAGTTCATTCCATTTAACGATATATATGTATATTATGAATATATATTATATATAAATCATGTTTTATATTCTGTAATTAACTAATCATGATCTATATAATCATATTAATAATTACAAGTCAAAACACGGATGATAAATGAAACAATTTTACCCAAAACGATGCTTTAACATGGAATTGACAAATGAACAGATAATATAAAGTCGTAAGTGAATCATATATGATATCATAAATATTATTATGGTTCTATTACAAGTTAATAATATGTTTCAACCCACTATATAGTAGTCTCAGACACATACAAAAGAAATTTGACATAAGGTAAGGGTTAACTATTCCAATCTCGTTCTTATCCGAGATTGTTATTCGTAAGTATTCACTGGGGTTATTGTTATAATCCATGTCCATACTTTCTAAAAGTGTTTTTATGTAGGTTTTATGTCATTTTTACAAATTTTTTACTTTTAACACATGTTATGAAAGGAATATTTTTTTTGTTTACCATATGAGGAACTTTTTGACTTTTCTGACAAAAGTACGAGGAGAATGTTTTTTTAACTTATACGGAATGAATGGATTTTTTCTGTTTTATATCACCTTATTTTCATGAATATTACTCTACAACATATCTTGAATATTTTTAACAAAATCTTTTTCCATTAAAATTTCATGGCATTTTGTGAAAATAAAATGATTTTGAAGAAGAAAGGATATTTTACTTAAGAAATCATTTTAAGTATTTTATCAAAACCATTATACATATAAGATGACATTATTTCATATGTGTATGTTTCAAGTATAATTTCTCTATGATTTACATGGTTTCACTTTTCGTATGATGAAATGATATCCATTTGTTTTATATAGATTATGGGATTATGGGATGATGTTTATGAAACCCATTTTATTCTTTGGGTTATGATGAGTGTTTAATGTCTATTTTGTTTCACATGTAAGAATGATTTCATTATGAGAGGGGTGGTACCTATATATCCCTCAAATTAATTGGGTAAAGATTTATTTCTCTTGAGATAGACATGGTTGGAACGATAAGTTAATCTCGTTCAATGATACAGGATGAGAACGAGGCATGAACTCGATTCAGAAAGGGACTTTGTCCACTAATATGGTCTTGGAAGCAATGACTTGGGTACTATGGAAATCATATCATGTGCTTAATGGTTTTCCACAATTACATGTTTTATTCCCATGCTACTTTATCATGATAAATGTCTCTTTAGGATCTATGCCTTACGAACTTCCATGATTTATGTCATTTCTCATGATTTTGATGCTTAACCATTATGTTCATGTTTTTTTAAAGTTAAAATATATATGATTTGTTTTATATTGTCCATGATTACCCTTACTGAGCATTTGAGCTCACCCTTTATATGTTTTCTTTTCCCCGTGATATAAAGAATGGTTTTAGGTAAGAAAAAAAAGCGGGAAGATCTTTCACCAAGATTAGAAGATTATGTTCTAAGTTTCCAAAGACACTAAACTATTACGGTCCTTTGGTGTTGGTTCTTGTTTTGTATTAATTATTCTGCAAAAGTAATTTAATGTCCATGTATGTAATTTATGGGTCTCTAAAGTCGGTATTAGAGGAAAGGTTTAGTTAACCTTTGGAAACTAGGATGTGAAAACTTTAGTGAGATATCTAGAGATATTTTTAAGGTATGTCTAGGGATATATCGAAGGTGAATTATAAGTATAGGTTGTAGTCCTAGAATTATGGTAATGATATTAGAATTAAACCTAAGATGTTAGATATTGAAGGTACTCCCCCTTTATTATGTCGTTTTCCTAGCATGATTTTTCCTCTCACAGTATTCTTTTGGGGTTTTAGATGATGGATAGAACCCGAAAGAACCATGTTGATCAATTTAATGGATGATGAAATAATTGTCCTCCTGAACAAACCAATGTTAGGGGAGATGGAGTGAAAAATCTTATTTCTATACTTACACAAGCTATGAATCATTCTGTACCTCCAAATGATCAGAGAAGGGAACAATATTCTATTGAGTCCTTCATGAGGCAACGTCCACCTTCTTTCAATGGGTCTTCTGATCCACTTGTTGCTGAATAATGGATCAGTACCATTGAAAAGATATTTTCTATACTTCACTGTTCAGAACATGAAAAGTCATTTTAGATGTTTACCGTTTAGAAGGTGAAGCAGATAAATGGTGGACTCTAATTAAGAATATGAGGCCCTGAGATGAAATTGAGTCCATGTCATGGGATGAGTTGAAGAAATTATTTTTCAATAAGTACTTCCCTCGTATTCTACAAACAAAGATGGAAAATTATTTCATTGAGCTTAAGAAAAAGGATTATGAATCTATTGGTATATATGAAGAGAGTTTTACAAGGCTTGAAATGTATGCATCTGGCTTTATCTGCCTACCTGAAAGTACTGTTGATCGATTCGTCAGTGGCTTAAAACCAAGACTTCGAAGGGCATTAGCTATAAGAGACTTCTATAGATATAAAGAAATTGTGCGTTGTGCTATCAAGGTAGAAATGGAAGTTGGTGTTATATATCCATCTCATGGTTTTGACAAGAAACAAAAGATGTAGTTCAAGGAGAAATCTCAGAATAATGGTGAAAAGAAGATGAATGTTTTTTTATGCTCAAAGTGTGGAAATTAGCATGGTGGGGATTGTCTTAAATGGACTAGAAAATGTTTTAAGTGTGGAAAAGAAGGTCATCAAGTAGCTGAGTGTCGAAGTAATGGAAAAAGGGTTTCTAATGATGTGAATAAAGAAAAGACAACAGAGAACGCACCACCACCACTTCAATTCATCAAGTGAAAGGAAATGGGGCATTATGCTAATCAATTCCCTAATCTAGGGGTTAATGATGATCAACGTGAGCAACCTCTTAAGGTAAATGATAATGGGAAGTCACATGCGATCACTATTTGTGATGTTGAGTATGACAATGATGTTTTGTAATGATTATGTGTTTATTTAATGGGATTTCAAAATACTATCATGGAATCTCATTTATGACATCGTGGAATTTTGGAATATCTATGTATTGGTTTTAAATAATTATATGGCATCGGTAACCATGAAAAGTGATTGAAATATTTTTGGAAATAAGATGATATGTGCATAATGAAGCGATAAATAAAAAATTAAATGAGATAATGACTGATATAAGGACAAAGTTATATTATGGTTTGAGTATATAGACATTTTGGGATTTTGGTATGTGGAAAGTGTTAAATTTTAATAGCATTAATTTTTCACTAAGGATCAATGGGTATTTCAAGAGAATACATGATTAAGGTATTCACATGTTTTTCATTTTACCAACAATATATATCGTTTGATATATGGGGGATAAATGATGGTATTCACATGCTCGGCAGATGACATTTCTAGTAATTGTTTTCTTTATACTATGAGCTTGGACATAAGTATTTTGGATATGCCTAAATATTGGAATAGATTATGTTGGACATAAGATAGTATTATTCAAGGATATACTTTTTTTGATGTTATTTCTGGAATGTTAATATTGTGTAGTTTTAGAAAAAGGAAAAACCTGTAGGACAGGCGACAACTCGTCGCCTCGGGCAAGGTTGCGAGAATCAAACCCACAACCAAAGTGCGACATGCCTTTATCGCCTACCACTAGCCTACAGGAAGTCCATGGTTATTAGAAACTAGTTTTATTATATTACGAAGTATGATATATGAATTATAAGTCCATTTTAGGAACCATATATGATTAATCTCACTATAGATGGACTTATGTATTTTTGATAACTTTTTCTAACCTTTTGTTTGAGACAAATGGAATGACCCATCATTCTATCACATGATCTCCTAAAACTTCATGAATGACAAATTCAACTTCATTTATTTATTATATGAAGTGGAAATTGTCCAAGGAATGACCAACAGTGAGATTGTACCAAAAATCAAGAAAGTATTTCTCCTAATTCCAATTTCTTCAACTTTAGGGAAATGATCTTGAAAACCTAAAATGTTGTCCTAGTGCCTTTATATCTGATGAATTATATGGTACCTTAGATCATCACAAATTCATGGCTTTGTGATTGTTGGATTTTTAATAGTCATGTCCTCTACTACTCATCATCAGAAGTTGATGGTTATATTTCTCTTCCATATCCATATTTTCACCTATGTTGTTCTTTGTGGGAATCCAGTGCTGAGTTACTTTGGGTGACTGTTATGATTCTAACCCCATTTTTTAAAATTAACTTTTAGTATTCCTTTTTACGATGAGGGTTTTTATGAAAGAAACTTTCATTTAGTAAACCATTTATAACCCCGACGAATTTCGTGGGTGAAATTAATTTAATGGGGGGTAGAATGTAACACCCCGAGATTATATGAAAAATATTCTTTTTAATTTAGTTGATGTCTTGTGTTGTATGATACACCAAAAGGATCTTGCACTACACGGATCCCCGACTTGGATTGCATTACACGCAATCACGACCTTCCACGATAGCGTGTGATGTACGCAACACCGAGTTTCACTAAACAATGATATGTTATATAAACTAGTAGTTATGAATAGTAATACCAACTTTTTGAAATTTTATAAATTTTATCTTTTGAAATGGACTCCATTTTTGGATTTCAAATATCGAAATTATCCTAGGGTGAATTTTTGGTATTTTTCTGAAAACATTCAATTTTTGATGAATAGTGAAAACTCTGGGTTACTATTTAAAAACTGAATTTTTATTTAAATAATTATTTATTTTATTTAAATTTATTTTAGGTCATAATTGATACATAATACCTATATAAATTAAATGTAATTAATTTGAATCATTTAATAATAATTTTAGATATATAAAAATTTTATTGAACTTTTCACCGTCTTTTACCCACCTCCTAGGAGAATTTGAAAATTTACATAAAACTAAATTTTACCACTTCTGTGAGTGGAATTTCAAAAATCTGGGAGACACAGTTAATATGAAGGAGTAAAATTTGGTCTTATAATATAAAAATAATTTTTGTTGAATAGTAACTTATTACTTTTATTTACCACGGTTAAAAGTAAATTGGATAATTAAGGGTAAAAATGATATTATTTTTACCCTAACACATCTCCTTATTCTATTGGATAAGTGTAATTCGACCAAAAACAACCTTAGGAATAAAATATTACCATTTATGTCCACTTGGATTAGATTAGGACATTTATTATTATTTTATTTAAAGAATAGTTAAAATAGTTAAAATCAATGATTAATAAATAAAACTTTTTTAATATAGAGTTACACATAAGATAAATTCGACTATAAATATTAATTATAAATATAAAAATATTTCCTACATAATGTTTTTTTATTTATAATTTTTATACATTTAATAATTTAATTTATTTATGATACAATGATGATGTTGTAATTACTTTATTAGTGAAATATTAACGTAATTGATGTTATAAATAGCCAAATAAATGTAATTTGGGAGTTTTTATGAATTAAAATAATTTTTTAGGTTAATATGACATGTTAGTGTTGATTTAATGAATTTTTTTAACTAATAATGCTGTTATTATTTTCACAAAAATCAATTACCAAATAGTGTCAAAATCGACATAAAATATTTTTTAAAACAAATATTATATTTTTAATAGTTATTATATTCCTAAAAATCTAAGGTTTGGAAAAATGACTTAGATAAGGTTATATATATTAATAATGAACCACTTGGGGTTCATTTGTCTTATTATAGTAAGTTTATTAACCATATAGTGTAAGAAAACAAGAAGACATGGTAAAAGATAAATTATTTACCTTATAGTTAAATCTAATTGATAAGGTTAAAATAGTAAGCTAAACATGTCTAAAACCTATTAGGTGAGAGGATTTAGACCCATCCCCACTTTAGTTTCTAAATAAATCAATTTGGAGCTATTATAAACCGAATATGACTTTATTATAAAATAATATTTTAAGTCTTTCCAAAGGATCCTCTCTCCTCCCTTATAAAATGGGCACCCCTTCCCTCTTCTCTTCACACACTATTAAGACTTTAAGCTCAGAAAACCCTACCAATTACTCTTCTCAACCTCTCTAGTTACATCATAGAGGTTCTGGTATTCTCAAAAGACCAACTCTAGTGCCCGAATAAGAATATTAAAGGAGGTGCGTCGAGGAAGAGGTAATCTATTCTACCGACTCTTTCAAGTTTCTTTCTTCTTCTACTTCCTCTTCTTTAGTTGTTTCATTATAAAGTAATAACATAATTATTACTTATATTATTATATGTTATTATAAATATGAAAAAACCCTATTTCACCTTATATCCATCCTACGGAAAACGAAATTACCGCTCGTGTGTATGTACAAAATACCGTCTCCACACCGTGGTGTAATCCGTTTTTCCACCACCACCTTATATGGATGGATATAATGGTGTAAATAATAACTATATATAATTATTATAACATCACACTGATTCTATGATATTATATCATCCACTCCAATACCATTCATTAAATATGGGAACGATATCACCCCTCGTGCGTTCGTACGGATTACCGTCTCCACGACGCGATGAGATTCATTTTCCATGTTAACAATACAAGAATGATTATAAAGTATATATGATAAGTAATCAGGAAATATATGACGTAATAATGCTACTGGATTTATGTATGTATTTCATCTACTTAATTCCATTCAATTAAATGAGGGAATGAAAAACAGTGTTCATGCGTATGTACGGCCTACCGTCTCCATGAATGGTGTATTTATCTCCATTTAACAATATATATGTATATTCTGAATATATATTATATATAAATCATGTTTTATATTCTGTAATTATGTAATAATGATCTAAGTAATTATATTAATAATTACAAGTCAAAACACGGATGATAACTGAAATGATTTTACCCAAAACGCTGCTTTAACATGGAATTGACAAATGAACAGATAATATAAAGTCGTAAGTGAATCATATATCATATCATAAATATTATTATCGTTCTGTTACAAGTTAATAATATGTTTAAACCCACTATATAGGAGTCTCGGACACATACAGAAGAAATTGTACATAAAGTAAGGTTTAACTATTCCAATCTCGTTCTTATCTAAGATTGTTATTCGTAAGTATTTACTGGGGTTATTGTTATCATCCATGTCCATGTTTTCTAAAAGTGATTTTATGTAGGTTTTAAGTCCTTTTTACACATTTTTTACTTTTACCACATGTTATGAAAGGAATATTTCTTTTTTTTACCATATGAGGAACTGTTTGACTTTTCTGAAAAAAGTATGAGGAGAATGTTTATTTTAACTTATACGGCATGAATGGATTTTACAGTTTTATAATGCCTTATTTTCATGAAGATCACTCTACAATATTTCATGACTATTTTCAACAAAATACTTTTCTTTTAAAATTTCATGGAATTTTGTAAAAATAAAATTATTTTGATGAAGAAAGGATATTTTCCTTAAGAATTCATTTCAAGTGTTTTATCAAAACCATTTTACATATAAGATGACTTTATTTCGTATGTGTATGTTTCAAGTATAATGTCTCTATGATTTACAAGGTTTCACTTTTCTTATGATGAAATGATATCCATTTGTTTTATATGTATTATGTGATGATGGGATGATGTTTATGAAACACATTTTATTCTTTGTGTTATGATGAATGTTTTAAGTTTATTTTGTAGCAAAAGTAAGAAAGATTTCATTATGAGATGGGTGGGATCTATATCTCCCTTTAAGGAATTGGGTAAATATTTATATCTCATGAGATAGACCTAGCTGGAAAGGTAAGTTAATATGGTTCAGTGATACAGGACTGGAACGAGGCGTGAACTCGATTCAGAAAGGGACTTTGTCCACTAAGATGGTCTTGGTAGCAATGCCCTGGCTACTATGGAAATCATATAATGTGCTTAATGGTTTTCCACAATTACGTGTTTTATTCCCATGCAAATTTATCATGATTAATGTTTCATTATGATCTATGCCTTATAAACTGCCATGTTTTATGTCATTGCTCAAGATTTTGATAATTAAACATTATATTCATGTTTTTTTGAGTTTAAATGTATACGATTTGTTTTATTTAATCCATGATTACCCTTATTGATAATTTGAGATCACCCTTTATATGTTTTCTTTTCCCAGGATATAAATAAAGTTTTTAGGTATGAAAAAAACGGGGAAGATCTTTATGGGAGATGTTGAAGATCATTCACCAAGATTAGAAGATTATGTTCCAAGTTTTCAAAGACACTAAACTATTACGGTCCTTTGGTGTTTGTTCTTGTTATGTCTTAATTATTCCACAAAAGTAATGTAATGTCCATGAACATTATGCTTTGGACTCTACACATTCCCAACCAGACAAAGTATTTCCCAATGTGGAAAATCCTAATATGTCCCTTTAAGTAATCATTTTTTTTTCATTTTTTTACTTTCATTTGTATTAAACTAATTAACTAAAATTATGAACAATTTTAAAGCCCAAAACCCAGGTTATTTTCTAAAAATATATTTCATAATATGAAAATTATTACTATTATACAGTTTTCCTTGTACATTATTTCTATTAATTGTTTTATCTATAAAACGCCCATTTACTCATGTATAAATAGAAAAAATACCTTCACATGGAAACCAAACTCAACTATCACTTACCAAAGATCAATATAAACCCATATAACCTGTTAAAATCCCCATTCAATCCATAATAACATTATAGAGCCACCCAACCCCAATAATTCACGGAGGTTAGTGTTGAAGAAAATAAGAAACACTAAGAATGGGGTATGCATTCATCAACTTCTCTTCTTATTTTTATATTTAATTCCTATCTTTTTATATTATTTTTAAATAAAAATCCACTAAGATTATTATATAGGTATGTCAAAATTATGTTAATAATTTTAAAATATTATATTTATTATATTTAATACATATTGTAAATCATACTTCTATTCCTCCTCCTTCGACAATATATCATCAATGGTTGGTTAACTACATATGAGTAATTTTAAAACTCTCTTCTTATCACCACCTTAATGGATGGAAATAATGAATATTATGTAATATATAAATATTTCGGTAACATCCTCGAATATAAAAACACAAAAAAAGTGCCCTGATCTTGTTCTTCACATGAAATTAAATGTGCCTCCTCGGACGACATAGGTTTCCAACCAGTAAAGAGGGTCTAGAAGACCACATGGGGATACTATCACCTCTATACTAGAGTAATCCATAGAAGATAACATATGAAATAATGGAAACAATAAGAACTAAACCATAAATATTAATTACCAACCATTTCAGAAATGTGGTACAAAACACAACCAGATGATAATTATTCCATGTCATATTAATTGTTCTTAAAGTGATGAATCCCCAAAACAAACACAAATAATTGAATCCCCTAAATCGGTCCTAAATTATTGAATAAATCCTCAACTATGAATATCCTGATCACAACTAAACTCCCTATAATATGTTCGTTTCTCTTATCCTGACCTACAAACATTAAATCTTCTAGGGTTCTAAATGGAAGCACAAGGAGGGTGTGATTACAACTCAGTAGGCCACAACCAATGGTGTCTAAAAAATACCTAATCTTGTAAGATAGTGCATTCAAGTACAAAAAAAGTACAAGGTAAAAAAGAAGACAACTCGGGTTCCATTTGTTAACAACTATTCAATTTAACCATTTTCATCACTTAATCCATTTTATTCACTAGTTCCAAGGTTTGGGTATTTACATCTATTAAACAATGGACTAAGTTAGTCAATTATTATACATAAAGGGGATTAGTCATTTTCCCTATATCACAATGGATAAATATTTCACAATAATGACGTCACATATAACTTGGTGCCTCAGTTCATGTAGTATCATGAAATGTAACTGCTAAGGTCATATAGCCTCTTTTTTATCCATCACAGATGAATAAATAATGGTGGGGTTTGGTGGGGTTTAGAACATTAGTCTAACTAGACCGATGGTTGTAGATCCTCATGTCCAATACCCCACAACTATCAACCAATGTGAACATGCTTATTTTTCCATCTACCATATTTACCATATCACAAACCATACATAATAAATTCAAATAAAATTCACATATCCAATTTATTCAACATATAAATAAACATAAATCCTTATCTAATTAGTACACATATCATTTACATAGCGTAGTCCATTTAACCCATTTCGCTTTCTTATGCCTCAACCAATTAATCTTATTCAACAACTCCAATTCATTGACCCTTTTAATTTATTTATAATTTCACACACGTTAACCCATTTAACTCATTCAACAATTAAAAATAATTTACCCATTTAACATGTTAATCATTTCACATGCATTAACCTACTTATTCATTTCATTTAAAATTCGTAAGTCATTTAGGAAAATAACATTATTTCATTCAACACATTTCATATTAATCCAAATAATCCCTTGTGGTATTATCAAAGATTATAAATTAATAGAAATATTCCCTTTTCAGATCAACTAACATATGAACATTTTCATCATGGGATCTAATTTATCAAAAGTGAAATCATTGCTTAACATTACCATTTTCCATGTCTGGGAGTGTTACCTCACAACGTGGGTGTCCCTACACCACTCTAATCAATATCAATGAACCCAATTGGATCATGAGGGGATAGATTCATAATTTAGAGAACTATTTTAAAAAATATAAATAAAGGTTCCAATTTCAAAATAAGGGATAAGCAATAACACAACCATACATGCACAAATAACATGAATGGATGGAAGGCCTTCTTTTTATTGATTTTTTTGATAGCCGCCCATTCTTGGGATGAGGGGGAACACTTACAGGGCCTGTAGGCTCATATATTACATGACCCATAGGTCTTATAGGAAATATCCAGACTATAAATACATTTAATTGCTCCTCCACAACATCTACATCATAAAAATTTATCTCCACCTTCACATGGTTGTTCGGATAGGCTTCCCGTGCATGCACATGATTATCCTAATGGAAAATTCCATACCCTCTCATTCTTTAACAATCATTTGCTTCTAATATGGTGAATAAACCTTCTCTAAATCCTCACATATATTTTTCTCCTTGTAGAGTCTTCCAGGATCGTTAAGCACAATTTCAGGTGGCCTGAAAGCCTTGAGGTGGCATGAAGGCCTAAAGGTGGCTGAAAGGGCTTGAGGTGGCCTGAAAGCCTTACTGTCCCGAAGGCCATGGGTGTCCTGAAGGCCATGAAAGACATAGGGACCAAACATATTTCCCAAAAGCCCAAATGGATGAATAGTTTTGGTTGCTACAGTACTGAACAAATCCTGCTATAGTGACCTTGGAAATTTGTCTCAACTAGGTTTTGAACTCGAGTCTCTTGGATGCTTTTTCCGAGTCCTCACCAACAGGGCTGAGGCTCTTTTTCCCCCATATTCACAAATAGACTTCATTACTATGGGATATAACTTATAGATAACCTACCTAGAATCAAATTATGAGAGCATGATTGACCGGTCTTTTTTTTATATTCAATCAACCTTTGAATCCCATACATATGATATGCTGGAAGAAGAGAGGTTTAAAGATTCAGAAGAACAAAAATTAAACCACAATCCTTAATCTGAAAAAGATAATAAAAATAAGATTTAGACTTACCCATAGCATATATCTATACCCAACATCAGTCCAAACATTATATAATAGAAGGAGATCAATCCTTGAGATGTCATGGATGAAATATTTCATCAGTAGGCTTGATATTGTGCAAATGAATGAAGAAATCTGATGAGAATATTAAAATCATGGGGGTATAGTAAAAAAATTTTTTTCTAGGCCCCGCTATTTGACTACATGGTCTTCCAAACCATTCGCCAACCATGGGTCGACCACTATCCATGATGGTTAAAGTCATGTTGCTACCTTTGGAGCTTACACGGTTTGAGAAACCCATCACCAACCGTACAGAATGCTTCTATCCATGACCGCATGGTTTTTTATTACACCTTTCATAGTTTTCCTAACCCAATGACCTTAAACATGGATAGCACATTTTTAGTTCATGGTTACTCATATTCATGATCCATCCTTGAAAAATGCACTTGATGTCCATTTTTTTATTTTTGTTTCTTGTCTCAAACCCCCAAAACTCCCCCAATCCTCCTCAAACACCCAGTAAACATTCAATTAACCAAATTTAATTTTATCTAACAAAAATTTAAATAGGGAAACGCATTCAAAAACTTTGGGAACATATAACTTCCCCACCTTATAATGGATCATCCTAGATATGCACTTCCACGAATCACTAAGCTTCATGAGTAAATAGATTGGGCCACTCATCCAAATTCCTCTACCATGTTTCTTCTTGAAAACTACCATAAATCCCAAAAACACAAACCAAGGGTAATTAATTTCCCAAAAAATCATTTTCACCTTGATCTAAAATATGAACAGGATTCTCTACAAAGTGTGAATCTTCCTTAAGCTCAACATCAGTAACATCGATTACATGGGATAGGTATGGGTGATACTAAAGAATTTTTTATACATATAAACATCTTACATTTAACTATACTGGTATGAGAGATCCAATCAGTATTCCACTAGTCTTATTCTCTATATAATTTCAAAAAAATCCACATACCTCATTTCCAACATACCCTAATTTCCAAATTGATGGTGACCCAAAAATGGTGACACAAGAAGAAAACCACGATCACTCGTCATTAACTAAAGAGTTATATGATTCAAATATGCATATGAATTCTACCGACATTGATCTATTGCAATACTCTTCATTATTAAAACAACTTTCTATGATTTTTATTTCATGAGACTCAGACCCTACAAATATGACTCCCTAAAAACCATCCAACATAGCCGAGACCAACACAGCCTCCCCTAGAGTTCCTCATATGGTTCCATCGGAATATTCTCTTGGTAAATGTTGTTATAGGAAAACTCAACAAGATCCAGTTATTTATTCCCTGATACACCAAATTATATGACATAGGCTCTCCACATGTATTCTAGTATCTGAATATTATGCTCTGACTAACTATCCATCTATTGGTGGAATTCTATTCTAAAAAAGAGCTAGGATCCATGTTCCTTATGTAACCCCTCCTAGAATCACAATATAAAACATGAATTACAATTTAAAATATCATTCATGGAACCTCATAGAATCTTAATATCTAACGAACATAAAACACACCCAATTATTCAATGGTGAAGGTCTCTCAATTTAATTGGAAATTTTCATCCTTGGTCAACTGATCCAAAACTACATAGATCTATTAATTTTTTGTGGCCTCTTTATAAGACCTATAAGAATAATACATCATCACATAATCCCAACAACTTTCTATATTTGGAAGAGGCTATAAAAAAATAACTAGCTGTTGATTTTCAGACTTCACCTGTTCACATGTATAACATCATTCCATGAAACCCACAACTTCCTTCTTCATCCCTAAACAAAAATACTACTTATAAAGATCACGATAAATTTTGGTCAAACCAGGATGCACTTCCCACTCCGAGGCATGGAACTCAAGCATAATTTCATCCAACATACATGTGGGAATAACAAGATGCCCAAGAAAATATAATGTCTCATCAACACTAAGATTCCAACTGGAAGGTGAATCCCCACCTTCAAGACATCCCATGATGAATAAACATTATTGTTCCTCATATTGTCCCTCCATGATTTGTTTCAAATTAGTGGACTCAACTACCATGTATGCGGGGTTCATCTGTTCTTTTCCATAATAAATATCTATATGTATCTCTGCAAAAAAAATGTAATCACCCTCGATATAGAACTAGATTTTTTAACAACCTGGTTTTTAGTTTTCTAGCTCATGGAATCATCAACACTATTCCCCGTTCTAGGCGTCTACATCATTTCAAAATAAAAAAATCCATGTTCTCAAACCATATACAATTTTGAATATGGAATTCATGTTTTCAAAAGATATAAATGAGATTTTTTTATTATTGGTATAAAATGTAATACTATCTCATAATAAGAAATGACACCAATAATTTTAGTCATACAACACTAAACCCCATTCAAGAACATTCATAGGGTAATTTTATTCATGATGCCTCGGCTTTCATGAACTATATTCAACAACTTGGTCTTTCTATATCAACACTATCCCAATCAAAACACCCAATGCATCACAAAACAATGTATACTCAATACCCATCTCAGGTATAATCAAAACAGATGTAGTAGTTAGTCACTTATTTAACACTTGGAGGAAATGATCACATGCCTCATACTATTAAAAATTAATACCCTTTTTGGTTAATATAGAAACATATGCAACCAAATATGAGAATTAAAAGATGAACCATTGATAATAGCATGAAAATACTGGGAAACATTGGATATCATAAACATTCTTGGGATGTTCCCAAGACACCATTGCATGTACATTCACCCATTCAACTGAAAAACCATCCTCAAAGATGACATGACCCATTTAATGCACCTTTTCAATCAAAAAATGTCAATTTGATATCTTGGAATATATCCTATGTTTACTAATTTTACTCATGACTATGCTAGGATGTTCAAAATGCTCTTTGGGAGTCTTTTAGTACACTATGATTTCATCAAAAAATAGAGTAAAAATTGTTCTAGGTATGTGTGAACGATCTGATTCATTGGGGCCATAAACACTGTTGGCACATTGGTCAACCCGAAAGGCATGAAAAAATCAATACTCAACTCATACCTACTTCTGAAGTTAGTATACAGTATATCAAAATGTCTCACCTTTAGCTGATGATACCCTAATCTCATATAGATCTTGGAGAACACTGAATAACCTCTTAGTTTCTCAGAAAGATAATTGTTTTGTGGAAAAGGGTATTAGTTCTTGACCTTCATCTAATTTATATTCCAATATTCAACAAAAAATAGCAACGAACAATCAGCCTTCTTTGAATATAACATTGGATATTCTCTAAGTTGATCTACTTGAGCGAATAAACCCCTTGTTATCTTGTTCTCCAGTTGAGCTTTATGTTCTTGGAGTTCTAAATGTTCTATTCTATATGGAGGAAAAGAAACTGGTTCTTCCCCCAGTAGTAACTCTATTGTTAATTCAACCTCTATCTTAGGTGGCAACACCAATAAGTCCTCAGGAAACACATCATGAACCTGATCTACCGTAGTTTGGATGTAATGTTTCCCAACTTCCTCAACATCAACCATAAGACAAGCCACTTAGGCTATGATTTCACCCAACTATAGATAGACTGGCCCTTCATAGCCGGCTTGGATATCCCATTGCCCAAGATGTACATATGTATTCCCCTATTGAGAAGTGAACATTACGCTATGGTAGAAATAGTCAATATAGTCCCGGTAGAACACTAACCAATCCACCCCAATATCAGATAAAATCCTAAAATCATAAGCACAAACTAGTCACAAAGTAAATTCCACCCTACAACCTTAAAGGACACCAGTTACATTGCAATATATTTTCTACTCACACATGCAATAGGGATTCGAATTACATAACCCCATATATGTGGTCCATCTCTAGGCCCAACAAACTCTTAAACTGATTTTTTATAAAATAATGTGAGGAACATGTATCCAATAAATAACTCAAATGCCTGGAAGTTACAAGGATTGTACCTCGTACAGTCGATGGTCAAGCCTCAGCACCTCTAGGTGTAGACTAAACCGCATGAAGTGAGTGTTCCCCTCTACCCTAGGTTCCAGTCTAAATTTCCAATGGTCCACTACTCTACTGATATGGATGATCTATCCTTGAAGTAACACACCCCCACCATATCTAATATGGACAGTAGCACTATAGATGGATGCCGGATAGGGGGTGAGCGACCCTCTTCTTGCACTCTGCATCGAACTTGATCCTCCATCATTTCCTAATGGTCACAGCTTCCTACATAATCTCTACACATTACCTATTCAATCACATTATCATCACTCAACTGGTGTTTGAGTGCAACAGATACGGATGATACCTAGTCATCCAATCCTATAAAAAACACTTTGTCACCACCCTGTGACACAATTCCACCCCTACGACCACTGTACACATCCCCCTGTTGAAATCTCCCAATGAAGAACTTATTACCATCAAAATTCACTCCATTGGATCATCTAGATGAGACTAGATGACAACCACCAGAGGCCTCCCTCAGGTTCCCCTATGAAATATGGGTATGGTCAACCACCTTCATAATCCAATTTAAACAAAATATGTTCACATGTAACTTAATATAATTTTTATGCCCATATTATAAATATCTTATCATTTCGGCCTCATACCCTTTCATTGTTGGAACAATGCTTTTCTAGTCTAAAAACCGGACTTCATTATCCATCTCTAAAATAGTCATTATGGAATCCCACCTTTTTATTACATTACTTTTCATTACATTTTACAAACAGAGGATCTTTAGTGTCTAGTGTCTTGGAAATCAGGAACAATATACATGAGAGAAACATATAAAAACACATCTAATCCTATTATAAGGCTTCATAATATGTTCATCTTATGAAAAATTACTGTATCTCATGACATGGAGACATACATCAAAGGAAAGGGTTATCAGAAGGCCCAGTAAGGTTAAATAAGGGAATCAGTTTACCCGTGATATCAATAAGAGCTTAATAAAAAAACATAAATGCATGATCAATGGAAGAAGAGAAATATCATAATAAAAAAACAATAATCATAAATTGAATATGTGGCTACAACTTTTAATTTATTCATTCATCAATATATCACGAAGGTTCTTCCCCTAGGAGTCATAAAAACATTATGAAGGTTATTCCTCAAGGTATCGAGAAACTTGTCTACTATAGAGATTAAATTCATTACCTATTGAATTAGATATATATTAAGTAAAACCCTTAATATGTATTTATTTTTATGTGATACACATTTATCATAATCCAACATTTCATAAATAACCAAAAACGAATCAATTAAATGTGTTTCATGTCAAAATTGTGACATTTAAAAAGTGGCAAAAAATATGATCATTATGTAATTTATAACCCTTTGAAAGGTAGTAAGGGTTATATATATGTATATTCACGAATAAAATAGATAAAGTTTATGTCTTTATTTATACCCCTATAAATGAAAATTTATTTGGGTATTTACTTTAATAATATGAGATAATTTCTTGATAAAAAAGAGAGATTTTGAGACGAAGATTCTGCAGCATAACAGTTATTTAACATGGTTCAATAAATTAAATAAAAAGAGAGTGGACAATGGTATACCCTCCATAAATGAATCATTTTAAATTATAGGGATAGAATAAAATATAAATAATATCATTGTGTCGATATTTTAATGACATACCGCATGAAAATGAAACTTGAACGAAAAGAAAAAATGCGATATATTTTACGAAACTTTGGCAGCCTAATGGTGTCACTTAAAATTCCGAAAAAGAATTAATGAGAGCATAAATGGTCTCTCATAATTCGGAAATAAAATGTAATTTTATAAGAATATATAAAAACATACCCTGATAAATGAAGATGGAAACTAGAAGACATAACATAAATGAAAGCATGACTAAAAGAGGAGGGTGAAATGTTCCCTTACCATGAAGAGTGACTTTGAAAGCTCAAAGTTTGGGACCTTAGGGGATTGAGGGAACATTATGATGGACTCCATGAGAGATAAAAAGACTATATATTCTTTGAGGGTGATTTTTAATGGAATGGAAGGATGGAATGGATTGTTATTTATTGCAAAAGTGAGGGAATATATTATTAATATCTATGGGACACCACATCGGTGGTATTTTCAAAACCATGGTCTTGATCATGGTATTTTATAATTTTATTGGCCACTTGGGAAACCTCTTCATATATATTACTATTCAAAAGTCGTCCAGAATTATTACATCATGATTACATCATTAACGATGTCATTAAACACCCCAAAACTTAAACCTGAATTTTTAAATTTCACAAAAAACAAAACATTTTATTAAAATCCCATAAATTTACCCTAACCTAATATAGAATCTATGAATTCAAAAATGAACCCAATTTTATGAAAATAATTTTATAATTTTGATAAATTTAATTTTTAAGTAAAAACACTAGTTACCTAAATAAATACTAATACTTAACTAAGATGTTATTAAACAGTTATTTACTTATGCTATTATATCACATTACCATTCATGATGCGTAAATTATATTTATACATTCTTAAGTGGGGTTACTATTCTATTGGTCATATTACTATTCATAGGGGCAATATTATTATTCATAATTTACAATTCACTAAAATTTATGTTGATCTTATTAGACTACAATTTTTTTACTGGTCACAACTATAGAAGACTGTTTTTTAAAATAATTTCACATTATTAATTATTTAATGTATAAAAAATATTTTAAAATACCCTTTTTCCAAAATTCATCTATAATATGAAACATCGATAAATTCATCATACGTTTATGTAGAAATTTTATATTCACAATCTTTACCATAATAAGAAATAAAAATTTTATTTGTACAAAAGGATTACCCAAAGTAACAATAGTTGTGTTACCTATCCCCTTATAAAACCTACATAGGACCTAAGTGTAAGATGTTCTATGGTGACAGAATCTTGGGGTAACTTAGACAACAGTGCCCGAGTGGTAATTTCTATCAGGTTGAAATTCTCCCATAGGCGATTCTGTTCAAGCTTCACATGTTGAAGCTCATATTGGGCTTGGTCCAGAGAAAATCCCAGAGATGCTACCTCATTCCCAAGATCTAAGAGATGGGATTTGTATGGCCCGATTATATTGGATGAGGCCATAGACTCTTTTTTTCTTTATTAATTTACCAAGGTCACTTGTATTTATAAATAAGAATCGTATCATTATGAGTTTAGTTTCTAATGGTCATATTGACCAAGGGTTATATAACAGTTGAAACCCAATAGTATTATTTTAATTATACTCCCTTAGTTAATTAAAGAATATTGTTTTTTTGAGTATAAAATAAAATAACCATCAAATTTAGGAAATAAATATTACTAAAATGTTCATGTCATTACATTCTTCCACATCAAGAAATTTCATCCTCGAAATTTTAACTCGTATCCTCTGAAGAAAAATGGTAGGGGTACTTCTGCCTCATAGACTCTCTTAGTTCCACATGGCTTCTTCATATTTTTGGTTCCTCCACAACACCTTAATAAGGTGGGATGTCTTGTTGTGTAGAACCTTGTCTCTACGATCCAAGATCTCAACCGAAATCTCCTTATAAGAGAGGTCATGTTCCTGGTGTACCACTTCTGGATTTAGTACATGTTAAGGGTCAATTATGTACTTCTTCAAGATGGATACATGGAAGGAATCACGATTTTTTGCTATATTGAGAGGGAGTGCAATATGATAGTACACTTCTCCTACACAATTAAGAATTTAATAAGGGCCAATGTACCTAGGGATGAGATTCCATTTCTTTTCACACCTCATTACTCTCTTCCAAGGTTAAATTCGAAGAATGAACTTTTCAAAAACATCAAACTCTATGTCCCTTTGACAGTTGTTGGCATAGATATTTTCTCGACTCTGAGCAGCCATAATGTGTTTCTAGATGGTATGAACTTTTTTTTGTCATCTCTTGCACAGGATCATCTCTAAGATGCTTTATCTCACCAAATTCATCCCAATAAGTAGGTGTTCTAATTCACTTACAATATTGAGATTTATAGGATTCTATTTTAATGATCAAGTGGAAGTTGTTGTTGTCAGAGAACTAAAATAAAGGGAGATGTTGATCCCATCAACATTTAAATTCCATTGATCATGTTCTCAATATATCCTCGAGTTTTTGAATATTCATTTCATATTGGAAATAAGTATGGGTGGATAAGTTGTACTAAAATTAAATTTATTGCTCGAAGCATGTTTAAGACTTCGATATAATTTTTATGTGAACCTTGGATCATGATCAGATACGATATAAAGTGGAACTCCATACAGCCTTACCACATTCATCAGGTAAAACCTAGAAAGTTGATCAAGAGTGAAATCTTCTCAAATGGTGATAAATAGGTAGTCTTACTGAGATAGTCCACAAAATCCCATATAGCATTCTTTCCTTTAGAAGTTCTCGGGAGACCAGTGAAAATGTCCATAGTGATATTATCCCACTTCCATGTTGGTATGGGTAGTGGTTGCAATACCCCTTTAGAGAGTTGTCTCTCTACCTTCACTTGTTGACTTACTAAGCACCATGATGTGTAGTCAGCAATCTCTATTTTCATATTATCCCACCAATAATGATCACGAAGGTCCATATACATTTTTTTTCTTCCAGGATGTATAGAGAAAGTAGAGCTATGAGGTTCATCCATCAGCTCCTTCTTTATTTCTGGAAAAGATGGAACACATATTCTTTTACAAAATTTAAGTACACATTCTTGATCAATACTGAACTCAGTAAACATTTCATCTTTCACAGACTAAAACATATTCTAGAACAAAGGATCTTCTTTTTGATATTTCTTGATCCTCTCTAATAATGACGGTTGAGAAATCATTTGGGTTATGGTTGATGATGTGCCATACCTTATAATTCCTATGTCCAGATTTACTAGGTCATTGATCAAAGGATCTCTTTGAATCCTCAAAAAAGACATAATAGATGGGTCTTCCTTGCTTAATGCATCAATGACTTTGTTTTCTCTTTCGAAATGATAACGAATTAAACAATCACAGTCTTTAAGAAGTTTCAACCATCTTCTTTGTCTCGTGATCAATTCCTTTTGTCTGAAAATATAATTAAAACTTTGATAGTCAGTGTATATATCACTTTTCTCCCCAAAAAGATAGTGCCTACATATATTAAGAGAAAAAATGACCGCAACTAGTTCCAGATCATGCATATGATAGTTTTTCTCATCAGTCTTCAACTGTCGTGATGCGTGAGCAATGACTTTTTCATATTGAATGAGGATACCCCCATGCCCTTTCAGAGATGCATTGCATAAAATAACGAATATTTCACAACGTGAGGGCAGAGTTAACATGGGTGTAGTAACCAATCTATTCTTTAGCTCTTAGAAACTATCCTTACACTTTTGTGTTCAGATAAACGTGACCCCTTTTCGAGTTAACATGGTTAATGGATTATAAAGTCATGAAAATGTTTTCATAAACCTCTTATAATATCCTGCTAATCCAAGGAAACTATGAAACATAGTTATTGTTATAGGATGAGGTCACCCCTCTACAACTTTTGTCTTTCCAGGGTCAAGTATGATTCCATCATTGGTAACAATGTGCCCCAAGAAAGAAACGTTTTGTAACCAGAAATCACATTTTTTAAACTTTCCAAAAAGAATCTCCTTCCGTAGTGTTTTTAAAATTACCCTTTGATGATCCTCATGCTCCTCACGAATTTGGAATCATATCAAAATATTATCCATAAAAATTACCACAAATTTTTGAAGGTAGTCTTTAAATACTCTATTCATCAAATCCATAACAATAGCAGGTGCATTAGTCAATCCAAAGGGCATAAAAAATGCATAATTCCCATATCTCGATTAGAAGGCAATTTTGGGAATATCTACTTTCTTCACCCTCAATTTATTATATATAGAATGAAGATCAATCTTGGAGACAAATTGATCCCCACGAAGTGGTCAAATAATTCATCAATTCATGGAAGTGGGTATTTATTCTTCTCATTGATCTCGTTCAGTTCTCTATAATAAATACATAGTCTCATTGATCTGTCCTTCTTCTTCACAAAGAATAATAGGCGCTCCCCAAGGGGACATGCTCGGATGGAAAAAACCCTTCTCCGAAAGATCATGGAGTTGATTCTTTAATTCCTCGAGCGCCATATTTTCTATCCTATATGGGGTCTTTGATATCGGAAGAGATTTAGGTCCAAGTTCAATGTAGAACTCTACATATCTTTATGGGGGATGTCCAGTTAACTACAAAGGAAATTCTTCAACATATTCCTTGATGATGGAAACATATTCTACCCCTAAAATCTCATTTCATTCATCTTCTTCACCGATCAACTTCATAACAGAAGGATATAAGAGGTTATTCTAGATAATGATATGGTTGAGATATATCTCCTCGAAAGATAACTATAGATTTTCTATTCAATACTACCGAGATTTCATTGCTTCTGCATTTCATCTTAGCATTATACATTGAGAGCCAGCCCATCCCTAGTATAATGTTGAATTACATCATGGGAATGACTACTAGATTTTCAATAATATTTTTCTCACTAAATTAAATACTAGAGTTTCTAAACATGGACAATTCATGGATAATCCCACCATGAGTATTGACTGATAACTCTACTTTTAGAAAATCGGGGGTTGATTCTAAATTATTTGAAAACTTGGAGGAAATAACAAAATGTGTAGAACCAGAATCAAACAATTTACATGATAGCATTGAGATAACAACAAGAGTACTTTCCACCTCATCATTTGGTGGTTCAACTTTAGCTGTAGTGATTAAAAAAGTATGACCTTTCTCCATTGGCCTTTGCTGAGGCTGATGGTGATGCCCCTCCACTGCCCTCATATTTGGATAGTGATTGGAAAAGTGCCCATGTTGTCCACACTTATAGGTTTAGACATCAGGTAGGGACTACACCATATTCCTATTTTCATTAGTGTTGAGAAGTTTTTGCGTTACATCACTATGACAATTCCACACGATATGGCCATATTTCCACACTTGTAGCACTTACCAATCCCGAGCAGGTAGTTCCCTGAATGCTTCTTCCCACATTTATTACATGTGGGATGTTTTAATTTCTTTCCTCCTATTCCTTGATCAAAATTCCACCCTAATCATGGTTCCATAGATCTTTTAGTTTCAATGGATTTATGAGACCATTTTGTGTTACCAAACTCCAGTTTGACTTTTATCGCACTCTAAACTATATCCTCATAGCTATCATAGGCTCAATTAGCTGGATTATTCTGTAGATGAGGTCTCAGTCCACTTAAGAATCTATATACCTTACCATTTGGATCCATAAAAAATATACAAGTGTAACATGAAAGCCTTGTAAATTTCATCTCATCATTTTCCACAGATTCATTCTCCTTCTGCTTCAGCACGAGAAACTCCTTCTCTATTCTTGTTCTCATGGAACGAGGGAAATACATACTGAAAAAGATCCATTTGAACTTTTCCCAATCCATAGCATCAACCTCCACTGTTGGCCCAATTTTTTTAATAAGTTCCCACTACTAATCATCTTCTCCCTCAATGGGATAGACAGCGAGGTGACCATCACTTTCTCTGAACAGCGGTGCACAGAAAAGATCTTCTCTATTGAGCTGATCCACTATTTAGCAATCAGTGGGTTAGTAGATCCACTAAAGGTTAGTGGTCATTGATGCATAAAGCACCCAACGGTTTGGTGTTCCATTCGCAGTGAGATTGGTCTCTCATCTTGATTCATGTTATTTCCCATAACATGAGTTAGTTGGTTCATTATTCTCATGGAAGTTTCCATTCCGACTGCCATCAGAGGGTCATTAGCGCATTTTCCATTGCGGCCACCATTTTCACAGTTCCTCCTATTGATCGAAATTTTCTAAAATAATACAACATTAGTGAGAAACTTATTTCATTTATGAATCTTTTAACTATAAAGTATTTTATTTCTTAAAACATCATTCTTAAACAATTACATTTCTCTATAGATCCTTCAAACTGATTCATAAAAAGCTTATGATTAACCAAACATATCCCCTATGAGTGTCAAACCAGGAGTGAAGCAAGCCCATTTTCATGTACCAGGATACCCCATGTCATGCCCAAAACCTCTTTTCATAGTTTTCAATCTTAGGTACATCTGTGCCAAAGCCACATCCATGTGTTTGTATCCAGACATTGATTTATTTGTTCGGAAACCACTTACTTAATATTTTACCAAAGTAATTGGAAGTTTTACTATATTTAATCTTTTCTATAGTGTTTCATAAATTTTTCATATCCTAATTTCCATAAATAACTAAACAATCCTTTGATACCAACTATGGAATCCTTCCTTTTCATTACTTAACTTTTCATTTAATTTTATAAACGGATGATCTTTAAAGTCTAGTGTCATGGAAATAAGGAATAATATACATAAAATCAATACAAAATATTAATCTAATCGAATTTTAAGGCTTCATAAAAAGCTAACTGTAATGCCCCGACCCCAGCTACCCAGAGTCGGTGCATTACTTCGTAACATTGGCATGATCACAAAAGATCAAGTCTCGAAAGACCGATTAGTTTAGTAGCCTTGGAAACACTAGATACATTCATAAACGTTACATTACATCATAAAGTGAAAACTACAATAACAAAGTCTCCATAGTCCACACTCATATCCTCTTCTGACTATCCCTGCAGGTCATTCATAAAATACTTCTTCACATCCTGGAAAATATTAAAACATTGAAAGGGGTGAGCTCAGATGCTCAATAAGGATAACAATATTGCGGAAGCTTTCATAAATAAACATTAACATTTAAGGCAATGTATAACTAAAACAAAAGCCTTTTAAACTTGAACTTCAACATAATATGGCAAAAGTAAATTGAGATAATGCCATTCACTTCTTCACATGGATATTCTACTGGTCGAATAATCACATGCAAAATCGATAACCACTTTCATAATGAGGGAATGTATAATGCCAGACATTCTGAAACATTTTGTCAAGGCCTCGACCAAGATGTCTAAAATGATTAAGGCCTCGGCCAAAACCATAAATCAAATTGGGAAAGGGCCTCGGCCAATTCCACGTCTAGTTGTCTCATGAGACCTACCGATGCATCGAGGAGCTATAGCGGGCTCCACCCGTCACTTATTAAGTCCAATACATTCCTCATATGAATAGGTTTAAACATATCATAAACCATAACATAATCGTATCACATAAAACATGCATAAAGGAAACATAACATTTCCACATTTCAATCACAAGATATCAATACAACACATTTATAATAAAAACGCTTTCAAAACAATTTTCAATACCAAAATAAAAGAAAGTTAAAACTTCGTATTTATTTTTCATTAAAAAAAATGATGGCTTGTAGAGGAAGCCGAAACTCAAATAATGGTCACGGCGGCGGAGAAGTCGTTGTCGCCGCATAAGTACGGAAAGAAAAACATTCCCTTTTGTCGTTTAGCAAAACGCTTTGTATAAAAAGATTCCTTTTGAATAAACGTAAAAGTCAAAGGGGTTTATACACCGTATAAAAGAAAATTGTGTATAAAACCAAATATGCCTCAATGAAAGGAGATTAAGACGAAGTCCTTAAAAAGATAATTTTTAAAATAAAATAGATCTGTTATGTGTATTCACTATAGGTACACATAAAGAATGTAAAAATACAAAATAGAATATAATAATATCATGACATAATTTGAAAGTAGGAGATTAACCCAAAGAATGGAAGTTGGGTTAAGAAGTTCCCTTACAAAGATCATTTTTAAATAAAATATATCTATTATGTGTATTCACTATATGTACACATAAAGAAAGTATAAATACAATATACGACATAATAACATCATGACATAATTTGAAAGTAGGAGATTAACCCAAAGAATGGAAGTTGGGTTATGAAATTCCCTTACCTCGTGTCTGACTTGACTCAACCGTTCTTTAACCTCCTGAATAATAAAATAGAGTTAATATATAACTTATTAAGAACCATTTTCAATTTAATTATCCTTATTATATCACTTATTACAATGATATGAACATTATGTAATTATTTAAGTTAATAACGGTCGTTTTGTCGATCTTTGGTACTTGAGTCAACAATAAACTTCTTATAATTACAAGTTGTTTATGTGGTAGAATATCCATTATCTCCAGAATTACATTCATGATTTAGATGTAATATATATCTTATATATCCAGTATATACATTAATTTATAATATTACGTAACATTTAGAGGTAAGAAATGAAATGCACCGTTCATGGAGACGGTAAGCCGTACGTACGCATGAACGCTACTTTCATTTCAATTTCATATTTAATGGAATGAAATCATAATGATATAAATGTATAATATAATTCCAGTATAATATAGTGTATAATACCATTTACTCCATCCTTTATACATCCCACATATAGTATTAACGATTCAAATCACTTTGAGGGGGCGGTAGTCCGCACTTCCTGAAATGAAATTATCGCGTTTTACCCATAATGAAAATCATAAAGTATGCCATAAATGAGAAATACAGAAGAATAAGTAAAACATAAACATATTATATATCATATATAAAAATAGTTACATCTTAATGGCCACCTTTGAAGGTGTTATATGAGTGTTGAACAATCAGCGTTTCGTGAGGCAGAAATTCGCCATCCACAGAAACAGTATGTTCTTTAACCATTAGACGAAGGTGTGTGTAAGTGTAAACCAAATACTTATCATAACAACATCCTAGTATATTTTAGATACTGGTGTTGTTACAAAAGAAAGGAATGAAAAGAGTTTATGTAACACCCGAGACTTTTATGTTATATAAATCATCACAGTAATCTTTTTCTACATAACACTTACTTGGCTTGCTTTACACGCAATCGCGACCTTCCTCGATAGCTTGCGTCGTACGCAATACCGAGTTTCACTAAACAACAATATGCTATTAAAACTAGCCGTTATGAATAGTAATAACCAATTTTTGAAATTTTATAAATTTTATTTTTCAAAATGGACTTCATTTTTGGTCTCAGAATATCGAAATTAGCCTAGGGTGAAATGTTGGTATTTTTCTGAAAACTTTCAATTTTTGATGAATAGTGAAACCACTGAGTGGTAGGTTAAAAACTGAAATTTGCATAAAACTTAATTTTACCGCTTCTGTGAATGGAATTTCAAAAATCCGACAGACACGGTTAATATCAAGGACTAAAATGTGGTTCAATGAGATGAAAATAATTTTTGGTGAATAGTAACTTTTTACTTTTTTTTACCACGGTTAATAGTAAATAGGGTAACTAAGGGTAAATATGATATTACTATTACCCTAACACGTGTCCTAATCCTATTGGACAAATGTATTTCGACCAAAAACAAACTTAGGAATAAAATATGACCATTTAGGCCCACTTGGGTTAGATTAGGACATTTATTATTAATTTATTTAAAGAAGGGTTAAAAGAGTTAAAATCAAAGTTTATTTACTAAAACATTTTTAATATGGGGTTATACATAAGATAAATTCGATTGTAAATATTCATTAGAAAGCTAAAAGGATTTAATACATGATGGTATTTTATTTGTAATTTTTAGACATCAAATAATTTAATTTATTTATGACACAAAGATGATGCAGTAATTATCTTGTTAACGAAATATTGACATAATTGATGTTATAAACACCAAAATAAATGTAATTTGAGACTTTTTATGAATTCCACATATTTTATAGGTTACTATGATATATTAGTGTTGATTTAATCAACTTGGTTCGAACATATAATTCTGTTATGACTTTTACAAAAAATCATATATCAAATAGTGTCAACATTGACACAAAATAGTTTTTAAATCAAATATTATATTATTAATTGTTATTTTATTCCTAAAAATCTAAGGTTCGGCCAAATGACTTAGATAAGGATATATATATTAATAATAAACAATTTGGGGTTCGTTTGGCATGTTATAGTAAGTTTATTAACCATATAGTGAAAGAAAACAAAAAGACATGGTAAAAGTTAAATTATTTAACTTAGAGTTAAATCTAATTGATAAGGTTAAATTAATATCCTAAACTTGTCTAAATTCTATTGGTTGATAGGATTTCGACCCATCCCCACTTTAGCTTCGAAATAAGACCCTTTGGAACAATTATAAACCGATTTTGACTTTAATATAAAATAATATTTTGAGATATTCCTAAGGTGCCCCTCTCCTCCCTTATAAAAGGGCACCTCCTCCCCCTCCTCCTCACACCAAATTGAGCACTCAAGCTCGGACAACCCCTGCCATTTTCTCCTCTCCACTTCCCTATAATAATCCTAGAGGTCCTGGTCTTCTCCAAAGACCAATCTTAGCTCCTTAAGTGGAGGATTCAAAGAGGCGTTCCAAAGAAAAGGTAATATCCATTACCGATCTTTTCAATTTCTTTCTTCTTCAACTTCTTCTTCTTTAGTTGTTTCATGATAAAGTAATAACATCAGTATTACTTACATACTGATATGTTATTATAAATATGAAACAACCCTAATTCACCTTCTATCCATCCTACGGAAAAATGAAATCACCGCGCGTGCGTACGTACGGAATACCGTCTCCACGCCGTGGTGTAATCTATTTTCCACCATCACCTTACAAGGATGGGTATAATGGTGTAATGAGTAACTATATATGATTATTATGAAGTAATATTGATACTGAAATAATATATATATATATACTCCAATACAATTCCACGATCATAGGAACGATATCATCACTCGTGCGTACGAACGGAATACCGTCTCCACGATGTGATACGACCCGTTCTACATGATCTTCATTTCATAATGATTATATAAATGAATTGAATGAATGAATATGGTATATACTACACTAATACCATTCTGGAAATGAATTATCTATAACCTAAAGATAAGAATAAGAATTTATTCAACAAAACACGCATAAGAACAAAAAGTTATAAAGACCTGAGTAACAATTAAAAATGAAATATTACTAACAAGAAGCTAATAATATATGATATCATATCAATATGTATGATTCTGGAATAAGTCAATAACATTATTTAAACCATTATACAGGATCTTCGGACACGAACAAAGCAAATCGGACCTAAGGTAAGGGAAAATATCACAATCTCATTTTTATCCGAGATTGTTTATTCGTAAGTATTTACTGGGGTGTATTTTATCATCCACATCCATGTTTCATCAATATTTAATATTATTTCCATCCACCTACAATTTTTTAAATCCATTTTTACCCTTCGGTGAGTTTTTAGTAATATGTACGAAAGGAATCCTTTGTCGTTTTTCGTACGAGGTACTTTTTGACTTTTCCGAAAAAAGTACGAAGAATGTTTTTTTAACTTATATGGCATGAATGGATTTTTAAAACAAAATTTCCAAGAATCTTCCTTTACAAGTTTTCAAGTTTATTTTTAATCAACTTCTTTTATTTTAAAGTTGTATGGCATGTTATGAAAGGAAAAATGCTTTTGAAGAAGAAAGGATATTTTCCTCAAGAATGGAGTTCAAGTGTTTTATCAAAATTATTTTCCATCTAAGATAATAAAGGGTTCCGTTTTTATCCCTATTATTAAATTGATTTGATCATGTTGTGATGGAATTATTTTTATGAATTCCTTTATCTTATATGAGTTGTTTTATGATGTCATGTCGTTTAAGAATCCCATTTTTATTACATGGGTTATGCTATGATGTATGTTTTATGATTATGTGGCACACATAAGAAAGGATTCATTATAAGATGGGTGGGACCTATATCTCCCTCCAATGCATTGGGTAAAGATTTTATATCTCATGAGATAGACATGGCTGGAACGGAAGGTTATTTCGGTTCAGTGATACAGGACTGAAACGAGGAGTGAACTCGGTTCAGAAAGGGACTTTGTCCACTAAGATAGTCTTGGCAATAAGTCATGACTAACAAGAAATGATTTTCCATGATTATGTGTGCATGCCACAAAGTTTCAAGTTTCATGTTATGATTATGGGGATCTCATTTTCACTTCTATGATTTATTAAGATTTTATGATCTCTTTTGCAGGTTATGATTTTAAAAAAGATATGATATGATTTTTATTTCCTTTATTGCCCTTGCTGAGCATTTGAGCTCACCCTTTTATGTTTTCTTTTAACCAGGTCAGGAAGATGGATATTAAGTAGAATATGCTAAAAGGGACCCTAGATATGATGAAATAAATGGGAGACACTGTAGAAGATTTATGAACCAGTTGTTTATGTTTCCCAGTTTCTAAAGACACTATACCTATACGGTCCTTTGTGGTTTTGTCATATGTTGTAATAAGTGTACTTCAATTTTGAAGTATTAACAATGTATGTAAAGTATGGGTCGTTATAGTTGGTATCAGAGGAAAGGTATAGTCAACCTTTGGAAACTAGGATGTGAAAGCCTTAGTAAGAACCCCTTAGTAAGAACCCTAAGGATAAGTCTAAGCATAGAACACAATATTAGTGTTTTAGAAATGGCCTTGAATAACCAAGGATAAGACCATAAGCATGAAAATTTTATTCTTGAATTATGTGGTTTCCTATTATAATTAGTGTTGCTCACAATATTCTTCTTGGTTTTAGTCAATGGCTGGAACCCGAAGGAACCGTGTTAATGCGGAATGCGATGGGCAATGCAATGATTGTCCCCCTGAGCAACCAAACAATATGGGAGATGGAATGCAAAATCTTGTAGCCATGCTCACACAACTTTCTCAAGCTATGAATCATGCAGGATTTCCAAACGAGCAAAGGAGGGAGCAACATTCTGTTGAATCCTTCATGAGGCAGCGTCCACCTTCTTTCAGTGGGTCTACTGATCCATTAGTTTCTGAACAATGGATTAGTACTACTGAAAAGATATTTTCAGTTCTTCAATGTTCTGAACATGATAAAGTCATCCTAGCAGTGTATCGTTTAGAAGGAGATGCTGATCAATGGTGGAATCTTGTTAAGAATACGAGGCAAAGGGATGAAATTGAGTCTATGGAATGGGACGAGTTCAAGAACTTATTTTTCAATAAGTACTTCCCTCGTATTCTCCGAACAAAGATGGAGAAAGAGTTCCTTGAACTAAAGCAAAGGGATGATGAATCTGTTAGTACCTATGAAGCAAATTTTACAAGACTTGCAAGGTACGCTTCTGGTATTATTATCCAACCTGAGAGTAAGATCGATCGATTCTTTAGTGGCTTAAAACCAAGTCTTCGAAGGGCGTTAGCCATAAGGGACTTCAATAGCTACGAGGAAATCGTTCGATGTGCTCTCAAAGTCGAGATGGAGATTGGAGTAACCCATCAGTCACATGGGTTTGATAAGAAAAGGAAGATGGAATTCAAAGAAAAATCTAAAGAGCACACGGAAAAGAAGATGAGCTTTTCCTTATGCTCAAAGTGTGGAAAGAAACATGGAGGGAGTTGTCTTAAAGGGACAAGTAAATGTTTTAAATGTGGAAAAGAAGGTCATCGGGCATTTGAATGCCGTGATAATGGGAAGAAGATGTCTAATGATGCAAACAAAGGAAGGGATACACAGAATGATCCTACTACACTTCAATGTTTCAAGTGCAAGGAGATGGGGCATTATGCCAATCAATGCCCAAATCCAAGGGTTGATGATGATGGTCGACGTCAACAAACTCTTAAGGCTAAAGACAAAGGAAAGTCACATGCAATTTCTATCAGCGATGTGGAGTACGATAACGATGTGGTGAAAGGTACACTTACCATCCACTCTAAAGTAGCAAATGTTTTATTTGATTCTGGATCCACCCACTCTTTTATTTCTGAAGACTTTTCTAAGGGTATCACCGTATTACCTCAACAATTAGATGTTGAGTTAGCTGTGACAACACCTAATGGCACATCAATCGCATCAAAAGTTTATAATTCTTCTCCGATCGAAGTTTGTGGGAAAGTGCTTCCTGCAAATCTTGTGATCCTTCCTTTAGTGGAATTTGATGTGATTCCTGGTATGGATTGGCTTTCTCTACATGGAGCTCATATCAATTGCCAAAGAAGGGAAGTCACATTTCATAATCCAGATCATTCTACGATCGTCTATCAATGCAAGGATGAACATAACCTTCCAGTGGAAATTCCTTCCATCGTATGGGTCATGATTCCACTAAATGAAGGTTATTTATCTCAAATGGTTGGAGAGAAACTTACGATTAAGAATATGCCCATTGTATGGGAGTTTGATGATGTCTTTCCGGAGGAATTACCGGGTCTTCCACCAAATCGTGAAGTTGAGTTTTCAATAGAACTCGTACCGGGTGCTTTGCCTATTTCAAAGACACCTTATAGAATGGCCCCAATTGAGTTGCAGGAATTGAAGAAGCAACTCCAAGAGAATCTTGATAAGGGATTCATACTCCCTAGTGCGTCACCTTGGGGAGCACCTGTTCTATTTGTTAAGAAGAAAGATGGATCAATGAGACTATGCATTGATTATCGAGAACTTAACAAGATCACTATCAAGAACAAATATCCTCTCCCACGCATTGATGACTTATTTGACCAACTACGCGGAGCTCAATACTTTTCCAAGATTGATCTTCGTTCAGGGTATCATCAATTAAGGGTCAAAAGGGAGGATATACCAAAGACGGCTTTCCGTACAAGGTATGCACACTATGAATTTATAGTGATGCCATTTGGTCTTACTAATGCCCCTGCTAGCTTCATGGACCTAATGAATAGAGTCTTTAGAGACTATCTTGATCAATTTGTGGTAGTCTTTATAGACGATATTCTTGTCTATTCAAAGAGCAAGGAAGAGCATGAAGATCACTTGAGAATTATATTGAAGACCCTGAGAAAGGAGAAGCTTTATGCCAAATTTACTAAGTGTGAATTTTGGCTTCAAAAAGTTGCATTTTTGGGTCACATAATCTCAAAAGAGGGGATATCTGTGGATCCAGCAAAAACAGAGGTTATCGAAATATGGTCGAGACCAACAACAGTAACTGAGATCCGAAGTTTTCTTGGTTTGGCTGGATATTATCGACGTTTTGTAAAAGATTTTTCACGATTATCTAATCCACTCACCAAGTTGACTCGGAAAGGAGTTAAGTTTGTTTGGACAGAGGAATGTGAAGAGAATTTCAAGGAGTTGAAAAGAAGGTTATCCAGTGCACCTGTGCTCACACTGCCTTGTAGTGGAGAAAGGTTTGTGATCTACAGTGATGCATCCAAGAAGGGATTGGGGTGTGTTCTTATGCAAAATGATATGGTGATAGCTTATGCCTCACGACAGTTGAAAATCCATGAGCAAAATTACCCAACACATGATTTGGAGTTGGCTGCGGTAATCTTTGCATTAAAGATTTGGAGGCATTACCTTTATGGTGAAAGGTGTGATATTTATACTGATCATAAAAGTTTAAAGTATATTTTCACACAAAAGGAGCTGAATATGCGTCAAAGAAGATGGTTGGAGCTGATTAAGGATTACGACTGCTCAATCCATTACCACCCTGGGAAAGCAAACAAGGTGGCAGATGCATTAAGTCGACAAGACCATGCTATTTTATCCATGATGAGGATCACAAAAGATCCAATATTTATGGATTTACAAAGGATGGATCTTGGAGTTATAATGGAAGGGGAAAATCTTATCTTTCTCAAATGAATGTTCAACCATCTATACATGTGAAGATTAAAGAGGCACATAAAGAAAATGTCGAGTTACAAAAGAAGGTGAGAAATGTTCCTGAATTCAACCTTGATTGTGATGGGATAATAAAGTTCAGGAATCGGGTTTGTGTTCCTCCCATCCCCGAATTAAAGAAGGAGCTGCTGGATGAGGCTCATAGTTCATCATTCTCTATTCATCCTGGAAGTACGAAGATGTATAGGGACCTGAAATAGTACTTCTGGTGGGATGGCATGAAAAGAGATGTTGCTGAATATGTCTCTCGATGCTTGGTTTGTCAACAAGTTAAAGCTGAGAGACAAAAGTCTAAGGGGATGTTACAACCATTACCCATACCTGAATGGAAATGGGAAAACATCACTATGGACTTTGTCACAGGACTTCCTAAAACATCCAAAGGCAATAATGCTATCTGGGTCATAGTTGATCGTCTTACAAAGTCCGCACACTTCATTGCTATTAGAGAGGATTTCCCTCTAGATCAGCTTGCCAGGATATATGTAAAGGAAGTGGTAAGATTGCATGGAGTGCCACTTTCTATTATATCTGATCGGGATCCGAGATTTACCTCGAAGTTCTGGCGAAGTCTTCAGCATACTCTAGATACAGAGTTGAGTTTCAGCACTGCTTATCATCCCCAGACAGACGGTCATTCTGAGAGAACAATTCAAACCCTAGAAGATATGTTGAGAGCTTGCTCTATGGATTTCAAAGGAGGTTGGGATCAACACCTACCTTTGGTGGAATTTTCTTATAATAATAGCTTTCACTCCAGTATTCAGATGGCTCCTTATGAAGCTCTCTATGGAAAGAAATGCAGGACTCGAACTTGCTGGGATGAAGTTAGGGAAAGAAAGCTGTTAGGACCTGATCTCGTTAATGAAATGGCAGAAAAGGTCAGAACTATTCAACAACACATAAGAGCAGCTCAGAGTCGACAGAAAAGTTATGCCGACAACCGAAGAAAAGGCCTAGAGTTTGAAGTGGGCGATAAAGTGTTCTTACGAATATCTCCCTGGAAGAGGGTTATGAGATTTGGAAAGAAGGGGAAGTTGAATCCTAGATATATCGGTCCTTTCGAAATACTGGATCGTGTTGGGAAGGTAGCTTACCGATTGGCGCTTCCACCGAATCTCTCTCAAGTTCACGATGTGTTCCATGTATCTCTCCTGAGAAAGTACATACCAGATCCTTCACATGTACTCAGCTCAGAAGTTGTACCGCTGGAGCAAGATCTTTCTTATGAAGAACAGCCGATAGAGATTCTGGATCGTAGCGAAAAAGTCCTACGAAACAAGACCACTCGCTTGGTGAAAGTTTTATGGAGGAACCACCAACTTGAAGAAGCTACATGGGAGCTTGAGGATATGATGAGGGAGAAGTATCCTCATCTGTTTGTTACAAAGTGACGAATTTCGAGGGCGAAATTCTTTTTAAGGGGGGTAGAATGTAACACCCGAGACTTTTATGTTATATAAATCATCACAGGAATCTTTTTCTACACAACACTTACTTGGCTTGCTTTACACGCAATCGCGACCTTCCTCGATAGCTTGCGTCGTACGCAATACCGAGTTTCACTAAACAACAATATGCTATTAAAACTAGCCGTTATGAATAGTAATAACCACTTTTTGAAATTTTATCAATATTATTTTTCAAAATGGACTTCATTTTTGGTCTCAGAATATCGAAATTAGCCTAGGGTGAAATTTTGGTATTTTTCTGAAAACTTTCAATTTTTGATGAATAGTGAAACCACTAAGTGGTAGGTTAAAAACTGAATTTTGCATAAAACTTAATTTTACCGCTTCTGTGAATGGAATTTCAAAAATCCGACAGACACGGTTAATATCAAGGACTAAAATGTGGTTCAATGAGATGAAAATAATTTTTGGTGAATAGTAACTTTTTACTTTTTTTTACCACGGTTAATAGTAAATAGGGTAAGTAAGGGTAAATATGATATTACTATTACCCTAACACGTGTCCTAATCCTATTGGACAAGTGTATTTCGACCAAAAACAAACTTAGGAATAAAATATGACCATTTAGGCCCACTTGGGTTAGATTAGGACATTTATTATTAATTTATTTAAAGAAGGGTTAAAAGAGTTAAAATCAAAGTTTATTTACTAAAACATTTTTAATATGGGGTTATACATAAGATAAATTCGATTGTAAATATTCATTGGAAAGCTAAAAGGATTTCCTACATGATGGTAGTTTATTTGTAATTTTTAGACATCAAATAATTTAATTTATTTATGACACAAAGATGATGCAGTAATTATCTTGTTAACGAAATATTGACATAATTGATGTTAGAAACACCAAAATAAATGTAATTTGAGACTTTTTATGAATTCCACTAATTTTATAGGTTACTATGATATATTAGTGTTGATTTAATCAACTTGGTTCGAACATATAATTCTGTTATGACTTTTACAAAAAATCATATATCAAATAGTGTCAACATTGACACAAAATAGTTTTTAAATCAAATATTATATTATTAATTGTTATTTTATTCCTAAAAATCTAAGGTTCGGCCAAATGACTTAGATAAGGATATATATATTAATAATAAACAATTTGGGGTTCGTTTGGCATGTTATAGTAAGTGTATTAACCATATAGTGAAAGAAAACAAAAAGACATGGTAAAAGTTAAATTATTTAACTTAGAGTTAAATCTAATTGATAAGGTTAAAATAATATCATAAACTTGTCTAAATTCTATTGGTTGATAGGATTTCGACCCATCCCCACTTTAGCTTCGAAATAAGACCCTTTGGAACCATTATAAACCGATTTTGACTTTAATATAAAATAATATTTTGAGATATTCCTAAGGTGCCCCTCTCCTCCCTTATAAAAGGGCACCTCCTCCCCCTCCTCCTCACACCAAATTGAGCACTCAAGCTCGGCCAACCCCTGCCATTTTCTCCTCTCCACTTCCCTAGAATAATCCTAGAGGTCCTGGTATTCTCCAAAGACCAATCTTAGCTCTTTAAGTGGAGGATTCAAAGAGGCGTTCCAAAGAAAAGGTAATATCCATTACCGATCTTTTCAATTTCTTTCTTCTTCAACTTCTTCTTCTTTAGTTGTTTCATGATAAAGTAATAACATAAGTATTACTTACATACTGATATGTTATTATAAATATGAAACAACCCTAATTCACCTTCTATCCATCCTACGGAAAAATGAAATCACCGCGCGTGCGTACGTACGGAATACCGTCTCCACGCCGTGGTGTAATCTATTTTCCACCATCACCTTACAAGGATGGGTATAATGGTGTAATGAGTAACTATATATGATTATTATGAAGTAATATTTATACTGAAATAATATATATATATATATACTCCAATACAATTCCACGATCATAGGAACGATATCATCACTCGTGCGTACGAACGGAATACCGTCTCCACGATGTGATGCGACTCGTTCTACATGATCTTCATTTCATAATGATTATATAAATGAATTGAATGAATGAATATGGTATATACTACACTAATACCATTCTGGAAATGAATTATCTATAACCTAAAGATAAGAATAAGAATTTATTCAACAAAACACGCATAAGAACAAAAAGTTATAAAGACCCGAGTAACAAGTAACAATGAAATATTACTAACAAGAAGCTAATATTATATGATATCATATCAATATGTATGATTCTGGAATAAGTCAATAACATTATTTAAACCATTATACAGGAGCTTCGGACACGAACAAAGCAAATCGGACCTAAGGTAAGGGAAAATATCACAATCTCATTTTTATCCGAGATTGTTTATTCGTAAGTATTTACTGGGGTGTATTTTATCATCCACATCCATGTTTCATCAATATGTAATATTATTTCCATCCACCTACAATTGTTTAAATCCATTTTTACTTTTCGGTGAGTTTTTAGTAATATGTACGAAAGGAATCCTTTGTCGTTTTTCGTACGAGGTACTTTTTGACTTTTCCGACAAAAGTACGAAGAATGTTTTTTTAACTTATATGGCATGAATGGATTTTTAAAACAAAATTTCCAAGAATCTTCCTTTACAAGTTTTCAAGTTTATTTTTAATCAACTTCTTTTATTTTAAAGTTGTATGGCATGTTATGAAAGGAAAAATGCTTTTGAAGAAGAAAGGATATTTTCCTTAAGAATGGAGTTCAAGTGTTTTATCAAAATTATTTTCCATCTAAGATAATAAAGGGTTCCGTTTTTATCCCTATTATTAAATTGATTTGATCATGTTGTGATGGAATTATTTTTATGAATTCCTTTATCTTATATGAGTTGTTTTATGATGTCATGTCGTTTAAGAATCCCATTTTTATTACATGGGTTATGCTATGATGTATGTTTTATGATTATGTGGCACACATAAGAAAGGATTCATTATAAGATGGGTGGGACCTATATCTCCCTCCAATGCATTGGGTAAAGATTTTATATCTCATGATATAGACATGGCTGGAACGGAAGGTTATTTTGGTTCAGTGATACAGGACTGAAACGAGGAGTGAACTCGGTTCAGAAAGGGACTTTGTCCACTAAGATAGTCTTGGCAATAAGTCATCACTAACAAGAAATGATTTTCCATGATTATGTGTGCATGCCACAAAGTTTCAAGTTTCATGTTATGATTATGGGGATCTCATTTTCACTTCTATGATTTATTAAGATTTTATGATCTCTTTTGCAGGTTATGATTTTAAAAAAGATATGATATGATTTTTATTTCCTTTATTGCCCTTGCTGAGCATTTGAGCTCACCCTTTTATGTTTTCTTTTAACCAGGTCAGGAAGATGGATATTAAGTAGAATATGCTAAAAGGGACCCTAGATATGATGAAATAAATGGGAGACACTGTAGAAGATTTATGAACCAGTTGTTTATGTTTCCCAGTTTCTAAAGACACTATACCTATACGGTCCTTTGTGGTTTTGTCATATGTTGTAATAAGTGTAATTCAATTTTGAAGTATTAACAATGTATGTAATGTATGGGTAGTTATAGTTTAAGGGGTTGGAGAAGCAAAATAAAACAAAACAACATTAGAGAAGACATTACCTTAAAAATCGGGTAACACTTTTTGATTTGAGCCAAAGGCTTCCTTGGGAAGCATTCTGCCCAAAGTGAGGCTTCTAGGAGTAAGGGAGGGATGTTGGGAGAGTATTTGGGAAGAGTTTGGCCGAGTCAAATGGCTTGAAGGTGTGAATAAGGTAGTAGAGGTGGGTGCCTTTTATAAGTGGAGAGGAGGGGCACTCTTGGAAAGTAAAGAAAAGTCACTTTATTATAAAATGATTTTCGGATTTTAGAGGTCCCACACTTATATAATTAAAGCCTAAGGTGATAAGGGTTCGAAATCTACCCATCCAATAGGCTTTGGACAAGTGTAAGCCTTGGATGTTACATTATCTTCTCATTTTATTTAAATCCTTAAATAATGAGGTCATCGCTGCATCATCATGATGTCACAAATAATTTAATTTATTTAATGTCTAAAAATTATAAAAAAACTACTATGATGTAGGAAATCTTTTTATCTTTCCAATTAATATTTATAGTAAAAAATATGACTTGTATAACCCCATGTAAAAATTGCTTTAGTAAAACATTTTATGTTTGTGTCATTTTTTACATTAACATTAAATAAAAGGTATTTATGTCATTTTCTAACTAAAGTGGCTCCATGGGGTCCCCAAGTTGACCCATGGGTTGTCTTGGTCGGCCATGACTCATCCAATAGGAGTAGGACAAGTTTCAAGCTCATCTCATATTATTAAAACATTATTTTTACCTTAAACTACACAAAGTACCTCTAATCGCGATTAAGAACTTAAAAGTTACTATTCACCAAAAAATTATTTAATCTCATTGAACCACATTTTACTTCTTAATGACAACCATGTATGTCGGATTTTTGAAAATCAAAACACAGAAGTGGTAATATTTCATTTAAACGAAAAATCAGTTATTTAACTACCACTTAGTGGTTTCACTATTCATAAAAAATTGAAGTGTTTCAGAACAATGCCAAAATTTCACCCTAAGCTATAATTGATATTCCGAATTCAAAAATGATGTCTATTTTACAAAATTCCAAACATATAAGTTTCATTAATTAATTTTATAATTAATTCCCGCTGTCACAACAAATAGCGTGTTTTTAAGAAACAATTTATATCAAAAGATTGGCAATTGTTTATGTCCAATTTCAATGTTAAATTAATTCTAATGACCACCATTGGATAAAATGGTAAAAATATATTATAATTATACTTTAAAACCACTAAATTGTATAATATATCAATATAAATTATTTTGATTAAAAAAGTTGTTTTTAAGTATTTTTCACTATTAATAAACAATTAGAAGTTCTCAGAAAAATACCAAAAATTAAAAATAGGCTAATTTCGATATTCCGAATCCAAAAATGAAGTCCATTTTGAAATATAAAATTTCTATAATTTTAAAAATTAGTTATTACTATTCATAATGGCTACTTTGATTAGTCACGGTGTTTTAGAACTCGAAGTTGCGTACAATGCAAGCTATTGCATTATTGAATGAGAAGCGTATCATGGAAGCTCGGGGTGTTACACTAACCCTATATAAAATTACTGCATCTCATAACCAGGAGACATTCATCAAGGAAATATGTGAGTAGAAGGTCGAGTAAAGGTAAATAAGGGAATCAGTTTACCTGTGATATCAATAAGAGCTTGATAAAAAAACATAAAGGCATGAGATATGGAATAAGAGGCATATAATAATAAAAAAAACATGAATCATAACAGAAATATGTGTCTAAAACATTTAATTTAGGCATTCATGAACATATCACCAAGTTTAATCCCCAAGGTGTCATAAATATTTACCATGCTTATTCACCAAGGTATCGTGAAACTTGTCATCTCTAGAGATTAAATTATTTACCAAAATGAATTGTATCTATAGGTGGGTTCACCCTTAATATGTATTTATTATCATTTGATCCAAAAATATCATAATCAATAATTTAATAATTAATCCAAAGAGAATCAAAGAAATGGGTTTCAATTCCAAACTGTGACGTTTAAAAAGTGCTAAAAAATGAGATCATTATGTAATTTATAACCCATGTAAAGGGAGTGAGGGTTATATGTATGTTAATTAAAAAATAAAATAGATAAATTTTATGTATTTATGTATAACCATGTAAATTTTAATAAATTTTCATATTCACATAAATAATCCAAGAGTACTTCCTGAGAAAAAGAGATAGATTTTGAGACAAAAATTCTGAAGCAAAACAGCTATATAACATGGTTCTAGAAAAAAATAAAAAGATAGGGGAAAATGGAATACAATACATAAATGAATAATTATATAGTATAGGGATAGAATAAATTAGAAATAATATCATGGTTTGGATATTTTAATGACATACCACATGAAAAGGAAACTTGAATGAAAAGAAAAAATGCGATTTCTTTTATGAAAATTTGGTATCCTAACTGCGTCACATAAAAATTCTTAAAATAAATTGATCAGAGAAGAAAGGGTATATATTCATTTTAACATGAAATGGAGTTTAATAATAATATATAAGAACATAACTCTATATTATAATATGGAAACTAGAATACATATCATAAAGAAAATCATGACTAAAAGAGGAGGGTGAAAGGTTCCCTTACCATGAAGAGTGACTTCAAAAGGTCAGTGGCTGGGACATTGGGGGATTGAGGGAACCTTTGGAGGACTCTTTGTGAGGTAAAAGACTAGCTCTTCATTGAGGATGATTTTTTAATGAGTTGAATGAGGGAATGGATTGGTATTTATAGAAAAATTGAGGGAATATTTTATTAATTTCCAAGGGACATCACATCAGTGGTATTAAAAACACCATGGGCTTACCAATGTTATTTTCTCATGGTATTTGCCTCTTGGGACACCTCATATCATATATTACTATTTACAAGTCAACCAAAATTATTACAACTTGATTACATCATTCATGATGTCATTAAACACCCCAAAACTCAAAATTGTATTTTTACTATTCAATGAAAAACAAAACATTTTATAAATATCTCATAAATTTAACCTAACCTAATATGGATTCTATTAATTAAAAAATTAACTCAATTTTATGAAAAAAATTTCTAATTATGAGATATTTATTTTTTATGTAATAACACTATTCACCTGAATAAATACTAATACTTAACTAAGATGTTCTGAAATAGTTATTTACATATGCAATTATATCACATTACCATTCAAGATGCCTAAATTAAATTTATAATTTCTTAAGTGATGTTATAATTTCATAGGTCAAATTACTATTCATAAGGGTAATATTACTATTCATACTTTACTATTCACTAAAATTAAGTTGATCTTATTCAACTCTAAATTTCAAATTGGTCACAACTATAGAAAACCATTTTTTGAAAATCATATCACTTTATTAATTATTTAATGTATACATAAATATTTTAAAGTACCTTTTTTCCAAAATTTATCAATAATATTTAACTTTTATAAATTCATCCTATATATATCATGACATTTAAAATTCACAAACATTACCACAATAAGAAATAAAAAGTTTATTTATACAAAAGGATTACACAATGTATCTAAGGACTCGTTACGTATCCCCTTAAAAAACCTACATATGACCTATGTTGAAGATGGTCTATGGTGATAGAATCTTGGGGCGACTCAAAAAAACATTTCTTGAGTGGTGATTTCTGTAAGATTGAACTTCTCCCGTTGGTGATGTCGTTAAAGCTTCGCATGTTGAAGTTCAGCATGGGCTTGGTCTAGAGAAACTCCCAGAGATGCTACCTCCTTCCCATGCTCGGACAGATGGGCTTCATATTGCCCGAGTGTATTGGATGAGGCCATCAACTCTTATTTCGGTATTAATTTACCAAGATAACTTGTATTTATAAACAATAATCGTATCATTAAGAATTTAGTTTCCAATTGTTATATTGACGAATGATCATATAATAGTCAAAACTCAAGAGTATATTTTTAATTATACTCAATTAATTAATTAAATGATATAGTTTTGTGGTGTATAAAATCAAATAACACAAAAATTTGGGAAAAATATTATTAAAAGGATTGAGTTGTTATAGTCATCAACATCAACCACATAAACTCTGCAACCTTATCATGTCTCAAGGTCTCTTTATAGATGTGTTCTGGAAAAATAACTTAAAAACCCTTCCACATAATAGCATCATCCTCCTAATTATGGTCCATAATATCTAACCACTACTTCACTATTCCCTCCAATATATAAGCTTCTAACTTGAATCTCTTGTTAGGAGGAGTCTCCATGTAATCTGAAATAGTCTAGAAAGACTCTATTTAGAACCTTCAAACCTCAGGTCTATCCTCTCTAGAAAATATTGGAGGGTGCTTCAAATGAAAATATATGGATAAATCAAGTATACTCGCCCCTAACTACCATGTTTCCCATTCCACCATCGACATAAAATGAGAAAAGTTCTCAAGTAAGTTTTCCTCTTCTCTGTTACCCTGAACAACTATGATTTCTTTCCCCACCTCTGGAGAAGAATTCTCGGTGATATCCTCTTATCAATTATATAGAACCCATCTTGGTGGGGCAATATTTCGAAAATACCAAACAAAAATATCAAAAATGAATCATATAAAAAAATCTCGAATTTCAAAAAAGAATGATCTTTAATATCCCTAAACAACTCATTCAGTATACATTATTCCATTGAAAGTAACGATATCCCAATATCTACCACTAGCCTTAAATCTCATGGGTCATGGTCAACATGGGGAATACTAACTTAGAAACCCATAAACATTTTCATTAAAAACAAATTTTATTGTTTTCATTGTATCAACATAAATTTCTATCTTTTAGGAACCACTTTAGAATTCCATCTTATCACAAAATGATTTAAAACCATTCATGAATCTTTATCAAGGACTATTATTTAACCATTCATTAAAATTTTATTCCATTTACCCATTCACGTCAAAATTATTGGACTATATTTGTAGCACCCTGGCCCCAGTTATCCAGAGTCTGTGCATTATTACATAACATTGGCATGATCACAAGAAAGATCAAGTCTCAAAAGACCGATTAGTTTAGTAGACTTGGAATAACTAGATACATTCATAGAGTTTACATTGCATCATAAAGTGAAAAAAAACAACATCATCTTGTCATCATATCCCCTCAAACTATCCCTACAGGTCATTCATAAATTACTTCTTCACATCCTGGAAAAAATAAAACATTTAAAGGGGTGAGCTCAGATGCTCAGTAAGGATAACAATATAGAGGAAACTTTCATAAATAAACATAAACAATTATGGCAATGTATAACTAAAAAAATCCTTTTAAAAAAAACTTCAGCATAATATGGAAAAGATAAAATGAAATAATTCCATTTACTTATTCACATGGATATTCTACTAGTTGAATAATCACATGCAATATAAATAACCAATTTCATAATGACAGAATGAATAAATCGAGACTATCATAACCACGTAGCCAAGGCCTCGTTCCAAGACTACAAATAAGATTTTGTCAAGGCCTCGTGCCAAGACACTAGTTTGTCTCATGAGACCTACCGATGCAATTTTTTTAAAAGATACTTATATTTATAATTTCTCAAATATACTCCAATGTTTTTTTTTGAAAACATTATTCAAGCATCTGAAAACAAAATAACTAATTCTGAGACTCCTAGACTTATTACAGTTCATGATGGGTCCACGCCAAATCCCTTCCTGTCTACCACACTCGAGAGTCGGGTTTTCTAAAAACATTTTTAATCTTACGTTAAATACGTATACATTCACACTGTATTTTCATATATTTGAGAGAAATATCTCTCTCTTTTTATGAAATAATTTAAAGGTCAAATAATTATAAAATAAAACAATTACATTCAATATATTCTTATAAGATTTTAAGGGAAGCTTCAAATAATTTATAACGGCGGAAAATAGCTGCACCCACCGTATAAGTAAAAAAAACATTCTTACCTTAATTCTGTCGAAAAGGATAAAAAGGTCCTTGTTTTGAAAATTACGCAAAGATTCCTTTATAAACATCTTATAAAAAGTAAAACAAGGGTATAAATGACATTAACCCATGTTCTGTAAAATATTAATAATTATTTGAAGTACATTTTTAAGAAACATGGATGTGGATGATAAAGAGGTCCCAATAGATAATTACGTACAAACAACCTCGGATAATGAAGAGATTGTGAAATAAACCCTTACCAATTAGGTAACATAAGAAACATACACCCCATGAAATAGGTAGCATACAATGAATATGTAAATACACATATATTAAAGTGTATTACACAAATAAATCAATTATGGGCAGTTCATACACCACACAAAGGGTAATAGTGGCAATATGGCATGAATCTCACGGGAATAAAGAGTGAGATGAAAACCCCTTACCTTGTACTTTTCCTTAGTAGATGGTATGTTAACCTCCTGTATAATAGTTAAAACATTGTTATTAAATTATACAAGAACCATATACATAATTATGATATCATATATGATCTTTTAATAATTCTTTGTTAATAATATTTTAGTATTATCGTTGTTTCAGGTGCTAACTTACTCATTTTCTTTTATATGTTTTGTTACATAAGTCGTGTTTGTTATGGATAGGTTATATATTATTCATATCCAGAATGATATAAAGTTATTAAAAATTTTCTTTAATCATCAAATGAGAATTAGTCTTGAATGGATACGATGGTGAATGAATCTCATCGCATTCGTGGAGATGGTAGTCCGTAGGTACGCACGAGTGACAATATCAATCTTTTGATATTAAAATAATATATAAGTTGATGGTATATCCTATATAAATAATAATTATCATGTTATATTTATTATTTTCATTAATTATACATCATTATTAAACCCATATAAATAATAATATATTGAATAACAATTACACCATGACGTGGAGACGGTAGGTCGTACGTACGCACATATAGTGACATGTCATTCAAGGGATGGATAGAATAATGCATTTGGTTGTTCCATATTTATAATAACATCACAGTATATAGAAGATACTGGAGTTATTATTTTAGAATGTAAATAAGAAAGAAATAAGAAGTTGAAGAAGAAAGGAACTTGAAAGAGCGTGGTAAAAATATTACCTCTTCTTCAGGTTCTTCCTTTTGATTTGATCAAAAGTGCTCCTTAGGTTGGATTTATGAACAAACTAAGGCCTCAAGGTTGAATTGAGGGAAGTTGGGGGGATATTTGGGCATCTTTTGGCCCAACCAAAAGGCTTAGAATGTGTTAATAATTGGTTAGAAGTGGTGTTCTTTTATAAGGGGGAGGAGGGGCTCTTTAGAAAAAACTTAATGTATTATTTTATAATAAATTCATATTCGGTTTATAATGGATCAAAAGTAGATTATTAAAAGTATAAGGTGGGTATGGGTCTAAATACTTTCAACCAATATATTTTAGATAGTTTTGGGTCACTATATTAACCTTATCCTTTAGTTTTAACTCTTAGTTAATTAGTTTGACATTTTCCATGTCACTTTGTATTTTTATATTATATATTTAATAAAATTACTATATACATCCAAGAGACCGCAAAGTGGTCCATTAATGATACACCTATCATAATATAAGTCTCGTGTATGAACCCTAGATTTTTAGGAATTGAATATCAATTAGTAATATAATATTTTTTTTAAAAAAATCTTTTATGACAATTTTGACACTATTTGGTATTTTATTTTTTTCGAAAATCATAACAGCATGATAATTCTATCAAACATAATTAAAAAAATAATAACATGTCATATTAACCTATAAAATTAGTTTAATGCATTAAAAGTCTCAAATTATATTTATTTGTTTATTTTAAATATCAATTATTTTAATATTTCACTAATAAGGTAATTACTGCATCATCATTGTGTCATAAATAAATTAAATTATTTAATGTCTAAAAATGATAAATAAAGTACCATTATGTTGGAAATATTTTGAAATTTCTAATTAATATTTATAGTAGAATATATAACATATATAACCCTATGTAATATTTTTTTTGCTAAAAGATATAGGCTTATGTCATTTTTTCTATTTACTTTAACTTAATTAATATAAAGTGTCATTATCACTTACAAGTGGATCCATGGGGTCCCAAAATCGACCCAAATATGACCATGGTCGGAAATGTATCAACAAAACTGGTTAGGATACGTTTTAGGTTAATTTTTTGTTATTATAATAATATTTGTTTTACCCTTATTTACCGGTTTTACCCTTTAAATATGGTAAATAAAATATTTACCGAAGTAATTATTCAAAATGTCTAAAAATAAAAGTTACCTATTTACACAATTTGGAAATCCTGATTCCAAATATGGAGTCCATTTTTTCAAATTCAAATCACAAAAGTGGCAGAAATTAATTTAAAATTAATTCCTGCTATCAAAACAAAAAGGGTGTTTTAAGAGATAATAACTATAAAAAGATTAACATCTGTTTATGTTTGGTTTAAATGTGAAATTATTTCCAATGACCAACATTGTATTAAATGGTAAAAATATATTATAAATATACTTTAAAACCACACAAATTAATAATTTATCACACTTAATTATTTCGATTAAAAAAGTTGTTTTTAATTACAATCTAGTAATTTTCACTATTCATCAAAATATAAAAGTTATCCGAAAACTACCAAAATTTCACCCTAGGATAAATTTGATATTCCGAATCCAAAAATGAATTCCATTTTGAGAGATAAAATTTATAAAATTTCAAAAAGTAGGTATTACTATTCAAAACAGCTATTTCGATTGGTTGTGGTGTGTGTTAGAACTCGAATTTTTGTACAACACAAGCTACTGTATTATTCAAAGATAAGAGTACCGTGGAATCTTGCAATGTTACATTCTACCCTCCTTCAAATAATTTCTTCCTCGAAATTTCTTATAATATTACTGCATAAAAAGACTCGGGTGGTTTTTCATCATAAGTTCCTCGGGTTCCCACGTTGCCTCTTCCATCTTATGGTTTCTCCATAAAACTTTTACCAGACGAGTCGTCCGGTTTCTTAGCACTTGTTCTCTTGTTTCAAGAATCATGATGGGCTCTTCGTAATAATACATATCGGGTTTTAGTTCTAATTCCTCATAAGTTAGTACATGCGTTGGGTCAGTCATATATTTTCTTAACAGTGATACATGGAACACATCTGAACTTTGGAGAGATTTGGCGGCATTGCCAAACGGTAATCCAAAACCCCAATTCGTTCTAGAATTTCAAAGGTTCTGATGTACCTGGGACTCAATTTACCCTTTTTACCAAAATTTATAACTCTCTTCCATGTAGATACCTTCAAGAAAACATGATCTCCTACCTGAAATTCCAAATCCTTCCTTCGGTTGTTAGTATAGCTCTTCTGTCTACTTTGAGCTGCTTTGATGTGCTTTTGGATTACCTTCACCTTTTCCATCGTTTCCTCCCCAAATTATGGGCCTACAAGTTTTCTTTCACCAACGTCATCCAACAGGTTGGTGTGCGACATCTCTTTCCGTATAACGCTTCATATGGTGCCATCTGAATGCTAGAATGGAAGCTATTGTTATTGGAAAATTCTACCAGAGGTAAATAGTGATCCCACATATGCTGATAGTCAAGTGAGCATGATCTCAAATGTCTTCTAAGGTTCGAATAGTTCAGTCTGATTGTCCATCAGTTTGGGGGTGGTAAGTAGTGCTCAAACAAAGTTCAGTATCCAAGGATTTTTGAAGACTCTTCTAGAATCTTGAAGTAAAATGGGGATCATGATCAGAAACAATCGATAGGGGTACTCCATGAAGTCTCACAACTTCATTTATATATAGCCTTACTGGACGTTCAAGTGGTAAATCCTCCCTTATAGCATGGAAATGTGCTGACTTTGTAAGACGATCAATAATGACCCATATTGCATCGTTCCTTCTAAGAGTCTTTGGTAGTCCCATGAAAAAGTCCATAGTGATATTGTCCCATTTCCACTCAGGTATGGGAAGTGGTTTCAATACTCCTCCAGGCAGTTGACTTTCATCTTTCACTTATTGACAAACCATACATCTTACAAGAAATCTGAAATCTCCCTCTTTATATTGTCCCACATAAAATGTTCCTTCAAATCACTATACATTTTGGTGCACCCAGGGTGTATAGAGAAATTGGAACTATGAGCATCATCTAACAATTCCATTTTCAAATCAGGTATATCGAGAACACAAAGTCTCATCCCAAATTTCAAAATTCCATCTTTATACACAAAGTCACTCAATATCCCATCATCCACAGCTTTATTCTTCTTTTTAAACTCTTCATCATTGGCCTGAGAACTCTTTATCATTTTTAGTAAAGATGGTTTGGAAACCATTTGAAAAAGTTTTGATGTTTCACCTTCCATGGTGATTCCCATATCCATCTTTACTAAATCCATGAAAATAGGATCCCTTTCCACTCTCATCATGTTCAAAACTCCATGATCTTTTCTACTCAAAGCATCTGAAACCTTATTTTCCTTCCCTGGGTGGTATTATATCGTGCAATAATAATCCTTGAGTAGTTCAAGCCATCGTCTTTGCCTCATGTTGAGTTCTTTTTGTGAGAAAATATATTTCAAACTCTTGTGATCGGTATATATCTCACATTTTTCACCATAGAGATAATGTCTCCATATCTTCAAGGAAAAGATTACAGCAGCTAACTCGATATCATGAGTTGTATAGTTTTTCTCATGAATTTTTAGCTATCGTGATGCATAGGCAACAACCCTGTCATTCTGCATAAGGACACAACCAAGTCCTTTCTTCGATGCATCACTATATATAACGAACCCATCATTCCATGATGGTAGAGTCAATATAGGATCATTGAATAATATTTTCTTCAATTCTTCAAAACATTTTTCACACTCTTTTGTCCAAACAAATTTAACCCCTTTCTGTGTGATCTTTGTTAATGGGTTAGCCAATCGAGCAAAATTATGGACGAAACGTTGATAATAACATGCCAAACCAATAAAACTGCATACCTCAGTTATACTAGTTAGTGTTGGACATTATTGGATTGCCTTGGTCTTAGAAGGATCAACAGAGATTCCATCCTTAGAGATAATATGGCCTAGAAAATAAATCTCCTGAAGCAAGAATTCACACTTGCTAAAATTCCCATACAATTCATGTCTTCTAAGAGTCTTAAAGATAATGCGCAATTGATTTTCATGATCTTAATAGCTTTTGGATTATACCAAGATATCATAAATAAATACCACCACAAAATCATCGAGATATTCTTTGAAAAATCTATTCATTAGATCCATGAATACAGAGGGTGCATTAGTCAATCGAAAAGGAATTACTGTAAACTCGTAATGCTCGTAACTGGTTCAAACTACTATCTTCGGAATGTCTTCCTTCTTCACACATAACTGATGGTATCCTGATCGAAGTTTAATTTTTGAAAAGTATTCAGCTCCATGCAGTTGGTCAAATAAATCATTAATGCGAGGTAGGGGATTCTTGTTATTTATTGTTATAGCATTGATCTCCCTGTAGTCAATGCACAACCTCATAGATCCATATTTCTTGATAACAAAAAGGACAGGGGATCCCCATGGAGAAACACTAGGGCGAATAAATCCCTTATTACTCAATTCCTCTAGTTGTTTCTTTAGTTCAACAAATTCCATAGTGGCCATTCTATAAGGGGTCTTCGATATAAGCCTTGATCCAGGAATTAAATCAATGGAAAACTCAACTTCTCGTTCTGGAGGACGTCTAGGTAAATCTTCCGGAAACACATCTACACATTCTTTCACAATAGGTAAATCCTATATTTGAACATTCCTTTCCTCACCCATAGTCATTTCATTCTCTTCCTTCCCAATAATTGAATTTAGTTGAGCTAATGGGGGTGGATCTAGATAACAATTAGGTGGCAACGATTCTGCTCTAAAGATAAGGTGTTCTTTATCATCATCATCAAAAATTGTAACCTACTTATTCTTATAATAAATCATCGAGTCATGGTCCAAAAGCCAATCCATCCGAGGATTATATCAAACTCAATCATAGGTATGACGATGAGATCAGCTGATAAAGAACATTTATATGCTCTAATGGGGACTGATTCACAAAACATTGTTGCAATGATATTTCCCTTAGGAGTTTTAACTAACAACTCCCTTGTTAAATCAAATTGGAAATATCTAATTTTGTTAGCAAACTGGGAAGATATGAAACAATGCGATGATCCAGAATCAAATAATGCATTTTTTAAACTTGAGGAAACCATTAATTACCTGCCACCACGTCTTTCAGAGCTTCTACCTTAGTAGTTGTGATATCATAAGCATGGACTTGACCCCTTGGCCTTTTCTGAGGTAAGTTCCCCTGATGCTTGGGAAATTCATTTACATAATGTCCCATCTCTCTACAATTATAGCATTCAATGTTGACAACAACTCTCTTTCCCTTGAAATCATGCGCTTGGTGCCCTTTTTCACCACACTTTTAACAGACTCCCATTCCTTTTAGGCAAGTACCGGGGTGTTTCTTACCACATTTACTGAAGGATGGATTTTCAACTTTTCCCTTCTTCCCTATATTTCCATTTCCAGATTGATCAGCAGATCTCTCCTATTCCTGCTTTTCTTTTAAGTCATAAGACTTAGAGAATTCCTTTTCCGTCTTGATTGCACATGAGACAATATCTTTGTATGATGAGAAGGTTTGAGAGACCAATTCTCGATGGACAAATGGTTTTAACCCATCAAAGAAATGATCAATATTACTCTTGGGTTACATGTATAATCAGCAGCATGCCTTGCTGACCTTGTAAAGTAAGCCTCATACTTTGCGATATCCTCATCCTCTTTCTGCCTCAGACTCAGAAATTTCCTTTCCATATCTGCTTGATGGTCTCGACAAAAGTATTTTTCCAAGAACAGCTCTTTGAACTCCCTCCATTCCATATCTGATACTTCATAATCTTCCTTCGTGTTTTTTATCAATGACCACCATTGATCAGCATCTTCAGTGAGGCGATAAACTGCCATGACAACTTTTTCACTTTCACTACTCCCCAAGGCATGGAATATTTTCTCTAAGGAATTTATCCATTGCTCAGCTACTATGGGATTTGTACTCCCATTGAATGTCAGTGGTTATTTCCTCATGAAGCGATCTAACATTGATCCTCCACGCTGCGGATTAGGGTGCTTCATACAGGTAAGGTTATTATTCATAACCTGAGTGAGTTGTCCCAGTATGGTGATTAGCTGTTCAGCACTAGTTGCATCACTAGCTCCACTATAATTATCTTGAGAAGGAGGGGAATCCCTACATGGAGTGCATGAATTGATATGGTTTCCATTTCTTCCACTAGGCGCCATTTCTAAATAATGGCATAAACTAGATCACTTTATGAATCAAAATACATAATTCCATACATGTAAAAAACTTAACATAAATTGAACTATTTATGGACATAATCCACAATCATAAAAAAATTTCTTTGAGGAAGTATAAACTCATAAACCCTTCATAATGGTTTGTAAAGAAAATTATAATTATCCTACGCATATCCACCTGGAGTGTCGTAACCAAGAGTGGAGAAACGCCCATTGTCGTGCACCATTTTCCGTTTGAGTCTAGCTCAAAGCGGTGTTTTCGGGTTTTACCCCTAGGTACATCTATGCCAGAGACAACTCTACCTGCTTGTATCCAGATAGGGATGTATTGCTCTGAAAACTCAAAAACTTTCTACAATACCAAAATTATAGGAAGTTCTTATATACTAATCCTCAAAGTCCATCTTAGATCTATGTGCTCTAATCAGAGTTTATCTAAATCTATCTTCCAAGGATTGTACTAAACTTCCCTCTGATACAAACTGTAACGCCCCAACCCCAGTTACCCAGAGTCGGTGCTTAACATAACATTGGCACGATGACAAGAAATATCAAGTCTCGATAGACCGATTAGTTTAGTAGCATTGGAATAACTAGATACATTCATAGAGTTTACATTACATCATAAAGTGAAAACTACAACAACAACATCTTGTCCTCATATCCCCTCAAACTATCTCTGTAGGTCATTCATATGTTACTTCTTCACATCCTGGGAAAAATAAAACATCAAAATGGGTGAGCTCAGATGCTCAGTAAGGATAACAATATAGCGGAAACTTTCATAAATAAACATAAACATTTAAGGCAATGTATAACTAAAAAGCCTTTTAAACATTAACTTCAGCATAATATGGAAAAGGTAAAATGAAATAATTCTATTTACCTATTCACATGGATATTCTACTAATTGAAGAATCACATGTAATATCAATAACCACTTTCCTAATAACAGAATGCATAGTGCCAGACTATCATAGCCATGTAGCCAAGGCCTCAGGCCAAGACTACAAATAAGATTTTGTCAAGGCCTCATGCCAAGACACTATTTTGTCTCATGAGACCTACCGATGAAATTTATTTAGAACATACTTATGTTTAAAATTGTTCAAATACACTCCAGTGTTTTTCTGAAAACATTATGCAAGCTTCTGAAAACAAAATAACTAGTTATGATACTGCTCGACTAATTATAGGTCATGATGGGTCCACGCCCAATCCCTTCCTATCTACCACACTCGATAGTCAGGTTTTCTGAAAACATTTTTAATCTTGTGTTAAATATGTATATATTTGCACTGGATTTTCATATATTTTAGAGAAATATCGCTCTCTTTTTTTGAAATCATTTAAAGGTAACCTAATTATAAAATAAAACATTTACTTTCAATATATTTTTATAATCCTGTAAGGGAAGTTTCAAAGAATATATAATGGTGGAAACTAGTCACACCCACTGTATAAGTTAAAAAAACATTCTTACCATAATTCTATAAAAAGGATAAAAAGGTTATTGTTTTGAAAATGACGTAATGATTTTTTATAAACTTATTATAAAAAGTCAAACAATTGTATAAACGACTTTAACCCATATTCTGTAAAATAGTAAGAATGATTTTTAAAATACATTTTTAAGAAACATGGATGTGGATGATAAAGATTTCCCAGTAGATAATTACATATAGACAACCTTGGATAATGAAGAGATTATGAAATAAACCCTTACCAATTAGGTAAATTATGAAACATACACCCCATGAAAGTGGTAGCATACAATTAATATGTAAAACACATAAATTAAAGTGTATTACACAAAAAATACAATTATGGGTAGTTCATACACCACACAAAAGGTAATAGTGGAAATATGGCATGAATCTCACGGGAATAAGGAGTAAGATGAAAACCCCTTACCTTGTACTTTTCCGTAGTCGATGTTATGTTAACGTCATGTATAATAGTTAAAACATTTTTATTAAATTATTCAAGAACCATATACATAATTATGATATCATATATGATCTTTTAATAATGCTTTGATAATAATATTTTAGTATTATCGTCGTTTCGGGTGTTAACTTACTCGTTTTCTTTTATATGTTTTGTTACATAAGCCGTGTTTCTTATGGATAGGTTTTATATTATTCATATCCAGAATTATATAAAGTTCTTAAACATTTCTTTTAATCATCAAATGAGAATTAGTCTTGAATGGATACGATGGGGAATGCATCTCAACGCGTTCGTGGAGATGGTAGTCCGTACGTACACACGAGGGACAATATCATTCTTTTGATATTAAAATAAAATGTAATTGGATGGTATATCATATATAAAGAATAATTATCATGTAATATTTATTATTTACATTAATTATAAATCATTATTATACCCATATAAATAATAATATATTGAATAACAATTACACCACGACGTGGAGACGGTAGGCCGTATGTATGCACGTATGGTGACATGTCATTAAAGGGATGGACAGAATAATGAATTTGGTTGTTACATATTTATAATAACATCATAGTATATAGAATATACTAGAGTTATTATTTTATAATGTAAATAACAAAGAAAGAAGAAGTTGAAGAAGAAAGGAATTTGAAAGAGGGTGGTGAAAATATTACCTCTTCTTCGGGTTCTTCCTTTTTATTTGATCAAAAGGGATACATAGGTTAGCTTTATGATCAAAATAAGGCCTCTAGGTTGAATTGAGGTATGTTGGGAGGATAATTGGTCAGAGTTTGGCCGAACCAAAAGGATTTTAATGTGTGAATAATTGATTAGAAGTGGTGTCCTTTTATAAGGGGAAGGAGGGGATCTTTAGGAAAAACTTAAAGTATTATTTTATAATAAATTCATATTCTATTTCTAATGGCTACAAAGTATATTATTCAAAGTATAATGTGGGTAAAGGTCTAAATAATTTCAACAAATAGATTTTGGACAGGTTTGGGTCACTATATTAACCTTATCATTTAGTTTTAACTCTTAGTTAATTAGTTTGACATTTACCATGTCACTTTGTATTTTTAACTTATATTGTTAATAAAATTACTATATACATCCAAGTGACCCCCAAGTCGTAAATTATGGACACACCTATCATAATATAAGTCTTCTGGCCAAACCTTAGATTTTTAGGAATTGAATATTAACTAATAATATAATATTTGTTTTAAAAACTCTTTTATGTCAATTTTGACACTATTTGGTATTTGATTTTTGTGAAAATTATAACAGCATGATTACTTCTAAAAAACATAATTAAATCAATACTAACATGTCATATTAACCTATTAAATTAGTTTAATCCATTAAAAGTCTCAAATTATATTTATTTGTGTATTTATAATATCAATTATGTTAATATTTCACTAATAAGGTAGTTACTGCATCATCATTGTGTCATAACTAAACTAAATTATTTAATGTCTAAAAATTATAAATAAAATACCATTATGTATGAAATAGTTTTATCTTTCTAATGAATATTTATAGTCGAAAAAATAACATATATAACCCTATGTAAAATTTGTTTTTCTAAAAGATATAGGCTTATGTCATTTTTGTATTTACTTTAACTTAATTAATATAAAGTGTCATTATCACTTACAACTGAATCCATGGGGTCCCAAAATAGACCCAAAGATGCCAATGGTTAGATATGTATCAAAAAATAAGGTTATTACACGTTTAAGGAAATTTATTATTATTATAATATTATTTGTTTACCCTTATTTACCGGATTTACCCTTTAACCATGGTAAATAAAATATTTACCGAAGTAATTTTTCAAAATGTCTGAAAATAAAAGTTACCTATTTACCCAATTTGGACATCCTGATTCCAAATATGGAGTCCATTTTTCCAAATTCAAAACACAGAAGTGGCAAAAATTAATCTAAAATTAATTCATGTTGTCAAAACAAAAAGCGTGTTTTTAAGAGATAATAACTATCAAAAGATTAACACTTGTTAATGTCTGGTTTAAATGTGAAATTATGTCCAATGACCAACATTGTATTAAATGGTAAAAAGATATTCTAAATATACTTTAAAACCACTCAAATTCATAATCTATCACTATTAATTACTTCGATTAAAAAAGTTTTTTTTAATTAAAATTTAGTAAATTTCACTATTGATCAAAATATAAAAGTTATCCAAAATGTACCAAAATTTCACCCTATGATAAATTCAATATTCCAAATCCAAATATGAAATCTATTTTGAGAGATAAAATGTATAAAATTTCAAAAAGTAGGTATTACTATTCATAACGGCTTGATCGATTGGTTGTGGTGTGTGTTAAAACTCGAAGTTGCGTACAGCACACACTAGTGTATTATTCAAAGAGAAGCATACCGTGGTAGCTTGCAGTGTTACAATATTTCCCTAAATATTTTCAATGAAAATGAAATGAATTTTTTAAATCATGTCTCACACATCCTTCACATGAGTTCCTATCATAGTTCTTGTCAACTATTTTCCAAGGTGCGTAAAATGATACATGAAGGAACAAACATGTGATATTCCGACCATAAGAAACATATAATTAAATAATCACATCAAAAAATAAATTCATCACCCAATAGTGAAATATCATTCTACCAAAGCAACACACACAAATAACAACAATCCCACTCTAAGAACATGGGTTTCCCCCATACATTGTTTAGAAAACACCCTTAATGAGATCATTTCCAAGGCATGGCACATCCTAATATCCCATTTATAATTCCCAAATATTAATTTCCCTAAAAATAACACCTTTGATACCACTTTATGACATCCTCGGCCCGAATCCAGTAAATTGTGCCCCATTATGGGTCACCACAAGACATCAAGAGAGACTCCTCGTACCCTAGAGGTTTCCAACTATAAGTGAGTGTCAAATGGTCCATGTGGGGATATTATACCCTCTTAAAGAGAGTAAGCCACAACAGATTACATAATAAATAATGAAAACAATAAGTAATAAACTAGAAACATTAATTTATAACCATATCCAAATTAGGTTACAATATAAAAACCAAAGAAAAATATGTCAGGTCATGCTAACAATCCCAAAAATTAAAGAAAACACAAAATAATGAATAATAATTGAATCCAAAAAATGGTTCTCTAATCCATTTACAGATCATCATCTATGAACATCCCTAGCCCAAATCAACTCCCTAGAATATGGTCATATACCTTGTCTAGACTTGCAACCATGAAATCTTCTCAGGTACCCAATTGAGTCATGTCTAGGTGGTGAGTACAACTTAGTAGGATACCACTAATGGTGTCTGCAAAATAAGTAGTCAAGAAAGATAGTGCATGAATGTATTCAAATAAATCACAAGGTAAAAAAAGGCAACTCGGTTTTCATTTTAACCATATTAGTCTCATAATCCATTTTCATCATTTCTTCCATTGAATATAAATTTATATGATATAAAAATTATCCAAAGCATATAAATTTCAATGCATGAGGAGATAAGTCAATTTTCCTATCTCACTATGGATAACATTTTCACAAAAATTACATCACAATTTCCTTATAACCTCAGTCCAAGTAGTCTCCTCAAATGAAACTATTGAGGTAATAGTTCCAAATTCCCCTCCAATCCCTTGCATTAATAGGGGTTGGGTTTAGATAATCATTCAAACCATCCCTATAGGCATAGATCCTCAAGTCCAATACCCCACAACTGAAAATCCATGTGTACACCATAATTTTTATATTTACCTTATATAATATATCACTACGTATATACTATAAATGCACATAAAATTCACATTTCATAATTATTCAACATATAAATCAACATCAAGCCTTAACTCATTAGTAAACATACCATATTTCTTATATATCCCATTTAACACATTTTCTTTTCTCCGGCCTTAACCTATTAATAATATTAAAAAATTTCCATGACTTTACCCATTTAACGTATTCATCAATTCTCATACATTTACCTATTTAACTCATTCAACAATTCATAATCATTTGACCATTTTACACGTTCATCACTTCACATACATTATACCACTGACGTATTTCATGTACAATTCACAATTAATTTACAAAATCACTTTATTTCATCCTAACCATTTCATATTAACCCTAACAATCCTTAATTACATTATCAATGGGTGTAAATGGCTAGAAATATTTCTTTTTCAACTCAACTAACATATCAACACGTTAATCATATGATCTACTTTATGTCATGTCAATTATATGATTATCATTATAGTTTTACATGTACTGGAATGTTGGATCACCACATCGGTAACCCTAGAGTAGTTTAATCAATATCAATGAATTCCATAGGGACACTTAGATGTTATATTCATCAATTATAATTTTATTTTACCAAGTTGCACTAAAATAATCACTTGAACATCAAGAGAGGAGAAATGGACCAACCACACAAGAACAACTGAAACCCAAGACTATGGGATATAACTTCTATACAACCTAACATGATTCTGAAGATGAACACATGGTTAACCTAAACATTAGATGTAAAATCAATAACCATTTGAATCCTTAAGAAAGGAACCACTTTAAAATATGGATTTAGGGCTTCATAAGAAGAAGAAAGAAACCAAAATACTCCATCCATAAAAGGGTAAGAAAGAAAGATTTAGAATTACTTAATTCTTTGATCGGCACAAAACGGTATTGCAAAGAGCATTGAATAAAAGGGGGTCGATCCTTGGGAATTACTAGTTGAAATGGTTCGCCAATAGGGTTGATATAGGAGAAATGAGGGAATCAATTAGTTGTGATCCATAAATTATGAGGCGGTATTAGAAAAAATTCACTTTCGACATGGTGCATGTTTGGTCACATGGTTTTCCGAACTATGCACCAACCATGCACTATCAACTATCTAAGAGGGGTCTATTTCACATAATTACATTTGGATCCCAAGTGGTTTGACAAACCATGGGCCAACATGGTGGAATGGCTCTAACCGAGACTGCATGGTTTAGTCTTCCCCCATGTTCAATTTTCTTAACTATGCACTCTTCCTCCTTGCAATCACAGTATTGGAGCATTGTCACTCTTAATCCTGAGAAAACCTCACTACATGCACTAGATGGAAATATTTTCCTTTTCACTCATGTCCCAAACCCTCATAACTCCCTCAAGCCTTCTTATACTACTGATAAACATTCTGTTAACCAAATTCAAGAGATTCAAATAGAAATTAAACTAGGTTCATGCCCCCATAAATTCTAGGATTTTACAATGTAATTACATGTATTTTATGCTTATTTAACTAATTTTACTTATTTTTAAGAGGCCTAAAACAAAAAATAAATAAATCGAAGCAGGAAAAAATAATTTTATGAATGCATGAAATTTAAAAAAACTAATGTTAATTAAATAATGTTATAAAATAGAATATGCTAATTATAATGGATAATTAATGAAATAATTTAATATAATTAACTTGTCATTACCCATAATAATAAACATAGATTCATTATATAGATGTTGGAAAAGTGACTAATAAAATCAAGATCTTGAGTAAGGGGATTCTCGCACCCAACTCTCTCTCTTTTGGTTTATAACCTCTTTTACATTGTTTTCAGTATGGACATTTCTATACTTCCATAAATATATTCTTTAACTAACATTTACATTTTCATTATGTAGATATACATATTAATTTATTGTAGAAATATTTTTTAATCCAATTTCAATGTTCTTATAAAAAGAATTAATTATACAAAAAAAAATCATTGACTCGTCTTGATTTGTTTCATCATCAAAGAACAATGATCGTTTATTTCAAAATAAAATATCACATATTCAATTTGGAATGAAATGTTTTTTACTATTTTGTATGATATATTAAATAATTATTAAACCGATCACCATCTATTTTTTTCATTAAACTGATTGTTATATGTTTTCTTTCCGTAAAGAATACATTGTTATGAACATTATTTAAAGTGGCAGGTGGGTCAAAAATTATATATATCTTCAATACATTATGTAATGTGACATAATTCCTATGATTATTTTTATTATGCATGAACATGTTACTATCGTTTTTCACAATTTTGATGTTATGATTTATGCACATATATTTCTCATGAACATGCTATTAGTTATGTTCATTACTATGTGTGGTATATGACCATTAGGTTATAATGTTTTATAATTTGGAATACTCTACATTTTATACGTTTATAAAATTCTTCCCTCATGATGATGATGGGGTTTTTATGACTATGGTATGATGATAATGATTATTATCACCCATGTGCTATTGATTCAAGTTCATTATTCCTCTTATATTATTCCCCCCTTACTGGTATTTTTCATCACCACTTTTATTGAGGTTTATCCTGAGGTAAATACTTGTAATAATGAGGGTATGATGTCTTTATGAGGGCTATGAGAAATGAATTAAATAATATGAATGTTTAATCAGATATAATGGTTTTTATGATTAATTTCACAATATAATGGACCTTTGTATCCTAGAATGTATTTAAATTAAATTACTTATCATAAAAACGAAGTACTAGACATGCTTGAAGAATTTTTGTGTCTATAATATCCCATAGTAATTTCTATTTATGGGTGTATTCTTAGGACTTATCAAAAGAAATTAATGTGGTTTTTGATTCATTAATCAAACTAATTATTTTCTTTCTGATTAAACCAATGTGAATTTATGGAACATCCTCATCCACATTCAAGTATCCTTATTGGGATGTCATTGTTAGGAATACCATACACTCATTACCTTCCCAGATAATTATCTTTTTTGGAATTATTATAAAGTAGGAAAATGACTTAATTATAGGAAAATCATTTTCGATGCAATAGATGGGTGATAATACCATATAATTATTATCATGATGAAATTATAATAAATGTTTTAATTGAAAATATAAGGTTTTTATTGAGAGCACTTATGTAATAATATTAATAGTATATGATAATTTTTATCTTGATTGGGATAAGTAGTATCTAATTAAAAAACAAATGGGAGATAATACCATCAAATTAAAATAATGAAAATATATTAAAATGGTCTTGAATCAAATGGATTTCAATTAAAAAACATATAGAAGGATTGGAAAACCTACCTTGTTATGTACATTCATATAGATTCGAAGGACTCCTTGGATGCATAATAAATCTTTGGGTGGGATTTAAAGAGGGTTAGAAAAGGTAAATTTGAGATCAATAACTTTATGGTGTAGTGGGTTGAAATAATGGGTGGTAGTGAGCTCATTTAATAGGCGATAGTAGTTCCTTTTTCATGTAAGTAATATTATGTAATGGATAAGAGTGGAATCACATTAGTGTTGGTTGGGTTAGGGGGGTTCAGTGAAAAACAGGTTAATAAACCAATTGGGTATGACTTTAATAATTACAAAGGATTCCTAGAAGTTTTAGGCAACTTTTTAATTATAAAAATTTGAGATAAATAATTTTATCATCTGTACTCGTATTAATTTTGATTAAAAATTAATAAGGGTAACTATTTTATCACTAAAAATATAAGAGGAATCCTATTAATAAACGTTTAAATTTTGAATCTTAATTTTCACTCCATTACTATAATTCTAATTAAAAATGTAAAACAAAAATATTAAAATTCAAACATAAGATATATGAAAAAATATTTTAATTGAACATTTATTTTTAAAAATTATGCTTTTGATTATTGTTAATTTCAATTATTAATTAATTTAATGAGTGTATGAATATATTTATCAACTTAAAAATAATTTTATAGTAAAAATTTAAAATTTAATACTCTAATTTATTTAGATTAAAATTATATAAAAATTATAAAATTAAATATTTGAAAACAACCATTTAACTTTTATCATTTTAATTAATATTTAATATATTTAATTTATTTAAATTTTATAAATATAATATTATACTATATAAATAACTTAGCCATCAATTTTATAAATATTAATTCAATTTTATAAATTAAAAAAAACATTTTTATAGAAAATTAATTTTGAAATCTTTTTTTTAACACCCATTTTTAGAAAAAGTGTATTTTTTTGAATAAAAATTACAGTAATGGTTAAATTATAAATTCTTTTTATTTTCCAGACGTAATTTTTTTTATTAAAAAATTGGAAATATTTTTGTGTGTTTTAAATAAATCTACAACCTAATTTTATCAAAAAAAATATCCAATTAAATGAAAAGACCAAAAACAATTTATTTAATTGAAAAAAATTATTATTTATCATAAAATATTAAAATCTAGTTTCAAAATTAATGAATAGTATTTAAAAATTATATTTTTTTATCTTTAAAAAAAATTTCATTTAAATGTTTTAATAAACATATAAGTATGTTTTATATGACGATAACATCAAAACATTTATATTTTTATAATTTTTTTTTCATAGTTCACTTAAAGTCAACGGTTTTGAAAAACTACTAAAATTTTATCTTAAGATAATATATTTAATAAGGGTTTCAATATGAATTTTATTTTTTATAATCATATTATAACATTCAGAAACTAAAAAATTTTCAAGAATAAAGGATCTTTAGAGTGTACATTTTGTGATGTTTTAGGATATGTTGTTTCCCTTATATAGTATGTTCTTGGGTATTATGTTCCCCCAAAACTAATTCAAACCATAAAATTGTATAATACATCAGATATTCAAAAGATGTTGATATTCCTTCTTCATAGATTTTTTTTGGATCCCATGGTTCCTATCTCAGTTTTTTATTTCTAGAATGTACATTAAACCATATAGTTTTATGATTCCCAAACACTTTCGTTATTGTGTCATGAATTGAGATAGGTTCATAATTATATGGAATTTGTGGCTTCAACTCCACTCCCTTAGAATGCATCCCATTCATAGGATATGCTATATATTTTCTCATTAGAAAACATGGAATACATTGCGTAATTTAGAATGTTTTAGTTGTACTGAAAATTGGTAATATATAACTCTATTTTATTATAGTATGTAAAAATGAACAATGTACTTAGTTCTTAACTAACTATTTTTATCAAATCATAAAACAAAATTCTGTAACATCCATGGTTATTGAACTAGTCATTTTTTGGGAAATATGAATTTATGTATTACTGGTCTGACCTAACCCTTTTCTTAATCATAAAAAACTAATTATGAAAGTTTTTCTATCCTAATTCCTTGTTCCAGATGTGGTTTATTTTTTGGTGGAATTCCTAGGGGTTGGGAAAAACACCGAATGAGGAGAAGAAGACCCAGTCTGTTAAAAGACAGTACTATCCAATTACATGGTGTGTAATTAAATAAATTGTATGTAAATTTTTTATTTTGTGTTTTTTAGATAAGACTTGTGAAAACCCTTATTTTACATAGCATTTAAATATCCAAATGGTGTGGAAATTTCCATATAATTTTTTCTAAATTGGGGTGGCACCCCACCCCCACCCACTGAACCCTATTTATTTTCTCCTCCATTTGCAAGGGGCATCATCCAGCAGTCCGCGTGTCACTCCATACATCGCCTAAGGATATAGATAAATCCATAATCTGGAATCCAATATTTGATCCATCAATGGCTATAGATCATTATTTGTAAGGACACACATCTATTAGCTGCTTTAATTCCTTTCTCTCACCATATGTTGATCTAAATCTGTGCGAGCTGGTTTTCCCGATTTTAAAGGTGTTCGTCTAAAATAGTGATTTCTCCCTAACCATATCAAGGTAAGGACTGATATCATATGAACGAGTGTCTACCAATACATAATATTTTTTATTAATTTTTATCTATAACCATACCGTCATTTTGGGGGTTCATCCTTTTGTGCTACATTTGGTAGATTGGGAAATACCCTAATTAATTAACTCATTTCCGTTTAATTTAATATAGGACCTTGTGGGATGCTTCTAAGAATTCTAAAGACATTTATTCTATGAATCAATTGGGTATGGGTCTTGTGAAAATTTGTTTTATGTGGCTAGGTGTGCTTATTTAATTAATGAAAGTTGTTTTAATTATATGAATTATATTATGCTACTACTATACATTTCTAAGTTCAGCAGGAACATGATTTTCTTAGCCCAAGGATTGAGATGTTGTTAGCCATCTGTTATAAGGTAACATAATCATAACTTTGGGAAGTACTGGAATTAAAACGTTGATATACACTACAGGTTACGAAACTTGGTCATTGGATTGAGTCAGAAAGACTAACAGGTTGTAGGTATAACATGAGTAAATTGAGGTGGTGTTTAAAATTAGGTTGAGGGACATGGTCTCATGGGAACAAGTTTCTAGATGATGATTCGTAGGTTCCTTCTTGGTGATTTTTACTCAACCGTATAGAACAGTTCATCATTTGGAGTTATGTGCACACATGGGGACTGAAATTATAAGGTTGTATTGACCACTCATGTGGGTAGATTCCTCCTTTCGATATTACTTACAGTGGCATTTATCACCCGTATAGTTGAAGATTATTTCCATTGAAATCTATGTGGATAGTGAGTGGCCATTACTTTTCAATGTTGAGACCATTGGTTTGGGGCTAAGGCTCTCGGTATACTGAGGTTGTTTGGCCAGTATGATTTGGAGGATGAACATCATTTTACCTTAGGATGTCATGCTTCGATTTGATGGGATCGTTGAAGAATGGGTCTGAGGGAATGGGAATTTATTAAATGGGTGTTCTTTTTTTTATTGTTGGTAGTTATTTAATACATGATGTTTCAGTTGTCATGAGGTTTTGGGTGATTATTTTTGAGGTAGAACCTGAGGGTTCACCACGACTGATTTACATTAAGGGAAGGATTAGAAATAGTGTACGGATCGTCTCTATTATGGTGTACTATAATTGGTTGAATTATGTGTTCTCTTCCTTGCGGCTGCTAAGAACAATGAATGTGGGTTATTATTATACATGTGTGAAGTGATATTTTATTATTTACTATAAACATTATTAATCAAATATTTAATATAAGAACACATTAGTGGGGGCCTATTGAGATTCTTTCTCACACCCTACATGGGACCTTTCAGATTCATATAGAATTTATTTATTTTTAAGCATGTAAATGTCCATTTTTAGAATCTGGATTGTTGTTCTTGAGCTAGTATGGTGAGGAAGGAATGAGACAATGTGTTCTTGACTCCGTAAAAGTTAATTTTTGGTTTTCCTTCATATATCACCATGACACTTATATGTACTTACTAAAGTCATCCATTATAAACCCTTCTTATTAATGCTTACAAGAAATGGTTAGTATTAATGTTTTGTTTTATTATTTATAAATTCCATGTTGAAATATTTAATTCTACAAATGGTATTGGTCAGGGTTGATGTTGTTTCTACTATTGCATTTTCTTCCACTATGGGAAGCTTACTAGTTTAGTATGTTGGTATTTTTCTTCCACTTTTATATCTATTAGATCATTATTATATGTTCACCATAGGTTATAGATTCCCCACCATCACCTCTTTAAACCCTCGATGCTAGTCTGTAGCCTTTGGCATTCGGGGATTTAGGCTTAAGGTCTAGTGGCACTCAGTTAGAATCACATTTCAAGTGGATGGTTGTTTAAGGGAACTACATTTTTTATTAGAGGTATTTATTTTACCTTATTATTGGTCACACTATTCATCTATGGTAGAACAGAGAATATGATGTTATTGGAAGTAGTTTATGAACGCATGTTTGGGTGTCTACAACCCCATGAATGGGGGGGGGGGGGGTTTATTGGTGGTAATTGTTGTTATACTTTTATATTTTTATTGTTCGTATAATTTTCACTTAGAGTGGTGCACATGGATATGAAATGTTATGTTTTATTCTATGAGACTCTTGACCCGATATAGTAGGGGATGAACTTTGGACCCTTGGATCATTAAGCAAAGGGGTGCTTGTTTATTTATTTGGCTTGAATATATGTATTTATTTGTATTTGAATGTGTAGTAAGATAAATTTATATTTGATATGTGATTACATTTATATTTATAGGGATAAATCTTATAGGAGGAGAGTGGGATGATTAGTTGGGGTGATGTTGAGCACCACGTTTGGGAAATAATTTTGTTAGATTATGGTGACATGGTTTTTTAGGATGGGTGTGGCCCAAGTAATATGTGATACGTGGCTCTAATATGGGAGGGTAAGGGTCCATGAGGCCAAATTTTGAGAAACATGGTTAAAAAGGGAGAGAGTAAGGGTAGTGATATTAATATCCCTATTATTTATTTACATATCAATATTATATATATATATATAGATATGTTAAATGAGCTATCTGTCCATGGTATTGGTATTTAGTGGGATGCCTCTTGAATGAGTTCCAATGGAGATCTAGGAGGGTGGGGATGTGGTTTCACATGATCACACATAGGTTGAGACCCTTGATGGTTAGGATAAGGCCCCAATGGTTTAGAAAGAGCATTAGTTGTAGGTACATGAAAATGTATAGGTTCCAATATATGTGGGGCAACACCGGATTTGCCATCTTTTGGGTCATGGCTTGATGAGTATCTTAGAAAGACCCTGATAAGTGTTATCCTAGGTTTTGAAAGGGAATCTCAAGGACTGGAGCCTTAAATAGAGTATTTGGACTGAGAGTTCTAGTCATAACACTCACCATTATTTCACGGTGAGGTTGGAACATAGGTAGATGAGAACTAGATTGAGTTTATAAAGTTGAAATTTGAATAGATTGAGACACCCTAAGGCTAGAGGGTGCTCCTTGAGATGTACATGCTTTGAGAACTTAAAAATAATTGGTGGGATGTGAACGTTTATGAATGAAGATAAGATGTACTGGTCGGGAAGGAATTTCATTCTAGGTTCTTCATATACGCCTTCTAATAGTCATTGTACATCTTAGTATTTCTTAACCCTACATTAGGGTGACTTGTCTTTCATGAAAAATAAAGTGTTTTTCAACAAGTTTTCTCTCTTCATGTAGGTATGTTTGGTGAAAACACCTTGAGAGTGGGGAATTTGGATTATAGTTTACGACATTCCATTCAGGTGATGGTAAACATAATCATGTTGGCCTAATTCTCATAGGGGTGAATCAGCCACTCATAGCTGAGGTTAATTCTACACATTAAAATTATTTGATTCGAGTTATAATGTTTGTTTATTATAGTGACAATTCTTCTTATAGCAGGAATCAAGGTTGAGAGAAGATAAATTAGGGATGTCAGGCTTGGGAATTTAGCATACCAGTTTAGAGTAGGTCATCGATGATGTGATTCAAGTGTGGTTATCTGTCACACATGCATACCCAATGTTATCGGGTTTGAAAAGAGTTTCATTCTTGTGGATAGGCCATGCATCTCTATAGGTTCATGATGAAACCTTTTCTGATATCCTATAATCAATGACAAGGATATAAAAATAATTATAAGATTGTACTAGGATCAAACCATTGACGGTTTCTAAGTTTAAACTGCATGTCGAGGTCATGGAAGAGATTATGAGACCCAAAATAGGTTTAGTGTTTGGTGGAAGGTACATAACCATAGGGAGTCTCGGCTTCAGGTAGTTGAGCATCAGGCTAGGTTCATGTAGTGGAGCTTCCAAGTCCTAAATAGGTTGGTGATCCGGTTATTGTTATAGGTATGCCTTTGTATTATCCATGTTTCCATTTGTTTTTTTCCATTTTCTTTTTAGAGGAATTACTATTTGGGGTTCACGAGGTGACCAAGATGTACTTTTAGACTATCCATACACTGGTAATTTGGTTTTCATTTGTTTAGATGCGTCATATATATATAAATATATATATATATATATCTGTGTGTGTGTTTGAGGTGCATATAACTAGGATTTGTATTTCAGAATCATTGGATGTATGATTTTTTTGAGCTGTATAGGAATCTGTGCATCATTGAGATGCTGGACTTGATTCAGTTGTGGGAAATCCGGACTAATTTGAGTATATGATGATATTAAGGACCTCATAATTGTCATGTGTGACATGTAAACAATGAATACATCTACTGAGATGTGGTACCTGATGGGTTTCTAGAATGTATTATGAGGGCCTCACGAGATACAAGGGTGATGATGTGTTACAGGAGGACCTTACATCTGGGGATGGTCTATGAACCATCAGATTTAATTTGATCTTTGGTTTGGGATGTGATCGAAATATGTTACTCATAATGTGGGAAGTGCCTTGATTTAGTACATTGTTTCATTTAATTATAAGAGAGTCTAGGTTATTTTTTTAATGAGATGGGTAGATTTAGTATCATCTTGGATTTATTTTTTATAGATTGAGGATGAGATATGTTGAAGTGCATATTTTGTGACATCTAGGGTTTTTGAATAGGGTGTTTTGTGGATAAATTTTATTTTCTCGGTTGGTGGTTAGACAAACCTAATTTTTAAATCTTTGAAACCTCATTATGAGAGTTTTCTTTTTCAAGACACTTTTTAGTTGTGTGTTATGTTTTGGTTTAAGTTCCAGGGTTCAGGAAAACCCCGGAGGAAGATAGGATGATTCAGGCTACTGAAACATGTTGTTGTCCAATTACATGGTATGTGATTAAATACAAAACATGTAATTATTTTAATTCATGTGTTTTCATGGAAGACGTATGAAAACATCAAATTTACATGGATTTTAAATATTTACAAAATGTGTAAATTCCTATAGAATTTCCTAAATTGATGTAGTGGGCTCAGCCACACCAGTATTTGTTTCTCCTCTCTCGATAAAGATATTGTCAAGTACCTTATGCACCCCACCATCTCTCACCTAGGTATCTCAATAACTGCACCATCCAGACTCTAATCTTCACTCCCTTAGAGATTATAGATCCATCACAATAATTCCTTTGATATGCTAGCCTCTTTCCATACTTTCTATCTCCATGTGGTTATCTAAACCCATGGAAGCCATTTTTCATTATTTTTATGGAATTCTCCTAAAACACTGATTCCTTCCAAACCATCTTCAACTAGAGGTCTAAATCTAGTGAGAGAGTGTCTAATAGTACATGGTCAGTGATTCTAATTTTTCTATATGACTTTACAGCTGTTTTAGGGGTGTGAACTTGAGCATTCCATTGGGTGGACTGAGCGGGGACAAATTAATTATCACATTTCCTTTGAATTAATTATGATACGATGTGGGGTGCTTCTACGCATGCCCTATCCTTTTTTTCAATGACCAAATTGGGTATGGGGATTTATAAAACATGTGAAGTTATGATGGGTGTGTTTATTTATGAAAATATTGTTATGATAATGATATGAATTATATCACACTACTACTATGAATTACTGGAATTCATGGGAATGGGATGAGCTTGGCCTAAGTATTGAGATAGAACTCAATATTCGGTATGAGGTGATGCAATCATTAGGTTGTGAAAGAACCAAATTATAAGGGTGATGTAGATCATATGTGGGGATAAATAGTTTTCAGATTGAGGTATAAAAGCCATCATTTTGTGGGCATAGCTCGAGTGATTTGGGGAAGTGTTAAACATCATCATAAGCAAAGTGGTCACAAGGTAATGAGGTACCAAATGATGTGTATTAGGTTATCCTTTAGTGATTATTTCTCATATGTAATATATAATGCACTGTTTGGAGTCATATACACATATGAGGACTCAGATGATGAAATGGTATGGACCACTCATGTGGGTAGTGGCCTCTATTAGATGTGAATTTGGGTGGTGTTGATCAACAGTATGGTTAGAGTTTCTTACCATAGAAATATTAATGGATGGTGAGGATCCATCGATTGACGGTGTAAAATTTTTTGTTGGTTGTGTGTTGAGGCTCACTGTATAATGATGGTGTTTGGTTAGGATGATTTATAGAACATATATCATTATAGCTTGGGACGTTGAACGTTGATCTGATGGGATATTTAGAGTAGGGGCCATACAGAATAGGAATTTATTATATTTAAGCTCATTTTTACTTCAAAACATAATTTGGAATCGATGTGTAAATTCGAATGAGGTGTCGGTTGATTCAATTTGAGTTAGAACATGGGGATTCACTTGGATTGATTTACATTATATGATGCCTTGTTATTAAGATAAGTATCTTCTCTAATACATTATATAGGTGTTTTTCGAAGAAAGTGTTCACCACCTTATGTATTCTAGGAACAAGAGAATCATGTTATTATAATTCATGTGTGTAGTGTTGTTTTATTATGTAATATGTGCATACTTAATCATACATGTAATTTTGGTACACGTTGGTGGTGGACAACATAGATTCTTTACCACACCATACATGGGCCCTTAGGGATTCCTGTAGACTTTATTACTTGGTGTTTATGTAAATTTTTTGACTAATGATATATATCATAGTGCTTCCATTAGTATTTCTTGGAAGGCAAGATACAATGGGTTATTTTCACAATAGGATATTGTTTTCTGATTTCTTTTCAGTATATTTATACTACTTATTTGTATGTATTGAGGTCATCCATTAGTGAATCTTATACTTATTTTATATAATATTTGTTAGGAATGAATGATTTTTATGTATTTAAAAATAGCATGTTGTGATTTTTTATTATGTAAATTTTATTAGCCTTGGTTGTTATTGTTACTTTTATTTATTGTTCTTTCACCATTGAGGTTACTAGATCAATATGTTGGTCTTTTTCTTACACTACTTTATATATTTGACCATTATATTATAATTAAAAAATGGTATATTCTCTCCAGAATCACCTATTTACACCCTCTATTCTAGTTTGAGACCTTTTTTATTCACGGTGGCCTGCTTACGGTACAGTGGCACTCAGTTTGAAGCATTGTTTAAGTGGCTAATTTGGTTGGGGACCTATATTTTCAATGGAAAAAAATTCCATATTACATGTCCCCATCTTGGAATTACATTTCATTCATTATATTATCATTATATCACTTTTTCAATATTGATATGGTTTAAAATGATTCGGAATAGTCTATATTTTAACACTCATCTCTACTTAAAGGTCTCGGCTAACTATCTTTCTTTATACAAATTTTCCCAACAGTTTGGAGTACGACACCACTTCCATTATAATTCATTATATAGTGTCATTAAAATTTTTGAATGGAATATAATATTGTATAAAAATTACCCCAAAATTAAATACTAGTCCCTCATTCCTTCTAAGTTAATAAATAATGCTTTTAAAAACTGATCCAATATATTCATAGTCCTTTCCTATTTACCATATGTTTGAGGATGATAAGAAGTGATGAAATATATCTCACTATCTAGATCACTTCAAAAAAACTTCTTCTATTTTGATTAAAAATGATTCCCTAAATTAGATAATATTTATAGATGTACCCCATGAAGACTTATTTTTTAATTGATATGAATTCATGAAATGTGATCAAGTGATAGTTCTTCTCTTTCCAAAATGAAATAATCATACATAATAATATGATCAATGATAAACCATATTGAATAATTATTTCTAAGAGTATTTAGAGTCTTATTCCCATTCCAATTATAATATTTTTCCACTTCCATATTGGTATAGGCCAAGAATTCATGACTACCTTTTGGTGTTCTTTCTTAGGCTCTACCTACTAGCATACAAAGCATCTTGACACATAGTCCACAATTCCCTTTAAATGATATCACTTAAAATGTTCCCTCAAATCCTTATATATCATTTTAAAACAAGTTTTTATAGATAAATTTGAGTTATGTGTCACACCGTTACATTTTATGAAATATTTTTTCCAAATTATTTATATTTCCTCAATAACTTATCTCACAAACAACATCGATTATAAGGTAACCATGATATAATATTAAATTATAGTTATTGAATATCCATTGGATTTTTTTTCATTAATTGAAATAAATAAAATATTAAAATATTATTATTATATATAATAAAAAATTGGTAAAAATTAATTATATATAAAAATAAAATTCATTTTAATGTAAAATACATTTTTTACTAAAACTATTTTTATGAACACTATGAAATATTATAATAATAATTTTTTTTAATGAATTCTGATGAATGATTTTAATTAGTTATTTATAAATATTTTATATTAAATAATATATTTTCAAATTCATTTAATAATTTTTTTCTAGGCATGGGAGAGGAATAAACCATGTTTTATGAATAATAATATATTTTTCTAAAAATAGGGTTTCCTCATGTGTTACACACTAAACCTTAAATATGTTTTTAAAACATATAGAATTAAATTAGAAAAAATGGATTCCATATTTCTAATCAAGAGGATAAATATTTTTAAATAGGTCACATTTATTTTTGGTCATTAAGAATAGTAACCATGGTAAAATTTATCATCTTGATTAAGAATATATCAAGTTAGTCTTAGTTAAAACAATGAAATAATGCCATAATTATTCATAAATATTAATAATGGATGAATTGTAATCAACCATTTTCATATTAGGATTGAAATTTAGTATTTTTAATGGAAACATTTCCCTATAAATGATATATATATTACATTTAGAGTGAAGAATGATACAAAATGTCACTCTCTTAGTTTTAAATATCTCTTTTGTGTCTACATAAGGATATAAGATATTTATCAATGAATATTACTATATATTTTGTTCATCATGAAATTATTTTAATAAAAATAATTCATTTTAAACTTTTTATTATTTTATAATGAACTTAAATTCTTATTCAACACCAGTGCAGTATTTCTATAATTAATAAAAACATTTATAAAATGCTTCTATAAATTTTAAAAGTAATATAATTCAAGTGATCTAATATATTCCATGAATTCTGTATTTCCATATAACATAATAGTGTTATGTTATAGAATAATATTATAATTCAAATCATTTCATTATTTATTTTAATTAAAATTAAATGAATTGTTTCTAAGTGAGAAAATTATAATTTATTAAATTAATATATTATTAAATTAATTAAGAATAATAAAATTATTCAAATATATCAATGAAAAAAATATATGGTCTAAAGGTTCATCCATTTACTATTTATAGTCCATTTGGAATAATTTTTCTTGAGAATGACTTTAATATATGTTAATAATTTATAAAATTCCCAGGGTGTCCCTCTCCTCTATTATAAAAGGGATAACATCCCTTCTTTACAAAACACCACATTTAGCATTCTATATAAAAAAAACTCTAATATGTTTACATATCCACTAACATTGATATATTATAAATGTAATAGTATTCCTATAAGATCAACCCTAGAGCACATATGTTTACTTATAAATTTTTTCTTTACCAAATTCAAGTATAAATTCTATTCCAAGGACCATAATTAGATTCTTATTTATAAAAAACAATCTATGTAAATTTAATACTTAATCATAAATATAATTTTACATCATAAAAACATGAAAACAAAAACAAGTTAAAAATAAATATTAGTATTTTTACCATATGTTGAAAAATTAAACTTTTTAAAGATTTTAAAAAATTCCTTATATTATAATTTTAAAATTAATAATTAAATAATGACATTAATTTTTTCAAATTAAATTTATAAAATTCTAAATTAGGAATTCAAATAAAACTCTATAATTCATGAAAACCCAATTTTGTTAGAAATAATTACTTTTCATTTTGAAAAGAAAACTCACCTAATGAATATAAATCCAAAAACTACAATTAAAAATATTAATAAGACATGAAGATTATTTAGAATGAATGTACCTAGGATGTACATTATTCCCCTATTTAGAAATTTATATCATTTCAATTTTATTCACTAATTAAATAAGTGGGTATATTTTCCCTCATAGAATTTGATGATCCACTTGTTTCTTCTTTAATAATATGCATTTTACTAAAATCAAAAACATGTTGAATCACCTTATTCCAATAAAAATTCTCTTTATGGACAATAAAATTAATAGGTTATTTCTAAAAATAATGGTACTCTTCCAACTAAACTACTCGAGGTCACAAAATATGAAAATAATCTACCATATATTTTATTTACATAGAAACATAAAATGTGATTTATACATGGACTAAACATAGAGGAAAGGCCAATTAGTATGAAACTAATCTAACTTTATCTAGGATTTTGAATGTTCCAATGAACCTCAGATGTAGCTTACCATTTTTTAAAATTTTCCCCTTGATATAACATGAGAAAAACATGATTACATACATTTAAATAATAATCTTCCCTCTCGTTATCCAAATAACAGTTTTCATTATAAAATTAGTCCTTATATATTTTTAAATCATATAATACTTATCAAAAATTGCTTCTATAAAATATTTTCCCCAAAACATCATTTCACCAACTTCATCCCAAAAAAATTCAATCTAACACCACTTTCTATATAAAGGAAGAAAATGATTTATTTGTATATTTAAATGAAGTATTTTGTTATAAGAAAAAAATACTAATAAAATATTTGGATCCTGATATACCAGGTAATCCATTGTATAATAATGAAGCATTTCAAATAATTTCTTATTCCTTCGCACAGACTGTCAGTCATAATGAGGTTCAAAAGGTATAAAGAATTTTTTTTCAATACCTTAGGGAATATCAAGAACATTCAAAACATTATAAACAAATCTTGAATCATATTCAAATACAATCAAGAAAGAAAATCCATATAAATTAAATATGTCCATGAGTTATAATCGATAATTTTCATCTACAGACTTAGTATCTTGAATGTGAATGAAATGTACATATTTATTCAGTTGATGAGTAATTTCCCAAATTTCATTAATACCCCAAGATGTATTTTCTAATAACTATATGAAATCCATGAATATATTTTCCCATTTCAGCTCTTTTTCAGAATGATGATAAAGAATCCCCATTTTTAATTTTCATTCTTCATTAACTTATTATCATGATCAAAATTTTAGGTTCAATTTTTTAATTTCTCTTTCCATTCTAACCAATCAGTGATATTATTGGTCTTTTATATACATCTTATTATTTTTAGGATTAATGTAAAATGGGTAACTATGAGAATCACACAACTATTCTCTCTTTGACTAGGAATCATAGTGAATACATAATGATTTTTTAAATTTGATAACACCATATTCATTAAACTCAATCTAAAAGAACATAATTTCCTTAACATAGCTTAACTTTTTTTGTAAAACAAGATATTCTATTATATATTTATTAAATTATTTATACATATAATACTATACTAACACCTAATAAAAATAAGGTACATTAATTATACTGAAACTTCATGGAAAAAATCAACAAATCATTATTCAAATGGTCATGTTCCAAACAAATTATGTTTAATGTTGCAATATTTTTATTCCTCAAATAATAAGACACGATTTTTATTTTATAGGATTATTCTGAATCATTAAACTATACTCCATAATTAGTTCAATTTATGATGTCTCCCTCATGATCAACTCTTTTGGAGGGAATATATACATAAATATTTTATGATCATTAAATATTTTACACATTATAATATATAAATGATGCCTTTAAATTTTATGTTTAAAAACATAGAAACTAATTTAAATTAATTTGTAGGATTATTTAACTCATGAGGTCTTCTTTTAGGATAAGCTTAAGAAACTACCTAATTATTATACCTCAGTACACAACTATGTCCCCTCTAAGAAGAATCATTATAGATAAAAAATTCAGCCTTTCCAGCAGGAATTTCCAAAATTGGATAATTCATATTTCATATTTTTTGTTTCTGAAAACAAACATAAAATTATTTCAACTAGAATAATTTAATACCTTTTTTATCTAACAATTTATCTAGGATATAAAACCAAGAAACGTTTTAGAAAAATTCCATTCGTAACCTCATAATAAATGAAAACTATGAATCTTAATAAAATTTATCAGTATTGTCTATTTATCAATAGCTTTAATTTTTTTATGGTAGGAAAGTTAAACCATTTTTTTAAAAAACATGTCTATTGAAAGAAATATATTTCCATCAAAATTAATAATAATAAAATTTCCAATATAGAATATTTTCTATAACGATTTTAAAATTAATTCTTACATTTAAATTATGATCCTATTCAATTTTATAATATACAAATATATCATCAGAAAACACAACCAAATATTTATCCTAGAAATCATGGAAAACTCTATTCATAAGGTACATACATCCAACCGGTCCATTTAAAAACCCAAGTCCATCGCTACAAATTCATAATTACAACATATTGTTTAAAAATGATTTGGGATATCTTCCTCAATAACCTTTAACTAATGATTTTATGACCTGAGATATGCCTTTGAAGGATACTACACTCTCTAGAGATGAACAAAAAAATCATCAATTTTAAGAAAAGTATACTTGTTCATCATAATAATTTTTTTCAAGGCTCTCTAAGGAATAAAAATGCACATTAAACCATAATTATTTTTAATAAATAAATATGGTCACCACCAAGTATTGTTATTCATAATAAGAAAAATTTATCTTGAAATTATTTCAAATTCTAATTCATTTAATAATTTTCAACTTGGGATAATCAATAATGGGGTTTCCAAATAGGATTATCATAATTCACTAATTCAATAATAGACTCAATCTCTTTATATTTAATGAAATAAAGAAAATAATCAATAAATACATAAATATATTCATTCAGTATTGGATTATACCTAATTTTAATAGTTTACATCTTTTTAATAATCTTATCTTAGTAAATTTTAAATTCAGGCATATTGAATTTATTAGATTCTTTGTCGGTTATTAATGGTATAAAATCATTTAATAAAACATTATTTTCTCAAGAATATATCATAGGAATATAAATTAAAATCGAATCCCTTCCCAAAAATAATATCAAACTCTTTTATGGGAAGCTCAAATATATTTTAAGGGAATACCATCCAACTAATAATAATATAATGAGTTATATAAATATTATATTCTTTAATATTTCCACTCTGATTTATCATTAAATTTCTATATTCTTTTCATATGGTGATACTCTCAATATATTTTTAAATTCCCTTGAAATTAATGAGTTCAATGATAAATATTAAAATATATAATTGGAATAATTTGAATAAAAAATTAGCATACATTTCATCACTTTATTAGATGACCCACCCTGAACCACAATATTAGAAAAGGATTTTTCTGCACCTTTTATATTCTATCATGCTAATTTCCACCCATATAAACTAATTTTAGATAGATTTTAGCATAATGACACAAATAATTATAATTAAAAGATAACACTAATGGCTGGATATTTGTTACCAACTTCTTTTACTTTTTCATGAATATTTTTCTTATAGTCACAAACCCTGTGACAAAACATCCCACACCGATAACACTTTCTATATACTATATAAATTCATATAAATTTCATTTAGCACACTTAGAACATCTTTTGGTATTACCTCTATATATATATATTGTTTCTTCTCTATTTCCATCCACCATCACAATTTTTTATTTTTTCATATTGAGGAACATGAGTGTTGAAAAAATCTCTCTCAGCATTCTCACCATAAAAAAACATTTTCATCACTTTTAAATTCTTATACAACCAAATAACATCCTAAAATTTATTAAAATCATTATTGGAATATATTACATTTACTTTCATGGCCCAGAATAAATTATAGTACATACTTGGATAACGGCGTAAAGTTTTCGTCACATGTTGCCACTAAATATTCATATTTTATCCCCAATTTTAAGAATTTTTTCTCCATAAAAGGATGATGAACCTTAGTAAAACATTTATTAAGGATAAGAATTTGAAATGTGTCTGATTCCATGGAATTAAGAACTTATTTCTTTGTGAAATTCATATCCGAAGAACATTATTGATCAATATCACCTTTAAAATTATAAATGGAAAAGGTTTCCTTTTGATGTTACAAATACCCCATAACATAAAATATCTTTTCTGTATAATTGATCCATAATTTGGATACCACTATATATAAAGTTAAAATATATATTTAACATTGTTATTTCTTGAAATTATCAACATTTGACATGTTTCAATGTGGTAAATTTTGTTTCTCTCTAACATGAATTCCACCAACATTTATAACCACTATCAAATGAGGATAAACTATATTAAAATTCTCAATTCCAATTCCATCCATTATAGGATGATGAATTGAAAGGATATTTACCCTTAAATATATTTATAAATAACCTTACATGTTTCCTTTGTGCTAAACCATTCGAAATCTACGTAGTTTAATCAATGAAACATGGTAGTTTTAAAATTGTATATCATTTCAACTAAACTGTAAATTATATTCTTTAAGGTTATTTTATTAACATTATCATAAACACTAAATTTATCTAAACCTTCCCTTTAAAACTAAATTTAAGGACCTAACCATAAAAATTTAATTATCCATAGTTTCTATTCAAGAATTCGTGTTCAGAAATTCATGAGAATCTTTAGGATTTATAGTTTTAAATTGTTATGTCATAACTCATACATATTACAAACACACATTACAAGTAGAAACACACACTTATTATCCATTATTTAATCAATATAACTTTTTTTAAATGAATCAAACTTTTTTTTCAAGTAAATTTTTTTTGAATTTTAAGGTGACATCTTATTTTCTCATACCCTTCTCTATTACCCCTATAAAGCATCTAAAAAATATAGTATGAGAATAACATTTTTAGTAATTAAAATAGATGAATATATCTATTAGTCTAGAGAAATAAATTAAATTCCATAACATATTACCTTTATCAAATTATTCGTAGAGTATAATAAATAAATCATTCACACAAACACACACTTTTTCCTCAAAGAAATTATTAAAAATCAATGAATGAAAATAGAAGTCCCTTTATGGGGATTATGCTATCATATTCATAAACCATTTCAAACATGGTTAAAAGCTTACTAAAGCCAAGCTAAAAACCATATGAGAAACCAAATCAGTTTACTCCCACTTTCATTCCTCATAAGATAAGAAACATTACCAAATTCATGGGAGAGATTTAATGTGGTTTATCCTTTATATAAGCTATATAGTGATTTAATTACATCATGAGCAACAATTTCGATCAAGAAATTATAAAAGATCTACTAGGCCCCCATATTATAATATAAAATTCTCAATTAAAATATCTTGAATAAAATATTTTATTCATTAAGCTTTTCATCATAACACCATTGAAAACCCTATTAAACCCCTATAAAAATACTTTTAGATATTGAAATACCAATTCCTTTCAAAAACTTATATTTAAAAACAAAATTACATTAATAAAAATGAAATATATATTTTTTATAAAGATTTCATGAAATAATATGATGGAAACATAACAAAAAATAATGGTAATGGTGGTGGGAAACACACTTGATGCTATATATGTTAGAATAGAACATTCCTCTTTTCCTTTTTTTTTTCTACTATCAAAACGTTTTGTATAAAATACCAAACAAGATTACTTTTGATAACTTTAAATGAACGTCAAAGCATAAAAAATTATTTTTTATTCATTTATTTCTATGTAAAAACATATATAAAAAATTTAACAAATTTGTACATTGAAGAAAAATATTTTGAAAATAATTCTTTAAATCGTTTGAAATTTTTTTAGTAATGTCTCCATTAAATTGAGTCTATATCTTGTTTTATAATAATTTATTTGCCATGTAATAAATAGATATCAATTATTTAATTTCCAAATAATATTTTTCAATTATATTATTCCTTTTTATTTTATTGATTAAAATTCTATATAATAAATTAATTAATCAATTATGTTTATCTTGGATGTTTTGATGATATTCAACTCATATGTCCAAAATGACTTCATTATATTGACTATAGTCAAAGTGATCATTATTCCATTATATATATAACAATAATATTAATAATATAGTTATATTTATTATAAACTAGTTATACTTTTAAAACCAACCATAAATGTTTTTTTGGAGAAATGATATATGTTACATTCATAAAGAATATTTTTCATACATACATATGAGTAGAATTTCCATTTTTCAATGATCATTATAGAAATAATGTTAGTGTTGATTTATATATATATAATTATAATAATACCATAAATATCATAATATTTAAATTATATATACTTATATATATATATATATCCACAATGTGACATAGTGTTCAAAATCAAACCACGTCACTTCGTGGAGATGGTAGTCCACACATGTGCATTAATGATGTTATAATTTTTCAATGAATGAAAATTTAATAAAATATATGATATAATAAATATCTAGAATGTTAAAAAATTTCATGATTATCATAAATATATAATAAATTGATCATTATAAATAGTTTTGACTAGTAGTGATGGAAAATGAATTACAATGATTCACAAGGTGGTCATCATCCACACACACAAACTACATTATAATTTACAATTATATGGAACTGGAGATTAATATAGATTATTAAATTAATATAACAAAATATAATTATATGTAATTTAATTATTTAATCATTTTTAATGAATGTTTAAATGACGTAGAATATGAAATAAAATGAAAATTCATAGTTAAAAATTATACATCTTCCTTATGAAATCTTTTAAGGTTTACACCAAAAAGTGTTCTTAGATTAATTATATGTAAAAACCTCGATGTTGAGAGTACAAATTTAGGGTCTGGATTATGGTAGGTAATTTCTGAATGAAAGAGGGTATTATGTATGGAGAGAAGAAAAGACTGGGTTCCCTTTTATAGGAGAGTATATGGGAACTATTTAAATTTCTTCAATTATTAAATTAATATAAAATAATATTCATTAAAATATTGATACAAAATGATAATATAAGTATATAAGATGATTATAATTCAAAATAAACTCATCCAATAACATTTTTGAAAGAACATATTTTATTTTAATTTTTTTTATTTTTTTAACACAATTGTAACCCTTTTGACACTTATAGTGATTTCAATGTTTTTTAATCTTAAAGGGTTCAAATAGTTACTATAAAAGGATTTTTTCCCCATATATGAACCATGGTTTAAACATTAACCTATATACCAATATATTTAAAAAAATATAGGATTTTTAGTATCTTTAATATTATTAATAAAATTTTATTTTCTATAAAATATTATTATTATCAATTTTATAACTATTCATTTATTTTGAATTTGAAAATATCATGGTAGAAAAGTAATTTGAATTTAATTTTTTCCCAAATCCATTATATGTTATTTTTCTATATAAAATTATTCGAACACTATAATTTTTTAAATTTATATTACATTTAATTTTTCAAAAACTAATTTAATTTCATTTTAATTAAATAAATATTGTGTTAGCATTGCATATGAATTTATGGTAGTTGTTTTCATCGATAGAAATTATAAATAAATTAAAATGATTCTTCAAAATAATTTTCCTTTAAAATTACAATTTATAATTAAACATAAATATGTTTTATAACCATTTATATAATTTAAATATAATAAAACAATGACAATGATATTTTTTTCTTTTAGTTACATAAAATATAATAATGGAAAAAATCATGGAAAATGGAAATAGAAGAGTTTATATTAAATTTTTTGATTGTTAAAGATTAAATACACTCATATAATAAAATTAAGTAATGTTTTATAGTTACTTTTATTCCTTATCAGATTATTTTTACCATTAATTAACTCATTTTAGCAATACTAAGAAAACCAAATTTACATTGAGTACTAGTCATGATGACTATATATAAAAGGGAAATATTTCCCAAATTTAAAATTGTTTATTAAAAATATGTAATCCATTTTTAAATTTCCAACTCATATATGTTTCATTATTAACTTTAAAAATAAACTCACAAAATGTGACCAATTTGTTTTCAAACAAATGCCTTTTATGTATAAACATGTTTCTATGCCAAATTCATGAATAAAATTCATTAAAAAGGAAATAATTAAATTTTTATTAATAAAAATTATTTTCAAAATTTTAAAACTACCCTATATTATAAACTTTCATTGTAAATATATTAAAATAAAATACAATTTCCAATAACAATCATTATTTTTCATTATACACTATAAAAACTATTTTTAAAAAAAATTACGAGAAATTCATCATAAAATAATTTTTACATAATGATTTAAAAAATTAATTTCATTTCGTTAAATTTAACTTCTATAATTTAAAATTAATGATTTTACTAAAACCATATAATGTATGAAATCAAAATTTTATTAGAAATAAATCATTACATTTCTAACTAAAAAATCACATAATATATATAACTCCAAAAAATATAATCAAAGAATATTAACAATCCATTAAAATATTTTATATTAATCAAACATTGGTTTTTACAATATATTTTTTTTATAATGCATGGTAACCTTGGTAAAGTTATTGCCACAATGGCAAGGGTAAAATGGGTAGAACGGGTAAAACAAGGTTTAAACTGTTAAATAATTCTTAATAATCATCCACACACACAACCAAATTTCATTGGATATGATTAATTTGACAACCTCATTCATATACTCCAAAATATTTAATTCTGATTCCATTTTCCTTTAAAAAATACATTTATATTATTTTATTTAAATAATAATTCCAAAATATATTATTCAAAGTTTTTTATTTATAATATATTATCACTGGGATATAAAAGTTATGAATTATCATAAAATATTATTTAATGATCATTTATTTTATTTTATAATGATAATTTTTTTTTCAAATTTTAGTGATGAAATAAATTCCATAAATTCTTACACAACACTGATACCGTGTTTGTGAAAGCAGAAAAAAAATCATGTAAACAATTTTTAAAAGTCTAGAATATTTTTTAGTATTTAATATGGTTAAAAAAATATTTCTAATAATTATATTATATTATTTATGTATTAAATTTTTTTATTCTAACTATATTTGGGTCGTGATAATTTTATTAAATTAAATTATTTTGAGAGGTCGGAAAATGAAATTATTGGAATGCTATGTTGAATATATATCTTTAAATGATTTAAAATAAAAAAAGTATTGATATGAATTAAATAAGATATGGTTAGTAATATCCCACATTGCCCACTTGTAAGTAATTTTTTATTTTATATTAACTTTATTGACTGTTAATTTGTTAAAAAATTGATATCACACTTCTCATCAATGTTTAGAATGTAAGAATAAACTAATAGATAAGGGTTATAAAATAATTCAAAATTTGATAAATTTTTTATATTTTGATTATATAAACTTATATTTACCTATATTTGAAAAATATAATTTTTTCCATGTGGAAAATAAAATTATTTTATATTACATTATTTAATTACAATAGTGTCCATCTCCTCTCTTATATAATTACACAATCTCTCATCTCTTCATCACACTTCTTAAGAAACAATGATCAATAAAAACTGGATTAAATAACTTATTAAATTACATAGAAACATTATAGGGGATATTTTATTCTAAGTGATAAATCCTACTGTCTTTATGTAGAGATAAAATGTATATTCTTCAAAGATGAGGTCATCATATGAACCGAGTATTTTCATTTTACTTATTCTACATTATTAAATTATGTCCTAGCCATTCCAATATATTAACATTAGTATATAAAATATATTGATGTATTAGTAACATAATTTCATAACCTTATTCATCTCTCTTTCTTATGTAATGGGATGTGAAACAAACATTCGTTTGTACATGTGGTCCACCACCTATCAAATAGATGTATTACTTTTATAATCACTATATTTCATGGTTTCTTGTTATGATTGATTTAATATATTAATATGTATACTATATTCATAAAAAATTTATTATTTGGGATATATTTTATATCATATATCTTCATACCATTCCTATATTTAAAAATAGAATCATCACACATGTGTCAATACTAACTATTATTGATACATAGTGAAAAACACTATTTTTTAAAACACCACCTATCATGGATCGACATGGGGATAGATTAAATATTGTTTTTTTTGTCAATAACCTTATAATAATTGTATAATGATAAAAACAATTTTTCATTTTTTCATAGAATAAAATGTAAAAAACATCACTCGTGTATATGTTTTGGATACCGCCTTACGAGACGATGTATTTTTTTCATGAATATTTTTCATTGCTGGATATAAAATTTTATTTAACGTATAAAAAGATAATAATTTCATGATTATTATTTTATATGTGATATAATAATGAACCCTTTAAACATGGTCAACATACTGATGTTTTTTGGGGATTATTGTCCAATCATCTTCAAAATGACTTAAATAAACGTAATCAATTTAGTAAATACATAATACTTGGTAATAAATAAATAAAAAATTTATAATAATAGAAAAATATGGAAACTTATTTCTATTAAATATTATAACTAAGTTATGTTCATTGTAAATTATTTATGTAATGTACATTGAAACTTTAGAGTTAAGGAAAGAAATATTTATTTAAACCCACCTTTTTAAGTTTAAATGTTTTTTATGTATTTTCCCTCCCTATATATGTTACATAAAATGTATCATAGAGTGATATTATTATTATATAAATTATGTTCAAATTCATTTCATCCCATGTTTTACAGTATTTTGATATGTTTTTAAAAGAATACCTTTAAACATTTTCTGAATGGGTTATTTTTGAAATTCGATTACAAATGTGTGAATGAAATATTTTTTTATTATATTTAGAATAGGTGGATCTTCCCAAATTTATGAATATTATTCTTTATGAATATTACTCTATAATATTTAAGGTTTATTTGAAATAATATTCTATTTTATGTTCTATCGATAATTTTTAATGATTTTTTGAAAACCAATGTTTTTTTCATTTTCATACAATGACCAAAATTGATTTTAAATATATGTTAAATATAATATTTTATGATATTATTTGATTTAAATGAATGAAAATAATTTTATTATATACATAATGTTCCCTATAAATTTTTTATGAAGACAGGTGTACTGGATATGGATCTCTAACAAATTGGGTAATGTTTATATTCTCCATAAAATTATATTGTAATTAAAAAATGAGGTTATTCCATGTATTAGGGATCATGTAAGGGTTATATGATTATGATGTCCCATGGAAGCTATATGACTATTCTATAATTTATAAAATGATTTTTTAGGGAAATATTTGGATTTTTTATGATATGTTAATGATATTGTGTATAAAAGAATGGTTATTACCTTTAAGGGTAAAATGTATGTTTTTAGGAAAACGTTCTTCATATATTATCATGTCTTATAAGAAACCCTCATGATTATTATTTTTACATTAGGTTTTGATAAAACATTTTTATGAAAATGTTTGAGTAGTAAACATTATTTTATGTGTAAGAAAATGATTATTTAAACTCAAAATTTAATTCTATAAAGAATACCTATTTATATGATATAGTAGTTTTCAGTAGAACTAGTGTGTTTCTTTTGTTTACACCTTTATACTCTTTTTTGACTCATCCCACATTTTCATATGACATTTCTAAAGGATTAGGGATTATTAATAACTTTAATAATGGAAACATTTTAGATATGGGTGTTACCTTGGGAGATGAATGTGTAACATCATAAATACCATTATTTTTGGTATAAAATGAATAAAGTATAGAGATAATAACTTTTTTATGTATGTGTTTTTGTAAATAATATTAAATTTTAAACATAAAAGGATCTTAGGTATAGAGGTGATATAATATGTTTAGTCGATGTTATATATTTTTGATGGATACAATTGTTTCACATTTTTCTATATCAGCGCCATTAATGTAAATATTATTTTTTCCCACTTAATATGATAGTGCATGTTCTGGGATTTCATAATATTGGATCTCAATCACATACAATCAACAGTCATTTTCTATGCAACCTCACTACTTCTCGGAGTAATATATTTTTTATTTTATCACAAATAGTGTCCTTTAAAATTGAAATTTAGTTATCAATTTTTGTAATATAATCCACTATAACGCATATGAAATTATTTCCTTTAAATGAGTTAATAATAATAATGAAAAAATAGATGATTTTCTACCACTTCTATATTGGTATGAGTAATGATTACAATTTCTAATTTTACTTTTACCTATTTGCCTTTATTTATTGACATACTATGTACATTTAGGTGTTTTTATAAATATTCATATTTATATTGTCCCACTATACATTCTCTTTGTGATCTCTATTAATATATTTGTTTATAGGGATAATAATGAATGTGGATCTATGAGAATAATATAATAGATAATTATTTATCTCATGCTTTTATTTTATGAATAATCAGGTCCCAAACATCACAAATCCAATATTATCAATATTGAACTCTATGGATTTTTACTACAGTATTTTATCCACTATCATTTTTGTTCTATATCACCCTCTTATACCTGATTCGGTGATAAAAAACAATATTAGGTAAAATAAAATTTTCAATTGATTATATATTTTTATTTATGTTTGAGATTTATTATACGATTAAAAGGGAATGAAAGAATTACTTAAATTGGATGAAAATGATCAAGGGGGGTCTCGGATGGGTTATTTCCTCTGTCCACTTAGTGGAGTGTCACTGGGAAACTGATCGAATTGGTAGAAGTACCCTACCTACTTTAAAATCACTATATACCTTGTGGAGTGTCACAATATAGTTGGTGGCACTTGATAAAATCTTTAGATCTTAATGTATCTTTCTGGATGATTTGTGGTAGAATTCAGGTATGGGATAGAGCCTATATGTCATAGTAAGCCTATAACATGTATATCAGTGAGCCGTTGGAATTAGATAGTTATTCAGAGGAGATGATTTAAAAATTCAATGATGTCTTGATTGTAGTGTTCAAACACTCTATTGACACATTAACACCTCCAAATTGTCTATTTGATTCCCAAGGGATATTAATACCACAAATGAGAGTCTAGGGAATCTATAATTGTGAGATAAAATGATCTATATGAATTATAAAATCCCTCATCTCAAATTTTCCTCCCATTGTGTTTCCTTTTGAGATCATTTAATACTTATTTCTCTAAATAGTTCTGATCTCCATATTTCTCTCTCTTATTCTATAACATACATCTTTTATATATTTTAATAGAACAGATTGATTTTATTCAATAGTTTTCTTCATAATAAAATCTCACCATTTATCTCTCTTATCATTATTGGTAAACGTATAAAATGAAACAATTTATCTCATAGATTTTTTTGGAAAATCATTAAAACCAATATTTTTTTCTGTTTCATGGATACTTATTATGTCATGGGTTTTGTGATTTTTTTTATTTTTTTGGATAATTTTAAAGTTAAGGTCAATATATACTCATAAATCTCCAAATAATTGATGTGGGATAAATTATTTTTCTTATATAGTTTAGTCAAACTTCAAAAACAAATTAGGTTCCTTGTTTATATTCTATATATATTTATTTATAATCACATTCAATAAATTAATTGATCAATTTCTTAATATTTTATATTATTTATCGATACCTCAACAAATTTAAATTTTATTTTTGCTGTGTTTTTTAATTTTAATTTCAAAATAATTTTCATTTCATTACGGTTACATTGAATAAATTTATTTTACCTCTAAATTTCATTATTTTATCCTTATTTTCATTAAATTTCATAAAATTAAATTTAACCCCCCCCCCTCCAGCATACACACATTCTATTTTACTCTGTTCGAAAAATATTATTCTAAGAGCTATTTAAGAAAAAATAAAATCATGTTTTAATGTTTTGTTTAAATATTATATTTAGAAAAAACATTCATTTTTTAGATTTTTTTAATGTTAATTTATTTCAAAAAATGATATTTAAAAAATTGATTCAATCTTTCAAACCCATGGTGTTCCTAATAGACACTAGATTCTCATAAATCTTCATTTGATGCAACAAACTATACTTATTGGAAAAATCTAATGTCTAATTTTATAGTAAGAATAAGTTATTATATTTGGAAACATTTTATACATGGTTATACACCCATTAATGAATCAAAATTAAAATAGACTCTTGGAATCATTTCCTCTTTTACACTAGATAAACATTGCACAAATTCTCTTTATTGTGGTTTATAGAAACATTATTTTAATCATGTTTTGGCTTGTAACTATTCCCATATAATATTAATTTTAGATGAAGTTACTCATAAAGGGGTTAATAATGTTAAATATATTGGAAATGAGATGTATTGTCTTGTTTTATAATGTTTTTTATTCATTGAAATGAATAAATTTATAATATTTTTACTCGCTTTAATGACATTTAAAATGATAAAAAATATATTGGTGATGATATTATTATAGAAACTACCGAAAAGAAGATACATTGGTTTTTTCCTAGTTCTTGGGAACCCAATATAACTATGATTCAAAAATAAAAATACATTAAGAATTTTTTTATTAAATAACATGTCTTTTATCACATGACCTAAAATATTATGATGAAACATCAAGATAAAAAATAAGTAATTGAAGTGAAGGAAAAGAATTCAATTTATTTTTAAAGCCTTTTATGTTGATTCTTCATGAAGTTAAACTGAAATAGAACATTTATCCAGGATATTAAACATAAACATGGTGAAGAAAAGAGGCATTCATCATTATCAAAAATAAAATCGATAGAAATAAACCAAGGTAACATGTTCTCTTTCAAAAAATAGGCTGCAAGAAGTTATATTACACCTCATTAAAAATGTGAAAGAATATAATCAAGAAATCCCTCAAAGTATTTATAAGGAGTGTCAGTGGTGATTCAATCTCCTCTTACAACTAATGTAATAAAAGTTTTAAATGTATCTTGGTTGAAGTTTACATATGTGATAAAGGTAATGATCCCAAACCATATAATTTTAGATATTCTAAATCATATTTTCCTTCAAGACAATATGATAATGAATAATTATTATACTGATTTTGCAAACATACCCAAAAATTAGAAGAACTAATATAAAATTACAATCCAGTTCTTTTTTAAAACAATCAACTATCTACTAAAAACAATGATTTATATCTGAAATTAAAATTTTAAACTCAATGTTTGAAACCATGAATCATATATTAAAATTTTCATGAGTAATATTGTTAAATTTACCCAAAAGAGGGAAAATCTAAATAAAATTATGTTTTCTCATGGGAATTTAAAGATAAAATTGGTTGTGTTTTTAAGAATCAATAAAAAACAATAAAAACAATATTCTTTTTCTAAAAGGGTACTCAGAAGATAAAATTTTCTATTATTGTAGAAACACTAGGCATATTATTTATGGAGATGTTTGTAAAAATTCTCATTATGGTGAGAATATGACAATTAAAATATATTCTTATATTTTTTTAATAACTCTTCAAGAAAATAAATATATTAAAAAAGGTTCGATTCGATAATCAATATTGGCTAACATATGTGGAACAAAATTTGCTGTAAAAAAATTTTTAGTCACCTGATTATTTTTAATGTGAAGTACCACAAGAGAAAACCCCAAGGATATATGTAGTATAGTGATAGAAGGTTCTTGAGAAACATGTGTGGTAACTACTCCATGTCCAATTATCTTGAAATACTTTGTGGGGGCCACAAAACCTTTGGTGACGAATCATGGAGTATGATATCTTGTATAGGTACCGTTGATTTTTGAAATATTAATATTATTACTAATGATTTATATGTTAATGTTTTAAATCATAATTTGGTAAGTATTGTTCAAATATGTTATAATATTTTTTAATTTTCTTTTGAAAAATGTTTTGTGATGTTTTTTATTCCAATAGAAAATATTTATTTTCAGGTATTCAATTTTAAAAATTTATGTTACTAATTGAAAATATAATTATAATCAAAATGATGAATTTTAGAATGTATAAAATAATTATCTAGGATGATGGTACATAAACCATGTTAATTTAAAAAATACACATGTTTCAAACTCAAATGAAATCATCTTTTATGAGATTTACCTAAATTTATTTTCAAAAATAACATTTTTATAATCCTTTTCATCATGTTAAGTGTAATAATAAATCCTTTATGTCTAAAAAATAATTACCCACATCTAAAGCTAATAACCATATTCATCTTCATCATTTCAGACCAACCCATGTTTCAAGTATAGGAAGTAAATATTAATCATTTTAAATTATCAATGGTTATAAGTGATGAAAATTTGGTTTATTTCATATCTCAAAATATTTACCCTTGTAAATCCTTTATTAACTTTACCATGAATGATGAAAATAAAAAAGGGTCACTACTAGAAATGATAACACTTAGAGACCTTCAATGGTGGTCGCATTTGAGTTGTCACTGTGGGGCAACCACGATAGCCATTGGCGGTTGTTGTAGGTGACCTAAGGCTTGGCCGAATAATGGTAGCTATTGGGTCAAGATATAGAAATCTCAAATAGAGTTTGCTATAGATAATGTTACAAAACTCATATAGCAACCGCCATTGGCGGTCACTTTGTCCTGGAAAAAATGGACCCATTAGCGACCGCCAATGGCGGTTGCTAACATGTAAATTTTTTTCAAAACAATTACAGTGCCACTTCTCAAAGAGCAAAAAACAAGAAAAAACAAAGAGAGAATAAGTAAAAAAAATCAATACGAAATAGTAGAAATACTAGGATCCTCAAAAACAATAAATGACAGACATACTCATTCATATCCACTGATCCAAATAGCTCCAATTCATTCCAATATTTTTCATCAATAAACCATAAATAAGATACAAAATAAAAAACTAAACAACGTAAAGGAAAATGATAAATATTTATTCAGTTGGCAAATATATATATATATATATATATATATATATATATATATAATCAAATTGGGTTTTTAGGCTGTTAGGGAATTTGGGAATTTGGCCAATTGTCTAGTCTCCATTTAGACAATTGGCTATTTAGCTAATTGTAAAATATGACAATATGCTAATATTCTAGTTGGACATTTGGTCATTAGAATAATAGGCTAATGTGAAACTATGCCAATAGCTAAATTGCTCATTAGGCCAAAAGGACATTAGTTAATTAGGATAGAAGTCCATTAAGTCATTCTGTTGTTGTCAGGTCGTCGAACAATTGTTATGTCGTTGGTCAGGTGTCAAGCCATTGGGATGTGGATAGGCCATTATTAGTCATTGGTCCATTTTTAGGGAGTTGGGACATTGTTTGGCCGTTGGTTCATGGTTCGGTCGTTTGGTCATTTTTTGGTCGTTTGTCGATTGTTCGGCCATTGGGTTTTTGTTCGGCCGTTGGGTCGTTGTTTGGCCATTGGGTCGTTGTTCGGCCGTTGGGTCGTTGTATGGTCGTTGGGCCGTTGTTTGGTTATTGGGACGTTGTTCGGCCATTGGGCCTTTATTCAGTCGTTGGACTGTTGTTCAGCCATTGGGACGTTGTTGATCCATTGCAACATTGGGACATTGTTGGGAAATTGGGTTGTTAGGAAGTTAGACCATTAAGGAGTTTTGGCATTAGGGCATTAGGGCATGACGGCGTTTGGTCATTCTGGCATTTGTGAATTTGGCCAATTGGCCAACTATCTATTTAGCTAATTTTCCATTAGTCCAATAGTATAATATATAATTAGGCTATTTGGTCATTAGGCTAATAAGATAATATTTCATTAGGACAATAGGACATTAGGTAATTATGATAGTAGTCCATATGACCAATTGTCCATTTGGTCGTTAGGGCGTTAGGGCATTAGTCCATTTGGCCAATTGGACAAGTCCCCATTTAACCAATTGGCCATTAGGCGAATTTTTACATTATATAAAATTTTGACATTTGGCCATTAGACTCAGTACTCTACTCTTTTAGAGACATACTGTGTTGTTTGTACGTGGTGAGGTGGTTTGAAAAGATGTTTGGACAACTATTCGGATGTGTTAACTCGACATTGAACTATATAGAGTAACTTTTATTACTGAATAGCCCCCAACTCCACCCACCCCACCCCCCCGAGCAGCATCCCCCCCCCCACTCACCTAGCACATCCCCATCCCAACCCCCCAACACCCCAACCCCCACCCCAACGACCCCCCCCCCCCCCACACACACTCACCCCCAACATCCCCTCACATGCCCCCCCCCCCAAGATAGAACCCCCCACTCATCTCGGAAATCCCAACCCCCATCCCCCCACCCCCCAAAAAACTCTCCCCGAACAGCCCCCCTCCCCCCTCCCCCCACTCCCCCTGGATAACCCTCACATACCCCCCCCCCCGATCACCCCCCCAAACTCCCCCAGGACAGCCCCCCACCCTCGGAATAGCCCCAACTCACCCCGGATATCCCCCACCTTGAACAGCCCCCCTCCAAACCCTTCACACCCCCATCCCCCCACCTCCGGACATCCCCCACTCACCCCGGATAGCCCCCACCCCTGAACACCCCCCCACCCCCTCCTTGAACAGTGCCCCCCTAGACAGCAACCCCCCACTCACCTCAGATAGCCCACCCCCACCCCCACCCCCAAAAATATCCTCAAAACCCCCTCCTCCACACACACACACCTACACTCACCTTATACAGCACCTCACGTGCCCCCCACCAAAAGCCACCCCCAACTTCCCCAGACACAACCCCCACTCCCCCCCCCCTGAGACAGCCCCCCTGACTCATATCAAGCAACCCCACCCCCCATACGTCCACCCACCCCCCTACAAAACTCCCCCGGACTACCCCCCCCCCCCCACTCACCCCGAACATCCACTCAGGTGCCCCACACCCCACCCCCCGAACTACCACCCCCAAAACTCTCTAGGTATAACCCCAATTCCCCACATGACACCCCCAGATGTGCCCCCTAGAAAGCCACCCCCGCCCCCCAAACTCCCTCGGGACAGCCCCCACTCCCCCCGGACATCCCCCCCCCCCCACACACACAGTCACCCCGGACATCCCCTCACGTGACCCCCCCCCCCCAAAAAAAAACTCCCTCGGTATAACCCCCCCCCCCCCACCAAAAGAACACAGACAAGGAAAAATATATAAGAAGATGGTCCCCAAAACACATCACATGCCACCACTATAACAACTAGAAATCATAGCAGGGAACTATAACAATTGAGTTTCACAATATATACTGAATGTATCCACCAACACCATAACGAAACCACCAAAAATACATTTATAGAAAACTAAGATGTGGCATAGTGTAACACGATAGGTAGTAAGTGAATTGGATGGAGAACATGCCAACCAGAAATAATTATAAATAGAAATAATGAAAAATAATGTCACTATTGAAAATAAAAGAAATGATACAATTCACACATGTATTTTTTATGAAGATCATTTGTATAATCTTGGAAAGGAGGTAGCTCTAATAGGGTTTTCACAAGACCAATAAAAATATGAACTCTAATAATTATAATATAAGAGAAATCATATATGACAGAAGATCAAGCCCTTTTATATTACCTTGAGATTCAGTATGCCTTTTGTCCCTTAGGCCAATAGTCCATTGGTCCATTGGTCCATTGTGCCATTGGTCCATTGGGCCATTATTCCATTGGTTCATTATTCCATTGGGCCACCTACCTTAATTAATGTCCTCCAATTGGGATTCTAAGATATTATCTATCACAATAAAGTATCGAATTACTGATCATAATCTTAAAATCAAAACCTATGGAGTTTTTTAAAACATAAATTGTTATAATTTAAAAAAAATCTACATTTAATGTCTAAATAAATATATAACATAAATTCAACAATAAATATAAAATAAACACACCTCTTGAATATGATGTGTCATGCATGGTCATGCCTGCTACCTCCTTCTGGTGTGCCAGGGGCCTACAAAAAATAAAAATTGTAATGATTTTAATAACAAAAAAAGTAGAAAGAAAATAAATAAATTTATTATAAACTCATGACATATGATCCCCTACACCATCACACATACACCCTTATTCATGCAGTGTTCTAACCTCAGTGATCAATTGCGCATTTACCTCCTCAGAAGCATGAAACTGTGCCTCGAAATCTAACAGTTGTTGTGTCATCCGAGCAACAGCTGGACCGACAACCTCATCACATGATACTACAGAACGTGGAATCCCAATTCCATAGATCAAACTATATCCATGCCTGTCACAACTAATAATGCAATGAAATATATCATCCATTTGCATGGGAAGTTGTCGTTGGTCCTCTAACAACTGTTATAACTCAGCTTCAATTGGATCCTGTGTAATATTTAAATATATATAAATATATATGATTATATACATATGCATGTAAGTATTGGTAATGAGTAGAAGCACATACTATAATAGCTGCATCCTCTGGATCATTTCGATAACAAGTTCTCATCCACAATAACAATTTATCAGTCGGTGAACCTATCTCCCATAATTCTATACAAATAAAATATAAAAATATAACCCAAAACCATAATTAATAATAAGTTAAAAAATTAATAATAAATACATCATGTCAGATCTGAGACATGTGATAAGTCCCAAGCCTGTGAGGTGGTCCCTACAACGCTCGATTCTCATATTGGAGTGCGGACACCTCTTATATTCAATTAATTCAAATTTCAATCAAATATAATGTCACCCATTCTTGAAACTATATATACCAAAATAAATATACTGACTTCCATGGCCTTATTAGACCAATATGCAACTATGTCGCACCCCTGAGATGGGATAACAACTCTCAAGACTTTTTCCATAATGTCTGGGTTACCCAAATTTGGTACCCAATGTTCCCTCTTTATTTTTCCTTTAAAATAATTCCACATATTATGAAATTTTACCGTACAAACTGGACAAAAATCCTTGGGGCACACTTTTTGATTAATCTATTTATGAAAAAAATCACACACGTTAAAAAAATTTAAGCATAGGAACGAAAATAAAATGGTCTTAATAACTAAACTTCCCTCGAAATATGATCTAATGTATCCTGAGGGTCAAAGACCAATCACGTGTTGTCAATGGAAATTGATGTAGGTTGCATTTGATATGATTTAATTGATAGATAAATGTAGGGGTATTCGGTCCCACAGGATGAAATCTCTTGAAAAATGAAACATCAAAGGTCGTGTCAGAATTCCATGATAAAATGCCACGACCAGGGCCTCTCTTGCAAGAGGAAGAAGCAGTCAAGCCTGATCCTATTGAAACCAATTTTGAACATAATTGATACATGTTCATATATATATATATATATTACATAAACAATAAACACAGTTACATTCAATCATACCTCGTATCTGAGATGAAGACGGCTTAGATGGATGATGTGGATGTGCTGCTTGTTCCAGGGACATGTCTGTTGTTGTAGAAAACATTATTAAATAGGACATCCAAAGTGTCATAAAGATAAATTATATTTTTTTAAAAATATATCAAACTTTTACATTTGTTAATAAAAAAAATGTATATGATTTTAAGAAATTATAAACATAATAGAACAGAAATAAAATTATGTACAAAAAAAGTCTTATATTTAAAGGGTTCCTTTAACGTGAAGTGATTTGGGGGGTGGGCTGTTCGGGAGGGGGGTTGGGGTGGAGAGGGGATAGTGGTGTGGTAGGGATATTCAGGGGATGTCTGGGGGGGGTTATATGGGTTGGTCTGTCCGAGAGGGGGGTTGGGAGTACATAGTGGTTGGGGCTATTGTGGGGCTATTTGGGAGGGGGTGTGGTGGGGCTGTCCGGGGGGAGTTCATAGGGGTGGGATATCCAAGAGGGGGGATATCCAAAGTGGGGGTTGTCTAGGTGGAGGGGATATGCAGGAAGTGGTGGGGCTGTCTGGGGGGAGTAGGGGTGGGGGGCTGTCCAGGCGGGGGGGGGGGGGCGTGTAGGTAGTGGTGGGGTTGTCCGAGGGGAGTGGGGTGAGGATAGGGATATTCGAGGGGAGTGGGGTGGGGATGTCTGAAGGGATTGGGGTGGGATGAGTTCAGGGATAGGTGAAGGGGAATTAGGGATGGTATTGGGGCTTTCCAGGGGGCGTAGAGGGGTAAGGGGTAGTGGAAGGACTGTGCAGTTATGGGTGGGGTTGTCTGGGTGGGAGTTGGGTGGGGGTGGTCTAGATGGTGTAGGGTAGGGGGTGGGGGAGGGGCCCATGCGGTGTATGGGGAGGGGGTTGTCCAAATGGGGGAGGGATATCCATGAGGGGGTGGCTATTCGGGAGGGGTTGGGGGTTGTCCAAGCGAAGTGGGGTGGGGTGGGGGCTATCCGGGGGGAGTTTCGGGAGGTGGGTTGTCCGGGAGGGGGGTTGTCTATGGGGGGTTGTCCAGGTGGGGGTGTAGTGTAGTTGGGGGTGGGGATGTTTAGGTGGGGTGGGGTGGGGATCTCTAGGGGGATATTATATCTATATAAACACATATTTGTTTGAAGTAAGGATCTTTCAAGCTCAAAGTAGTATCATCATTCCATAAAAAATTATCAATATGATTAAAAATTACAACAAGGATTGAAAGGATATGGAAAGATAGATGGGGACCTTAATATCCAATCCACTAGTTCACAAAACATTTTATACTTTGAAAATACCATCTTTTTTCTTTATCAATAACTAGGGTGAAATTACCTTATTTAAAAAAAATTATTTTTTTCAAAGTAATCAACCTTTTCAATTTGATCTAGAAAAAAATTTATAAATCCAAAAAGATATAGTTTATCCTATGAATTCTAGATATGGAACCAGATACCAGAATCTTCGGTCACACATGCTCGCAAGGTAAGCCATCAAAAAGGTTCAAACATAAGTTTAGTAATGACTAATAATAAATAAAAATTCTTATGTACCAAATTAGTTTTCAATTGTTTTAAACAATTTAAAAAAGGGTTTTTAACCGAGGAGCGGTAAAAAAGTATACCTTTAATTATTCATGAAGATCATCCATTTCTCCTTCAATAGAAACTCTAACCCAATAAATATCTTCTTCATGGTGAACTATGTTATGTTGGTCAAGCTGCTGGGAAACAAAGGGAACAGTCTCGGGTTCATCTTGTTCAAATAAATAAAATCCTCGCTGGGACATTGTCTCAACAACATGCCAACTAGGATTTGAATCCAACATAATGAAGAATAATTGTTCTTCTAGTGATGTCAAAATGAAGGGTCCATTATCAACTGATTCATTTCTATATACCATATAGTTAAAATGCACCAATGTAAACTGATATTTATGGAATTTACTTCCTTGCACTGGATCAACACAATTACACTTTAACAATATTTACTTCATCCCATGCGCATATACAAAATTAATGATGTCTATCAATTGACCATATTAATAACCATAATCAACGAATGGACAATTGATGCCATTGTTTTTTGTTTCTTGTTTGTCATCAACATATTTAATGGAAAATAAAAATCCATTAGCATCTATAGATTTATAATGATGATTCGTTATAGATTGACCCTCAGCTAGCTGGATAAATTCTTCAGTTAGTGTGGGGTCACCTAACTCCCTCAGGTTATGAACCTACATAATTCATATAATTAAATAATTATTTCTGCAGAAAAAAATTATTATAATACTTCACTCATAATGAAAATCAATTTATATGTACAAAATCCTTGAACTAATCATAAAATGATGCATTATGATATTTTTGAGTTTCATACTCAGTTTCATGAGACATCTCTTCTTTTAAATCATTAATGTGTATCCTAAAAATCATAATTCGTTGTTTAAAAGGTCAACTTATGGAAAAAAACATGTAAAATTTAAACAATAAAAGTGATAAGACACTTACAACATTAATGGTTCAGTTGACGAAGTATTTAACAAGATATATTGATGCACTTATATCCACTCGATGTTTTCCATATCAAATATGGTTACTTCTTCAACTAGACCATCATGAATCTGAGATGGATTATCTAATTTTGTTTCAACATCCATAAGGTATTCTCCACAAAAAGTAATGCACTCATCCATCAAATAACCATTGGCTATTGATGCCTTCAGATGAGCTCTATTACGTACAAATCGTTTCAATGTATTGAGATACAGCTAAATAGGATATGTCCACCTGAATTTCACTTGACCAGTAACAATTACTTCATCAGTTAGGTGCACTTTCAAGTGACCATAACATCAAAAAATTAGGGGGGGAAGTTTATCAAAGTGACAATGCGTATGTACAATCCGATCCTGCAGACTTTTTAAATAACTAATTCATTGATTTAATAAACAAATCTGTCTAAAAATATTTATCATCTCAATCAACGGTTGAACAAAACTGGGGGATAAACAATCAAAAATTGTGATAGGAATCAACTACTGAAATAATATTTTATTGTCAGGAATTTTTAACCCTTGTAATGTCTTGCTTGTAAGATTCACACACTTTGAAATATTATAAGAGTAACCATTAGGCACCTTGAGCATCTTAAAATGGAAAGAAATGTCTCTTTCTCCTTTCTTGTCAGCATATACTATGTATCAGGTAAATATGTCATGTTTCCCTCAGCTAATTATAAATGAAACTACTTCCTTAAACCCATTTCTTCCAAATCACAACATGCAATAACATGGTCCATTTATTTTCCAATATCACCTAGAATGGAACACAATATATTATCACAAACATTTTTTCAAATGTGCATGACATCAAAATTATGGCTTTGAAAGTTAGTTTTACGATAAGGGAGATTATAAAAAATACATTTCTTTTTCCAATTGTGACTACACTGTCTACCCACACCACAGATATTAGGTAATGGATAAGCCACCAAATCATGAAATTCATATACAGTATGGATGTTTTCTTCCTCAATATGTGATAATATTTTGACTCTTTTCATGATCTTATGTAATGGGATAAACTTTCTAGAACCATCAAATGTCACTCTGTCCTTTCTAAACCTGTGATGAGGGGGGAGAAAATGTTTGTGACCTATGTATACCCATTTTCTGAAATCTTTTAGTAGTATATATTTTTTACTTTTATTACAACAAGGGAAAGAAAATTACCCATTCGTACTCCTACCTGAAAAATTTTCATAAGCTGAGAAGTCATTGATTTTCCATAATAAAGAAGCTTACAGTTTCAAAATTTCATTCATTTCATTGTCATAAGTCATCAAAACATCTTCCAAAAGTTCATTAAATTCATCAATCAATGGTTGAAGGTAAACATCAATATTATCCCCCAGACTTCTAGGTCCATCAATAAGAGTGGAATGTAATATAAATTGTTGCTTCATACAAAGCCACGGAGGAAGATTATACGAAACCCACACCACATGACATTTTCTATGAGTTTCACCAACCATAGAATTGAAAGGATTGAAACCATCTAATACCTACCCCAATGGTACATTATGAACATCTTTAGCCAAATTGGGGTGTGTATTATTGAAATCCTTCCATGCACGAGAGTCTGTCGGGTGGGTAACATATCACTTCCTGATTTATTTCTGCATGCCATCTCATTAAATTTCATACTTTACATGACATAAAAAATATTCTCGACCACATCTTTAGGGGATAGTAACACATTTTTTTACAACAATCGTGTTTCCCTCTTTCATAGTCTGAGTTTGATGAGTTTGATTTCCCCTATTCTACTTCCACCTGGAAGCGCCATAGACCGTACAAATATCCAAATGGTAGTCTCTTTTCTAAAAAACATATCGTTGTTTGCTCATGTATATATGATCTCATATGTAAAACCTAAGTTCTCTATCAACTTATGAGCATGGTAATACGAGTCTGGTATCATAACATCGACAAGAAGAACATTTTTCAATAACACCAACAACATGTCGAATGATGTGTCTGACCACTGATTCAAAGTCTTAAAATGAAACAACTCCACGATAAATGACAATTTATTGAAAGAAGTATATCTAGGATATAATTCCATTTTTTCATCGTCATGTACTTCATAAAACTTCCTCGAATCACGATCTGCACTAGAGCACAGATTAATCTCACCAGTCTCAACATTATGGATGTCAAGGCCTTCAGGAGAAAACCCACGTACCATTTCTATAAGCATATCATGCATTGGATCATTCATCCTTGCATCAACATCCATCTGAACTGCATATGTATTTTGATAACGAATATATTCTTCCCCATGATGAGTCCAACTATTATAATTATTCATAAATCCATTCAAGAATTGGTGCTCCCTTACAAGATCTCGTGTAAATTGATATCTGTTTGCACATTTTCTCAATTTAAAACTAATACAGTCACATTTAAATCCTCCAGTGAACTCAATAAACTGCATAGTTTTATTGCAATATTCTCTTGATGTTTGATTTGAAATATCAATCCAACTCTTATCCAAAATAATATCTGTATAATAATTATTTACACAAGACTTCATATTACATGCATTTTTCATATCAAATATATTTAAAATAAAGACTGTCCAATTGAATATGGACAATTGATAAAATAAAAAATTTATATATTTGATTAATAGAAAAGAGAATATATAATGGAATGGAAGTGAAATCCCATGTCCTCATTACCATGTTGGTATGGTAAATCTAATGATGATTTTATATTCAAGAAACTATACTAAGAATGAATTTTCTATATATTTCAATAGAATAAACATTCTTCAAGAAAGGAATATTATATCTTGAATGCGTATGTGGTACATGAGAAAATTCATCAAATACAAATCTTGAACTATCAACCTCGGAGACTAAGTTAATGCCTACGAATAAATAAACAAATATAATTTGTGATGAAAGTGCCCAAAATCAATTATTGATGAACAGTCTTCTCAAACTCAGAGAAACTGTATCTTTGTACAAATAATTTCTCACTACCTCTTGGATTCACACTACCTTTGTGTCATCCAATGAAGAAAATAATAACCACAAAATATATAAATAAATTTCTTATTTATGGAAAACTAACTAATATATATGAAGGATAACATCAAATATATACAATTACAGAACAAAAAATACCAATAAATATTCACTTATGTTATCAATAGTTAATATGAGGAAAAATGAATGTGATGCACCATGCTAAATCACATGGTCCAATACAGTGTTCCTCATAGACCCAATCTAGTATCCTTTAATGCAAGATGTTCATTACTAGTAGTAAGGGTCTGAATGTCATCAGCGCAAAAAATATAACCTTGTTATCATTAATAAAAAGGATAAACAATAACCTAATAGAGTCAATAAACAATAAAAAATCATAATCCATGTTAGGTATCTGAATTCATATAGTAAAAATCCAAATACCCTCAAAGTGTTAGGTCAATAAAAGTGTGGGAAATAACAAGAATGTGAAAAAATATTGATACATCACTATAAATTCCATCTCAATTCAACCTCTAAAATATACATAGTAAGTCACATTTAAACATGGATTAATTTCATATAACGGAACATCATATAATATTAATAATAACCTATAGTATCAAAACACATGTGATTAAACACAAACATGGGTCTCATGGGATATGCAAGCACACACATGTGGTCAAAACTCAAACATTGTTTCATGGGATACAGACACACACAGAGATAAACATGTGATAAACTCAAGAATGGTATAAATAAAATAAAAACACAAATTATAATATAAATCCATCAACATAAACATGGAATTAACATTATATGTAACTTCTAACTTCATGTAAAGTGTGAAGTCTTCTCATTCACACAATTTTAACACACATTGTTTCATAATAGTTCATGCACACAAACCCGTATACACATGAAATTCCATTTCCACACTTTTTATTCACACACAGTATTCAAATAATCATCATGAATGTCACATTTATCATGTAAATTCTCCAAAATTAAAACTATAAAATGGAAATTATTGAATACCTTATAGCGCGACAAATTAGGAAACGAGGGGAGCCAAAGGTGGTGCTGTGAGGGAGAGGATGGGAAGTAGATGGGAGCCAGAATCGGAGGATGTATGGCGAGGGAGGGGAAGGGGATCAATGACAGTGGGGAGACGAAGGAAGAGGCGTTGAGGTGGCGTCGGTGCAGCAAGGTAGGGGATGGGCGGTGCAGCAAGGGAGGGGATGGGCGACAACTTTGGCAGAAACTGGAGGTGGAGATGGTGCGTCGTCGGCGGTGCGGCATCACCGGCGTAGTGTGAGAGGGGAGGCAGTGTAGGGGAGCCAGAGCTGGTGCAGCAAGGGAGGGGACAAGCGGTTATAGGGCTACGGGGGGTCGGGGGTAGGGTTCGGGTTTGGGATTGGGGGGCATATAATTTTTTCTGATAAGTATTGTGACTGCGAATGGTGGTCGCCCATTTAAGGGGTCTCCAAAACCCCAATTTCTAGTAGCCGTTATAAGATAATATCCATTTTAATTGATCTTGGGGGATAGTTTGATAAAAATGGTTATGATAAAAGTTTTACTTTATAGAGTTATAAACATTATATTTATACTATATGGTATCCATAACAAAATGGAATGTTCTATTATAATTATTTTTGAGATATTTATTTATTATATTTTATATTGATGTAACATTATAATATTGTGAACTTAATCAGCATGTATCACATTCATAAATGTTAAGGGGAAGACGGACCTGTTGAATGAATAATGTCATACTATTTCACTCCTATAATTGTTTATGATATAGGAGAAAATTTATAATTTTATGGTTGTCAGTAGTAAAATAAAATTAGATGTTTACAATTTTAACTTTAAAGGTTGAGTGTCTGTGAAAAAATTTACACTTTTTTTACTTACTATATTTTTTTCTTTTAATTACCAAGTTACAGAACTATGACATTTAATTCACTATATTTTTTAATTCGATGAAATAATTTAATTTTTATATTAAATGATTATTTAAAATGTGTATTTTATTATGTTGGTGTTTTTTGATATTGAATAAACTAATATTGGGATGAATTTTTTTGTTCAATGTGGTCCCCTATTAAACCTCATTTATTGACATAACCTCTAGGTGAAACCCCTTATCCCTACCTCTATCTTGTTTAGTGAATGATTTATGATTCTATTAGATTCACTCAGTCATTGATTAGGTTGATAGATAAGTTGACATTATATGAAGTTATGTCTATCCATAGATTCTTAATGGTTGGATTAATCTATATTCATTATAACTAAATCACTTACCTCCACATGTCTCTATATTTATTGATTATTTTAATTATTCTTAGTCATTTATTTTGATCCTCTATGTCATTTTTCCAGAATATGTTCACCTACCTTGTATGATATAACCAAGGGAAAACCCTCATCATTATACAAGGGATGTTCGGTTCTCGAGTGACTATTTAGTAAGGATTATTAATTCTTACAATTTTTGTGAGAAATCTATTTTTGCTAATATTATAAGTGGTTGGGAGAGTCCTAGTCACTTACTCCTTAGTTAACCAAATAGAAAGTCATGATAATGAAAATCTAAGAGAAAAATGTGAGAAGTTGTAGTAGTTCCTTGTACAAGTTATTACTATATGCTGTGATTTTACTTTTACTACATTATCAACCATGTATAAATTTAATGGTCATTTTTTAATTGATTCATTGATATTTTTTTCTAGTCATTTAATGTCCTTAAAAGTTTATCGAATTAAAAATAGTGTTTTTTTATTTTTATAGGATTTCTCTTTTTATATCAGGATTTTTTACTAAATATGTTTATTTTAGTTTTCTACAAAAAATATTTAAATTTCTATTGAAGTGAATCATATCACGCTATTAATTGTGTTTTATCATTATCGTATTGGATATTTTTTTGTAAAATGAAATGTTCTATTATTCTTAGTATTTAGATATGTATATTAGGCATTTAGTTCCTATGGGTTTTATTTTTTGTTAGAATAATCATATATTGTGTTTTGAATATGAAAATAAACTGAAATCAGGGTTCTACATAGTGTTATTTTCACTGTTTTAATGTATATTTTCATTGATAAAATCATTTTTCCCTTCTGGTTTATTTTAATTTTTATTTAATATGCTATATTTATTAATTTTCTGTAATAAAAATATCCATCCAAAATATTAAATACATTTTTTATATTACGGTTTTATGAAGCAACATTAAATTCAGACACCTCAATTGGTTTTTTCATGTGTATATTCTACCATGAATAGTGACATCACCAAAATTAATTATCTTCTACAACACAGAAATCCATCTTAAAATATCTGTAATTTTTATCACATTGATAATTGTCCTTCCATTGTAGAATATCTTAGTATTTTTTCTTTCCACTTACCCTATTATTGTGTCCATTGATTAAATTCCTTAGATTACATTTTTTACACCTAATTCTCATTCCTAAAATTTAAAAAATTTATAAAACCATTAAAAAAATATTTCCATTTTTTTCATTCAACTGAAAAGTGATTTTTTTGAAAAAATCATCTTTTGATGCTGGAAACTTGATCCTAAAATATCCAACTTATAATAGTGAATATAATTCCCTCAAATGTTTATTGTTTAATGGAGGTTTGGAAATATAGTATTTTATTTATAGGATATAAATATAATTCTAATTATATTTATTATTGTATAAGTTAAAACTTCACATTTATTATTATCTCTCATAATTTTAATATATTTTCTATAAACTTTAATGATAGACTCCATGATAGGGATCTATATAGTAGATTTCTCCCTCATGTCCTATGTAAACCTATAACATGGAATAAATCCCATAATTTTATAGTTACTATCATTACTAATGACACCTCTCATTTTTGTAATATTATTTCTATGATGGTTATTTTTTACATTAAGAGAAATATCAGTGACTCTTAATATAAATTCTTTTGTTTATTCTATCATAAATTTTTATTTCTTATCTTTATTTTAAAAGGTGGATAATCCTTTAATCCCATGTGGTAAGTAAAAGTTCATTTTATTATTTTCGAGTTGAAATAATTTATTCAACTCTTACTTTTGGAAATCATAGTACAAAAATTTAAATTTTCTATTAATAATAATTATTTTTTTATGTATAAATATTTGCATAAAGTTCTAACGATTTTATTTTTCAGTTTCACCTGTGAAGGAAATCATTTTTAGAGCACATTAATTAATAAATTACATCAGATGAATACTTAGAAAATATATTATAAGGGTAATTATCAAGTTATCAGATGGATGCTAATGAATTCAATAGAGATAGGCTTAGTATATTAACCATACGAAGAATTATAAATGTTCATCTAATATATACTTACAAAGTCTATCGAATGGACACTTACAATGTATACTAGACAGAAAAAAAGAATATTCTACTAGAATGAAACTTACAATGTTTACCATGTCTAGATTTATTTTTCATACTAGGAAAATCAACTTACAATGAATTTTATTGGTTCTATACAAGAAAATCATTTGAAAATGTTTTGTTATGATGAGCTAATCAAGGGAAGAAGATGTTTTTTCATTTCCAATAAAATTTATAATGAGAAACGTGGTAAATTTACATTAATATTTAATATTCCAATGCAAATAAATAGGACAGAATGCTTGAGTTAAATAATCTATTGACTTTATGCGGTCTAATTTTTTTATGTTTTTCAACATATTTTTATTGAGTTCACTTCATGTTGTAATTGTATGAGATATTTTTTGAGAATGATTGTGTGAGAATATCATTGTAAATGCCCCAAATTTTCCAATTATAACAGTCATCTGTCAAATATTTAGATTTAGGGCTCTTAAGGAAAAGTTGAAATAAATTTTTCCAATCATGTATATTGAGTGACCTCAGGGATAGAGAGACCCAGTTGTGTATGGTCAGGTGGGCTGTGTGAATCTAAGGATTTTAGTACATACCTTATAATAGTTTAAAAGTCCTAGATACCTAATTTTAGGGTTATTTATGACCTTATAAGAATTAGTGAATGTGAAGTCCTCAATTAGTGGAGGTTCTATAAGTTTGGTTATATTATTTTACAAAATTTAATTATACTCTGATATTCTTGTTTTTTAAATTTTAATATTTATACAATTAATATTATTCAATGTTTATATATCATATTATTAATTTACTATAATAGTTAAAATATATTTTTGAATAAATTTTCTTAGGATTAAAATAATTATATACAAGTTTTAAGGAAGTCGAAAGTTGAAATTTTTCATAATCTAAAATCCACCCCCTATGGTAGAATTTTCTATAATTTTAGGAACCTATATATGGTGTCAGAGTAATCCATTATATATATTAATTTACACAGACTATGATGGTGGACAACTTTATTCCTTTTGAAGGAATATGTTTCAATTGGAAATTTAGACAATATGAATCTTATAATATAGTAAATATTGAATGGTGTTGATTATGAATATTAGAGAGATAATATAAAGACATTTTTTACTAACACTGGTGATTATAATTTAATTATTACGAATGGTAACAGTAATATTTCTGATAAGGAAGTGAGAGATTTCACTATAAAATAAAAGACATAATATAAAATGAATTATAGTGCATGGAATACTTTTTTATGTTCAGTTAAAGGTAATATCCAGAATTATATATCTTCTAGTGATATAGATAACAATATATATAAGAATATTTATGTAACGCATTTTAAAAAATTCTAATTTTTTGGAAACTATAAGAGCTATATTTGATATAGATTTTCAATATTTTGATATTCTACTGGGTAAAATATTTGCACATATGCATCAATGGTTTATGACTATTGTGAATCGTTTATAATCTCTTGGACAGATAGAGTTGATAGATGAACAACTTATTGAAAATATTTCTAATAGTATTCTCTAAGAGGCAGAATCTAAAATGGTTGTAATATATGGTATGAATAATCTAACAAAGCCTATTTAGAATTATTAAATTCTATATCTTATGAAATATGAGAGTAGACAAAAAATAATATTTGAGAAGAATAGAAAACTAATTGTGTTTATTTTTCTTCTACTTTTGGAACATTTGTGGCTAATAAATTTATGGCATGTTAAATTATTTCAAAATATTATAAATAAAGAAGAAATTTAATGTTAAATTAATATTTACTTCTCCATAGGAATGTAAAATTGATTTTCTTAGTTTGTGAAGATAATTTATAACATATTTTTCAAGAAATATTTTCATTATAAGTATCATAAGAATCAAAATGATATAGGGGAGTAGAAATATAGTTATAAAATAATCTGTTATAAGTGTAAGAATATATAGAATATTATACCTAACTACCTAGGGTGGAAGATAAATGAGAAAATTACGATAATTATTGTAATTGGAAATGTAAAAAAACATGGAGGTACTAAGATACATGGTGTGATGACGGAGGAGTCGCTTCGATATAAATTTCTTCGAATGGATGTAGTGATAATACAAGGGTTATTTATTTTTATGAAAATGTTTTGAAGATAAAGTAGTGTTACATAGATAATTTATCATTTTAATCTCTTATGAACATAACATTAAATAGAAATTACCCTAATACTTTTAGTGAGGAATTTAGATTTACTTATTGGAAGAATTAAAATGATACGACGGTAAAATAAGAGAAACATTTACCATATTTTAATGAAATGATACTATATGATACTTCTCTTAATAAAAATTATTTCAATATTATTCATTACTATGATTATGATAATTCACAAGTTACAATATAAAATGCTATAATTTCTAATATTAATACCATGGTTTCTATACATTTTTCAGAGTTAGATAAGAAATATAATTCAATCTCAACAAGTGATGATAATATTTTATTAGAACTTAATTCTGACGAAATATTCTAAAAAACATCTATGAAATGTTATTGTTGGATGGAAAATTTTGATAATCTTTATAATTATTTTAGATGATACAAAACAACTTCTGGAAAAGTTTATTCTTCTTTAGAACCACACTTTAAATCAAAAAAATTCCTAAAATGGTACTATTTGATATGAAATTTTAAAGATGATGAAATTGAAAAATATAGTTCTTTAAATCCTGAAAAATAATTCAATTTTTATAAATCTTATATATCTAATGAATTTAATGTTTTACAGCATAAGATAGTTGGACAGATGTGGGTTCCAGGATTTTTGTTTTCTACATATTTTGGATCCATGCATGTTTGGGTACAAAAAAGATAACATTTATTATTTTAGGAAGAATGATTGATTAAATATTGTTGGAACATATTTTTCTTGGATATTTTATGTTCATGGAATACAACAGGAATCCAAAAACATCTAGAAAATTCCAAAAATGAAAGGTATAAAATGTTTTTAGTGATAATGCTTGAGGAAAAATATTTAAAATTAATTATGTTTATATTCATAGTAAAGAAGTATTTTTTAATATGATATATGTTATAGGAATTAATAAAAATATCAAAAATATAATTCAATTATGGGATAAATGTTACCGTTTTAACCTTAATAATGAAAAATGTAATGTTAACATATTAGAAGAAAATATCTATTTTTCCTATGTTAAATTGAATATAAATCTTGGTTGTGGTATCAAAGGCTTGGAAACTATATTGTTATAATGTTTTAAAAACATTTTATTAATTTATTTATAAGAGATATACTAGATTAAAGTATTAAATATTCTAAATTTGTAAACCTTTTCAATATCATAAGTTACATTAGACAATATTTAAATATTTTAGTGAAATGTCATCTTATGAAAAATTACATTTAATATGTATGGATTTATTTGGTCCAATAGGAACTGTTTATAGAAAATACCATGTGTATTTCTTGTTTGATGATTACACTAGATACACCGTGTTCTATTTTCGGTCAAAAGTGGCTGGAGTGCTTTTTTAGTTTAACATTTTTCTATCCCATGTGATAAAATAGAAAAAAATAAATTTGGTTTTTGTTCATAATGATAATAATACTATGTTTAAAAAACTATTTTTAAACATAATGTGTTAAAAAGGAACTTCATACAACTTCTTAGCTCTTATAACTTCCCAATAAAATGTAATAGTTGAATGAGTAAATAAGATTATTTGAGGTATTACTAGAACCTGGTCTAGTAAATTAAAAATTTCAAAAAAAAAATGTGTTGAATATGTTATTACCTATTATTGTACTATAAATTTTCCATTACATTATCCTTTTCTAAAAAACACATTATGTTTTGTGAACATTAAGGAATTAAAATTCTCTTACTTTATTTTTTTTGATAAAAAGTTCTCATTTTGAATACTATAGATAATTTTAAAAAATATGATCTAATATTTAATGAGAGAATATTTCTTTTCTATTATACAATGACTAAGTAATTATTGTTCTTACTAAATAAAAAAACCTAGTTATGAAAATGGTCCATGTTATGTTTGATGAAACTGATGCTTTTGGTTTTGAACATCCAAAAGATTTTATTGATGATGATTTTTAAAAAAAATTATCAAACTATTTTGGAAAGTTAATCAATTATTAGATTAATAGAAGAATAAATTTTATAATTTGTACCTTTATATGATGTTTAACATGTTTTATATATTAAAAATTTTACTTATCCAATATATCTATCAATCTTTAGTAATCATCACATAGATAATATCATTGAATATGTATATTAACAAGTAAAAAATAATAGTTCCTAATGGAATGAATTTGAACCCTTTTCGTTATTATCTTGATTTAAAACTGAAACACCAGATGAGGATTCAGCTAATAAAGATTGGATTTATTCCATGAAGGATGAACATAATGATTTTGATAGAAAATATATTCGGACAGTTGTTGAATGATCTAAATATATTTCTTAATATTGTAAAATTAGTTTTCAGAAAAAAAAATGTGGTGAAAATGGAATAATTATAAGAAATAAAATAAGTATTTTTTAAGGGTTATAATATGATTAAATTTTATGGATTATGAGGAAACCTTTTCACAAGAAGTTATACTCAAATGTATTCATATAACTCTATTATTTATAATATATTTAAATTTTATTCTTCCTAAAATATATATAATGTTTTCTTTTTTGAACATATATGTACACAATTACATTTATTTTGAACAGTCGCTTGTTAGTAAAGATATAAAATTACCAGAACATGTTTTATAAATTAACTAAGGAACTTTATGGAATTAAATAAGATCAGTGAGTTTTTTTTATAGGCATTATATATCTTTAGATCAAAATAAATTTATTAATAGTTCTGCTACAACAAATATTCTTTCAAAAAAGATATTTAATTATACCATAATTAATTAAATTTTTTCAATGACATTAATTTTTCTCCAACTATAAAATTACTGTAACGCCATGACCCCAGTTACCCAGAGTCGGTGAATTATTACATAACATTGGAATGATCACAAGAAAGATCAAGTCTCGAAATATCGATTAGTTTAGTAGGCTTGGAATAACTAGATACATTAATAAAGTTTACATTACATCATAGAATGAAAACTACAACAATATAGTCTCCATAGTCCACACTCTTATCCCCTCATAGTATCCCTACAGGTCATTCATAAATTACTTCTTCACATCCTGGGAAAAATAAAATATAGGAAAGGGGTGAGCTCAAATGCCCAGTAAGGATAACAATATAGCGGAAACTTTCATAAATAAAAATAAACATTTAAGGTAATGTATAACTAAAACAAAAGCCTTTTGAACTTGAACTTAAACATAGTATGGGAAAAAATGAAATAATGATCTTTACTTATTCACATAGATATTCTACTAATCGAATATTCATATGCAATATCAATAAACACTTTCATAATGATGGAATGCATAATGCCAGACTATCATAACCACATAGCAAAGGCCTCGTTCCAAGACTAAAAATAAGATTTTGTCAAGGCCTTATGCCAAGACACTAGTTTGCCTCATTATACCTACTGATGCATCTAGGAGCTGTAGCGGGCTCCACCCGTCACATATTAAGTCCAATTCATTCCACATATGAAGAAGTTTAAACATAACATAAACATTCATATTAAAACTAGCATACTAAATGTCAATAATTTCTCCATAAACCATGAATGGTATAAGAATAACACATCCACAGTTAAACAAATCACAAAACCATCAATACAATATGGATGTTTTGAATCATAATAAATCAAGTTCAAATAAGCTTAAAATCCATCAAAGGATGTTGACCTAGATGAAATCAAAACTATTTGAGAAATATCCCTTTTTTTGAAATCATTTAAAAGTCACATAATTATAATATAAAACATTTACTTTGAAAATTTTCTTATAAGCTTGTAAGGGAATCTTCAACGATTTTATAATGGCAGAAAATAGCCTCACCTGCCGCAGAAGTTAAAAAAACATTCTTACCTTAATTATGTCGAAAAGGTTAAAAAGCACATTGTTTGGAAAACGACAGAAAGATTCATTTATAAACCTCTTATAAAAAGTCAAACAAGGGTATGCATGACTTTAACCCATATTCCTGTAAATAGTAAAAATGTTTTTAAATACATTTTTATGAAACATGGATGTGGATGATAAAGAGATCCCAGTAGATTATTACGTATAAACAACCTCGGATAATGAAAAGATTGAGAAATAAACACTTACCTTGTACTTTTCCTTGGTTGGGGTTGGTTAAACTAATGTATAATGGTGAAATAATTTTTATTAAATTACACAAGAATCATATAAATAAATATGATATCATATATGAATTTTTAACATTGCTTTGTTAATAATATCATAGTATTATCGTCATTTCGGGTGTTAACTTACTCATTTTATTTTATATGTTTTGTTACGTAAGAAATGTTTTTCATGGATAGGTTATATATTATTCATATCCAGAATTATATCAAGTCCTTAAAAATTATTTTTAAATCATCAAATGATAATTATATTTGAATGGATATGATGGAGAATGAATCTCATCGCGTTCGTGGAGACGGTAGTCCGTACGTACGCACGAGCAACAATATCATTATTTTGATATTAAAATAATATATAATTGGATATTATATCATATATAAAGAATCATTATCATGTTATATTTATTATTTACATGAATTAAAAATCATTATTAAACCCATCCAAATAATAATGTTTTGAATAACAATTACACCATGACGTGGAGACGGTAAGCCGTACGTACGCACGTATGGTGACATGTCATCCAAAAGATGGATAGAATACTGAAATATGGTTGTACCATGTTTATAATATCATCAGAGTATTTATAATATTCTGGAGTTATTATTTTATAACGGTAATAACAAATAAAGAAGAAGTGGATGAAGAAAGGAACTTGAAAAAGGGTGGTGAAATCATTACCTCTTCTTCGGGTTCTTCCTTTTGATTTGATCAAAATGACTCCTTAGTTTGGCTTTATGACTAAAGGAAGGCCTCTAGGATTAAGTGAGGTAAGTTGAGAGAGTATTTGGGAAGGGGTTGGCCGAACCAAAAGGCTTTGAAGGTGTGAATTAATGAGAAGGGGGGGTGCCCTTTTATAAGAGGGGTGAGGGGCACCTTTGGAAAAGCTAGAAATATTATTTTATAATAAATTAATATTCGGTTTATAATGGCTCCAAAGTGGATTATTTAATGTAAAAGGTTGGTAGAGGTCTAAATCCACTCAACCAATAGGATTTAGACAGGTTTGGGTTACTATATTAAACTTATCTTTAAGTATTAACTTTTAGTTAATTAGTTTCACTTTTATAATGTCTCTTTGTATTTTTGTATTATATGGTTAATAAACATACTATATACATTCAATAGACCCCCAAGTGGTCCATTAATGATACACATATCATGATATAAGTCTCTCGGACTAACCTTAGATTTTTAAGAATTTAATATCAATTAATAATATAATATATTTTTTAGAAACACTTTTATGTCAATTTTGACACTATTTGGAAAATTTATTTTTTGTGAAAATCATAACAGAATGATTACTTGGAAAAAAGTCAATTAAATAAATCCTAATAAGTAATATTATCCTAAAAAATTAGTTTAATTCATTAAAAGTCTCGAATTAATTTTTTTGGGTATTTATAATATCAATTATTTTAATTTTTCACTATTATGGTAATGACTTCATCATCATTGTGACATACATAAATTAAATTAGTTTATCTCTAAAAATTATAAATAAAATACCATTATGTAGGAAATATGTTTTTCTTTCTAATTAATATTTATAGTCTAAAATCCAACATATATAACCTTTTGTAAAAATTTTTTTCTAAAAGATATTTGCTTATGTCATTTTTGTATTTATTTTAACTTAATTAAAATAAAGTGTCCCTATCACCTACAAGTGGCTCCATGGGGTCCCCAAATCGACCCCAAGATACCCATGGTCGGACATGTATCCTCCAATAAGGTTAGGACATGTTTTAGGGTAATTTAGTATTATTATAATATTATTTATTAACCCTTATTTAATGGATTTACCCTTTAACCATGGTAAATAAAATATATACCGAAGTAATTATTCAAAATGTCTAAAAATAAAAGTTACCTATTTACACAATTTTGAAATAATGATTCCAAATATGGAATCCATTTTTTCAAATTCAAAACACATAAGTGGAAGAAATTAATTTAAAATTAATTCCCGCTGTCAAAACAAAAAGTGTGTTTTTAAGATATAATAACTATCAAAAGATTGATACTTGTTTATGTTCGGTTTAATTGTGAAATTATGTCCAATAACCAAAATTGTATTAAATGGATAAAATATATTCTAGATATACTTTAAAACCACTCAAATTCATAATTTTTCACTATTAATTATTTTTATTTAAAAAGTTGTTTTTAATTAAAATTTAGTAATTTTCACTATTCATCAAAATATTAAAGTTATCCGAAAAGTACCAAAATTTCAACTTATGCTAAATTCGATACTCCGAATCCAAAAATGAAGTCCATTTTGAGAGATAAAATTTATAAAATTTTAAAAAAGTAGGTATTACTATTCATAACGGCTAGTTTGATTGGTTGTGGTGTGTGTTAGAACTCAATGTTGCGTACAACACACGCTATTGCATTATTCAAAGAGAAGCGTACCGTAGAAGCTTGGGGTGTTACATTTTCCTCTCCTTCAAAAAAAAATTTCCTCGAAATTTCTAGAATAATACAGCATGAAAAGACTCTGGTGGTTCTTCATCATAAGTTCCTTGGGTTCCCAGGTTTCCTCTTCCATCTAATGGTTTCTCCACAAGACTTTTACCAGACGAGTCGTCTGGGTTCTCAGTACTTGTTCTCTCGTATCAAGAATCGTGACGGGCTATTCGCAATAATACAGATCGGGTTCCTATTCTAATTCCTCATAGATGAGTAAATGTGTTGGGTCAGGCATGTATTTCCTCAACAGAGATACGTGGAACACATCGTGAACTTTCGAGAGACTTGGCGACATTGCCAATCGGTAAGCTACAACCCCAATTCGTTTTAGAATTTAGAAAGTTCCGATGTACCTGGGACTTAATTTACCTTTCTTTCTGAAATGTATGAGTCCCTTCCATGGAGATACCTTCAGTAAAACATGATCACTGACTTGAAATTCCAAATCCTTTCTTCGATTATCTGCATAGCTCTTCTGCCAAATTTGAGCTGCTTTGATGTGGTTTTGGATTACCTTCACCTTTTCCATTGTTTCCTCCCCCAGTTCTAGGCCTACAAGTTTTCTTTCACCAACGTCATCCCAACAGGTTGGTGTGTGAAATCTCTTTCCGTATAATGCTTCATATGGTGCCATATGAATACTCGAATGGAAGCTATTGTTATTGGAAAATTCTACCAGAGGTAAATATTGATCCCACATACCCTGAAAGTCAAGTGAACAGGATCTCAACATGTCTTCTATGGTTTGAATAGTTTGTTCTAATTGTCCATCTGTTTGAGGGTGGTAGGCAATGCTCAAATGAAGTTCAGTATCCAAGGATTTCTGAAGACTTTTCTAGAATCTTGAAGTAAAACAGGGATCACGATCAGAAACAATCGATAGGGGTACTCCATGAAGTCTCACAACGTCATTAATATATAGTCTTTCTAGTCGTTCGGGTGGTAAATCTTCCCTTATAGCAAGAAAATGTACTGAATTGGTAAGACGATCAACAATGACCCATATTGCATCGTTCTTTATAGGAGTCTTTGGTAGCCCTATGACAAAGTCCATCATAATATTGTCCCATTTCCACTCCGGTATGGGAAGAGGTTGCATGACTCCTCCAGGCTGTTGCCTTCCAGCTTTCACTTGTTGACAAACCATACATCTTGACACAAAATCAGCAGTCTACCTCTTCATGTTGTCCCTCAAAAAATGTTCCTTCAAATCTCTATATATTTTGGTGCTCCCAGGGTGTATAAAGAAATTGGAACTATGAGCATCATCCAAAAATTCCCTTTTTAGATCAGGTTTATCGGGAACACAATGTCTCTTCCCAAATTTCAAAATTCCATCTTCATACACAAAGTCTCCCAATCTCCCATCATTCACAGCTTTAATATTCTTTTGAAATTCTTCATCATCAGTCTGAGAACTCTTAATACTTTCTAGTAAAGATGGTTTGACAACCATTTGAAAAAGAATTGATGTTTCACCTTCCCTGGTTATTCCCATGTCCATATTCACTTGATCCATGAAAATTGGATCCCTTTCAATTCTCATATTTTCCCAAACTCCATGATCTTTTCTGCTCAAAGCATATGCCACCTTGATTTCCTTCCCCGGGTGGTAGTGTATCGTGCAATCATAATCCTTGAGTAATTCAAGTAATCTCTTTTGCCTCATGTTGAGTTCTTTTTGTGAGAAAATATACTTCAAACTCTTGTGATCAGTATAAATCTCACATTTTTCACCATAGAGGTAGTGCCTCCATATCATCAAAGTAAAGATCACAGCTGCTAACTCGAGATCATGAGTAGGATAGTTTTGTTTATGAATTTTCAACTATCATGATGCATAGGAAATAACCCTATCATTCTGCACAAGGACACAACCAACTCCTTTCTTCGATAAATCACTATAAATAACGAACCCATAATTCCCCGATGGTAGAGTCAACATAGGAGCATTGACTAATCTTCTATTTAGTTCTTCGAAACATTCTTCACACTCTTTTGTCCAAACAAATTTAACCCCTTTATGTGTGAGCTTTGTTAATGTGTTAGCCAACATAGCAAAATTCTGGACAAAACTTCGATAATAACCTGCCAAACCAATAAAACAGCGTACCTCAGTTATACTCATAGGTGCTGGCCATTCTTGGATTGCCTTTGTCTTAGAAGGGTCAATAGAGATTCCATCTTTAGAGAAAATATGGCCAAGAAAATAAATCTCATGAATCCATAATTCACACTTGCTAAACTTCCCATATAATTCATGTCTTCTCAAAATCTTCAGGATAATGCGCAAGTGATTTTCATGATCTTATTATATTTTTGAGTATACCAAGATATCATCAATAAATACCACCACAAATTTATCGAGTTATTCCTTGAAAACTCTATTCATCAGATCCATGAATACAGATGGTGCATTAGACAATCCAAAAGGCATTACTGTAAACTCGTAATACCCGTAGTTGGTTCGAAATGATGTCTTCGGAATGTCTTCCTTCTTGACACACAACTGATGGTATCCAGATCGAAGGTCAATCTTTGAAAAGTATTGAGCTCCATGCAGTTGGTCAAATAAATCATCAATGCGAGGTAGGGGATACTTTTTCTTTATTGTTATAAAATTAATCTCCCTGTAGTTGATACATAACTTCATAGATCCATCTTTCTTTTTAACAAAAAGAACATGGGATCCCCATGGAGAAACACTAGGGAGAATAAATCCTTTATTACTCAATTCCTCTAGTTGTTTCTTTAGTTCAACTAATTATACAGTGGCCATTCTATAAGGGGTCTTCGATATAGGCCTTGATCGAGGAATTAAATCAATGGAAAACTCAACTTCTCATTATAGAGGATGTCCAAGTAAATCTTTCGGAAACACATCTACATATTCTTTCACAACAGGTACATCATCTATTTGAACATTCCTTTCCTCACCCACTGTAATTTTATCCTCATCTTCCCCAATAATTGAATTTAGTTGAGCTTCTAGGGGTGGATCTAGATAAGAATTAGGTGGTGACGATTCTGCTCTAAAGATAAGGTGTTCCTTATAATCATCATCAAAAATCGTAACCTCCTTATTCTTACAATAAATTTTCACATCATGGTCTGAAAGAAAATCCATGCTGAGGATTATATCAAACTCAATCATAGGTATGACGATGAGATCAGCGGAAAAAGAACATTTATGTGCTCTAATGGGGGTTGATTCAAAAAAATTTCTTGCAATGATACTTCCCTTAGGAGTTTTAACTGACAACTCCTTTGTTAAATCAAATTTGAAATATCTAATTTTCATAGAAAACTGGGAAGATATAAAACAATGCGATGATCCAGAATCAAATAATTCATTTTCTAAACTTGAGGAAACCATTAAATTACCTGCCCCCACATCTTTCGGAGCTTCTACCTCAGCAGTAGTGATAGCATAAGCTTGGCCTTGATCCCTTGGCCTTTTCTGAGGTAAGTTCCCCTGACACTTAGGAAATTAATTTGCATAATGTCCCATCTCCCTGCAATTGTAGCACTGAACATTGGTAGCTTCCTTCTTCCCTTTTCTATCACGAGCTTGGTGGCCTTTTTCACCACACATGTAACAGACACCCATTCCCTTCAAGTAAGTTCAAGGGTGTTTCTTCCCACATTTACCACAGGATGGATATTCAAACATTCCCTTCTTCCCCTTATTTCCATTCACAAATTGATCAGCAGACCTCTACTTCTCTTTCTTTGCTTTAAAGTCATAAGACTTAGAGATTTCTTTTTCTGTCTTGATAGCACATGAGACAATGTCTTCGTACGATGAGAAGGATAGTGAGAATAATGCTTCACGGAGAAATGGTTTTAACCCATCAATGAAACGATCAATATTACTTCATGGGTTGCATATATAATCTCCAGCATACCATGCTAACCATGTAAAGTTAGCCTCATACTTTACGACATTCTTATCCTCCTTTTGTCTCAGACTCAGGAATTGCCTTTCCATATCTACTCGATGGTCACGAGGAAAGTATTTTTCTAAAAACAGATCTTTGAACTCCCTCCATTACATATTTTATACTTCATCATCATCCTTCATGTTTTGAATCAATGACCACCATTGATCAGCATATCCAGTGAGGTGGTAAACTGCCATGATAACTTTTTCCCTTTCACAACATCCCAAAGCCTGAAATATTTTCTCAAGGGAACTTTTCCATTGCTCATCTATCAATGGATTTGTACTCCCATTGAACGTTGGTTCTTGTTTCCTCATGAAGAGATCTAACATTGATCCTCAAAGCTATAGATCAGGGTGCTCCATATGGGTAAGGTTATTATTCATGACCTGAGTGAGTTGTCCCAGTATGGTGATTAGCTGATCGGCACCAGTTGCATCACCAATGTAACTATAATTATCTTGAGCAGGAAGGAAATCCCTACATGGAGTGTGTGCATTGATACGGCTTCCATTTCTGCCACTAGGCGCCATTTCTAAACAATGGCATAAACTAGATCATTTTATGAATCAAAATATATAATTTCATACTTATAAAACACTTAATATAAATTGAACTATTTATGGATATAATCCATAATCATAAAAAAATTTCTTTGAGAAAGTATATACTCATAAACCCTTCATAGTGATTTGTAAAGAAAATGAGAGTTATCCTAAGAATATCCCCCGGGAGTGTCGTAACCAAGAGTGCAGCAAGGCCCATTGTCGTGCACCAGTTCCCATTCGAGTCTAGCTCAAAGCGGTGTTTTCGGGTTTTACCCCTAGGTACATCTTTGCCAGAGCCGCCTCTACCTGCTCGTATCTAGACAGTGATTTATTTCTCAGAAAACTCACAAAATCTCTACAATACCAAAATTCTAGGAAGTTCTTCTATACTAATCCTCAAAGTCCATCTTAGGTCGATGTGTTCTAATCATAGTTTATCTAAATCTACCTTCCAAGGTTTGTACTGAAATTTCTCTGATACCAACTGTAATGCCCCGACCCTAGTTACCCAGAGTCTGTGCATTATTAAATAACATTGGAATGATCACAAGAAAGATCAAGTCTTGAAAGACCGATTATTTTAGTAGCCTTGTAATAACTAAATACATTAATAAGGTTTAAATTACATCATAAAATGAAAACTACAACAATATAGTCTCCATAGTCTACACTCTTATCCCCTCATACTATACCTGTAGGACATTCATAAATTACTTCTTCACATCTTGGGAAAAATAAAACATAGAAAAGTGGTGAGCTCAAATGCCCAGTAAGGATAACAATATAGAGGAAACTTTCATAAATAAGAATAAACATTTAAGGCAATGTATAACTAAAACAAAATCCTTTAAAACATGAACTTCAACATAGTATAGAAAAAAAAATAAAATGAAATAATGCCATTTACTTATTCACATGGATATTCTACTAATCAAATATTCACATGAAATATAAATAACCACTTTCATAATGATGGAATGCATAATGCAAGACTATCATAACCACATAGCCAAGGCCTCATGCTAAGACTACAAATAAAATTTTTTCAAGGCCTTGTTCCAAGACACTAGTTTGTCTCATGAGACCTACCGATGCATCGAGGATCTATAGCAGGCTCCACCCATCACATATTAAGTCTAATGCATTCATCATATGAACAAGTTTAAACATAACATAAACATTCGTTTTAAAACTAGAATACAAAATGTCAACACCTTCTCCATAAACCATGAATGGTATAAGAATAACACATCCACAGCCAAACAAATCACAATACCTTCAATACAATATGGAAGTTTTTTATAATAATAAATCAACTTCAAAAAAGCTTAAAATCCATCAAAGGATGTTGACATAGATGAAATCAAAACTATTTGAGAGAAATATCCCTTTTTTGAAATCATTTAAAAGTCAAATAATTAGAAAATAAAACATTTAATTTGAAATTTTTTTATAATCTTGTAAGGGAAGCTTCGACGATTTTATAATGGCGGAAAATAGCCGCACCCGCCGTATAAGTTAAAAAAACATTCTTACCTTAATTCTGTCGAAAAGGTTAAAAAGCACATTGTTTGGAAAACAACAGAAAGATTACTTTATAAACCTCTTATAAAAATTTAAACAAGGGTATAAATTACTTTAACCCATATTCTTGTAAATAGTAAAAATGTTTTGAAATACATTTTTAAGAAACATGGATGTGGATGATAAAGAGATCCCAGTAGATTATTATGTATAAACAACCTCGGATAATGAAGAGATTGCAAAATAAAACCATACCTTGTACTTTTCCTTGGTCGGGGTAGGTTAAACTTCTGTATAATGGTGAAATAATTGTTATTAAATTATACAATAACCATATATATTAATATGATATCATATATGATCTTTTAACATTGCTTTGTTAATAATATCTTAGTATTATCGTCATTTCGGGTGTTAACTTACTCATTTTCTTTTATATGTTTTGTTACGTAAGCCATGTTTTTCATGGATAGGTTTTATCTTATTAATATCTAGAATGATATCAAGTCCTTAAAAAAAAAATTTAAATCATAAAATGATAATTATACTTGAATGGATGCGATGGATAATGAATCTCATCGCGTTCGTGGAGACGGTAGTCCGTACGTATGCACGAGCGACTATATCATTCTTTTGATATTAAAATAATATATAATTGGATGGTATATCATATATATAGAATAATTATCATGTTATATTTCTTATTTACATGAATTAAAAATCATTATTATACCCATCCAAATAATAATGTTTTGAATAACAATTACACCACAACGTGGAGATGGTAAGCCGTAAGTACACACGTATGGTGACATGTCATTCAAAGGATGGATAGAATACTGAAATATGGTTGTACCATTTTTATAATAGAAAAAAGTTATATATAATATACTGGATTTATTATTTTAGAATGGTAATAACAAAGAAAGAAGAAGTGGAAGAAGAAAGGAACTTGAAAAAGGGTGGTGAAATCATTACATCTTCTTCGGGTTCTTCCTTTTGATTTGATCAAAAGGACTCCTTAGGTTGGCTTTATGACTAAATTAAGGCCTCTAGGATTAGGTGAGGGACGTTGAAATAGTATTTTTGAAGGGTTTGGCCGAACCAAAAAGATTTGAAAGTGTGAATTATTGAGAAGGTGGAGTGCCCTTTTATAAGAGGGGTGAGGGGCACCTTTGGAAAAGCTAAAAATATTATTTTATAATAAATTCATATTCGGTTTCTAATGGCTCCAAAGTGGATTATTTAAAGTTTAAGGTTGTTATAGGTCGAAAACCACTCAACCAATAGGATTCAGACAGGTTTGGGTTACTATATTATCCTTATCTTTAAGTATTATCTCTTAGTTATTTAGTTTCACTTTTACAATGTCTCTTTGTATTTTTATATTATATGGTTAATAAACCTACTATATACATCCAAGAGACCCCCAAGTGGTCCATTAATGATACAACTATCATTATATAAGTGTATTGGCCGAACCATAGATTTTTAATAATTGAATATCAATTAATAATATAATATTTGTTTTAGAAACTCTTTTATGTCAATTTTGACACTATTTGGGAAATAGATTTTTGTGAAACTCATAACAGAATGATTACTTCTAAAAAATTCAATTAAATAAATCCTAATATGTAATATTATCCTATAAAATTAGTGAAATTCATTAAAAGGTTCAAATTATATTTATTTGGGTATTTATAATATCAATTAATTTAATTTTTCACTATAATGGTAATTACTGCATCATCATTGTGTCATAAATAAATTAACGTATTTAATGTTAAAAAATTATAAATAAACTACCATTTTTTAGGAAAGCTTTCTATCTTTCTAATGAATATTTATATTCGAATATCCAACATATTTAACCCTTTGTAAAAATTGTTTTTCTAAAAGATATATGCTTATGTCATTTTCGTATTTATTTTAACTTAATTAAAATAAAGTGTCCCTATCACCTACAACTGGCTCCATGGGGTCCCAAAATCGACCCAAAAATGTCCATGGTTGGACATGTATCCATCAATAAGGTTAGGACACGTTTTATGGTAATTTAGTATTATTATAATATTATTTTTTAACCCTTATTTACCTGATTTACCCTTTAACCGTGGTAAATAAAATATTTACCGAAGTAATTATTCAAAATGTTTAAAAATAAAAGTTACCTATTTTCAAAATTTGGACATCATGATTCCAAATATGGAATCCATTTTTCTAAATTCAAAACACAGAAGTGGTAGAAATTAATTTAATATTAATTCCCGTTGTCAAAACAAAAAAGCGTGTTTTTAAGATATAATAACTATCAAAATATTGATACTTGTTTATGTTCGGTTTAATTGTGAAATTATTTCCAATGACCAAAATTGTATTAAATGGTAAAAATATATTCTAAATATTATATAAAACCACTCAAATTCATAATTTATCACTATTAATTATTTTTATTAAAAAAGTTGTTTTTATTTAAAATTTAGTAATTTTCACAATTCATCAAAATATTAAAGTTATCCGAAATGTACCAAAATTTCACCTTAGGATAAATTAGATACTTTGAATCCAAAAATGAAGTCCATTTTGAGAGATAAAATTTATAAAATTTTAAAAATTATGTATTACTATTCATAACGGCTAGTTTGATTGGTTGTGGTGTGTGTTAGAACTCGATGTTGCGTACAACACACGCTGTTGCGTTATTCAAAGAGAAGCGTACCGTAGAAGGTTTGGGTGTTACAATTACTATCTGGTTCTTTTTTAGAACATATGAAATATAATTCTTATATGATAATGAGGGGAGAATTATATTTTTCCATGGTTTTCAAACTTATAAAAAATATGGAGGAACATTTTTAACTCAATAGTAGTATAAACAATACTTTCAAAAATGATTTATTATTAAAAATGTTAAAAGTATAATTACTCCAATCAGAAAAACAAGTCCCTTGAACTTTATTAATCTAAGAAAAACATTGATCCAAAAACTATTTAGAGGTATAATGAGATGTTTTATATATATTATGGATAGTTGAATAGATTTACTTGTTTGTATATTTTTATGATATTTTAAGAAAATATGAAATAATCCCATCTTAATTCTTTAGAAATAATTTTTCATTTCTTTAATGGATCCTTCAATCTTAGAATATGTTACTCTTCTAAAACAAATTTTTTTATCTAAAAATTAGTGCAAATTCTTCCTTTGGTGGATAAAAAATTTATAGAAAATTTTCATTTGTAAATTCGCATTTATTATGAGAAAATTTAGTTTTATGTCTATGTGAGTATAAATATTCGATAAAACATTCCTATACAAAAAATATATATGTAGAATTTTTAATTTTGTATTATTAATTGTTGTGAATGAAACATGAACTCGCTTATTATTGCATGATATTTTAAAAAAATACTATTTTTTTATAGCACATGTTTCATATGTTTTCCTAAGAACCCAACACATCACCGATGAGAAATGAACATAGACATAATAAATGATATCCTTTGGGATCACACACAAAAAATGATATATTGTTATCCAATTAATCTAAATTGAACACCATCGTGAATTTTTTTACAAATAAATATTCAATATAATTGATTTGATTATATTAAAAAGAAAATTGTAATAATCAATATAAAATTATTTCTCATGTAAATTATAATTATATATATCATTATAGTGTAAACTCTTCAATAAGGATAAATGCATTTTTTAATTTATTATATTTTTTTGTTTTATTATTATTTTTTTGTTTTATTATTATTTTTGATCACTTTTTAAAATAAGAGACATGTGTTTTATTTTTAAATATAAGCATTAATTTCTTTCAAATTTTGGTTTTTCCAAATTTTAATTACAATATCCTTATTTCTTTGAATTTTTTATAGCCATGTAAGAAAATCACTAAATAAACCTTGATATGAATGGAAAATCATATTCTCTTTATAAGGTATACTTTCTATTATTCTTATAACATTAATTAGTTGATTGTAATAAATATTTATTAAAAAAATTGAATTTCCATTAGAATATTTTTTTTATTAACTCAAACATTCTAACATACCTTATTTAAAAAATAAAAAATAAATACATATAATTATTAAACTACATTTGGTTCATCATATTATAAGATCTAATCTTAACTATTAGTTATTATAGAATTCGAATAGATTACCATTTTTTCTATTTATAGTGGCAGTTTCTTGACATTATTTCCATACGAACTATTCAATAGAAGATATAAAAATTCTTGTATTTTTCATGTATGCTTTGAAATATATCTATTGATAGTTTTAGAGATGGGAACTGATAAAGTGAGATAGTCCAAGGCCCAATGTTCATGGTTTTTATATTTAACAATTATTAAATATATTAACATCATGATGAATAATTTTTCTTAAAAAGTGGAATAAATCATAAATAGAGTCTCTGATCAAAACTCTGAGACTATAATTGTGTTTATAATTCTTTATTTACACTAGAAAAAACATATTATTTAACTGTATCAGGTGATTGTGAAAAGGATGTCCCATGCATAAATAATAAATTTATTAGTTATTTAATTAATTTTATTTTAGATGCCACAACGACTTAATAAAACATTATATAATCCCTATTATCCCTAATATTCACGATTATACTCATAACCTAAGAATTTCATAGAGTAATTGGTAGGGAATCATCCATGGAAAAACATCTACGGATAGTGATTTGGTGATCTATGTGTGATGAAAAATCAAGGATATCCCCAAAAAATGATGGGAATTCGTTCATCATCAGTTTTCAATCCATATCATGGTATTATGTTTGTATTATATGGATATATCACTATATTAATATCATATTATAGACATGAAGAAATCAAGAAATATATTTATTCATGGATCAACCATATTATATGTATGAGATTTTTATGGTACTAATTTTGGGATTTCATTTATTGTTTGATTTTAATATCATCATTCATCAATCTAATATAAATGTATGGAGGCTGATATGAACATAGATTAAGTTACATTCCTCGTGTTTTTGTTTCCTTCATCTATTCTATTATTCTTCATTTGTTCTTCATAGTCATTCATTTTTTCCGATAGTTCAACAAATAAGATGTATTCAATTGCATTTTACCCATTTTTTGGCCAAATGGATTGATACCACATATTCGGTATCATATTAATGACTTGATCCAGATAAAATGATGGATATGTTCTTAGATATAGTTCTTCATTCATTTTGTAACATTCTATGATAAGATACGTGCCAAATGGTGTCCCTTGAGAATCTGATGACCAGATGTTGGCGAGCTATAATGGTAAGGATTATCCAGACCAGATCGTTATTATTGTAATGATTAATGGTTTGAATTTTGTTTGGAAGAGTATATTATGGAATGTTAAGAAAATAATTAGTTTCTTGAAAGATACTGATATACATGGTGTGTGATCCTAAAATACACCCCGTGTGGCGCCTTTGTAGTTGTTCTGGATTTTTTGATAAAAAGAATAGTGCCACACATTGTGTGACACATGTAACATGCTGAGTGACCCTTACCTAGAATCTTGAAATTAATGTCAAATAATGCATGGACTTATATATTTCCATCTATATAGAATAACTAGAGTACATGGGCTGAGCCACATACTCATAGATAGATAGGTTCATGGACATGGTCTGGTACACAAACACTACAATGTGTACATGGGAATGGACATTATCATGCATTATCATACATTGGATGACCCAATGCATCTAAAAATTCCATTTACTACATCAAAGATGATGCTGATACGTTGTTCTCCTTATTGTTGACTAGTTTTGTTAAGTGTGTGTTCCCTTGATTCATACATATTTCAGTATAATATGGTATTACATAATGAACAAAGTACTGTGATCCTCTTTTAGGGATTATTTTTTATTGGTTTTTAGGAATATCTATAAGAGTTTGGGATGAGATACTTTACCAAATTTTCCCATATATAAGGATATCAGATTCAGTGTTTCCAATTATATACTAGAATCAATCCAATAATTAGAAGGTTCATCTATATTGGGTTTTTCTATATTACCCTAGGTCCCTAAGTATGATCCCCATAAATGAATCGATCTTTTCATAAATCTGTTGTGTACTTTCATAAAGATAGACTTGATGAGCACAACATCTCAGAATGAGACCATTAGTACTACATGGATCGCGGTGTGAGTTCCCTTGGTCGAGTTTTGTTATGAACTCTCGAGTAGAATTTCAAGATCGAAATACGGTTAGGAACTAACCATGTGACTTAGTATCAAATATGATTATATATGGATTTTATATTGTATATATCATATTAGGATTGGAATATCCTAGGGTGAGGTGAATATTTGTCATGAAATACTCTTAGTGATTCATGGGATTCCTACGAGTTATTGCCATACTAACTATATCATGGGAACTTCCCACACATGGAATGTATTATATAGATGACTGGTCATTTTATGGTATTATCTATGGACATTTAGTTTATGAAGAATAAATTTTTGGATAGAGAGACCATAATTTATACCACGAGTCACATTTGACTACAGCCCCTATTACTATCATGTTATACATATTTACTGTTTTTTGGGGTTGTATCCTTTTTCCACAGAGTATTGTTTTGAACCATGATTATGGGATTTATATGTGTTCATGCATTTTGTATCAGCTTTATTCCACATTTAATCATTGTATGGTCTTAGAGATGTGTGTGTGTGTGCATGTTCGATTGGAAAATTCATCCAATTTTATTTTTATTCATTCTCTTTACTTTCCAACATCCCTAGTACTATTAAAAGAAGTCTTGGGGTTTTCACACTCATCTTATATCCATCCATGTGAGCTCTAGTAATTTAGGTCATCATATAGTGGTATCAGGGGAGTGTCCCAGCTTAGAAATAGAGTTTAGTGTCATTTCATGATATACGTTTGGTTTGGATTTTATGTCAATGGTTTTTAGTGTTTTTAGATCTTCTTTTAGTATAGAGATTCTAGTGATATTGCAGTGGCCAATATATCAACGCACAAGAACTATGATTAGATTTCATTTTGACTCTATACATATAGAAATTGGTTGATGTGAAACCATTGGAACATGAATCAAAGAGGAATGGGTTGGGCTTCCATATCCTTCTTGAGTTAGGTGAAAGATATTATATTTCCACTATTTTTCATGTCTAATTCAACGATTTGAACCCCAAAAATTTAACATTATGATGTAAATTTCATTGTTTTTGGTTTTTACAGATGTTTTGAGCTTGAAATTGAAAATAATCAAATCTGGAATTTTAACTGCTCTTATTTTCTTTTGTGTTTTGGGTACATAGTTTTCTATAGTTATCCAAATTGAGTGATTATATTTTTAGTTGTGATAGCTTTGTGGGTTAATTTGTTTTTCCATTAGGGAAATTATATATTTGGCCTTCAATAAGTCCAAAAATATAAGTCTTTTTATAAAGTTATTATAGATGCTAGAATGGATCTCTCCCCATTAAATAAGGTATAATTATGGATATGGGTGACCAAAACAATTTCTTCATACTTGAGATGTGAGGGGCTTCAAAAACCCACTGTCATGTAGTGTTTCAATTGAAAATTATATTCTTAGGTTAGTCTTTGATAGAGATAAATAAGTGGAAGATGAAGTGTCCCCTCAAGAAAAAAAAAGTTATATTCAGTTTTTAATTAATAACTTTTAAAAAAACATGTCCATAGAATCGTAAATTTGAGGGAAGACATAGGTAATAATTTATTACAACTCTTCAGAAGAGTCTAGTGGCATATTTGACCAGGATGGTGGTGATAAATGAAAAAAAAATCGAGGGAAAGTATTCTAGACAACAAAATTTCCATTCCTCCCCCTTTGTATTTCAATCTCCAATTTCATTTCAATGGTGGTTGTCTTGAGAGAGAAAAAAGGAATGTTTAAGATTAAGAACCTAATAAATTTTATTTATATTATTGATGGAATGGAGATGATTTGTGTTGCTCATGTGATGCGAGGCTAAGAATAATGTGGTTGTGGATGGTAACAAATGATAGACACTCTCCTCTGAGTTTCTTTTTTACTATGTAATATCAATTTGAATTTATATTGAACTTATATTTTTAAATTAATGAGGTTATTTTACTTCATAAATATATTTTAATAAAAAAATGGGATGGATGTTCAATCTATGATGTAATTTAATTGAGTTTACTATTTAAATTTCTTCTTCGAGGTTTTCTCATTGAGCATAATGATTTCAATAAGTTTTTATTGCTTGGAAGACTTCATGTAATTGAATCAATTATATTAGATGTAAAACAACAATATTGAGTCCTTGGTATGATGTCTTTTCAAATTTGTGTATTCACCTAGGGGTCCTTGGGTGGGGGAATTTAAAATTTTAACTATGAAATATTTTTAAACAGGGAAGAGGGATGTGTCTGAGAGGTTTTAACTTGTTCACAACTACTTTTTGGATTCTAATCTCAAATTAATTTTACATCCCATCAATTTTTTATATTGTTCTTGAATTTATCTGCACATTAGATTAAATTTATGTTATATATTATAACATTTAATCAAACCCTTATATTTTATCTTATTTCAAAAAAAAAACAAACAAATGTCACAGTTTTTCCACTCAAATTGAAACATACTCAAGAGACAATCCAGGGACTACTGTATTTCATTTTTCTAGTTGATAATTTTCTTGGATGACATTTTAATGAAAAAATCCCTCAGATAATTTGGATAAATTTTCGAGGTTGGTTCTTGTGTTGATTTTGTAAAAAATATTGCATGATTTGAAATTCGTTACTGAACTTGTTACCATTGAATTCTAAAAATAATATAAAATATCACATTGGGGTTAGTTTCCCCAACCATTAAATCAATGACTAACTCTTGATTCAATATTTTTATGAGCGAGTGTATGTGACAACTGGGTCCTAGTGACAGCACAGACACCTCGCCTTAACATGGTCGTCGGGTCCTGGCCCACCAGGTGCCCCCAGTTGCCCCCGCAGACACGTGGGACCCACCCTAGGGTCCACCCACGTACCTGAACGGGTCATCTGACTAATGACAGTCCCCACAGGCCAACACATGTTCTTTTCATTGTGCTTTATCCTCACTCACACACACCCTGGTAAACTTCCCAGAGGGTCACCCATCCTGATCACTACTCCAGGCTAAGCACGCTTAACTATGGAGTTCTAATCAGACAAGCTCCTTAAAAGGAAGGTGCACCTTGCTGACATGAGTCTATCATTTAGCCATTTAACCCTTTTTCATTTGGGGATGTTTCAATCACACCCCCTTTGGATCACACAACGTCATCGTTGTGGGCCCTACATCTCAACCCAGGCAGTGCACCGCACTTAAGGCTGGGTACCACCACTGATACCAAATGTGACAACCGGGTCCCAGTGACAGCACAGAAACCCCGCCTTAACAAGGCCGTCGGGTCCTGGCCCACCAGGTACCCCTATTTTCCCCCGCAGACATGTGGGGCCCACCACAGGGTCCACCCACGTGCCTGAACGGGTCATCTGACTAATGAAATTCCTCACAGGCCAACACATGTCCTTTCCAGTGTGTTTTGTCCTCACTCACACACACTCTGGTAAACTTCCTAGAGGGTCACCCATCCTAATCACTACTCCAGGCCAAGCACGCTTAACTGTGGAGTTCTTATCAGATAGGCTCCCGAAAAGGAAGATGCACCTTGTTGACAGGAGTCTATCATTTAGCCATTTAACCCTCTATCATTTGGGGATGTTACAGTGCGTATCAGTAATAGAAGAATGATTGATGCTGTATTTTGTGGGTCTTTAGTTGACAAACACTAGCTTCTTCTAAAACATAATTGAAAACATGGCCCAAAATGCTCACAATTTAGAACAAGAGTCCTTCAGGTGAAATCGTCCCTAGAATTCCACATCACTAGTCCTGAAAACAACATTATTGTGAGTCAAATATCTACCTTAACCACTATGACGAGGTCAATGATTATTTCCAAAAACCCACCAACATAACCCAAACCTAAAGTGACATTTCAAATACAAGTCCATTGGGGAATTTATTCTTACAATGATCTTTTCAATGACCAATTCCCATAAATGAAAGAATATTTTTAGATATTCAATTTTATTTTTCCTTGAAAATACATCAAATAAATCCCCAAATACCACATCAATCTAACCTAAATTTCAAATGTGGATATAAAACTCTAATGAGATATTTTGGAAGCTGGAACAACCGTAAACTTCTTCCAAGTAAAATCATGCAATTCCCAACCATGTTATTCAAATGAACAATCCATTTCTCATTCTCAATGAAATGTTCATCCTATCCATCTCACAAAAAGTTATCAAGTAACCTTAAAAAAGATATGAGGAAATAATAAGAGGTAATTTGAAATTAATAATAATTCTCAAAACAACAGTAGGATATGGTAAATACCTTAACGACCCAAATGGTTTAACTTGCCTCTGATCATAGTTACATGAAAAATAAAATGAGTGGTGGATTACACTAACAACCTCAAGTGATTCCAAGAGATAAAGGGAAGGAAAATTTGAGTGAAATTGAACATAAGAGTGGAACAATATTGAATAACCATCAAATGAAGAAACTCAAGCCTATTGCTGACACTATTTATTAGAATCCTTCCATTGATCGAAATAATGGAAATTATGAATTTTATCTGAATTGAAACATAAATTCAATAAAATAAATTTTGTTAAAAGAATAATGAATTATTGGAATATGATGCTTATTCTTTTTTGTTTCTCAAATCGGTGATCAAAATATCCCAAAAATAGTCAAACCACCATGTCCTTATCTTAGGAGTGAACCACTGGTGAAGTAGAGTACTGAAAAAGAGTTATATTAAGAGTTTTTTAAATTTATTATGAAATTTAAAGTCAACATACTTTTTCTTGATGTGGTGAAATAAATTCCATGGGATGATATGTTTTTTAATGAAATATGTACTCATAAGAGGAAATTCAAATGGGGTGAAAAGGTAAAAATAGGGAGGAATGTTTCATCCATGATTCAGAAATATTCTCCTTTTAAATATAAATACCCAAGAACAATTACAATTTCCCACACCATTTGAAAATTTGAATTCATATATTTAATGGTTTATTTAAGAGCCGCCATAAATGTTATGCCATGATTTGTTTACTCATCTCTTCCCATTGGAGAACTGAAACCCTTCAGGATTATCATTCATCTTTCCAACTGAAGTACCACCAAGCCTACTGAAGTTATAGTAGATGTTATCATATTGGATAGAGACATTACATTTACATTAGATTTCAATTTCATGGATATGGAATATTATCAGTTTAGTACCCATACACCTTTTATTTTAGGTTGTCCATTTTTTTGAAAACTAGAAAAAAAATCACTAATGTTCACCATAAAAGTATTTCTATGAAATTCAGTTGAGAGTTTTTCTTATCAATGTTTTTTATTCAATGAAACACTTTGTTGAGCATCATTCACCCCCCCCCCCCATGTCAACAAGATTGGTTGGTTTTCACCTGAAACTGTGTTGAAAACCCAACTACTATTTTATAACATGGAATTTGTTTTCTAAGTATTATCAACAAGAGAGAGAAAAAGAAGGTTATGGTGATTTTTTTAATGTCAAGACTACTTTACACGAGTATTTTGATCTCAAAATTAATGAAGATAACATTATGAAAACTTATGAACCTACTAGTGGTATCCACTAAGAAGTTTCCCATTTCTTACATGAAATAAATACTTAGATCATATAATGTGATTTTAAGATGAATGTATTTAAAATATAGAGCTTAACTAAATAATCACACCTATAGGTAGTGTCCTTTGATTAATAAAAATAACCCTCATGAGTTATAATTGAAACAATTTTCTAAGAATATGAATTATTATTTCTTAGGTAAGAATGAAAAATTCCTTATCATCATTATAACATATTTGTAAAGATAGTAGGAGAACACACTTTTTGGAGTTATCAAACCCCATTAGAATTCCATAGAATGTACTCTATATAATTTAACTAGAATCATTACCTCAGTGTGCTTTCATATAATTATGTTAGCAGAAAATTCTAAACAAGTAAGAAAATTAAAAAGGAGTTTGAACCCAAAACTTTTAGAGGTTATCAAGAAAAATTTCACGACTATATTAGCTATTGGAATTATTTTTCCCATATTTTATAGTCATTGGTTGAGTCTTTCGCAAATTGATCCAAAACAAATTTCATTTCAATATTAAGGAATGAATTTGTTAATATTTTCCCTATGAGGTATCTGATTAAATGGAGAATGTGCATTGATTATAGGAAACCATATTTTTTTACAAGGAAATATAACTTACCATTGCAATTCCATGATCACATACATCAAAGAAAAGTGGGGTAAAACCACAATTGTTTTTTTGATCATTTCCCTAGTAATTTTGAAATTCAAATTGCATCATAGCAATTAGAGAAAAAAAATTCACATGCCCATTTATAACATTTTGTTATAGATGAATTCCCATTGGTTTTTCTAATTATACTCTAACTTTTCAATGGTGTATGATAAAAATTTTCTCTGAATTTCAAGAAACATTCATGGAATTTCTTATGGATGAATTCACAATTTATGGATCATATTTTGAAAGTTTTTTAAAAAGTTGTATCATGTTCTTGAAACTTGAATTTATAAGAATCATGTCCTAAATTATGAAAACTTCCATTTCATAGTGGGTAGAGGGATTGTTCTTATTCATGTTGTGTCTCTTAATAGAAAAGAAGTTGATCAATCCAATGTTGAGGTCATTTCATCATTCACATACCCATAAACAATGAGATATGTGAGATCATTCCTTGGCCAAGATGGTTTTTATAAGAGATTAATAAAGGATTTTAGTATGATTTCACTTCTGTTGTTTATATTTCTCCAAAATGTCACCCCATTTGTATTTTATGAGAATTATATATCTACCTTTTATGTGATGAAACTAGAACTGATAACCCCATCTATTGGTCAACCTACCAAATATGACTTTCCCTTTTAAACCATGACTATTTTATCTAGCTTTAATATTGGGAATGTGTTGAGTCAATGGTTGTAAATTAAATACCATGTGATTTAATTTACCTATATAACTTTAGATCAGGACTAACAAACTACACTAGAACTAAGAAGGAACTACTTTATGTTTCCTTTTATTTGGAAAATTTTATATGTTATTTGTTGGTATCTAAAGTGATTATTTTCATAGATCAGTCTACATTCATATTTTTTATGAAGAAAAATGATGCAAACCCTAGACTTTTGATATGGATATTTCTATTAAGGATGTTTGAATTTGAATTAAAAGACAATAAAGGAAATGATAACCTTTTTTCTGATAATTTTAGTATGATTAAATCTATTTTTAATGGGAAACCTCATATTTATTCACAAATTAAGGAAAACATTCTAGATGGGGAGTTGTATTCTTAACAATGTGAAATTCCATTCTTTAATGATCTTTTGAATTATTTGTCTATTGATGAATATCACCATTTTTTTCCATGAACCAAATTATTAAACCTGTTAGTGATTCAAATAATAACCTTTGAGATAATCCTTACTTATGGAATTATGGTATTGATCAAAATATTAGGAGATGCATTCAAAATTCACGATTTCACTTCATTCTAAATTTTTCACAAGATTTAAACTATGAAAGAAACATTGGTCCACAATTGACTACAAGGATGTTCCTTGATTTTGGTTTGCACGAAACCAAAAAATTTAGACATTCTTCTGAATTTTATAGAACGTGTAAAAATGGTATTTTTCCAAGGAAACATTTCTAAAAGGGGTGACATTCCATAAAAACCTTTTTATTTTTTTATAAATTTGTTTTATGGGGTATGGATTTCATAGTGAATTTTCATAATTATTATCTATAACATTACATATATCTTATCATTGACTATTTCTCTAATTGGGAAGAGTCTATTCCCATGAGATCTGATGATGCCAAAATTATGTCTATGCTTTTGAAAGGAATTTTTTCATGATTTGGATTTCCAATGTTTCTAATTATGGATCAGGGTACTAACATTTTTAATAGTACATTGGAATAATTTTCTAAGAAATATGGAGTTCACCATAGAGTCTCTACAACCTATATTCCTCAATAATATGTAATGGATAAGTTATCTAATACAGAAATCCAAGGAATTATGGAAAAATAGTGAACCCAAATAGAAAAAATTAGAGTTTGAGACAAGATGATGCACTCTTGTCCTGTAATTATACATTGATAACCCTAATTGGAATTTCACCATTTAGATTATTCAATTTTAAGGATTTTCACCTATTGTTTGAGTTAAAATACAAATATTTTTGGGTTGTTAATACATGCAACATGAATCTGGTTTTTGATGTAATAGAATGAAAATTTTGTTTGATAGAGATGTAAGAGATTAGTAACAATACATATGAATATTCAATGTTGTTCAAAAAAATAACCATATCATTTTATGATGGTATTATTATAATGAAAAACTATAAGTAAGGAGAGAAATTATAGTTTTTTCATTATATATTGAATTTGTTCCCTAGAAAATTTCATTCCATATTGTTTGGCTCTTTCATTATTACTCATGTTCTCCCTTTTGGTGCAATCTAGAAAATATAACTAGAAAAAGTTACACCGTTCACTATTAATGGGAATTGATTAAATCTCTTTAGACAGAATACTCAAGATCCTTCAAGGGAGGAAATCTATCTTTATGAAGATGAATACAATTTAATCCAGGTTGCGTATTTCCTTATAAATTATTTTTTAATGTTTTTAATTTTATGATTTTCAGTCTCACATATTTTTTTACGTAATGAGTAAATTCCAAAAAATAAGTGTATGGTGAGTAACATGATAGGTACACTATGATTTCTTGTTATTTCCATATATGTTTTTTATCCAAAAATTTCATATTTTATTTCAATATTTGGGGTGTTTTTTATTTATTTTTCAAATTCTGTATATTTCATATGAAATTATGTGATAAAAAACATTTTAATCATTAATAATGATCATTACTATTTTTAAAACCCATGTCAATGGGTGAAAAAATTGATCCCTTCAAACTGGGCATAAGTGAATATTGAAAATGGATTTGTTTCAAGTTCAATATTTTGGAAATTTCATGAAAATCACTCTAGTTTTTTAATCTCATATAACGTATCCTTGTCTTATTATTTGAAATCATATTCATATGAGGATTATAAACCCATTTTAAATTCTTATTCACATTCACCTCATTTATGAAAAAACAAATCCATTCTTATTTGAACCATATCTTGATTTATATCTTTCAAAAAATTAGGGTTTGGGCACTTATGATTGAAATGATTAATCAAATTATTTTGATTTTTATTCCCTCTTTTCAAGTGATCCCTCTTTTATTTTCCCTTCCCTATCAATTTGATATTTTTTATCCCTTAGAATCCATGCATAGCATGTTACTTTAGCAAAATTATAACACATTTTCCATTTCCAAACTATTTTAGAAGTGAAAATGCATAATCTCGTTGAGCATGAGTGTGTTTGTTGGGGGGGGGGGGTGATGAATTGTGGTGTTCTTTGTAATTAGGTGTTACTTTTTTTGAAGATTAAAATATTTAATATATGTTTTTTTTCTAGAAAATATTTTTATGAGAGTTATGCCAATCTAGAGCTCTCAAATGAAATGGATTTGTGCCTATCTGGAGCTCTAAAATGGAATGGAGTTGTTCATGTCTAGAGATCTCAACTGAGAAAAGTTTTTCCCGATCTAATTCTTTCAAAACAAATTGTAGAAAATATCATTTTTATACTTAATTATTGATGAAATGGGATAGAATGATATTTTCATGTTTTTGGAGTATATTTTCTTCTAAGGGGATTAGAGATGACACCATACTTGAGTGAAAATTAGAATCATGCATTTTTTCTTCAATAAGTTCCACACAACCCATATTTGGCCTCAAAATATTTTACATTTGTAACCCAGCAACCTTAATTGGTATAAGAACAAAATAAATTACTTTTAATAATAATATGTTATTAGGTCACATCAAGTGGAGATGTAAAAATTTATCAATCCTTTGATGATTCATGTATGAATTTGGATGAGAAAATCATTCTAAAAACCCATATTTGTGTGTTGGGAAAATATTAATGTGAGGTAATTGTGTTTTATGTACACTGGGATAAAATAATTGGTAATGGATTGAATGATATGTATTTAAAATTAAAAAAATTATTTTTTTATGAGGAATTATATATTTTGTTTTTGTTTTTGATTAATTGGTGAACCTTATTGGTATGCGTTTGAATTTGTTTTGATTTGATTTTATTTATCAATTTTCTAAGATTCCATGTGCTTTGTTTGGGGGAATTTAAAGAGCTAATATTCACACTATTTTTCATGTCTAATAAATTATTTAAACCCCACTAATTTATCATTATGAGTTGAATTGCAATTTTTTCGGATCTTAAGGATGTTTTGAACATGAAATTAAAAATTACAAAAATATATAATTTTAACTAGACTCAATTTCTTCAATATTTTAGATATATATATATATTGATATAAATTGAGTTATTATTTTTTGGGGGGTTTATGGATTCATGGGATACACATTTTGAAAATGTTTCCAATATTTATTCTTCTTTCTGGAGGCCCAAAAAACCAATATTTGTAGAATGTTGTTCTAGCTGGGAGAATAGACCACATCCCATTAAATGATGTATAACACTAAATAAATGTGTAAAAATAATTAAATTCACCTGAAGATGATAGATTCCTAAAATTTATCATGTTCATTCTGAGTTTTAAGGAAAATATACCTCCTTAGGTTAGTCACTGAGTGGGTAAAACAAGTAAAAGATAATGGGTCCCCTCAGGAAGAAAATGTAACATCCCAGGTAAATAAAGAATAAATAATTTTCATATTTATTAATATTTACGAATTAAATATTAATATTAATTAAAAGGGGTTGCTACGTTCGATAGCGTACTCGGTACACAACGATGAGTTTCTTTGAAAACTTACGTTGCACACAAGTAATAAGATAATATTATTTTAAATGTTAGTTAACAAGTAGCCGTTGTACTGGAGGGAATGGATAGAAATAACTAAAATATGATTATATATGTTTTTAAATGTTTATACATTTACCCAATAAAAGATAAAGGCTTAAAATACGGAAAGAGTTCAATTTTAGGCATTTATACCCTAATTTTCACGAAAGGTCCACTTATCACCTTTTGACGGAGAACCGTCATTAAATATAGTTTTGATCAATCTTATAAATTCTATTGGACCAAATATAACTCTTCTTTAGAATTGGGACATCAAAATTTACTTTGTGTAAATTTTTGGTACCTTTCTGATAAAGTTCATTTTTTTATGAATAGTGTAAAATGTTGTATTTTAATTCAAAACCTCTTTTTAATCTAATTTATTTATATGATTAGATTATATTTTGAATTGGTTTTAAAGTGAAATTAGAATATATTTTTACCATTTAATCCAATGGTGGTCATTGGAATCAATTTCACTTTGAAATTGGACTTAAACTAGTGTCAATCTTTTGATACTTATCGTTTCATAAAAACACGCTATTTGCTCTGACAGCGTGAATTAATTATTAAATTAAATAATGTGACTAATATGTTTTGAATTTTTTAAAACAGACATCATTTTTGAATTCGGAATATCAAATATAGCTTAGGGTGAATTTTTGGTAATTTTCTGAAAAACTTCAATTTTTGATGAATAGTGAAACCACTAAGTGGTAATCAAGCAAACTGATTTTTCAGTTAAATGAAAGTTTACCACTAATGTGTATTGAATTTTGAAAATCCGACATACATGGTTGTCATTAAGAATTAAAATGTGGTTCAATGAGATTATAATAATTTTTTGGTGAATAGTAACTTTTTTCATTAATCGCGATTAGAGGTAATTAGTGTAGTTTAAGGTAAAAATGATATTATAAGAATGTGAAAACATCATGAAACTTGTCCTACACCTATTGGGTGAGTCATGGCCGACCAAGAAAATCCATGGGCCAACTTTGGGACCCCATGGAGCCACTTTAGTTGGAAAATGACAATAATATATTTTTATTTAATGTTAAAATTAAATTGACACAAACATGAGTTGTTTTACCAAAACAATTTTTAAGTAGGGTTACACAAGTCCAAATTTTAATTATAAATAGTCATTTGAAAGCTAATAAGATTTCCTATATCATAGTAATTTTTTTATAATTTTTAGACATTAAATAAAATAAATTATATATGACATAATAATGATGAAGCGATGACATCATTATTTGACGATTTCAATAAAATGGAAAGATAATGAAAAATCTAAAACCTAAACATGGCCAAAACCAATTGGATGAGTGGATTTCGAAGCCTTATCACCTTATCCAAGAATTCTATCAATGTGGGACCTTTTAAAACCGAAACACATTTTCAAATAAAGTAATATCTCTTTACTTTCCAAAAGTGCCCCTCCTCTCCTCTTATAAAAGGCCCCCACCTCTACCTCATTTCACACACTTCTCAAGCCTTTGGCTCGGCCAACCCCTGCCCAATTACTCTCTCCACATCCCTATCCTCATCCTAGAGGATTCCCGTTGGGCAGAAGCCTTTCAAAGGAAGCCTTTAGGCTCAAATCAAAAGGGAGTTACACTTTTAAAGGTAATTCATTCTCTCTTGTTCATTTGTTTTATTTTGCTTCTCCAACCCTCTAAACTCTTTTTATTTACGTCTTTTGTAACAACAAAAGTATCTTCAATATACTAGGATGTTGTTATAATATTTATTTGAGCTACACTCTCACACAACTACATCAAATGGTTAAAGAACATACGGTTTCCGTGGATGGCGAAATTCTGCCTCCCGAAACGATGATTGTTCAATACTCATTTAACACCTTCAAGGGTGGCCATTATGATGTCACTATTTTTATATATGATATATAATATGTTTAGTTTTCTTTAAGCTTCTGTATTTTTCATTTTTGGCATACCTTTATGGTTTCCATTATGGGTAAACACGATATCTTCATTTAAGGAAGTGCGGACTACCGCCCCCTAAAAGTGATGTGATTCGTTAATGCCATATGTGGGACGTGTAAAGGATGGATTTAAAGTTATTATATATGATGTTATACTGGAATTATAATATACCTCTATATAATTATTATTTCTTTCCATTAAAGTATGAGATAGAAATGAAAGTAGCGTTCATGCGTACGTACGGCTTACCGTCTCCATGAACGGTGCATTTCATTTCTTATCCCCAAATGTAATGTACTATTAAAATTACATGTATATAATGTATATATATAATTATTGATATATCTAAATTATGAATATAATTCTGGAATTAAAATATACATACCTCTCATTTAGTTTTAATTCCACTAATATGACAAAGAAATGAAAGTAGCGTTCATGCGTACGTACGGCTTACCGTCTCCATGAACGGTGCATTTCATTTCTTACCTCTAAATGATTATGTAATATTATAAATACATGTATATTATGGATATATATGATATATATGATATCCAAATCAGGAATTGCATTCTAGATATAAAGAAATTTGGACCACACGAACAACATGTAATTGTAAGAAGTCAACTTTCGTCTTAAGAACCAAATATTGACAAAACAAACATTATTAACTTAAATGGTTACATAATGTTTATAACATGGAAATAAGTGATATAAAAGGACTAATGAAATTTAAAAAGGTTCTTAATCAAGTATAAATTAACTGAAGTTTATTATTCAGGACGTTAAAGAACGATCGAGTCAAGTCGGACCCGAGGTAAGGGAATTTCTTAACCCAATTTCCATTCTTTGGGTTAATCTCCTACTTTCAAATTATGTCATGATATTATTATGTCCTATCTTGTATTTGTACTTTCTTTATGTGTAATTATAGTGAATACACATAGTAGATCTATTTTATTTTAAAAATGATTCTTTTAAGGGACTTCGTCTCAATCTCCTTTCATTGAGGCATATTTCGTTTTATACACAACTTTATTTTATACGGTGTATAAACTCCTTTGACTTTTACTTTTATACAAAAGGAATCTTTTTCTACGAAGCGTTTTACTAAACGACAAAAAGGAATGTTTTTTTAATGTACGTGGTGACAACGACTTTTTCCGCCGCCACGAGTATTATTTGGTCTTTGGCTTCCTCAACAAGCCGTAATGTTTTTAAAATAAAATAAATACCATATACTCTTTTATGTATTTTGGTATTGAAAATGGTTTTGAAAAAGGATTCTATTATGTCAATATATTTATGATATATTGTGATTGAAATGTGGAAATGTTATCATTCCTTTATATAGGTTTTATGTTTTATGATTTTATATTGGTACTTGGACATTTAACGGGTGGTTACGTTATAAACCATATGACGGGTGGTGCCGTGAATACCAGGACGGGTGGTTACGTTATAACATCCAATGCATTGGGTATGGAAGTCGGCCGTATGGCTATTCCATTAAGTATGTATGGAAATTGGCCGTATGGCTATTCCATTAAGTGATATGTGTGGAAGTCAACCGTATGGTTATTACACTTAAGTATGTTTATGTCCTAAGTTACCTTTATATATTCTATGTGTTATTTATATTGGTTTTATGGTAATCCTTTGGTTACAAAAAGGTAAGTAATGATACTTTATTCAGTGAAGAGTTTTTATTACTTCATAAAGGTGAAAAGTATTACTTTGATAAAGTATACATGGTTTACTTGTTGTTTTGATAAACTAACAATTTTCATTCTTTGTGTATCCCTTACTGAGCTTTTTGTGCTCACCCCAAGTTTTTTTGAAATGTTTTTCACAGGACTTAATGTGGAATAGGGTCAAGGATGGGATCAAGGGAAAGTCATGCTTTATAAAACATGGAATTAGACATGTTTCTTTTTAAGAGTTTTTTTTATTTATTCTATGGAAACTTGGTAGAAGTGTCTACTTTGTAATCTTTTGAGATGTAATAGTTATGTTCTAATTCTCTAAAACTCTAAACCTGAAAAGATCCTCAACGGGAATTATTCATTTAATTCAATATTAAGTAAGGTTTAAGGCACGGGGCCTTATAGTTGGTATCAGAGGTCGGTTTAGACAACTTTAGGAGTTAGAAAAGTGTTAAATTATAATATTATTGAAATGATATAGCATTTACGGATTACCATGTTGCTTCGCCTAAGATATTTCTGTGTTCAGAATGGTTTTCCGTAGAGGAAACAAAGCAGCTATGTTGGGACGACTTCAGGAGTAAGATAACCTTCCAAATCAGCAACCTGAGATGGTCGGAATCGCAACTGAACAGTTTGTTGCAGTGATGTCACAGTTGACTCAGGCTATAAATGGTGGTGGTATCCATGCACGTGATCAGCCAGATCAACCGCAGAGGAACATGTCAGTGGTGGAACATTTCATGAGGCAACATCCCCCATCATTCAGAGGATCATCTGACCCTGTGCAAGCTGAAGGGTGGATTAAAGCACTGGAGAAAATTTTTGATGTCATGGGGTGTTCAGAACATCAAAAGGTTAGTCTTGCTGTTTACCGTTTTGAAGGTGAAGCTAATCAGTGGTGGTCGATGGTGAAAAATATAAGGGATAGTGATGATATTTAGGATCTTCACTAGGATGAATTCAAAGGTATGTTTCTTGAGAAATATTTTCCTAAGGTGGTTCGTCTTAGGATGGAAAAATAGTTCCTAGAATTGAGGCAGGAGGATGATTCAGTGGCTGCTTATGAAGAAAAGTTCACTCGATTGGCAAGGTATGCTCCAAACTTCATACGAGATACTTTATCTCTTGATCAACTTTCCCGTTTGTATCTTAAAGAGATAATCAGGTTACATGGAGTTCCTCTCTCCATTGTATCGGACCGTAATCCCAGGTTCACATCTAACTTTTGGAAAGGCCTTCAGAAGTCATTGGGTACTGAATTAAATTTTAGTACAGCTTTTCATCCTCAATCAGATGGGCAGTCAGAACGAACAATCCAGACATTGGAGGATATGCTACGAGTTTGTTCTATGGATTATCAGGGAAGTTGGGACCAACATCTTTCTTTGGTTGAGTTTTCTTATAATAACAGTTTTCATTCCAGTATACAGATGGCACCATTTGAGGCATTATATGGGAAGCGGTGTCGAACTCCATCTTTTTGGGATGAAGTGGGTGAAAGGAAGTTGATGGGACCAGAATTGGTAGAAGAGATGACAGAAAAAGTTCAATTGATTCAGAAACACATGAGAACAGCTCCGAGTAGGTAGAAGAGTTATGCGGATAACCAGAGGAAGGATCTATCATTCGAGGTAGGTGATCATGTTTTTCTCAAGGTTTCTCCTTGGAAAAGTGTGATGAGATTTGGTAAGAAAGGAAAGCTGAGTCCAAGGTTTATTGGACCATATGAAATTCTAGAGAGAGTTGGATCAGTTGCTTACCGAGTGGCTTTACCTCCGAGTTTATCTCAGGTACACAATGTTTTTCATGTTTCAATGTTGAGAAAGTATATGCCAGATCCATCTCATGTTTTGAGTCCAGAGGTAGTTCAACTGGAAGAGAACCTATCTTATGAGGAACAACCGGTTCAGATTCTTGACCACAGGGAGCAAGTGTTACGGAATAAAGTGATTCACCAGGTAAAGGTTTTGTGGAAAAACCATGTGATTGAAGAGGCAACGTGGGAATCTGAAAATGCTATGAGGGATAAATACCCCCACTTATTTTGATAAGTGAATAAAATTGGGAGGACACAATTCCCAATAGGGGGGAAGGATGTAACATCCCAGGTAAATAAAGAATAAATAATTTTCATATTTATTAATATTTACGAATTAAATATTAATATTAATTAAAAGGGGTTTCTACATTTGATAGCGTACTCGGTACACAACGATGAGTTTCTTTGAAAACTTACGTTGCACACAAGTAATAAAATAATATTATTTTAAATGTTAGTTAACAAGTAGCCGTTGTACTGGCAGGAATGGATAGAAATAACTAAAATATGATTAGATATGTTTTTAAATGTTTATACATTTACCCAATAAAAGATAAAGGCTTAAAATACGGAAAGAGTTCAATTTTAGGCATTTATACCCTAATTTTCACGAAAGGTCCACTTATCACCTTTTGACGGAGAACCGTCATTAAATATAGTTTTGATCAATCTTATAAATTCTATTGGACCAAATATAACTCTTCTTTAGAATTGGGACATCAAAATTTACTTTGTGTAAATTTTTTGTACCTTTCTGATAAAGTTCATTTTTTTATGAATAGTGTAAAATGTTGTATTTTAATTCAAAACCTCTTTTTAATCTAATTTATTTATATGATTATATTATATTTTGAATTGGTTTTAAAGTGAAATTAGAATATATTTTTACCATTTAATCCAATGGTGGTCATTGGAATCAATTTCACTTTGAAATTGGACTTAAACTAGTGTCAATCTTTTGATACTTATCGTTTGATAAAAACACGCTATTTGCTCTGACAGCGGGAATTAATTATTAAATTAAATAATGTGACTAATATGTTTTGAATTTTGTAAAACGGACTTCATTTTTGAATTCGGAATATCAAATATAGCTTAGGGTGAATTTTTGGTAATTTTCTGAAAAACTTCAATTTTTGATGAATAGTGAAACCACTAAGTGGTAATCAAGCAAACTAATTTTTCAGTTAAATGAAAGTTTACCACTAATGTGTATTGAATTTTGAAAATCCGACATACATGGTTGTCATTAAGAAGTAAAATTTGGTTCAATGAGATTATAATAATTTTTTGGTGAATAGTAACTTTTTTTCATTAATCACGATTAGAGGTAATTAGTGTAGTTTAAGGTAAAAATGATATTATAAGAATGTGAAAACACCATGACACTTGTCCTAAACCTATTGGGTGAGTCATGGCCGACCAAGACAAGCCATGGGCCAACTTTGGGACCCCATGGAGCCACTTTAGTTGGAAAATGACAATAATATATTTTTATTTAATGTTAAAATTAAACTGACACAAACATGAGTTGTTTTACTAAAACAATTTTTAAGTAGGGTTACACAAGTCCAAAGTTTAATTATAAATAGTCATTGGAAATCTAAAAATATTTTCTACATCATATTAATTTTTTTATAATTTTTAGACATTAAATAAAATAAATTATTTATGACATAATAATGATGCAGCGATGACATCATTATTTGACGATTTCAATAAAATGGAAAGATAATGAAAAATCTAAAACCTACACATGGCAAAAACCAATTTGATGAGTTGATTTCGAAGCCTTATCACCTTATACACGAATTCTATCAATGTGGGACCTTTTAAAACCTAAACACATTTTCAAATAAAGTAATATCTCTTTACTTTCCAAAAGTGCCCCTCCTCTCCTCTTATAAAAGGCCCCCACCTCTACCTCATTTCACACACTTCTCAAGCCTTTGGCTCGGCCAACCCCTGCCCAATTACTCTCTCCACATCCCTATACTCATCCTAGAGGATTCCCTTTGGGCAGAATCCTTTCAAAGGAAGCCTTTAGGCTCAAATCAAAAGGGAGTTACACTTTTAAAGGTAATTCATTCTCTCTTGTTCATTTGTTTTATTTTGCTTCTCCAACCCTCTAAACTCTTTTTATTTACTTCTTTTGTAACAACACCAGTATCTTCAATATACTAGGATGTTGTTATAATATTTATTTGAGCTACACTCTCACACAACTACATCAAATGGTTAAAGAACATACGGTTTCCGTGGATGGCGAAATTCTGCCTCCCGAAACGATGATTGTTCAATACTCATTTAACACCTTCAAGGTTGGCCATTATGATGTCACTATTTTTATATATGATATATAATATGTTTATGTTTTCTTTAAGCTTATTTATTTTTCATTTTTGGCATACCTTTATTGTTTCCATTATGGGTAAACACGATATCTTCATTTAAGGATGTGCGGACTACCGCCCCCTAAAAGTGATGTGATTCGTTAATGCCATATGTGGGACGTGTAAAGGATGGATTTAAAGTTATTATATATGATGTTATACTGGAATTTTAATATACCTCTATATCATTATTATTTATTTCCATTAAAGTATGAGATAGAAATGAAAGTAGCGTTCATGCGTACGTACGGCTTACCGTCTCCATGAACGGTGCATTTCATTTCTTATCCCCAAATGTAATGTACTATTAAAATTACATGTATATAATGTATATATATAATTAATGATATATCTAAATTATGAATATAATTCTGGAATTAAAATATACATACCTCTCATTTAGTTTTAATTCCACAAATATGACAAAGAAATGAAAGTAGCGTTCATGCGTACGTACGGCTTACCGTCTCCATGAACGGTGCATTTCATTTCTTACCTCTAAATGATTATGTAATATTATAAATACATGTATATTATGGATATATATGATATATATGATATCGAAATCAGGAATTTCATTCTAGATATAAAGAAAATTTGACCACACGAACAACATGTAATTGTAAGAAGTCAACTTTCGACTTAAGAACCAAATATTGACAAACAAACATTATTAACTTAAATGGTTACATAATGTTTATAACATTGCAATAAGTGATATAAAAGGAGTAATGAAATTTAAAAAGGTTCTTAATCAAGTATAAATTAACTCAAGTTTATTATTCAGGACGTTAAAGAACGATCGAGTCAAGTCGGACCCGAGGTAAGGGAATTTCTTAACCCAATTTCCATTCTTTGGGTTAATCTCCTACTTTCAAATTATGTCATGATATTATTATGTCCTATCTTGTATTTGTACTTTCTTTATGTGTAATTATAGTGAATACACATAGTAGATCTATTTTATTTTAAAAATGATCTTTGTAAGGGACTTCGTCTCAATCTCCTTTCATTGAGGCATATTTCGTTTTATACACAACTTTATTTTATACGGTGTATAAACTCCTTTGACTTTTACTTTTATACAAAAGGAATCTTTTTCTACGAAGCGTTTTACTAAACGAAAACAAGGAATGTTTTTTTAACGTACGTGGTGACAACGACTTTTTCTGCCGCCACGAGTATTATTTGGTCTTTGGCTTCCTCAACAAGCCGTAATGTTTTTAAAATAAAATAAATACCATATACTCTTTTATGTATTTTGGTATTGAAAATGGTTTTGAAAAAGGATTCTATTATGTCAATATATTTATGATATATTGTGATTGAAATGTGGAAATGTTATCATTCCTTTATATTGGTTTTATGTTTTATGATTTTATATTGGTACTTGGACATTTAACGGGTGGTTACGTTATAAACCATATGACGGGTGGTGCCGTGAATACCAGGACGGGTGGTTACGTTATAACCTCCAATGCATTGGGTATGGAAGTCGGCCGTATGGCTATTCCATTAAGAATGTATGGAAATTGGCCGTATGGCTATTCCATTAAGTGATATGTGTGGAAGTCAACCGTATGGTTATTCCACTTAAGTATGTTTATGTCCCAAGTTACCTTTATATATTCTATGTGTTCTTTATATTGGTTTTATGGTAATCCTTTGGTTACAAAAAGGTAAGTAATGATACTTTATTCAGTGAAGAGTTTTTATTACTTCATAAAGGTGAAAAGTATTACTTTGATAAAGTATACATGGTTTACTTGTTGTTTTGATAAACTAACAATTTTCATTCTTTGTGTATCCCTTACTGAGCTTTTTGTGCTCACCCCAAGTTTTTTTGAAATGTTTTTCACAGGACTTAATGTGGAATAGGGTCATGGATGGGATCAAGGGAAAGTCATGCTTTATAAAACATGGAATTAGACATGTTTCTTTTTAAGAGTTTTTTTTATTTATTCTATGGAAACTTGGTAGAAGTGTCTACTTTGTAATCTTTTGAGATGTAATAGTTATGTTCTAATTCTCTAAAACTCTAAACCTGAAAAGATCCTCAACGGGAATTATTCATTTAATTCAATATTAAGTAAGGTTTAAGGCACGGGGCCTTATAGAAAATGTTATATTCAGTAATTAAATCATAACTTTAACAAAATGTTTCAAATAAATATAAATATTTTATTGTAAGTAGAGGAGTTAATTTAGAATAACACTTCATAAGAGTGTATAAGTATATTCTGTCTAGATGGTGGATAAAAAAAAGAATGAATTTGAGAAATGGATTCTGGAAAACGAAATTTCTGGACCTCCACCCATTTGTATTCCCATCACCAATTTCATTTCATGGGTGGTTATATTGATAGATAACAAATAATGGTTGAGATTTAGAACTTGACAATGATTTTGTGAGTTATTTCTCGAATAGAGAAAATGTGGATTTCTCAAGTGATGTGGGGCTAAAAAAAGTGGTTGTAGATGGTGAAAATCGACAGAAACTCAATTCAAAGTTGTGTTCTTATAGTTGAACATCCTTTTAAATTTATCTTAAACATATATTTTTGAATGAATGTGGATGTTCTATTTCTTTAATATATTTTCATCAAAAAAATTAATCATTTTTCAATCTATTAAGTAAATTAATTGAGTATTTTATTTACATTTTGTTGGTGAGGTCATGTTATCGAGCATAGTGATTTTATTTAGGTTTCACATCATTATTCTATTAAGTTAATTGACTCACTTATATAGTATGGGAAAAATTTATTGAGGACATGATATGACATCTATTCAATATTGGGTGTTCGCCTAGGGTTCCTTGGAAGAATTGAGAAATTCAATTGGGAAATATTATGAAATAAGGAAGTGGGGAATTCCCACGAGGTTTATAATTTTCAACAACTACTATTTTGATTTTGATTCAAATCCCATTTTATTTCCTGTAAAATTTATATCTTGTTCTTTAATTTTATTTCACTTTAGTATAAATTTATATTATATATTATAAATGTTAAACAAATACCCATGTTTTCCTTCTTTCTATAACCAACAAAAAAAGTGACAGTTTTGAAACTAAAATTGAAACTTCCTCAAGAGACAGTCTGGGGACTACTATATTGAAATTTCTAGGGGATAATTTTCTTTATTATAGTTTTCTTGAAAAAATCCTTATATCAACTGCCATCATTTTTAGGGAGGTTTCTTGAGTTGATTTGTTAAAATAAATATTTTCATGACATGATATTATGACCAGAATGTTTTACCATTGGATTCAGAAGTTTATAAAACATCTCAGTCTAGGGTTATAGCTACAATAACTCCACCAGTCATATGTTTTTAATATTACAATAACAAACTTAGATGTAAAATGCTTTAATCTGCAATTCCAATGGCTGAAAAAATATTATTGAAATAATTAGATTTATCGTATGATGAAAAAAATGAAAATCTAATGGACTATCTTGATGCACCTTTTGGGTTTGAAATTAAATTAGGTTTCATCCACCCAATTGTAAATTTTAATGGGTATCCTGGTGAAGATCCACATAAACACCTTATAGAATTCAGTAATCTTGGTTTCAATATGAAACCTCAAGTATTTGATGCAATTCAAATGCAATTTTGGTCATTTTCTTTTTCTTTAGTAAAAGTTTCTAAATAATTATTTTATGATTAACAATCAATATTGAATAGAGATTTGAATGAATTGAAGAAACATTTCCTTGAAAAAATTATCCTACTTACAAAACTAATTCCATTTGAAAGGTGATTGGTGTAATTATTAAAACTCAAGGTGAAACAATTCATGAGTAATGCTAAATATTCAAAATACTCGATTTTAATTGTCCCCAATATCAAATAAGTTACTAACACTTGATTAAATATTTTTATAAAGGATTATGTCTCACTGATATAAGCATGATTGATGCTACAATGAGAGGGGATTTTTTCGAAAAAACATCAACTAATGTTTTGAAATTAATTGAAAACATGGCCCAAAATGCTTAATAATTTTTAACAAGAGGGATTATTTTATGAAATATTCACAAGAATTCCCCACTTATAGTATGTAAAATAGCTTGATTGTGAGTAAAATATATAGTACTACCACCATGTTGAGGCTGATGATGTTGTCCAAAAAACCCACAAATAGCACCAAAACCTAATGAAACATTTCAAATTATACTATATTATGGAATTTTTCTTCCAATGGACATTTTAGTGACTAATTACCATAAATGAAAGAGCGTTTGGATAATAGTAATGCATTATTTCCAAAAAAATCCTTCCATCAACCAAACAAACAATATTTCAATCTAACCAAAATTTCAATCAGGGCTCGAACAACCTCTCTAATGAAATATTTCGATATCCAAAACATCCCAGAAGCTTCTTCCAAGGAAAATCATATAATTCTACACAAATATATTATATTGAGAAAGAAAATTATCATTCTTAATGAAACATTCAGCATGCCCATACAACCAAAAAGGTCAGAGAGTCACCTTGAAGAAGGAATCAGGTAACAACAAGAGGCAATGAGACAATAATAATAATTCTAAAAACAAAAGCAGATCCTGACAAATAACTATATGAATCAAATGGGTAACCTTTCCTATAATTATAGTTGTAGGAAAAATAAATTCATTGGTGGATTTCCCCCACAACCTTAAGTGAGTATTATAGATAATGGAAAGGAAAATATGACTGCAATTGAACATTAGAGTGGCATAATATTTAATAAACCTTAAACTAAAAAAATCAATCATATTGATGAAACTATTTATGTAATACCACCACTAATGTAAATGATGGATATCATAAATTTCATCTGAATGAAGACATAATTCTAAGAGAATAAATATTTTTTGATAGAACAAGGACTAATTGGAAGAGGATTACTTGCCATTTTATTTCTCAATGTAGTGATAAGAATATTCCATAAATAGTAAAAACACCACTACCTTATCATAGAATTCAACCACCAGTGATGTTGAACGCAAGAAAAAGTTTGGTAAGGAATTTTTAGAAACATTTCAAAAATTTCATGATGTCATACCAGCATCAGATGTTCTGAAATAAATTCTACGGTCTGCTATGTTTCTGAAAGTAATGTGTACCAACAAGGTGAAGTTCAGTGGAGGTGAAAAGGTAAACTTAAGGGAGGATATTTCATCCATGATTAAAAATTCCATTCCTATCAAATTTAAATACCCATTAACCTTTACCATTCCCTTCATCATTGGGAAATTTGAAGTCAAAGACGTCATGATTGATTTAGGATCCTCCATCAATGTTATTACACATTCTGTTTACTTATTTCCTAGGGTTAAAGAATTGAAACCGTATAAAAATATCATTCAACTTTCCAACTCAATTACAACCAAGTATAATAGAGATATTAGGGATGTCATTTTTTAGGTGAGAGACATGATTTTCCATGTATATTTATATGTCTTTGATATATTAGATGGTTAATTTTGGACCCATGAACCTCTCATTATATGGATTCAATTTCTAAAAAATGAAAAATTAATCATATTTTAAAAAGAAAATATTTCACTCGAATTGAGAGGATATATTGTTCATTTAAATATTTATCATTCCATGAAACACCCATTTGTGGATCATTCATCAACCCAAGTAAACATGATTGAATGATTTTCTATTGAGATGTTCCCTGATTTTTACTGTGATGAAAAAAACTGATGTTTTCAAAGATAAAATTTTTTTGTTGCATAATCTGATAAAAAAAGAGTGAAGATGATTCTTGTGATGAGAATTAGGAGGTTGATAAAACTTTTTAAGCATCTTTTGATCTTAGTATTTTTGAATATGACTTTTTGAAAACCCATGAACATGGAAGTGGTATCCTTAGATAAGTTTCTAAATTTTCCAATAAAATAAATCCCAAGAATATGGGAAGTGATCGTCATGATGAATGTACTTTAAAATATAGAGATTTACGGAATAATAACACCTTTTAGAAATTTTGTTTCATCATGTAAAATAACCCTTCAGTGTTAGAGTTGAAACCACATTATGAAAATATCAAATATTCTTTATTAGGTGATAATGAACAATTCCATGTCATCATTACTAATGATTTTTCAAGGGACCAAGAGAACAAATTATTAAGATATCTCCAAACAAAAAATAAATCCACAGGATATACTTTATATAATTTAACATTAATTAGTCTCTTAGTGTCGATACATAGAATTTTGTCAGAGTAAAATTCTAAACCTGTGAGGTAACTTCAGAATACATTGAACCCAATAGCTAAATAGGTTTTCAAGAAATAATTCAATACCATGTTTTTGTGATGGTATATTTTTTCACATAAATAATAGTAAATAGGTGTCTCCTATTAAAGATGTTACAAACAAAAAAGGGGAATTTACAATATCAATGATTTAATTTGGTTAATTTTTCCATGTTATGATTCTAAATAAATAGAGAATGTGAATTGATTATAGGAAACTCTATTTCCTTACACGAAATGAACACTACCAATTTCCATTCCTTGATTAGTTCCTTGAAATAATAGCTTGAAAAACCCACTATTTTTTTCTTTATATATTATATGGTTATTTGAAAATTCACATATCACTAGAGGATGAATATAAAACCACATTCACATGCCCCGTTGGAATCATTTCTTATAGGAGGATTCCCTTTTGTTTGTGTAATTATCTTAAATTTTTTCAAATTTGTATGATGATAATTTTATCTAAATTTATATAAACATGGATTGAATTATATATGGATGAATTCAAAATTTATGGTTCATAATTTTAACGTCGATTAAATGTTTTGGCTCATTTTCATGAGACATTCATTGATTAGAACCTTGTCCTCAATTACGAAAAATTTCATTTTATGGTGGGTAAGGGTGTTGTTCTTGGTCTTGTTTTGTCTTAAATGAAATTAAAGTTGATCAATCCAAATTTGAGGTTATTTATTCATTTTAATACCTAAGTACATTGAGACTTGTGCGATCATTACTTTTTCATGATGGGTTTTATAGGATATTCATATATTATTTTAGAAAGTTTGAACTATTGTTGTCTTGATTTCCCCAAAAGGACACCCCATTTGTCTTTGATGATACATTTAGACATGAATTTTGGTTTCTTAAACAAAAAATGATAACCCCTACCATTGTTAGACCTTCCAAATTTAAACACCCCATGCAGTTTGAACTATGTTTTTATGAATAAATTAATTTACATTGAGGCATTGAATTCCAATAAGAAAACAATTCCTTTTACATGAAACCAACTTGGTATAACTAGATGACACCAACTGTGCATGCATTAGACAAACACCATGTTGGAGTAACATACACGGAAATGTGACATTCAGTACATTTTATATAACACTGGCTTGGAATATGTTACCTGGAATACAAACATGGCATATGTTACATGTAACACCGACATGGATTCCGTTACACACAACACTGATGTTTATTGGAAACATAATTTTATTATTATAATTATCTAAAATATATAGTTATAACCATTCTATTAAAAATATTAACATTAATATAAATAAAAAATTTTCAAATATTGTTTACAAATTTTATATATAAATAAAACATATTGTTAATGAAATATATATGTTTTTGTAAATTCTGTATATGTTTAAAAATACTATTTTATAAAACGAAATACTTTTTGTCCCTCTGTGAAAAATAATAAAATTTATTTTAGAAACAGCTATAAATTTAAATTTTTGAAATAGTTTTTTTTTATTTTAAAATGTTTAAATTATCTTTGGGTGATTTTTTGGGTTTTTTCAAAAAACATCATTTTTGGATGAAGAGGGAAAAATACCATATTTTAATACCAAACTACCTTTCCATCCAACATATTTATAAGGAAAATTTATATTTTAATTTGGTTTATAAGTTTAATTAGATTATATTTTTATCAATTAATACCATATATATCATTATAATCAATTTCACTTTGAAATAATGAATAAAAACTTAATAATCTTTTGGACATTATTACTTAAAAAAACTTTTAGTGTCGTACCGTTAGTGGGATTATTATTAAATTAATTTCTGCCACTTATTTTACTATAAATTGGTAAAATTGATTCTAAATTTGAAATCAGAATATCTAACAGTTTTTAATATGAAAAACATAGTTTTTTACGAAAAATATTAATAAAAGTGATTAAAATTAATTACAATGATAAAGGAAAAAATTAGGTTAATAAAGCACTAAACCTCATATTTATGACATTAAAATAACTATTAATTTTCCTAACACCCCTTATATGACCATTATTTCTCCATTAACGTTCCATTATTTAGTTTGGGAGTTTTTTTATGACTTTCTTTATGTAAAAACAATGGTACACCTAAATTGTTTTCAGAAATGAAAAGTGTGTCATTTCCCTTCCTTATAAAAGGCCACAACATCTCTCTCTTCTTCACACCTCTCAAACCACATGGGTTTGGCCAATATATTAACAATACAGTTTATAAATTCCCTATATTCCTCCTTGATTCCTCCCTTTTGGATGAAAGAAATCCAAGTAACCCTTTTATCCTAAACCAAAAAGAGTTACCCAATTAAGAGGTAACACCTTCTCTCAATATCTTTTATTTTATTTTATTTATCTGCACCCTACACTCTATTTATTCCATAATTATATAAATAAAATCTATCCTAAATATACTATGTATTTTTAATTCTAATGATTCAACCAACACTTTCACACAATTCTGTCTAATGTGTAATGAACATTCTTTTTTAGATTATGGCAAACTACCGCCTCACAAAATGATGATTGTTCATTTCCCTTTACCAAATATAATGGTGGGAAATAAAATGGAAAATATATTTTTATATAATATATATTATATTTATTATTTAATTATTTATATGTAATTATTAATTAAAACATACCTTCTTCTTTTATATAATGTGTATATATGATAACTTCGTTTGTGGACTTGTGGACTACCACATCCTAAAAATGATGTGATTTATTCACAACATACCTGGAATGTATTAAGGATTTATTTATTAATATATATATATATATATTAGATAATAATTATAATATATTTATAATATAATAATTTATTTATTTACATATATTTCATTTACTTTATTTCGTTTAATAAGATAAGAAAATTAAAATAGTGTTCATGCGTACCTATGGACTGCCATATCCAGGAATGGTATATTTTATTTATCATTAAATATTATTTTAAATGAATATTTAATGAATATATAAGATATTTATATCATGTATTATATTCATGAAATAAATAAATCATGATCTAAGTAAAAATATTATAAATAAAAAGTAAACACATGTACGACTAACAAAGCGTTTCTCACCAGAAACATGGAGTTAATGATAAATAGAAAATATAAAGCCTTAAGAGAATCATATATGGTATTATATATGTGAATATGGTTATGTTTTAAATTTATTAACCACTTATACTTATTTTACATCAATTTTTAATGTGTATGATCAAAGTCAAGACATGAGGTAAGCGAATCACATCTCACCATTTATTACCATGATATACACGCCTTATTCACCACTCATTTTATTGTGTGGTATATAAACTTACATGTCAAGTTTAATATAATTAACATTATATTTTTCAGGATATTATAAGAATCATTGAATTTTATTTTCTTACATTTGGAGTATGATTTTTTGTTACCAAGTGGTAAGAGGATATTGAAACAATCTCGTAGTTTATCTTGATTGTTTATTAATTTTCTTTAATTAATAACATCTCATAATCCATATCTACAAAAAATCCATGAATCATCTTCTACTCTAGTTTAAGATGATATATTAATGTATTATTACCATTTTTTCCACACTTTGGTTCTTAAGATAAATAATGAAATTTTTTAATTAAAATATGAATTTATTTCTCCTTTTGATCTTAAATATGTGTTATTAAAAAACCATGATTTCTAAAAATTAATTCAAAAATGTTTTCCTTTTATAATATAATGTCATAGGAAATTTTTACACATGTTTTACTTTCTAGGGTATTAGAAGTAATCCTCTAATCATTTTCCAATCAAGTCAATTTTTGTAAATTTTAAGTTAAAAGTAATGGAATATTCTGAACGTACAGACTTACCACCATTGAGACCATAATTTCCCTGAATATTACATTGTATGATTATAAGTTTTATTTAATGGAGAAAAATTCTAATATTCTGGGTATTTATTTTTTTAATGTTTTTTTCAATTAAAAATGTTTCCAAATGTTTTTTATTTTTTTCAAATCTTCCATTATAATATTTAAAAGATATTTTCAATGAAAAAGGTTTTAAATAATGTTTATGTTTAAGAAATGTTTTAAACATTCTCAGGAATTATTTATATGTTTTTAAATAAAATGGATTTCAAAATTATTTCAAAGATTTATTTATAAGTTTTAATGTTTATTTTCTCGTAAATGGTTTCCAAAACATTTTATGTTTTCAAAAATTATTTTTTTAAAGAAGGAAGGATAATTTCCTCCAGAATTGTTTTTAAAAGATCATTCCAAATTATTTCCAATTGAAGATGACATATGTTAGTGTTACTCATTCCTTTCTGGGGAAATGATTCAAATCATACATTCCTATTCTTTCTATGATACTTTAATGTTCTAATTGATTTATTTTAATGAAACTCATTTCTCCTTCATGGGTTATATGGTTTTGAAACCTTATTATTTTTATGGGTGGTGATTATGGGACCTACCTCTTTTCTATAGGTAATGATATGATCATATGTTAAATATTAATATATCATTTCATTGGTTATGATATGATTATTTCTTATAATATTGTGAAACTCCTATGTATCATTTTCATCTATCTTGGGTTGGATCTATATCTCCCTCAAATTCATTGGGTAATGATGGATGACTCGTGAGGGTGTATGTTATGTGTGAACCTGATTTCTGGTTGATACTGTTATGCATGAACCTGATTACATGTTCACAGTTTTATTCATGTGCCTGGTTCATGCCCATAATTTCAAGAATGAACCTAATTACATGATCCCAATGTTATGAGTGAACCTTAATACATTTTTACAATTTTATGAATGGACCTGGTTTCATGTCAATAATTTTATGTGTGTGCCTGATTACATTTTCTCAATTTTATGTATGAAACATATTACAAGTTCACAATGTTATGCATGATCCTGGTTTCATGTCTATATTGTTTTCCATCAACCTCATCACACATTCACATTATTATTCATGGATTTAGGTGCATGTCCATAAGTTTATGAGGGGGCCTGATTTTATGTTGTTAACTTAATGATTGAACTTGTTTCTACTTCTACATATTCACAACATCATAAACCAATTTTCTACAAAATATTACATGTTATATTCCTATGTTATGCCTTTATGACTCAATATCATATGATCTATGTCTTATGAACTTCCAAACATTACTATGATCTATAATGTGCAGGGTATGATCTTCAAAAGTTATTAGCAAGTTCCATACCCAATTTTCCTTTTATACTTATGCATTTCCTTTATTTAACCATTATGAGAATCTGAGCCCACCCATTCCTTATGTTTATTTTCCCCATGTTATAAAGTATGGTGTTAGGTAAATATTCTAAATGTGGAGATCTTTTTGGGAGATGTTGAATATCTTTCACCATGATAGAAGCTTTTTCCCATGTTTCCAGAGACAATAAAATATTACAGTCCACAGGAATGTATTTTTCTAATATACAGAATATTCATCTAAAATGATGTAATATCCTTGTATTTTAATCGTGTGTAATTATAGTTTCTATCAAATGATATGTTTGTTCAACCTTTTGAAACTAGGATAAGAAAACCTTAGTGAGATACCCCGAGGAATTTCTAAGAATACATATAGAGATATCTCTAATGATAAGTCTGAGGATAATGAAAGTATAGGAAAAAGTCCTGGAATTTTTGTAATGGATAAAGTGAGTGGTATCATAGAAATGAATCCATTTTTGGATCCTATAATTGGATATGGCTTTGTAACAGATATACCTATCAGTAAAAACACCAACAAGAAGTTTTGGTCCATGCTTGGGGTAATCTTGTACATGAAAATGGGTCATTCTACACAACATTTTTGACACTCTTGAGGGATATGATTTGGGAATTCACTAATTATTACTGAACCATTATGAAGATTTTAAATAAGAGTTAGTTATAAATAATATATGACATCCCTAAGGCATTATATATTGAAATGTATGTGTCATTATTTTTACTTACTATAAGAAAATGTTTATGATTACTATGGTTTTCATCTATGATAAGTGTTCCTCGCACTATGCTTTTTGGATTTAGTAAATGGCTGAAACATGAGTATAATAACCCAAGATTAAACATTAAATAATCTTGATTTATGTTAATAATTCACATTGAGGATGTTTTTAGGTTTAGAGCATCGGAAAATTAGGTCATAACTTATACATAACAATTATAATATTACATGTATACACTTCTACTCAGTATCCTTTTTTATAAAATAAAAACTGTTAAAAGTTAAGAAACATGTTTAGCTCCATGTTTAAATCATAATGACTTTTCCATGATCTCATCCTTGACCCTAATCCACTTTATGTCCTATGAAAAACATTTCAAAAACTTCAGATGAGCATAAAAAGCTCAGTAAGAGATACCCAAAGAAGGAAAACATTTAGTTTTTCAAAACAACCAATAAACCATGAATACATTATCATAATTAACAATGTTCACCTTTATGAATTATTAAATACTATTAACCAATTAAAATCACATTTCATACTCATTTGTGACAAAAATATTACCATAAAACCCATAAAAAGGACACATAACATATAAAGGTAACATGGGACAAAAACATACATAAATGGAATAACTATACGGTCGACTTCTACACATCTCACTAAATGGAATAGCCATATGGCCAATTTCCATACCCAATGCATTGGAGTTTATAACATAAACACCTGTCCTAGAGTATCATAGTATCACCTGTCATTTTGTTTATCACGTAACCACTCGTCAAATGTATAAGTACCATAATAAAATCCTAACACATAAAATATATCAAATATAAACATTTCACTAATAACATTTCATTTTGAATCACAAAAAATCATTTCAAGATATTAAAATAATCAGTCCATTTCAAAAACAATTTTCCATACCAAAACACCAAAAAAGGATTAAGGGGTTTCTTTTCCCTTTTAAAAACATTAAGGATTATAGAGGAAGCCAAATAATGATTACTGTGGAGGAAAGGTCATTATCACCGAATAGGTTAAAACAAATTCCTTTTGATGTTTAGTAACACAAATTTTAGAAAAAGATTCCCTTTGAATGAAATTAAATGTCAAAGGATATTCTTTATACACCATGAATAAGAAGGAGGTGTATATTATCAAAACATGACTCAATAAAAGGATATTGAGACGAGGTCCCTTACATCGTGTCCGACATGACACATTCTTTCTTTGATTTCCTAAATAGTAAAATTGAGTTAAGTTCTACATTCTGAAGAACCATTTTCAAAATTATTATTCATTTTATGTCACTTATTACCTTGATATAAAAATTAGTTAATTATTTCAGTTCATATTAGACATTTTGTCGATGTTTGGAACATGAGTAAAAAATTAACTTGTTATAATTACAAATTGTCTATGTTGTCATAAGAACATTATCTTCATAATGATATTCATGATTTATATATCATATATATCACATATATCCAATATATATGTATTTATAATATTGTATATCATTTGCATATATGAAAATGAAATGCACCGTTCATTGAGACGGTGGGCCGTACGTATGCATGAATGCTACTTCCATTTCACTTTTTTCATTTCTAAGGGAATGAAAACCCAATGATACATTGGTATATTATTATTATTGTATAATATCATATTTTATATAATTTACATATGTTCATTAACAACATCTTTTATATGTTTTATTTATGGTATGAATGAGTCATATCACTTTGAGGGGCGATAGTCCGCACATCTTAAAATGAAATTATCGTATTTACCCATTATGGAAACCATAAAGGTTTGATATAAATGAAAAATACAGAAGCATAGAGACAATATAAATATAATATATATCTCATATAAATATAGTTTAGTATTAATGTCCATTATGGGAGGTGGTATGAGATATTTTAACAATCATCATTTTGTGAGGTAGTAGTTCACCGTCAAATGAAACTATTTGTTCGTATGCATTATATGGATGTGTTTGTAAGTGTAGTTTGAATAATTTTTATAACAAAAACCTAGTATATTGTGGATACAAGTGTTTTTATATAAAAAAAGAATAATAAGATCATAGGGAGTGAAGATTTAAAATAGAAAAAGTGATCTTGAGGGAAAACATTACCTTTAAATCGGGTAACTTCTTTTTATTTGAGCCAAAGGGCTCTATTGAATTTCCATATGCCTGGGGTAAGGATTCTAGGATGAAGAGAGGTATGTTGGGAGATTATTTGTGCCAATTTTGGATGTTCCAAGGGAATTTAGTGGTGTGACTAAGGGTTAGAGTTTGTTGCTTTTTATAAGGGGGAGGAGGGGCTCTTTAGGAATGTTTGAAAATATTATTTTATTATAAACTAAATTTCTGTGTAAAAAATACCAAAAATAATTAAATTCAAATATAATATAACTAATATTTGAAATAATCTCAACCAATGGGTTTTAGAAATGTTTATGGAATAAAAGTAACCTTTTTTTAGCATTAACTGTCATGACACCCTCCCTACAAAGTGTACCCCTCCTGGGCCGGCAATGTTAGAAGGGAGATAATGAACCTCGAGTCCCTCCTCTAGTAGGCCCTAGGATAGAGACTATCACTGAGGGTATAGTAAAATACAAAATTAGAGGCATTACTCACTAAGAGAAGACATGCAGAAGAGAGAGATAAGATAGACACCAATCAACTCCAAGTCAGGCTGCAGTATAAATGAAAACCCAAGTACACTTATGAAATGTCATGAAGAAGTACTACAATTGAAAGGGGAAAAACTGCAAGTACCCAAAATAAAGTTAAAATTCTAGCAACCACAATCCCAAATAGCTCCTGCAACCCCAAAATTGTAGAAACCAACTTTATTTCCAACCTACTCCAAGTGACCTAAGAAACAGTTCATATATACATAGGGTGAGTATAACAGTATACTCAGTAGGATCCTCCTTGAAGCCTCTCGTGAAAAAGTAAATAAATTATACTAAAAAACAATGAACAACATGTGAAACTAACTCGTCACCTAAACAAGTATACTAAGTTCCCAAACTCACCATGGCTACTCTCACCAAGTAATTCATACAAGAATATATCATATAACAAAGAATATCAAGGGTACCCTGCTACTACTTCCCCACTGTTTTCCCTCTTTGCCCCAACGTCGCACATCTTGAGCATCTCTCTCCAAAAAGGATTGCCCGCAGACACTTGGGCGAGGCACCACAGTATTCACCTCGTGCAACAAAACTACCACATCTATATACCAAAGTAACCAGGTAGTTTCCGAGAGCCACCACAGCTCGGATAATGTGTATCATACATCGGGTATTATACCTTAAGCCATTACAGCCCATACACTAAGTTAGGATCCTGAAGCCATCACAACCTATAAACGTTACACCTATAGTATTACATTGAAAACTACATCCATAATATATGTGTGTGAATGACCACAAGACATTACATCCCTCTACACACATATATGGGGAAAACTAACCATTGTGGCAGCCAACACCAGTAACTACCAAGAGAATAGAGTGTTTCCAAAGGGGGTAGTCAGCCATCCATTCTCCCATAAGAATGTTGGGGAAAACACCCCCCAGGGCTCAGAATCCCTGGGCTGTCAATTGCCCTTACTGACATGGTAGAGTAGCGTATAGAAACACAAAAAGTATATGATATATTATATCTCACAACCACACTATGGGAATTACCTTTTATTAGACAAAACTACAGCTAACATCTCTCAGACTCTGGGATTCTACTTCTAAGACTAGGTATCCTATAAACACACAACCATTTATAGAGATTATTATATTACTTCATTCCATTTTTATCAGTTCCATTGTACGTTAATTAATTATTTAAACATTAATTTACCATGAACAATCCCACATTAAATTTCATTAGCCTCACACCGAAAGTCAACCGTTCCTTAAAAAATTACAACCTCATCATTTTGTTCTAGCATCTCCATCCCCATGGGTTAACACCATTTATTCAATTATTTATTATAGAAATACTTTCCCACATTCCCAAAATTCTAGAAAAACACTATATGATACTAAACACAATGGGGATCAACACGGTGAGTAGATGTACAACCCGCCGAGTCTTTTCCACTTATAGCAAGAGCATATACCCATCCTTCCTTGAGAAGCTAAACACAGAAATCATGTGGCATACCCTGCGTGTCTTTGCCTCTTTCAGAAGAAGGGTGAGTAATACCATATTCCTTGAGTAGTGGGGAAAATTAAATCAGACAAACAACCAATCAAAATTACCAAGCATCCAATATTCACATCCATCCTATTCCATCATCCCTGGTGTCCTCCCTGACACCCACATGTATAAACTGATGCATCTCGCCACTGTAGGCGTCATCTGCTGCCACAACCAGAAGGGCCTCCATGCCTCCAAATATTACTACAACCATCCCAGTACACATTAAAACACAAGTAGCAGTAAAACAACCATATTCACAATTGGGCTCTTGGAGCTTAAAAAAAATAGGGTAACTTAGAACCCTACAAGCAATTATCTTTTAACAACCACCAGTTCTTTAATCCATCTTGGGTTAACCGATTTATTATTCGTTGGTTCCAAATTCGGGAAACCTAACTAGTAAGTTATCACAAATAAATAAACATACTTGTTGCACTAATTTTATTAACATCAAATTACAACAAGAACCCAATTTGTTTTCATGACTCTTTATCTTTAGCTATCAATTATAAATTAATCCAGGTTTAGGTTCTTTACCGATTTCAATCAAGAACAACTAGCTAAGAAAAGTAAGAATAGATTTCACACTATCTAGAAAAACAAGAGGCCATAACATACAATTGATATCAATTTATTTATCTGGTTATAATATTTATTATGTAAATTCCATTTTCATCTAGTGGGATTAAACATGCTAACAATTCAGTTTCACTTAAAATAAAGAGAAGAAATGAATCCCCTACCTCAAATAGTTCCTCACGTTCTTTATCCACATAATGGGTCTGGATCCTCCTCTTGTGAAAATTTCATCCTCCCGAGGATGCCACGGTATGAAAACACCAACCAAACCCCAAGAAAAACCCCATTAGAAGCATGGATATTAAATTATATAACATGTAAAGGAGAAATAAGATGAGATGATCCCCAAAGGAACAACTATAAAACATACCTTATATAGAATATTGACCGATATAGCTTTGTTGCATCAAAATAAAGCGGAACTAATCCGAGGAGTAAAGTGTGATTGTGAAACTCTTATGGGAAGGATTGAAAGGTTCTAGCATCTCATATCCAAGAACAAAGAGGAAGAACAAGGGAGGATGATATCTTGTCCCTTTTGAAGATTTAATGGGGCGACAGTTTAAGATATGCTTCATTACCCATTAAAAGCGGATCGCATTAACCCACACGGTTTGACCAAGTAAAAACATCCTGAGCCATAGGAATAATTAATATAGGATTTATGGCTTTTGAATCGGCCTTATGTGTCCTTAAAATAATGCTTTAAATGTATTTTAAGTCAAAGGAAATGTCAAAGGGGTGAAACTGTAAGAAGTTAGAAACACTGTTCACATACTCAAAATTTGGCCAATGAAAGAAAAGGTCACCATTAGACCTCACCGTTAGAGGTTACCGATAGACCTAACCATTAGAGGTTACTGATAGAACTCACCGTTATAGGTTACTAATATAACTCACTGTTAGAGGTTACTTATAGACCTCACCGTTAGTAGTTTCTGATACACCTCACCATTAGAGGTTACCGATAGACCTCACCATTCTAGAAACATTGTACAGCTACTGTTATGGAAACACAGTTCACTGAACCTCACCGATAGAAAACTGTTCACTGAACCTCACTGATAGAAACACTGTTCAATGAACCTCACCGATAGAAACATTGTTCACTGAGCCTCGCCGATAGAAACATGTTCACTGAACCACACTGATAGAAACACTGTTCACTGAACCTCACCGATAGAAACACTGTTCACTGAACCTCATTGATAGAAACACTTTTCACTGAACCTCACCGATAGAAACACTTTTCACTGAACCTCACCGATAGAAACACTATTCACTGAACCTCACTGATAGAAACACTGTTTAATGAACCTCACCGATAGAAACATTGTTCACTGAACCTCACCGATACAAACACTGTTCACTGAACCTCACTGATAGAAACACTATTCACTGAAAGAATTGATAGAATAATGTTGACCTACTGTTATAGGTTACCGATAGAACTGTTCATCAACAGAACTATTCACAGAATTGGAAATTTGGAAAAGTGTTGGGGATATGTCACATTGACCTCCCGGAACAACTCAAACACCATATTTTCACAATGTAATGGAACGGAGTGTTCTGGGCCATTACATCAGATACCTCTCAAAACATTCACATCCTCGAGAATTCAAAACCAACCTAAAGAGACAAAAAAAGAAATGGGGTCCGACCAACCACCCATTGAGATACCTCTCAAAAGAGATCAATCCCCAAAAGCAACAAAATAAATTCATAAATAAAACATGAAAGGTCAAACCACAAAGGGAACATCATTACATGAAAAGAGTTAAACATCAAACAACTCTGGGTACTGAGCACGTATCTATGACTCACGTTCCCAGTTACTCTCCTCGTGACACCGGGTCGCCACAAGACAAGGACTAAGGGGATAGAACGCCCACAAAACACCTTATCCTTGCGGTCTTGGATCTCCACAGGTCACTCCTCAAAGGTTGCATCATCATCAACATCAATCTCTCCCCAATTGATGATGTGAGAGTCATCATGAAGATAATGACGGAGCAGTGATACATTGAAAACATCATGTATTTAAATCATCTTTGGGGGAAGTTCTACTTGATATGCCACAACTCCAACATGAGATAACACCTTGAAAGTCACAAAAAAATGGGGAGAAAGCTTAATTCCACGACCAAACTGTCACTACCCATGATGGGGAGTCACCTTCAGAAACACATGATCCCCGACATCAAACTCCAGGGGTCTCCTCCTTTGATCAGCATATGATTTCTGGCAGTTTTACACTGTCTTCATCCTCTCATGAATAACTTGGACCATCTCTGTTGTATTTTGTACTAGTTCCGATCCGAGAATTGCTGACTCTCCAACCCCAGTCCAGCACAACGGAGAACAGAAAGGCCGACCATACAAGGCTTCGAACGGTGCCATACCGATAATGGAGTGAAAACTATTGTTTTAAGATAACTCCACCAAGGGTAAGTGACTTACCCATGAGCCTCCAAAATCAAGAACACAAGAGCGTAACATGTCATCAAGAGTCTGGATGGTTTGCTCTATCTGACCATCCATTTGAGGATGAAAAGCAGTGCTAAGGCGTATTTGAGAACCCAAAGAATGATGGAGACCTCTCTATACCATGGAGGTAAAATGAGGATCTCAATCAGAAATGATCGTCTTAGGGACTCCATGAAGTCTCACCACCTCCTCTAGATACTACCTCAAAAAATTTCAACTGATCTTGACTCTTTGATCGCTATGAAGTGGTCTGATTTTATGAAATGATCCACTGCCACCCAAATATCATCATGTCCTCTCAGAGATCGAGATAAACCAGTAACAAAGTCCATTGAGATGTCCACCCACTTAAACTGAGGAATATCTAATGGCTGTAGAAGACCACCTAGAACATGGTGTTCGACCTTTACCTTCTGGAAGACTAAACATCGAGACACAAACTCCTCAACGACACGCTTCAGCCCAGGCCACCAAAACTGACTCCTTAAGGATCGGTACATCTTTTTCATGCCAGGATATACTGCTAAAGGTGAACTATGGAACTCTATGAGAACCGTCTCGTGCATCATCAAGGGAATAAAAAGCCTTCTATGATACAACACTCGGTGTTGTTAATCCTCCGACCAACCATCAGGGGCCTCAACACAAACAACTCGGTCTATCCAGAGCTCCACCTCTAGATCTCCAAACTGGGACTCTTCCACCTTCTGCATTAGGGTTGAATATACCATCATTTGAAAAAGATAACCTCTAACCCCAAATTCTCCCATAGAAAGACTTAAAGCTGACAGTTCTTCCATTACTATCCAGGAATCACCAAATTCACGCACAACATCACTACATGACTTTCGGCTCAGCGCATCAGTTAAAACATTCCTTTTTCCATGTGCATATGCAATTTTGAAGTCATATTCCTGTAAGAACTCCATCCACCATTGTTGTCGTAAGTTTAAGTCACGATGGAAGAAAACAAACCTCATACTCTTATTATCGGTGAATACCACAAAGTGCTCAACAATGAGGTAATGTATCCACAACTTCAGAGAAAACACCACAGCTTCCAAATCAAGATCATTGGTGGAATAGTTGCGTTCCTAGGGACGTAACTGCCGAGACCCTTAAGAAACAACTGACCTCTACTGCATGAGAACACAGCCTAACCCCAGATGTGAAGTGTCATAGAAAACATCAAACCGAACTCCCTCAGCTAGAAGACAAAAAACCGGGGCACTTAATAACTTCTAATTTAGATACCCCAAAGCTTCCTAACCTTGATCAGTCCATATGAGTGCATGATCCTTCCTAGTCAGAGCTATCAGCGGAGTCGTAACTCTTGAGAAATCAGCTATGAACCTCCTGTAGTAGCCTACAAGACCACGGAAACTTCGCACCTCTGACACTATCTTGGGGGCTTCCTAAGACACAATTGCTTCTATGTTCGATGGATCCCCAGCTACTCCCTATTGGGACACAACATGCCCCAAGAAACGGACTTCTCGAGCCCAAAACACACACTTAGACAACTTCCCAAACAGCTAATGTCGATGAAGAACTCCCAAAACATCTTGTAGATGTTGTGCATGCTACTCTTCAGATTTGGTGTACACAAGGATGTTGTCAATGAAAACTACCATGAACTTGTCTAGGAACTCACGGAACACAGTATTCATCAATCCCATGAATACAGCTGGAGCATTTTTCACGACAAAAGGCATTACAACGAACTCATAATGCCCATGACAATAATGGAAAGCAGTCTTTGGCATATCTTCATCCTTCACACTCATCTGATGATATCCTGACCGCAAGTCGATATTTGATATCCAACTTGCACCCTTCAGTTGATCTAATAATTCATCAGTCTGTGAATAATATAGCGATTCATTATTGTCACATTGTTCAAGCGACAATAATCGACAAAAAACCGCAAACTACCGTCAGCCTTCTTCACAAAAACAAACGGGTGCACCCCACGATGACACACTTGGCGGAACAAAACCACACTATAACAGACCATCAAAATGTATACGTAGCTCTATAAACTCATAAGGGGATATCTAATATGAATACATAGAGATAGGAGACGCTCCTGGATATAGCTCGATCCAAAACTCGATCTCTCGTCAAAGGGGTAACGCTACAACCTCTTCTGGAAAGACATGAGGGTACTCCTCTATGACCCAAGGAAAAGCCAATGATGAACCTCTTAATAACTCACTATCATCTCAGCCATTATGGATGATAAGGATGGACCACCCCTATGACCCATCCAAGGATCTCACTCACCAACAAACACCACTTTCCCTCCATCCGCACAAATGAAGAAGACCTTCTTCAGGATGAAATCCACGATAGCCTAAACTATATACAACCAATCCATGCCAAGGACGACATCATATGGATGGATTTGTAAACATAGGAAATCTACCGAAGACCAGTGTTGCCCCAACACTAGCTAATAGTCTCTATATAATTCAAACAAGTCAGCTCGACCCCCAACAGGCTTAGTCAATGCCAAGGGCACTCAAAGCCTCTCTACCTTAAGTACCAAATAATTGAAAAGGGTATGAGATATGAAGGAGTGTGTTTCTCTTTAATCAAAAAAGACATACACCAAGGTATAAAATAAGCAATGTGTACCTCATACGACGTCTGGATTGCCTGGAGCTGGCAACGCTAGAGCATGAAGCTGTCCACGACCGCCTCCACGGCCTCTCTGACCCTGAAGATGACCTCCACCATGACCACGCTCTGCTCTCTGAGGATGGGGAGATTCATGGGGATATCCTTTGCATGCCCCATCTACCATCTGCTGATTTAAATATGGTGCAACTAGCTGCTACTGCCTCGGCTGGAACTGTCTCAACGGAGGGACCAGGAGCGTAGTGCCTGGTGCACAATGACTGCTCTAAAAGGTCGGACACTCCCACTGTTGATAGCCATGACCACCACAAGAAAAAAAGAACTCGATCCCTTTGCATAGGCCTGAGAGTTACTACCTCTGGAGAAACGAAATGTGAGGGGCTGGGACCTACCCCCGACAGGGCGGAAACCCTTCTGCCCTAAAAGCCGAGAACCCCAGACCACATCTCTACTTCATGAGGAATCATGCCAATTCCCCTCTCGTAAAGATCCGGTCCTGGAAAAAGTCCTCTTGACAACCTCTCCCCTCTCCATTACCTCAAGATCCGTTTTCAGCATAAATGGGGTTACCTGGCGCTGCATCTCTGGATGCAAAGCCTCCTTGAAATGTCTCTCCCTTACCTCCCTATCTAGAAACAGGTCCGAAAAATAACGTAAAAGGTTCCTAAAATGGATTCCAAACTCTTGAACATTGGAGATTCCCTGTCGAAGGGTAAGAAACTCCTGGAGACTGGAAGCCTTCGAAGTCGAAGAAACAAACTTTAATCTAAACCTATCTCGGAACTTCTCCCATGAGATCACTGACTCCTCACGATCCCCATGGAACAAGAACCACCACTTCCTCGCTGCTCCACGTAGCATTGTCACAACCAAGGACACACAATGCTCCTTCCGAGCATGAATCAAACTAAATATGATCTCGAACTCCTCTAACCAGTCTTCCATGAATGCATATGAAATGGTTCCCTCGTACTTCTGAAGACAATGGCGCTGAATCACTCAGAGTGTCTTCCTCCATGTGTCTTCGTCATCAACCTCCACCCTGCGGCGATATGCTAGAACAGCTTGCCAGACATTTTCTATTCAATCCTGATGAGGGCGTCTACCCATTCAAACACAGGCAAAAAGCAGAATGATGAATAATTCTTTACGAGGTCTCTACCCTGAAACTAGTATCACCTTGTTTATCATCCATTGTAAACATAAAGGTCCACTCATTAGATCATAGGGGGGTCCTAAACTCCTATGTCTCAGTCGGTCCCCAGTGTTTACCTCACTTGTTAAACATGAATGACATCATTTCCCTACCAACCCATGAAAACTCACCTGTGCCTAAATCCAAACTCCATCCTATCCCTTAACCTAACCTCTGATACCACTCTGTCAAGACCCCCTCCCCACAAAGTGTACCCCTCTTGGGCCGGAAATGTGATAAGGGATTAAATGACCCCTGAGTCCCACCTCTAGTAGGCCATAGGTTCGTGACTAGCACCGAGGGTATAGTAACACAAAAAAATGGGATGCATTACCCTATAAGAGAAAACATGCAGAAGAGAGAGATAAAATAGACACCAATCAACTCCAACTTAGACTGCAGTATAAACGAAAACCCAATTACACATATAAAATGTCATGCAGAAGTACTACAACTGAAAGGGGAAAAGCTACATGTACCCAAAAGAATGTAAAAACAGCAGCAACCACAAGCCTGAATAGCTCCTGCAACACCAAGCTAGTAGAAACCAGCTTGATCTCCAACCTGCTCCAAGTGACCTGAAAAACAGTTTATATATACATAGGGTGAGTATAATAGTAAACTCGTTAGGATCCTCCTCGAAGACTCTTGTACAAAAGTAAAGATATCATGCTAAAGCATAGTGAACAATAAATGAAACTAACTCGTCAACTAAACAGGTATACTAATTTCTCAACCTCACTATGGATACTCTAACCAAGTAACGCATACAAGAATATATCATATAAAAAAGAATATCAAGGGTACCCCGATACTACTTCTCCACTGTTTTTCCGCTTTTCCCCAATGTCGCACGTCCTGAGCATCTCTCTCTAAAAAGGATTTCCCGTAGACACCTGGGAAAAGCACCAACATATGTGCCTCATGCAAAAAAACCACCACGTCCATATACCAAACTAACAAGGTAGTTTCCAGAAGCCACCACAGCTCGCATAATGTGTATCATAGGTCGGGTATTATACCTCAAGCTATTACATCCCATACACAAGGTAAGGATCCTCAAGACATCACAACCTATACATGTTACAGCTATAGTAGTATATAGAAAAGTATATCCAGAATATATGTGTGTGAATAACCACAAGTCATTACATCCCTCTACACACATATATGGGGAAAATGAACCTATGTGACTAAAAGCACCAGTAACTACCATGTGAAGAGATCGGGGCCAAAGGGGGTAGTCCGCCATCCATCCTCCCACCAGAATGATGGGGAAAACACCCCCCAGGGCTCAGAATCCATAGGGTGTCAGTTGCCCTAACTGACAGGGTGCAGTAGCATTTAGAAACACAAAAAGTACAGGATATATTATATCTCACAACCATACTATTGGCATTACCATGTCTTAGACACAACTGTAGCTAACGTCTCTCAGACTTCGGGCTGCTACTTCTAATACTCGGTATCCTATAAGCACACAACTATTTAAAGAGATTATTAGATTACTTCATTCCCTTTTTATCAGTTCCACTATATGTTAATTAATTTGTTAAACATTAATTAACTATGAACAATACCACATTAAATTTCATTAGCATCACACCCAAAGTCAAGTGTTTCTTCGAAAATTACAACCTCATCCTTATGTTCTAGCATCTCCATCCCCATGGGTTAACACCATTTATTCAATTATTCATTATAGAAATAATTTCCCACATTCCCAGGAATTCTAGAAAAACATTATATGCTAATAAACACAAGGGGGTTGAACACGGTGAGTAAATGTACTACCCGTCGAGTCATTGTTTCTAATAGCAAGATCATATACCCATCCTATCTTGAGAAGCTAAACACGGAAAGCACGTGGCATACCCCATGTGTCTTCACCTCTTTCAGAAGAAGGGTAAGTAAGAGAAGCTACCTTGATCAGTGGGGAAAATTAAAGTAGATAAACAACCAATACAAATTAACAAGAATACAAAAATCACATCCATCCCATTCAATCATCCCTGGTGTCCTCCCCAACACCCACATGCCTAAACTGATGCATCTCGCTACTCTAGGCGTCATCTGCTGCCACAACCAAAATGGCCTCCATGCCTATACATATTACTAGAACCATCCAGGCTCACATTAAAACACACACGGCAGTAAATCATCCATCTTTACAATTGGGCTCTTGGCCCTTAAAGAAACAAGAGGGTAACTCAATACCCTACTAGCAAATATCTTTTAACAACCACCAGTTCTTTAATCCATCTTGGGTTAACCGATTTATTATTCGTGGGTTCCAAATTTGAGAAACCTAACCAGTGCATTATCACAACAAAATTAACATGCTTACTGCACTAATTTTATTAACATCAAATTACAACAAGAACCTAATTTGTTTTCATGCCTCTTTATCTTTAGCCATCAATTATCAATTAATCCTGATTTAAGTTCATTACTGATATTCATCAAGAAAAAACTTCTAAGTAAAGCAAGTATAGATATCACACTATCTAAAAAAACAATAGCCAATAACATACAATCGATATCAATTTTTTTCTGGTTAAAATATTTATTATGTCAATTATATTGTCATCTAGTGGGATTAAACATGATAAAAATGTAGTTTCATCTAAAATAAAGAGAAGAAAAAAATCCCCAACCTCATACTATTCTTCAAGTTCTTTATCCATACAATGGGTCACGATCCTCATCTCCCAACAACTGTATCCACCTAAGGATGCCATGGTACGACATCACCAACCAAACCTCAAGAAAAAACCCCATTAGAAGCATGGAGATTACATGGTATAACCTGGAAACAAAAAACAAGAGGAGAAGATCCCCAAAGGAATGACTACAAAACCTACCTCATATCGAAGATTGACCGATATAGCTCGGTTGCATCAAAATAGAGCAGAACCAATCTAAGGAGTAAAGTTTGATTATGCAACTCCTATGAGAAGGATTTAAAGGTTCTAGTGTATCATAGATGAGAACAATGAGGAAGAACAGGGTAGGATGATATCATGTCCCTTTTGAAGATTTAATGGGGAGACAGTTTAAGATACGCTTAATTCCCCATTAAAAGCGGATCGCATTAACCCACGTGGTTTGACAAAGTAAAAACATCCCGAGCCATAGGAATAATTAATATAGGATTCATGGCATTTCAATTGGCCTTAAGAGTCCTCAAAATGAGGCTTTAAATGTATTTTACATCAAAGGAAATGTCAAAGGGATGAAATTGTAGGAAGTTGGAAACAATGTTCACACACTCAAAATTTGGCAAAGGAAAGAAAAGGTCATTATTAGACCTCACTTTTAGGGGTTACCGATAGACCTCACTGTTAGAGGTTATAGATAGACCTCACCATTAGAGTTTACCAATAGACCTCGCCATTAGAGCTTACTGATAGACCTCATTGTTAGAGGTTACTGGTAGACCTCACTGTTATAGGTTACTGATAGACCTCCCCATTCTGGATACACTTTACAGGTACCGTTCTGGAAACACTGTTCACTGAGCCTCACCGATAGAAACACTGTTCACTAAACCTTAGAGAAAGAAACACTTCTCACTGAACATCACCGATAGAAACACTGTTCACTGAACCTCACAGATAGAAACACTGTTCACTGAACCTCACTGATAGAAATAATGTTCACTGAACCTCACCGATAGAAACAGTGTTCATTGAACCTCACCGATAAAAACAATGTTCACTAAACCTCACTGATAGAAACATTGTTCATTGAACCGCACTAATAGAAACACTGTTCACTGAACCTCACCGATAGAAACAGTGTTCCCTGAACCTCACCGATAGAAACACTGTTCACTGAACCTCACCAATAGAAACACTGTTCACTGAACCTCACAGATAGAAACATTGTTCCCTGAACCTCCCCGATAGAAACACTTTTCAATGAACCTCACCGATAGAAACATTGTTCACTGAACCTCACTGATAGAAACACTGTTCACTAAACTTCACCGATAGAAGCAATATGTACTGAAGGAACTAATAGAATACTATTCACATACTCTTATAGGTTACCGATAGAACTGTTCACCGATTGAACTGTTCACAAAATTGGAAATTTGGAAAAGTGTTGGGGATATGTAACCTTGACCTCCCAGAACACCTCAAATACCATATTTTCACAAAGTAATGGACCAAAGAAGTCCGGGCCATTACATTAACATTTAGTTAATTAATTTAATTTTTACCATATCCTATTCTATATTTATACAATATGGTGAATATATTGACAATAAAATGAAAAGAGGACCAAAAATGGATCATTAATGACCGTTTTAACATCATATATTTTAGTTGGCCAAATCATAGATTTTTTATATTATTTTATCATTTAATAATATAAAATTCATATTAGGAACTCGTTTATGTCAATTTATAAACTATTCATTTCAAGACTTTAAAAAAATATAATAACTTGATTATTTCAAACAACCTACATTAATTCAACTATAATAAGATATAAACATCCATAAGATTAATGTATGACATAAAAAGTTTCAAAATAAATTTATTTTAATATTTATAATATTTTTTATTTAAAACATTCATTAATGAGGTAATCATTACATCACCATTGTGTCGTACATAAATTTATTTATTTAATATCAAAAAATTATATATAAAATACAATGATATAAGAAATCTTTTTATATTTTTAATTATTATTTATAGTCTAAAATATCACATATATAACCCATTATTCAATTGTTTTACTAAGGGATATATGTATATGTTACATTTTCCTTAGCATTAAATTATTTTTTTAAAAATGTCATTTTCACATACAAGTGGCTCCATGCGGTCCCAAAATCGACCCAAAAATACCCATAGTCAGACATGTATCATACAATAGGGTTAGGACAAGTTTTAGGGTAATTTAATTTTATTATAATATTATTTTTAACCCATATTTACCAGATTTTCCATTTAACCATGGTAAATGAAATATATACTAAAATTACAATTTATAATGTTTAAAAAAAGTTACCTATTTACACAATTTAGACCTCTTGATTCCAAATATAGAATCCATTTTTTCAATTCAGAACATAGAAGTTGCAGAAATTAATTTAAAATTAATTCCCATTGTCAAAACTAAAAACTTGTTTTTAAGAAATAATAACTATCAAAAGATTGACACTTGTTTTTGTCCAAATTCAAAGTGGAATTACTTACAATGAACAAAATTGGATTTAATGGTAAAAATATAATCTATTTGAACATTAAACCCAATTAAAAAGATAATCTAGCCATATAAATAAATTATATTAAAAGTCAGTTTTGAATTAAAATGTAGTATTTCCCACTATTCATAAAAAATGAACATTATTAAAAAAATACCAAAATTTCATCCAAAGTAAATTTTTGTGTCCTGATTCTAAAGAAGAATATTACATTATCAAAAAAATAATATATAAGTGACAAATACTATATTAAAAATTATTTCTCCATCAAAAGGCAGTAAATTGACCTTTTAAAGAATATTAGAGTATTAATGCTTAAAATTGGATTCAATTACATTTTAATCCTCCAACATTTTTTGGATAAATTTAAAAAGTTTAACAAATATGTGTAATAATATTGTAGTTAGTTCTATTCATTCCTTCCATTACAATGGCTATGTGTTAACTACTATTTGAAATAATAATATTATTTTATTATTTTTTAGTATAACTCAATATTGTGTCCAACAAAAGATTTCAAAGAAACCCGTTATTGCGTATTGGGTACTCCATCAAACATAGGATCCCCTTTAATGTAAAGTTAATATTTAATTCCAAACTATTAATAAATATGAAAATTCCATATTCTTTATTTACTTGGGATGTTACTTCCTTCCCCCCTTTTGTAAATTGTGTCGTCACAATTTTATTCACTTATTGAATATGTGGGGGTATTTATACCTCATAGAATTGTAAGATTCCTATTTTGCCTCTTCAACCATATGGTTTTTCCACAAATCCTTTACCTAATGAATTACCTTATTCCGCAACAATTTATCTCTTCGGTCAAGAATCTATACTGGTTGTTCCTCATAAGAGAGATTGTATTGTAACTAAACTGCCTCTGGACTCAAAACATGAGTTGGATCTGGCGTATAATTTTTTCAATAATGAAACATGAAAAACATTGTGTACATAGGATAAACATGGAGGTAAAGCCACTCTGTAGAAAACTACTCCAACATTCTCCAAGATTTCATAGGGTCCAATGAACCTCAGACTCCGCTTTCCCTTCATAGAAAAATGCATCACCCTTTTCCATAGGGAAACTTTCAGAAAGACATGATCACCTACCTCGAAAGAAAGATCCTTCCTTTGGTTCACAACATAACATTTCTGCCTGCTCTAAGATGTTCTCAAATTCTTATGAATCAACTAAACTTTTTCTGCCAAATCTTCTACCAATTTTGGTCCCATCAACTTCCTTTCACCTACTTCATCCCAAAAAGCTGGAGTTCGACACCTATTTCTATATAATTCCTCAAATGGACCCATTTGTAAACTAGAATGAAAACCGTTATTATAAGAAAATTAAACCAATGAAAGATTTTGGTCCCAACTTCCCTAGTAATACTTTGAGCAAGAACATAACATATCTTCCAATGTCTAAATTGTTCATTGTGACTGTCTATATGATTGAGGATGAAAAACTGTACTAAAATTTAATTCAGTAACAAATGACTTCTGAAGGAATTTTCAAAAGATATAACTAAACATAAGATCACAATTAGATTCAATGGAGAGGGGAACTCCATGTAACCTGAATATATCTTTAACATAAAATCGAGAAAGTTGATCTATAGACATATTATCTTGAATTGGATGAAATTGAGAAAATTCAGTTAATCAACCAATAATAACCTAGATTCCATTTTTACCTCGAGATGTGTTTGGTAATCCCACAACGAAATCCATGGACACATCTTCCCATTTCCACTATGGCACTAGTAAAGGCTGAATCATCCCTTTCAATAACTTCCACTATTCTTTAACTTTTTTCAAATTCCAACACATCATTGTAATGTCAGCAATATCTCTTTTCCTTTCATCCGACCAGTAATAATCTCGAAAATCTCTGTACATATTAGTACTTCCAAGATGAACTCAAAACAAAGAACAATGACCTTCACATAACAAATCTTTATTCAACTGTGAATCAAAAGGCATGCATAATCTCTTTCCAATCCTCTAAACACAGTCTCTATCAATATTAAAATCAGGTAACATTACCTTTTGAACCAATTATACCTTTTTTTGGAACTCACTGTCTTCCTTCTATGCCTTCTTAATTCTGTCTGATAGAGATTATTTCACTACCACCTAAAAAAATAGAGTAATTCCCTACAAAATAAAATATATACCAAAGTTCATCAAATCAAAACCCAAAGGATCTCATTCTAATCATATCATAGTTGAGGTAGCATTACTCTTTCAACTCAAAGCGTCAGCCAATTTACTTTCCCTACCTGGATGGGAATGAATCGTACAATCATAATCCTTCAATAATTACAACCATCTCCTATGTCTCATAATTAATTTTTTTTGAGTGAATATATAATTCAAACTTTTTTTATCAGTATATATTTCACACTTTACTCCATACAAATGATGCCTCCAAATTTTTAAATAAAAAACCACATAAGCAAATTCAAAGTCATGTGTAGGGTAATTTAACTCTTGAGGTTTCATCTAAGGTGAATAATAATCAATTACAAGAGAATTAGGCATTTTAAAATATCCAAGTCCTTTCAATGAAGTATCACTATAGATAACAAACTCACCATTTATGGAAGGTAGTTCCAAAACTAGAGCATTCACCAATATTCTTTTCAATCCATGAAAACAATCATTTCATTCTTTCGTCCAGAACAATTTAACACCTTTTCAAGTAAACTTAGTCAGTGGGCTAGATAAACATGAAAAATTCCCAAAAAACCTTCTATAATAGCCTTTCAGACCAAGAAAAATATGGATCTCGTTTATATTTGTGGGTCTTGGACATTCTTTAATGACTTTTGTTTTAGTAGGATCAACAGTTATGCCATTTTTTGAAATAATATGACAATGGAAAAAAATTTGTTGTTACCAAAACTCACACTTGCTGAATTTACCATACAAATTATTTTCTTTTAAGGTTGTCAAGACAACCCTAAAATGACTTTTATTCTATTATTTACTTTTAGAATAATCCAAAATATCATCAATAAGCACAACAATAAACTTATCCAAGAACTCAAGGAAATTTCTATTCATAAGATCCATGAATACAGTAGGTGCATTGGTTATCCCAAAAGACATAACTAAAAATTCATAAGGTAAATATCTAATATAAAATGTGGTCTTCTAAACATATGCTTCCTCTACTTTCAACTGATGGTACCCCGACCTCATGTTAATCCACAAAAAATACTATGCTCCCTAGAGCTGATCAAACAATTCATCGATATGAGGCAAAGTATACTTGTTCTTAATAGTGATGTTATTCGATGCACTATAATCAATGTAAAGTCTCATTGAACCATCTATTTTTTTAACAACCAAGATTGGAGAAAACCATGGTGATGTTCTAGGTCAAATGAAACCTTAATCTAATAACTCCTGTAATTTCTTATTTAACTCTAAAAGTTCAATTTGAGACATTAGATAAGGGGGGTTTGAAATTGGATTACCATCAGGAACAAATTCAATAGTAACTTCAACTTTCTGATCAAGTATTATACTAGACTACTCATCAAGAAAAACATCAAGGTTTACATTTACTAAGGGCACATCATTAATCTAAACAGTTCTTTTGTTTTCAACAATATGTGCAAGGTAACATTCATTTCAATCTTTTATTAGTTTTTTAGAATCCTGATATGTTATCAATAGTAAATGTTTATTATTTTAAAGAAATTGAAATTTTATTTAAAAATAAACCTCCTTTTCTCTATAGTCAGTATTATCATGATTAACAGAGAGCCAATCCATACCCAAAATAACTTCAAACACTACTAGAGGGAAAATAATAAGGTTTTCAAGAAGATTCTTCTCGCACACAAGGATATTATAGTTATTATAATTTCTTTTTGTCTCAAAATTTCCTCCCGGTGTTTTTACAATAATTTTAGGATTCATATCATGAGATGGAAATCCACATTTACTAGAAAATTTCATAGAAATGAATTAAACTGTAGATCCTGAATCAGAAAAAAGATTGGAATAATCTCAAAAAACAAACAATGTACCTGATTCCACTTAATTTGATAGTCCCATATCAACCATTGTAGTAGAAAAATAATTTGTCCCACCCTACTTATTTTGATATGTCTTGTTTTCACCTTGGGTAATAAACTTTGGACACACATTGGAATAATAATCATACTCATTGCAACTAAAACATCTTATGGCTGGCTTTTCATTTCATACTTGATCATCTTCCTTATAGTTATGAGCAATATGACCCGGATTACAACACAAAAAGTACTTTCCAGACATTGATAAACATTCTCCAAGATGATTTTTACAAAACTTATCAGTAGAGGGATATTTAATTTTCATACCTCCATGATTCTTTGACAAATTCATTTCCATTGCATGCCAACAGGACCACTTTTTTTTTCTTGCTCTCTTGAAACACCTGGTCATCACAAAACTCCATTTCTACATTCTTGGTAAATCTGAAAAGTTTCTCGTAGATTATGAATTCACTAGAGGATAATGCACATCAATGTTATAGCTTTAGTCCTGGGTAAAATCAATTTATCTTAATACTAAGATCATGGATGAAATTTGGAGCATAACTTTCTAGTCGAGTGAACTCTTCTTCATAATCAGCCACTAAGTCATCCTATTTCCTCAATTCCAAGAATTTTTTTTCCATCCTAAGTTGAACCGCCTTAGGAAAATATTATTGAAGAAACATACCTTCAAATACATCCCAACAAAAATCATCAATATCCTCACTACCTTGATATTTTTATCCATTGACCACAATTGATCTTCTTCTCCTTCAAAAAAATAAATAGAAATACTAACCTTTTGTTTGCTGCACAACCCCTGACATTGAAAATCTTTTCCAATGCTTTGATCCACCCTTTAACTTGAACATGGTCAGATTATCCATTGAATGATGGGGGTGTTTCTTCATTAAATGATCCACTATAGACATGTTCCTCTGGAGTTGGTTTGGTTGGTCTCGATCGTGTATACGACCACAATTTATCACCTGAGTCAACTAATCCATCATTGTAAAAGTCAATTCAGTTTCGATTCCAACTATCTTAGGATGCTGATTTGGAAGTTTATTCTCCTCTGCATGTGTTCCTATAATATCTGCCTTGTTTCTTCTATGGAAAACCATTATGAACTAATAGATATCTTTGGCGATGCAACACGGTAATATGTAAATTTTATATCTTTTCAATTTTAACATAAATTATTAAATGGGTATTAATTTTACAATACCCTAACTCTTAAATCTGTCTAAACCGACCTCTAATACCAACTATAAGGACCCATCCTTAAATATTACATAATCTTGAATTATGTTAATATGTTACATTGGGGATCTGTTTAGGTTTAGAGCTTTATAGAATTATTTCATAACATATACATAACAATTTGAATATTATATATAGACACTTCTTCTCAGTATCCATTTTTTCCTTAAATAAAAACTCTTAAAATAATGAAACATGTTTATTTCCATTTTTAAATTATCCTGACTTTTCCTTGGTCCCATCCTTGACCCTAATCCATTTTACATCCTGTGAAAAACATTTCAAAAACATGGGATGAGCATTAAAAAATCAGTAAGGGATACACAAAGAAGGTAAACATTTATTTTTTTAAAACAACCAATAAACCATTAATACCTTATCATATGTGATACTTTTCAACTTTATGAAGTAGTAAATACTCTTCACTATATAATGACCAGGTTTTGGGCGCCACCTAGAGGCGCCCCATACTAGGTTGGTCACATGTCCTCATGCGCATTTCCTCAAGCACAAGAGATTGTCGACATGTAGCGAGGGCCTTGGGTGTGATAGTGGAAAAACTATTTCTTCATTATAAAATTAATTCATTGGAAAGAAATAGATAACAATAGTGTAAGAAGTAATAATATGCAATAAGTAAACATTGGATGACTGAAAGTAAGAAACAACTAGAGCACATATAGAAATTATTCATGGTACATATGTCTAGGAAAGAATCCAAACAAGTAACAATGCTGGAATACAGTACTAAACCTAAGTACAAGAAAAACAAATAAACAACTCCTCAGAATCACAAGCCTCAGATTAGTTCCATGGTTTCCACCTCCAAAGCAGTCATGTACCTGAATTATAAGGGTGATTTACCTTATCTATTCCTATAGAAATATAATCTATTTCGGCCCAAAAACATGACCCAAACAGGGTGTGAGACAAATCCCAGCAGGAAACCACCCAAAGATTTGTGCCTAATAGTTAGTGAATATATATGGTAGGAAATATGGAAAAAAAAGTAGTAAACTAGGAAGTTCTCAAAAGTAAACAATCTTACAATTTCAATTGCATTAATTTTCATATATCAAGTAAGAAACAAATCAAAAATTGGTATCCCTATAGGAAGTACTCATATCTTAACCCCTCTGGTTCAACCAAAACAAACACAAGAAACCCTCTAGGTAGTACTCAATTTCTAACCCCTATTATCCAGCTTTAGAAAAGACTCTCGGAGGAAGCACTCACTGTCAATTCTTTTTGTGGTCCCGTATCGGTAACTATTGAAACTCTCGGGAAGCACTCAATATCCAATTCCACCTATGGTCTCGTAACGAGGAACTACATGCACTCTGAGGGAGTAAAAAGTCCATCCCCCCTCATTTCCTCGCAACGTAAAAGTAAATAGACACACTGGATAATCCCTCAATGTCCATTCTCCCTATGGTCTACTACAAAGGTTCCTATAGCCCTGTGTAAAACAATTGTGCACAAACAATACATGTCAGCCAAAGTAATCCTCAATAACTACTTGGATAATAGTCTAAATCATATCATAGAATGTCACATAAAATCACTCCATCCTAACAGTACTTAACATGGAAAACAAAGCAGCATAATAGGAAAAGCTGGACCAGAAGGTCAATATCAATAAAAGATGGGCAAACTAAACCATAGAAAGGTAAATAACTCTATTTGTAATAATAAATTCTCTACTCAATCACACATAGCATAGTAGGCATTAACAGGGAGAAAAACCATGGACACTCAATACCCCAAACAAGGGTATTGTGCACTTTTGCATATAAAACTCAAAGAATAACGACGGAAAGGCACAAATAACCTACCTCAGCGTTGTATGGATAATATACATGAATTTCAGGCCTTGAATTTCTCTAAAACAATATAGATCTCCAAAAATGCTAAAAACGTTAAACTGAAAATATCTCATGAAAGGGGAGAAATCATGAAACGAGGCTCTAGAATAATGAATATCTTACTGTGGTGATCCAAACTCAATCGATGGTGGTAGATTCATAGAACTGATAGCAATTCAAGGGCTCGGAGAAGATTTGTAACCTATAAACACTCCTGGATTAGGTGAGTGGCTAAGAAGAGGTTTTTGTCAATTAGACGTGAACTAGGTCCCTTTAATGAAATAAAAACAAAATACATACATGTTCTTTAAAAGTACATGGCATGTACTTTCCATTATCAGGACCCGATTTAGTAGGCCTCTAGGTTACCACACACAACCATGTTCTCGGCCATTACATATCCAACACATGGATACCTGTAGAAACAGGGTACACGTTGTGTACTCCTAAAATTTCCAAAATTTCCGGTTATAATAAAAAACAACCAAAAATGAAAACTCATACCTGAAAAGATGATATGTGTTCTTAAAAAATTCCCCCTATAAAGAAATTTGTCCCCTAATTTCTCTAGTAAGGCGGCATAGAAGAATAATCCTCGACAAAATCTAGCCACTCTGATTGTATATCGGCCTCCCTCTCCCATGACTCATATTGTACTTGCTCGTGCTGCCACAAAACCTATACGAGAGGGATTGAACGACCATGGGGACCTTCGCACTTTGATTAATAATACAGATTAGATGCTCCTCAAATGAAGTATCCACCTCTAACTCAACCTCCTAGGGTTGGAAAACATGAGACGGGTTTGAGAAGTAACATTGGAGATGAGAAACGTGGAAGACATCATGCATATCTTGATACCTCTGATGTAACTGTAACTGATAGGAAACCAGCCCGAATCTCTCCCAAACCTCAAAGGGCCCGACGTATCTCGGTGAATGCATACCATGTATTCTAATACTTTTATGTCACAACCTCGGTGTGACAAGTTGAAAAACATGATCTCTGACCTCGAACTCTATAGGTCATCTCTATCGATTGGCATAAGAATTCTGTCTTGATTGTGCTGTATCCATCCTCTTTCGAATCAACTCTATCTTCTCTGTGGTATCCTAGACAAGAGGAGGTCTCAACATAGTTTCCTCTCATGCCTCCAGCCAACAAAAGGGTGATTGGCATGGACTACATTACAAAGCCTCATAAGGTACCATCTGAATAGTTGCTTGAAAACTATTATTATAGTCAAAATCCACAAAAGGTAAGTGATTCTCCCAATAACCTCCAAAATTCAAGATCCATGCTCGAAGCATGTCCTCAAGCACCTGAATCATAAAATCGGACTGGCCATATGTCTGGGGATGGTAAGTTGTTCTCAGAAGTAACTTTGTACTGAAGGCCCTCTATTTTCCCTACCAGACCCGATAATTAAAACATGTATCTCTATCTGAATCAATGGAGTGTGGAACCCCATGTAAGTGTACAATCTCTCAAATTTACAATCATCCCAACTCATCAACATTGAATGTCTCATTGATCGGAAAGAAGTGATCAAATTTCGCGAGTCTATTAGGGACAACACACACTGCATTATTCCCCCGAGGTGACCTCGGAAAACCTGTCATGAAATCCATCGCGACATCATTCCATTTCCACTCAGGACTGGGTATCTGCTGAAAAAGCCCTTCTGGTCACTAATGCTCCACCTTCACCTGTTGAGAGGTGAAACACCTCATAACAAAACCAAAAATATCTCTCTTCATACCTGAAAACCAATATTAATGGTGTAGATCACAATAAATCTTGGTGACACCATTATGAACTGCCCAAACTGAGGAATGAAAGTCCTGCATCATCTCCTCATGTATGTCTGTTGACACCCATACACACCCATGAAAATGTCAGATCTCATCCTCTCCTATGGTCCATCCATGAATAGGGGCCTCTCCTGACACACACTCTCATAGGACTAGGCCACCATAATCTAATAACTTCCTCATTTGAACCCGATCATGTATAGTGGAGGTAACAACCACAGAAGAAAGAAACATCTACACATGCCTGTCATGCACCTCCAAATGCATCTCATAAAAAAGAGATATAAGTTTATACTCACTATTGGCCTCTTAAACTTCTTGTATCTACATCCTCTTGCTCTACACATCAGCCAAAGTGTTTCCTTTCCCAAGAGTGTAGTCAAGCTCAAAGTCAAAATACAGAAGGTACTCAACCCACCTTCGCTGTCTCAAATTCATTGGTGTTGTTAAGCATAAGAAGTCCTATATGAAATGTCTATAGTATCCTTCCAGCCCTGAAAAATATCTTACCACAAAGATGTTCTTCGTCTGCTGCCAAGAAACTACTAGTCTCACTTTCTCTAGGTCTTCTGATACTCCAGTCTATGAGATAATATGACCTAAGAATTAAATCTGATTCATCCAAAACTAGAATTTTGAGAGCATAGAATATAACTGATGCTCTCTTAGGGTACTCAAAATGATCTCAAGATGTGTGTCATGGTCATGTCGCACATGAGAGTACACAAAGATATAATCCACGAATACTACCGCAAAAGAATCCAAGTATGGATGGAACACTCGGTTCATCAATGCCATAAACAATGTTGGTGTGTTCATGAGACCAAACGATATAACCACATAATCGTATAGACCATACATGCTCTGAAAATATGTAAGAGGTATTTCAGATGGTCTAATGCACAACTGTTGGTAACCAGATCACAAGTCAATCTTCGAGAACACTTGGGCTCCTCGTAGATGATCAAAGAGATCATCAATCCTCAGAAAGGGATATCGGTTCTTGACCATCAACAGGTTCAACTTCCAATAATCCAAACAATTTCTGAGGTTACTATCCTCATTCATAGAAAACCGGACAGATGAACCACTAGGAGAAGTACTGGGTTAGATGAAAGCCTTTGCCTGCAACTCCTCCAACTACTTCTTGAGCTCTTGTAACTCTATTGTATCCATCCTATAAGGAGCAATGTACACTAGTGCCGCTCTTAGAACAATCTCAAAAAAGAAGTCCACATATTGCTCTGGAGGAAAACCAGAAAAGTCATCTTAAAATCCATCCCTAAAACGATCCACTACTAGAAGAAAGTCCATCTATGAAGTTTCGTTGTCATACATATATATACTATTAATCTGGGACGTAACTCCTCCCAATCCATGATGCTCAGGTCCCGCTCTGCTCACTGGGACATTCAATTTCCCCTTGTGAAGATACAAACTGCCCTTGGGTGACATGACACTCACCCTATGGAGATAACAATCGACAACTCCCTGGATGGGAAATAACCAGTTCATTCCGAGAATAACATCATAGTTTGTCATCTCTAATACATTGTGGTCCCAAAAGAAGTGACACCCAACAAAATCAAGAGGGAAATCCATTCACTTTTGTACACTAGCTTTTCTTATTCCCAAAAGTGTGTCTAGCGTCGAGACATCAGCAGAAGAAAAGATACAGAGCCCAAGGCTCTCCACAAATGAAATAGAAAGAAATCTATTGGAAGACCATGTATTGAAAATAGAAGAAGCTAAAAATGATGCCACTATGATAGTACCTCTGACTATAGAGGGGTTGGGATCTTGCTCTTACTGGATCTTACCCACAACAAATGTCTAAAATTCCCAACAGCCATGTGACCCTACCTAACCACCCTGAGCGGATCCACCCTATTGTGATTGAAAGCCAGCCGACTGGCTACTATGGCCGTGACGTCCACCTCAGCCCAAACAACTGGAATAACTAAAGTTCCCTGAATTATGAGAAACTAATAGTGCTTCTTTAAAATGAGGAGTCATAGAAGAACCCTTGTCACTAGAAGCTGGTGAGAAGAACTGACAGAAACACTGATAGTGACCTATCTTGCCACAATATCTTCACTCTACTGTGTCTCTTGGGAAAAGTGTCCTCGTATTCTTACTCTTCCCAAACTAGTAGCATACCACCAGGCTACCTAAAGAAATATCCTGCTTCCTTTGATCTGTGTGAGTAGACTCCCTACAACGCTTCCTGCCATCAGTAGAATGGATACCAACTACGGATGCCAAGCCGCCCTAAGTCACAGCTCCAGAATCCATCATATTTCTCTCTATGATCAGTGTCTGGTTGAATATAAAGGTTATGGAAGTCAACCTAAAGATGTTCAAATGAGATAAGATTTATTTCCTAGGGCCATCCTCACACATCCTCAGCAGAAATAACTCATCACCACCTGGGATGGATGCGAAGCGTTACAACTCTGTAAAGCGAGAAGAATACTCCATAACAGAAAGGGTACCCTACAAAAAACTCATGAACTCTCTGGCTCGATCATCCCTCAAAGTATTCAGGTATAAGTAATCATAGAAGGCATGGTGGAACTCATCGCATTCCATATCCTACTAGTTTCCTGCCTGTGGGGTCACATCCCACCATCTCTTGATGAAATCCCAAAGAATATACGTAGCGATCTTTACCCTCCTCTCTGGAGGTGTCTCCATATTATCGAGGAGAGAAAGCATGCTTTCTAACCATGAATCTGCAGACTGAGGTCCTCCATCCCCTCTGAAGATGGGTGGATGCTGATGCTGGAAGACCCATGTCAATTCTTCCATAGACAGGGCAGGATGCGGTGTTCCTTGGAAGGTCTGTATGAACCTCATAAATCCCTCTCGGAACTATGTCTCATCTCCTATGTCCATAATGACGGTTGGTTCAAAGAATGGCACTACATAAGGATCTTCTCGTAATCCTGGATCAGCCATGTCCTGTGTCTGATCACTACCCTATAACTGGCGTACAACTGGAGGACGTCTTGGTGGCATGAATTTATAAGGTCAAACTCACACCTTATATCAATATTAACAAGGACTGAAACTTAGATGTGAAAAAAATAGGAGAAGGAAAACATTCATGTCTTTTTTCAAAACATGGATACATGGTGTGTATGTTACATACACGACGTGTTCCATTAAGCCATCACAAGGGTGTGTACTACTACCCAAACTATCTGTGTAACACCCCATACACCTGGCATGTTCTCCCAAGACATGATGTTTACTTGATTCATTTCCCCCTTCCCGAGTTCATCTACACAACTAACCCACATGTTTCTACAAGAACAATACTACACGACGTGTTCGTGTCAGAAATTGCTTGTACTGCATAGGTTACAACTTCTAGTGTCATTAGTCACACGAGTGGACACACGGATGATTCTACACAATGTGTTTATGACAGACTTGGCGTGTACTAGACAGATTTAATGACCCTATGTTGTTCGTTACCTGTACAGATACATGGGTTACACTACATGATTTGTTCAATCTTGGCACGACGTGTATAACCTATGTTTTATCCATCCTTGTCATTATTCACATGGGTGGACACATGGTCTACATAACATGGCATTTACATCCCGTACACAGCATGTCCCACGAATGATTTTACAACCATGTGTCTCTTCCTACATAGCTAGTGACCTGGCTAGAGACTACACGACATGCGTATACAGTACATGACATGTACTTAGGAAAAATAGTTCCTTCTTGAACAGAAGGATACGTGGTGTGTATTTATCAACCATCATCATATATTTTGGTTTTTTATACAGTAAGCCTCAGAACCTATTCAAGAACCCAGAAAAACACTTAAATGAACATTAAAGTGCCAAATTCTGATCCGTGAGGGCCCATACTCCCCACAAATCAAAGCTTGGCATCTTATACATGTCATATACAAGGATAACATTGTAATGATCCATAAAATTCCAGTCCATGATGTCCCATAACACCTCAAGAACCAAATTTTTTCATTCATTCAAACTAAAATTATGTAATACAATACCCAATAAAATAGCATAATTTCTATCAAGGCATCTTTCACAACAACTTTCATATCTAACACAACATCTATCACAACAACATGCAATTGGTAATGCACCCTAAATGGCCAGACAATAATGTGTGACATGTGATTTCAAGCAGGTGGGTATATGATTCATGAGATGGAATACCCTCATCTCCTCAGGTTTCAATACAAACTGAACCTCAATGATATCAATGATAACAGCATAAAGCATGTGAGTCACCCAATGGTGAAAACAGATAAATTTAAAAATTCAAAAACCAAATAAATCACAATATTCGAGGTAAATTGGATTCTCTTTGTATGAGGATTAGCTACTCCCATGAATCACTTATTACCATGTAACAATACTATATTATCCTTGGATATAGACTCCAAATATTATATAAAGAAGAAAATAATCCTCTGATAACACTTTGCAATGTCCTGGTTACGGGTGCTGCCTAGAGGTTCCCCATACCCGGTTGGCCACATGGCCTCAAGCACATTTCCCTAAATGTCAGAGGCTGCCGACTAGCAATAAGGGCCTTGTTTGTGATAGTGAGGAAACTATTCCCTCATTGGAAGAGTAATGCAGTGGAAAGAAACTAATAACAATAGCGAAAGTAGTAATAATATGAAATAAGTATATTGCAGAAGACTGAAAGTAAGAAACAACTGAACCACATATATAAATGATTCATGGTACATATGTTTAGGAAAGCAGCCTAAGAATTCAAAATGATGGAATACAGTACTAAAACCAAGTATAAGTTTAACATGTAAACAACTAATCATCAATCCAAGTCTCAGCTTGGTCCCATGCTCTTCAGCTCCGAAGTAGTCAAGTGTCTAAAGTAGAAGGGCACTTGCCCTTATCTATACATGCAGCAATATAATCTATTTGGGTCCAAAAGTATGACCCAAACAATGTGTGAGACTAATCCCAGTAGGCAACCACCCATTGATCTATGTCTTAGAGTTAGTGAATATATATAGCAGGCAATATGAAAAAAGAAGTAGTAAACAACGAAGTACTCAAAAGTAAACAATCATACAGTATCAATTGCATTCATTTTCATATATCAAGTAAGCCTCTAATCACAAAAAGGCAACCCATTAGAAATTACTCATAGCCTAACCCCTCTAGTTCAACCAAAATAAACATAAGAAACCCTCTAGGTAGTATTTACAATCTAACCCCTCTGGTTCAGCATTTGCAAAGACTCTCTGAGGAATAACTCATAATAAATTCTCCATGAGGTCTTGTATCGGTAACTATAGATAGTCTAGGGAAGCACTCAACATCCAATTCCCCCCATGGTCTCGTAATTAGGATCTATAGACACTCTGAGGGAGCACAAAGTCCATCCCCCCCCTATGGTGTCTCAATGTAAAAGTAAACAGACACTCTGGAAAATCCCTCAACATCCATTCTCCATATGATCTACTACACAAGGTTACCACACCCCTGTGTAAAAAAATCATGCACAAATGACATATGGAAGAAAAAGTAATACTAAATAACTACTTGGCTAAAATTATACAACATATCACAACATGTCAGATAAAAGAACTCTATCCCAACAATACTAAGAAAGAAAAAAATTAGCCTAACAGGCAAAGCTGGACCAAACAGCCAATATCAAGAAAACATGGTCATACACATCTACAGGAAGGTAAATAACCCTATTATTAATCATAAATAATCTACTCAAGAATACATAGCTTAGTAGGAATTAACAGGGACAAAAACCAAGAACATGCAATACCCTGAATAAGGGTATTGGTCACTTTTGCACATATAACTCAAGGACTAATGACAGAGAGTCACAAACCACATTCATTGGTGTTGTATGGATGATATATGTGAACCTAGGGCCTTGAATAAAACTATAAGATCATAGATCTACAAAAACTCTTAAAACGTTTAACCGAGGACATCTCACAAAAGGGGAGAAATCAGGAAACTATGCTCTAGAAGAATTAATAGCTTGTCGTGGCGATCCCAATGCAATCGACATCGATTGCTTCAGAGCACATATAGTGATTTGAGGGATCGGAGAATATTTGTTAGCTACAAACACTCTTGTATGAGACATGTAGAGAAGAAGATGTTTCCATTGACTATATGCAACCCTGGTCTGTTTAATGAAATTAAAACAAAAGTACACGACATGTTCTTTAAAATTACATGGTGTGTACTTTCTATTATTGTGCCCCACACTTGGTGGCCCCCAGGTCACCACACATGGCCATGTTCTTATCCGTTAAACAGCAAGCACATAGTTACCCACAGAAACTAGGTTCATAGCATGTACATATAAGTACACAGTGTGTACTCTTGAAATTTCCATATTTTCTTGTTTTTCTCAAAAACAACCAAAAAAACTCACACCTGAATAGAAGATATGGGTTCTTACAACTGAATAAAAGTTTAATTATTACCCTTTCGTAACCAAACTATTACCATAAAACCCATAGAAATCACCCATAACATATAAATGTAACCTGGGACAAAAACATACTTAAATGGAATAACCATACGGTCTACTTCCACATGTATCACTAAATAGAATATCCATACGACCACCTTCCATACCCAATGTATTGTAGGTTATAACATAACCATCCATCCTAGTTTATCACAACACCACCCTTCTTTTGGTTTATCACATAACCACCCTTCAAATGGCCAAGTACCATTATAAAATCATAACACATAAAATATCACAAATATAAACATTTCACTAATAAAATTTAATTTTCAATCAAAAGAAATAATTTCAAGATGATGAAATAATCAATACATTTAAAAACCATTTTGAATACCAAAACACTCAAAAACAGAATAAGGGTTTTTTCCTTTTAAAACATTAAGGCTTATAGAAGAAGCTAAATAATGATTTCAGAGGTGGAGTGGTCATTATCGCTACATACATTAAAAAATCCTTTTTCATTTAGTAAAACACTTAGAAAAATATGCCCTTTTGATAAAAGTAAAATTCAAAGGGTTTTATTATACACCGCGTAGAAGAAGGAGGTGTATATTTTCTTAACATGCCTCAATAAAAGGAGATTGAGATGAAGTCCCTTACCTCGTGTCCGACATGACTCGTTCGTTATTTAATTTCCTGAATAATAGAAAAAATATAATTTCTACTTACTTGAGGAAAATTTTCAAGATTATTATTCATTTTATGTCACTTATAACCTTCCTATAACAATTAGTTAATTATTTGAGTTCATATTTGACATTTTGTCGATGTTCGGAACTTGAGTCAAAAATGAACTTGTTATAATTACAAATTTTCAATGTTGTCAGATGTCCATTATCTCTAGAATGATATTAATGAATTATATATCAGATATTTAACATGTATCCTGTATATATTTATTTACAATAGTCCATATCATTCGGATATATGAAAATGAAATGCATCGTTCTTGGAAATGGTAATCCGTACATATGCATGAACGCAACTTAATTATCATTTTTTCATTTTTAAGGGGATGAAAAACAAATGATACATTGGTATATTTTTATTCCTGTATAATAACATGTTTTATATACATAACCTATGTTACTTGACACCATCCTTTATAATTTCCATGTATGGTATGAACGAGTCAAATCACTATGAGGGGGCGGTAGTCTGCACTTCCTCAAATGAAATTATCATATTTACTTATTATGGAAACCATAAAGGTAGGGTATAAATGAAAAATTCAGAACCATAGAGACAATAGAAATATAATATATATCAAATATAAATATATTTACATCTTCATGTCCACCATGAGGGGCGGTATGATATTTTTGAACAATCATCGTTTCATGAGTCAGTAGTTCACCATCCACAGAAATAGTATGTTCATATCCATTAGATGGAGGTGTGTGTAAGTTTAGTTCAAATAATTATCATAACAAAAAACTAGTATATTTTTATACTATTTTTATATAAAAAATGATCAAGAAGATCCTAGAGAGTGAATAAGTAAAATAAAAGAAGAGAACTTGAGGGAAGACGTTACCTTTAAATCGGGTAACTTCTTTTGATTTGAGCCAATGGGCTCTCTTGTTTTGTTTTCTGCCTAGGGTAAGGCTTCTAGGATAAATATAGAGATGTTGGGAGATTATTGGGGTAGATTTGGGAGGGTCCAATGGGATATATAGGTGTGATTAAGGGTTAGAGGTGATAGATTTTTATAAGGGGGGGGGGGAGGGGCTCTTAAGGAATGTTTGAAAATATTATTTTCATATAAACAAATTTTCGGTTTCATAGGGTCCCAAACTCATTAAATTCGAAGCTAAGATTACTAGTATTATAAATCATTTAAACCATTGGGTTTTAGATATGTTTAGGGCATAAATTTAGCCTCACCTTTTATCATTAACCTTTAGTTAACTTATTTAACATTTACCATATCCTCTTGTATATTCATACTATATGGTTAATATATTTACTATAAAATGCCAAGAGACCCAAAAATGGATAGTTAATGACATTTGTAACATCATATATGTAATTTGGCCAAATATTAGATTTTTATTATTATTTTATCATCTAATAAAATATTATTCGTTTTAATAACTCATTTTATCAATTTAAAAACTATTCATATCAAGACTTTAACGAAAACTATAACAACTTGATTCTTTCTATAATCCTACATTAATTAAAATATAACAAGTTATACACATCCATAAAATTCGTACATGACATAAAATGTTTTAAAATAAATTTATTTTAATATTTATAAAATCATTTATTTAAAGCATTCATCAATGAGTCAATCATTACATCATCATTGTGTCACAAATAAATTTTTTATTTGATGTTTAAAAATTATAAATAAAATAACATAATTTAGGAAATATTTTAATATTTTTAAGGAATATTTATAGTCCAAAATATCACTATATATCCCATTATTAAAAAAATTACTAAGAGATATATGTTTGTGCTACACTTTCCTTTACTTTAAATTAATTTTTATAAAGTGAAATTTTCAGTTACAAGTGGCTCCATGGGGTCCCAAAATCGACCCAAGGATTCCCACAGCCTTAAATGTATCATCCAATAGGGATAGAACACGTGTTAGGGTAATTTAATATTATTATAATATTATGTTCTTACACTTATTTATCAGATTTACCCTTTAAACATAGTAAATAAAATATTTACTGATGTTACTATTCGTAATGTCTAAAAATAAAAGTTACTGATTTACACAATTTGAACCTCCTAATTCTAAATAAAGAATTAATTTTTCCAAATTCAGAACATAGAAGTTATAGAAATTAATTTAAAATTAATTTCTGTTGTCAAAACAATAAAAAAAATTTTTTACGAAATAATAACTATCAAAAGATTGACACCTGTTTATGTCCAAATTCATAGTGAAATTACCTATAATGGAAACAATTGGATTAAATTGAAAAACTTATAATATAATTACACTTTAAAACCAATTAAAATGGTAATATTAACATATATATAAATTATATTAAAAGGTAGTTTTGAATTAAAATGTATTATTTCTCACTATTCATAAAAAATGAACATTATCAGAAAAATACCAAAATTTCATCCAAAGTAAATTTTTTTGTCACGATTCTAGATAATAATATTATTTTTTAAATAAACCATATAAAAATTACAAAAACTATATTGAAAAATGGTTCACCATTGAAAGGCTGTAAATCGACTTTTAAAGAATATTAGATTATTTATGCTTAGAATTTGATTCATTTACATTTTAAGCCTCTAACATTTATTAGATAAATGTAAAAACTTTTAAAAAAATGTGTAATCATATTGTAGTTAGTTTTGTTCATTTTCACCAATACAATGGTTTTGCATTAACTACCATTTAAAATAATAATTTTCTATTAATATTTTTTAGTATAACTCGATGTTTTGTGCAACATAAGATTTCAAACAAACCTGTTGTTGTGTATTGATCACTCCAACGAACATATCTTCCCCATTAAACAAAAATTAATATTTAATTCACAAATATTAATAAATATGAAAATATAATATTCCTCATTTACCTGGGATGTTACATTGAGGGAACCATGTAAATGGGGAATGAAATTGAAAATTCAATGGTTTTCCCACTGATCAATGTAATTATATGGGTGATAAAATGAGAAGCGTCATTATGATGATTTATAAATCTATTAATCATAGTGAATAGCCTACTAATCAAAGGAGGTAACAGCACTCTCTTGAGTCCTCTATGAGGGAGCACCCTCCGTTCAGAGTTTCCATTTATATGTTAGTTTCTAAACAGTGGATCAGTACCATTGACAAGGAATTTTCTTTTCTCCAATGTCGAAAGAATAAAAATTTCACATTGGTTGTATACCCTCTAGAAGTTGAGGCATATCAATGGAGTAATCTTATCAATAATATGAGGAGAGAATATGAAATTGACTTCATTAATTGGTAGGATTTCAAGAACATATTTTTAAATAATTACTTTCCTCATTTTTTTATATAAATATGGAGAATGAACTAACAGAGAATATGGAGACATATTTTGAATCTACTGTTTCACATGAAGAAACTTTTATAGGACATTTAAGGTACTATTATCATATCTTAATTCATCCTAAAAGTATTATTGACTGATTTTTTATTGTCTTGAAACAATATATCTGAAGAAACTTATCTATAACAGACATTGAATGCTAGGGAGAAGTTGTTTTATTTTTAGTAAAAGTAAAAATAGAAACTACAAACCATCAGGTTTCTGGTGATGTTAAAATGAAAATGGGGTTTCATAGAAAATCCAATGATATATCTCATGGAGAGAAGAAGAATATTCAAATTAATACATTTAAAAACTATGGGAAAGAATGTATATGTGAGTGCCTGAAAGGAACAAGAAGGTTTTTCAATTGTGAAAAGCCTGCGCATCGAGTAAAAGAATATAGAAGTGATGTAAATATGAAATTAAATGTTATTAATAGAGATATATCTCAATAGAATGCACCCCTTGCACATCAATGTTTCATGTTTAAGGAGTTTCGACAACATGAAAATCAATTCCCCAATAAAATGGATAATATTGATGATAAAACCCAAAAACCTATAAAGGCAAGGGAAAAAGGTAAATCATATAAAATAATAATGAATTAAGTGAATATGGACAGTTAGGGAAAAATTATCATTCCCCCAACCTAATTTGGAAATTACTGTTTGATTTTGTATGAATAAATCCTATGAAAACCATATTGTTAATCATTAAGTGGTGTCTCATTTGATTATATCTCTATAAATGTATTATGAAATAATATAATCTTTTTTGATGTTCTATTAGTGCAAGGATTAACCCAAGTTTCAAAAAAATGTTTTTTTTGTATAAGATAAGTTCTTAAGATTTAACTATTTTTTAAAAGGGAAATATGGTTAAATCATTATGGAATGGTATATTTGAAAACATTGGATGATGTTTTAGATATTCAGGTATCATCTCCTATTATGAGGATTTATTCATATTGGATAATTGGTTCTTCGCACTATGTTATGTTGATAAGTGATGTTACATGGGATGACTTATTATGGATCCTAATATCCATTAGTGCTTCATGAATAGAAAAATAACCTTTATTTCATATAATAAGAGATGTTTGAGAAATTGATTGTGGCACAACAAACAATATAGTTTTTATAATACCATGTAAGTATATCTTATCATGTAAATTCTTTCATTTTTTGGAAACTTTCTTGAAAATAAAAATGTCTTCAAGTTATCATCATTTTGAAGATATTAATAACCATTTTCAGAACACTTTCGGTTATGGCTTGTGAATGTTAACTTTCTCATAACCATGATTTATTTCACTCTCCATCATAACATCATATTTATAATTACCATCCATTTCAGTGTTTTCACATTCCACCAATGTTACCCTTTGGGGAGTCTTAGTTATGTTTTAATTTGGGTAACAATTAGGTTTCCAACTTTTCATTTTAAAATTAATTTTTTGTATTAATTTTTACGATGTGGGATTTTTTGAAAGGAATGTTCAAATATAATACTATTGATAACCCATATTAATTTATAGATTTAAATTATGTTTATGTAGGGTATAATGTAACACACTGAGTTTTTTTGAAAAAATTAATTTTCATTGAGGTGTTATATTTCTCCATGTAAAACAATCCTTTCAGATGACACCAACATGGCATACTTTATATGACACCAACTTGTCTTGGGTTACGTGAAACACTAAATTGGAATAAATTACATAGAATAGTGACTTGGTTTATATTACAGGAATCACTATCTTGTAATACATTACACAGAACATTGACTTGATATATGTTACAAGCAACACCAACTTGGTGTATGTTACATGTAACATTGATGTTTCATCGAAACATAATTTCATTATTATAATTATTTAAATGAAATAATAATAAATTCGATGTTAAAGTTAGTTATATGAATAGTAATAACTACATTTCAAATATTTTTATATAACTTTTTTATTTTCATAAAACATATTGATCTTTAATGATATAATTTTTGTTAAAGTCCTTATATGTATCAAAATGTTATTTTATCAAATGAACTGATTTTAATTCCCTTGAGTAAAAAGTAATAGAATTAATTTTATAGATATTTAGAAATTTAATTTGGTAAAATATAGTTCATTTTTTAATATTAAACATCTAAATTATCTTTGGGATAATTTTTTGGATTTTTCTGAGAAACATCACTTTTTAATTAATAGTGAAATATATATGATTTTAATACAAAGCATCCATTTCATATAATTTATTTATAAGGAAAAATTACATTTTCATTTGGTTTAAAATTTTAATTAGATAAAAAACAATAAATTAATCCAATTTAGGTCATTGGAATCAATTTCTGTTCGAAATTGGGTATAAAAACTAAGCAAACCCTTGGACATTTTCACTTTAAAACCAGCAGTGTCTTCCTGATAGTGGGATTATTTTTAAATTAATTTATTTCAATTTTGTGATAATAATTTGGGAAATTGATTCCATATCATTTATTAGAATAATTAATAATATCCAATAATCTCAACTAAGTTTTTTTACCAAAATTATTAGTGAAAGTGATTAAAATTAATTACAATAATTGAGAAAATTAATAGGTTAACATTGTACAAAATATTAAATTTGGGACCCAAAACGAGCTAGAAATGTTTAAAAAACACATTTTATGGAATGTTATCATCCTTTCACCTTAAATAATTGATTTTTTATAGTTTTTTATGACTTTTATTAGGTAAAAAAGTTGGTACAACTAACTTGTTTCCAAAAAATGAAAAGTGTGTCCTTTCCCTTCCGTATAGAATCCCACCAAATCTTTCTACTCTTCACACCTCTAAAACAACTTATGTTCATCAAATATATTCCCAATAATATTCCAAGAATCCTCCCAACTATTTTAATCCATCCTTTGGTCATAATGAAATACAATGAAGTGTTTTGGTACAAACCAAAAGGAGTTACTCGATTAAGAGGTAACAAATTCACTCAAGCTCCATTTTTTTATATTTTTTATACACCCCCTTTACTCTCTTTATTCCATACTGTTATAAAACAATTATCTTCTATACACTAGGTTTTTTATTATTATGATTCTACCTAAATGTACAAACACTTCAATCTAATGTGTGATGAATATATAGTTTATGTGCGTGGAGAACTACCGCCTCACGAAACAATGATTGTTCATTTTTCATTTATCACCTCTCATAGTTGTCATTATAATGGAAACTACTTTTTATGTAATATATTTGATATATATGATTTAATTATGCTTATATAATTGTAAAATAAAACATACCTTTTTTATTTCTATACTGTGTATATATGATAACTTAGTGTGTGGACGTGTGGACAACAACCTCCTCAAAATGATAAGATTTGTTAATACCTTACAAGGAAAGTAAAAAAGTTTTTTGTAGTAAAAATATATGATATAAATGAAATATTAATGATATTATAATAATTTTATATTGTATATATTTATTTACATATGTTTAATTTACATTCTTTATATCAATACAAAAACAAAACAAAAATTGCAATCATGTGTATGTATGGACTACCACATCCATGAATAGTACAATTTTTTTATCATTAAATATTATTATAAATATTTATATACATAATATATTATATAGTTATATCATGTATTACATTCTAAAAATTAATAAATCATTATCTAAGTATGATGAAAAAGAATAACAAGTCAAATCATGCACAATTAACAAGGCGTTAATCACCCCGAACCATAGAGTTAATGATAAATGGGTAATATAAAGAATTAAGATAATTATATATGGGATCATATAGATTAATACTATTATGTTATAGATTTAAAATCAACATATAAATATCATATATGATGTTTTAATGTGTACGAAAAAATTCACGACATTATGAACGGAATTTCATCTCACCTTTTATTAACATGAGATACGTGCCTTATTCACCACTCACTTTTATTATGTGGTATATACAATACCATTTGAAACATTATATCATGGATCTTCATGTTTTTAGGATATTATACGATTCATTCATTTTCAGTTTCTTACATGGGGAATATGATTCTAAGTTACCATGTTGTAAGAGTCTATTGAAATAATGTCATCATTTGTCGGCATTTTTTATCATTATGATTTAATTGACGACATCTCATGATACATATCTCAAGAACACCTTGGACTTATCTTATCCTATGGATTACAAGATATATTCATGTATTACTATTATTTTTTCCACTCATTAATATATAGTTTAACTAATAAAATGTTTTAATAAAAATATGACTTTATTTCTCTTTTCGGTTGAAAATCTATTTTCTTTAAATACCATGATTTTAAAAAATGATTCAAAAAGATTCATCTTTTATCATATGATTTTAAATGAAATTTTAACACAGGTTTTACCTTATATGATCATAGAAAAAAATATTATTTTCATTTTCCTATCAAATATATTTTAAAAACATTAATGGTAAAAAAGGAATGTCAAGGGCATGTGGACCTACCACCATTGTGGCCATCATTTCCTTGAAGCTTCCATTGTACATTTATAAGATAAATATAATGGAAAATTGTTGTCCTAATTTTTTGTAAATTTATTCTTTTTAAATTTATTTTCAATGAAAAATGTATTCCAAAACATTTTATGGTTCTTTAAAGCATCTTTTAAAATATTTCAAATCTATTTTAAAATAAAAATGTTTTTAAGAATTTTTTAAGTTTCATAAATGTTTTAAATATTTTCAAGAATTATTTATATGTTTCCATATAAAATGGTTTAAAAAATTATGTATGTTCATTATTTCTCTGTTTTCGAGTTTATTTTCAAGTAAACGTATTTCAAAATGATTTTTGTTTAATAAAACAAAATTTGTTAAAGAATAAAAGAAATATTCCTCATGAAGTTTTTTTAAAAGATATTTCAAAATAATTTCCTATAAAAGATGACATTCATCTATGTTACTCATGCCTTTATAGGGAAATTATACAATTCTTCTATTCATATTATTTCTATTAATGTGTAATTTTTTTATAGAATTATGTTTATAAAACCTGTTTCTCCTTCATGGGATAAATTCTTTTGAAACCCACTACTTTTAATGGGTGGTGATATGACATCTGCCTCTTTTACATACGTAATGGTATGATTAAATGTTCATGATTCTTATATCATTTTAGGGGTTATGATATGAGTATTTCTTATAATACTATACCCCTAATATGTATAATTTTTTTATATATTAAGTTGGATCAAAATCTCCCTCTAATGCATTGGGTAATGATGGATGAGCCATGAGTATGTATGTTTAGTATGAACCAGATATCATGTTACAATGTTATTCATGAACCTGATTACATGTTTATAATATTATGAGAGAACCTTATTATGTGTTCAAAAAGTTTTGAATGGACCATGTTGCATGTCTATCTGTTTATGTGTGATCCTGATTACATGTTCACAATGTTATGCGCGAACCAGACTAAATGTTCACAATGTTATTCAAATAGCTTGTTTAGTGTCCACAAGGTTATGCATAATCTTGATTGCGCATTCCAAATATTATCCATAGACCTAGATACATGTCCATAAATTGATGTGGGGGCCTGATTTCATGTCCTTAACTTAATAAGTTAACCTATTTCTACTTATACATGTTCACAATGTTATAAGCTGATGTCCTTGCCATAAATTTGATGTATTATTTATATGTTATGATTTTATGAATTATTATCTTATTTATCTTCTGATCCATGTATTATGAATTTCTAATCCTTATTATAATATCTAATAAATAGGGTATGCTCTTCATTTGTTATTCTCAAGTTTCATACCCTTTTTCATGTTATTCTTACTTAATTCCATTATTTAACCTTACAAAACATATAAGCTCACCGCCTTCTTATGTTTCCTACCAATGTAGTTAAGAAATGATTTAAGTAGAAGTAATAAAGGTGGAAGTCATTATAGGAGATGTTGAAGATCAATATTTAGGATAAAATATTTTGTTTCCATGTTCCCATGTTTCCAAATAAAATAAACTACTACTATCCTTTAGCATGTTTTTTTATTATAATGAATACTAATCTAAAATGATGTAATATCCATGTATGTTAATAATTGTTCACTGTAAAAAATTATAATTTTCATTTGAAATCATAACTGGTTCATGTGACTATTCTCATGGGGAATTATTGAGTAAAATGGTGCAAAAGATGTCTCATGTGACTACCTACGCCTCTAGAACTTTAAATTGAGACCTATGAAACTGAAATACAACTATGAATAAACAAAATGATGTTTTCATTGTTTTGTAAAAATTTATATGTTATCTGTTGGGATTCAAGGTGATTGTTTTAATAGATCATTATGTAATAATATTTTTGATGAAGAAACGTGATATAAAACTAATAAATTTAATATGGATGTTATTGTTAAAGTTGTTTTATGTTTAAATAGAGGATAAAAAGTAAGTAAGATCCTTATTGATGATCATTTGAGTGGGATACCATTTTTTTAATGGGAAATTTTTTATCATTCCACCAACTAAAAAACCATTCCATATGAGGAGTTTTTTGAATAGCAACTAAAAGACCATGGCTTGCTGATCTTGTGAATTATTTGTATGATGATGAAGTTCTAAACTTTTTTTCAAGAAACAAATTTCTAAAATTTTGAGTGATTAAAAGAATTACATTTGGGAAGATCCTTCCTTTTTGCATTTTTGTAGAAAAAAATGACCATTAGATGAATTCCAAATTAGGAATTTCAGTCCATCCTACATTGTTTTCACACTTGGAGTTGTGGAGGACACTTTCGTCCCTAAATAACTTTATGAAAAGTTATTTATTCTAGTTTGTATTGGAAAAAAATTTCATGACATGCTTTTTAATGTTGTTGAACTTGTAAAAACATCCAATTCTAAGGAAACATTTTCGAACGGGATATTATTTCATAGTAAACTCTTTTGTTTTGTGATGTATCTAATGTATGGGTTATGGATTTCATGGGGAATTTTCCCGATTATTTTGTATATATTTTTTCATATTCAGGGTTTTTTATTATGTATCTATGTGGGTAAGGGTTATTCCCATGACAACTAGTGATTCCAAAATTATGTCCATGTTTTTGAAAGGAATTTTGGTTTCATGATTGGGATTTCTAAAGTTTCTTATTAGGGATCAAGGAAACCACTTTTGTAATAGTACATTGGAATCTATTTTTAATAAATATGGGGTTCTTTATAGGGTCTCCAAAAACTATCATCCTCAAACAAATGGAATGGATGATATTTCCAAAATAGGAATCAAACAAATTCTAAAAAAATGGAACCCAAATAAAATGGAATGAAGATTAATACTAGATAACTGGATCTCCCTCTATTGAAATGAATTCCAAACATCAATTTACATTTCCCCATTTAGATATTCTAGGTGAAAATTTTTCACCTAAATCTTGAGTTAGAACACAAATCTTTTTAGGTTGTCAAAACATGTACCAGGAATTTGTTTTCTACTAGAAAAGAAGGAACATATTGTTTGCATGATCTAGAGGATATCAGAAATAATTAATATAAAATAAATTGGTTATACATGGAAAGTAACAAGGAATTTAATGTTTGGATGATTCTTAATACAAAAATTGAGGAGATAAAGTGTTTTTCTTTTATTACATATTGAATGTGTTCCCATGTAAATTTCATTCTGAATGGATTGTCCAATTGATTATTTATCATATTTTCCACTTTAGAGAATTCCAGGTAAAATAATACAATAATGGGAAACCATTCATAGTCAGTGGTCACATATTGTTACTGTTTATAGAGAATTTTCATGATCCTCTAGGGGAGGAGATCCATTTTCATGAAGCTGAATACAATTAAAGAGAGGTTGTGTTTTTTCATCTAACTTATTTTTTTCTTAGGTATTTAATTTCATCCACATGAGCATTAGCCCAATTGGTGAGCACCCCTTAAGTGCATAAAAATGACCCGAGACTAAATCTAGGTAGTTGAATTTTTTGGGTTACTGTATCAGTACTCTTATAGGGGATTTATTTTTTTCTATAATTTGTGTTGTAGCAGGTACTATTTGGTACACTAGCGGTCATAACTATTAACCCATTTTGGCCTCTGGGCCACCAGTTTGATCCTCGGGTCCATCAAGGCATTCAGGTCACCCATGTCCTTCGGGCCAGTAAGGATTTTGGGCCACATAAAGGCCTTCGAGCCACCTCAAGGACTTCGGGCCACCTCAAGGCCTTCAGGCCACATGAACTGTTGATATACCAGACTAAACTACAAGGCACATGGCCCTATATGAGGATTCATAGTAGGAATATTCTCCAGAATAGAACTAATCGGACATGGAAGACTTTGAGGGTATGCATTTTCCATTGGTATCGAGCCTATGCATCCCTGTATAGGATAAGAATATGACCAGTCATGCGAAGGTGGAGTGCTGATCACGATGTAGACCATAGGGAGGGGTAGTTTCAGGTATTCATTATCTAGGACGAATTCCCTCAAATACCTTATGTTTCTGTAATGTAATAAAGCCTACGGGCCATGTACATGTTTTCGTTTAATCTTTAAAAGGGGGATTCTCCAAATTGAAAAACAATTATGGCCTTCAAGCTATTTAGGAGTAGGTCTTTAATTTCATGAATTTCATTTTTAAATAATTTTTTTCACAATGAGTACATTGAAAAAAATAAGTGTGTGGGTATTAAAATGATTGGTAAATTATTATTTCATGTTCATTTATTTCAAAAAAAATTACTTTTTCTTTCAATTGTCAGTGTGTTTATTTTCTTTTATTAATTTTTAAAAATAGTTTTATTTTATTCCATGTTTTGTGTTTAAAGAAAACTAGTGGGATTAAATGATTATTATTACAATTTTTGAGTCCCATTTGAATGAGTGAACCAATTTATCCCTATAAACTAAAAATATATGAATACTTAAAATTACTTAACATTAAGTTTAATATTTTGGAAATTTCATGAAAATACATCTGGTTTTATAATCTAAAATCACATATCAATTTTTTATATTTGGAATATCATTCATGTGATGCTTTATAATCCATTTTAAAATATTCTTCACATTCACCTATTTTATTGAGAGAACCAATCCTTGATTGTTTTAAACCATAAACTGATTTATTTCATTCAAAACGTCAGGTTTCATGTATTTGTGATTGGAATGATTGAGAAAATTATTTGGATTTTGAAGACCCCTTTTCAATCGAAACATCTTTAATTTGGGATTCCTTATATATTTGATCATTGTGAATGTATTTGTATACATGTACAACTGGTTACATTAGACACATTATAATCCATTTTCTCTTTCCTACTGACTCTAGAAGTGAAATTCATGATCCGGTTGAACTTATGTGTTTGTGCGGAAATGAATTGTTATGTGAAACCTTACTCAGTGTTGATTTTTTTGGAGATTCAAATTTTAAAGAGATTTTTTCATTTCATTTAAATATTTTTATGAGATTTGTGCCTATATTGATCTCCCAAATAAAAAGTATTTTTTCTTGCCAGATCACTCGATTGAATAAATCTAATCCCTATCTAGTTATTTCTAAAAAACAAGAAAAATTTAATTTTTTATAATAAAATATTTATAGATTGGGATGGAAAATATATTTTTAATGTTTTTAGAGATGATTTTATTCAAAGGGGAGTATGGATGAGACCATACCTGAGTAAAAATTAGAATCATAATTGTTTTGATTAAAAAAGAGAAAAAAAATCCATACTCATCCACTGAATTTGTCATATTTGAAACCGACCAACCATAATCTTGAAAAAAACCAAGAAATTCCTCATGATAATGACATTTTATTGGATCACATCAGGTAGAGATGTATAAATTAATTAAGCCTATGGTTATTCTTTCATGATATTGGCTAATAAAATCTTTGTTAAAAATTCATATTTGTATGTTGAGAGAACATTAACATGTGTTAAATGTATTAAATACATAGTAGGAGAAAATAATTTAAAATACATTGAATGAGATAAATTTATAACCGAAAATACTATTTATTTATGTGTCGTTATATATTTTGTTTCTTGGTGATTAATTTTTGAACATCATTGGTATATGTTTGGTATTTTCCTTCATTTTATTTTAAATATAACTTATCTAGGAGTCTATGTTTTATGTGTGGGGGGATTAATAGAGCTAATATATAAACTAATTTTCATTTCTAATTAAATTATTAAAACCCCACCCATTTAACATTGGGATCTGAAATGCACTGTATTTGGATTTTTTTGATGTTTTGAACTTGAAATTGAAAATCGCACAAATCTAGAATTATAATAGTTCTCAATTTCTTATGTATTTCAGTTATATATTTTTATAAATTCATCCAAATCGAGTGATTCATTATATTGTATGAATTAGGTCTTTGTGGGATACATATTATTCAACAGGTCAATGTTTTATTCGGCCTTCTAGAGGCAATAAACAATCATTGTAAAAAGATGTTCGGATTAGTAAAATGGACAACACCTGATTAAATGATGTATAACATTGGAAAATGATTTCCAAAATCATTGAATAAATATTGACATGATAAAATCCAAAATTATCCTATTAAAGATGAGTTTTAATGAAATGGTCACCCCTTAGATAAATCATTAACTGAGTCAAAAACTAGAAGATGAAGGGTCCCCTAATGATGAAAAAGATATATTAAGTAATTATTTAATAAAATTTAAAAAATGTGTCTAATGGATATGAACTTTGATGGTCTATATAGGATTTTATTTATCACAACTCATTATAATGTTATAGAGGATTATTTTATGGGGAATGTATATTAAAATAATAAAATTATAGGGAAATGGATTCGTGAGAGAAGAATTTCCATCACTCCCCCTCTTTGTATTTACATCTCCTCTTTCATTTAAAGGGTGGTATGACTGAGAGATGAAAAAAAGAATGTTTCGGATTATAAACATGATAAATATTTTGTTCATTATTTCTTAAATATATATTATTTTTGGTTACTCAAGTGATTGATGGAAATTTGGGAGTGTTTGTGGATGGTGATAACCGACATACAGTCTCTTACAAGTCAAGTTCTTATTGTGTATTCTATTTTTGAATTTTTATTTAACATACATTTTTGAATGAATTAGATTTTTTATTTATTTAATATATTTTTCATAAATGTTTTTTGTACTTTTTTTAATATATTAGGGAAATAAATTTAATTATCTATTAATATTTCTTCAGTGAGTTCTTACCATTGATCATAGTGATTTCAATTAGTTTTTATTTCTTATAGGTCTTCAAGTAATTGAATAACTTCAATAGAAGTTAAAACAATCATACTGAGGACTTGATATTATTTCTATAAAAATTTTGGTGTTGAACTATGGTTCCTTGTGGGTTAATTGAGAAATTCTATAGGGAAATATATTTAAACATAGAATAGGGGAGTGTTTGAGAGGTTTAATCTTGTCAAGAACTAGTTTTTTATTCTAATTTCAGACCCATTTAATTTCCCATAATTTGTTTGAATTGTTATTGAAATTTATTGAACATTATTTTATATTTATATTTTATTTTATATCTTTTAATAAAATCATCAATTTATTTTTCTTGTGAAAACAAACAAAATAAAGGTGGTAGCTTTCCAACTCAAATTGTGACCTCCTTAAGTGACTGTCTAGGGACTTATATATTTCATTTCTCTGGGGGATAATTTTCTTGATTAAGGATTTCAAAAAAAATCATAAAAATTTTATATCTATAGATATACTAATTATTAATGGTATATTTTTTCTATTTTAGTGATCCACAGAGATTATTGTAGGTTGGATTTAGTAGAAATATCAAGACGATTATCCACTCAGTGGAGAGGCATTGATACAGGGGCATTTTTAGGTGATAGTTCCTCTATGTGATTTTAAATTCATACCTCCACCCATCGAGTAGTATATAGAACTCATATTTTAAGAGGATTAGTTGTGTAGGATGATCGTACTTCACGAGAATCAACTTCAGGGGGGCCCTCTTGTTCAAGGATGAGCCAGACCCACATTTAACTAATGATTGGTTCGATCCTATTCCATGATTATTTTTTATTTTTGTGACATCTATATACCAGATAATGTTACATGATGAAATACTTCATCATTATTTCATAGGACCTCAGTTAAGCTAAGTGGTTATGTCATATCATGAGGTGACTCTTCCATGGATAGAGTTTTATTGTCTTTTTATAAAGTACTCTATAGTTTTAATGTGATTTGCACGCATCCAAGATTTATTTTTCTAGTTAAAACATGTAGTAATTACTTTGGATGATTATTAATCAAGTTTTAATAACATATCATGATGCACGACAGATAAGGTTTGAGATCTGTTCATTTGGGCACATACCATTTAGCAAGGTCTATGAAGATACATATAGGTTAACATGAAATATATATGCATTCCTACATATGATTGGGTGGTAAATTGTTACTTAATGATATATATAATTCATTTTGAGTTGAAACCGATAATGGGTTGTAATAGTTGGAATAGAGGGGTTAAGTCCATGGTAGTTGGTAACTGATGACAGAAACATGGATCTAGACATGTGAGATGTTTGAGGAGGTGATTTCAGGACAGAGGGAATGTGGTTTAGGTATCATTGGATGGGTATAAGTAGCCATAGAGTGGTGGTTCTACTATTTTGATGGTAGGGTACATATTATATGGGGTTGTTAGACATACCGTATGGATAATAGAGAGATAGTGGATGGGATGCCTAGGCAGAGGCAGGAGAAGGAATTGGTAGGTCTATAGGGAGGTGGACATGGTAGAGAAAAAGGGAGATTATTGGGAGGTGGTAGAATTTTAAAAAAGTTTCCACAACCACCCCATGTGGTTCAGGAAGACCGTAGATGAGTTTGATGATAGTTTCATGCCTTAGAGGTCAACGATCTAGAGGTTATGGTGATTATTAGAGGTATGATCTATCTCTTCTCTACATTAGGATTATTTTTTATAGATAGAGGTGTGAACCACTATATTCCTTCTATATCCCTAGTTTGACACCTAGTGGTTATGGTTAATCCATTGTTTTAACCATGATGCTAGGAAACTCATACTCGAGTTGACTCGGTGATCACACATTTTTTTGAGAGTGTAATCTCATGCTTTGGGGTGACCATTTCTTATAGTAACCAAATATTTAGTAAAATTATTTTCAAATAAATTTGTTATTTTCTATATTTTGTGTGAAATGTATCATTGATTTTTTATTATTTTACAATAAACAGTATGTTTATCCTATGATAAAACCAACACCAAATTCATCTTTTTTCATACACAATATTAATTTTAGCCTATGTTACACTCAACACTGAGATTAAAAACATTGTGACATATAATTAAGAATTTATTTTATGATAGTTATCTCCTAGTAAATAGAAGGGTGGGTATGAGTAGGATTAAATGAATTATGAATATATATGGTTTCAATATATATATATATATATATATATATATTTATATATAATTAATTAACTTCATGATGACCAATTAGTTATAAATGAAACTAAAACCATTTGAAAATAAATGAATCATTTTCTAAAAAAGTATATTTATGCACATATATGTGTTTACCAAAAAAATCAAATGATTCAAATTTGGTTAATGATGAAAATAAAATTTATATATTATGAATTCAATCAAATTTTTAACATTTATCTTTTATGATTTCTAGATAATAGATAATAATAAATCTTATTTTTGGTTAAAAACTAGTTTTTATAAAGAACAGTTTTTTCAACATTTGTACATATTTTAAATTCAATTATTGACACATTTGTAAAATAAATTTTATAATAAAACATTTATTTTTTAAATAATAATATAAAAATTCACTTAATGTGATAATTTTGTATTTTTATGAAAGGCTTCAAGTTTTAATTAATAGTGAAAAATAATGAATTTCAATTGTAATGTTCCTTTAAATTTAATTTATATTTAAATATAATATATAATTTAAATTTATTTAAAAGTTAAATTACATCAATTATAAATCAAATGATCCAATATGAGTCATTTGAATCATTTTTATATTGAATTTTGATATAAAATCATTGTAAAAAATTGAACATTTTCTCCTTTAAAACATGATTTCTCATCATTTTTATGGGATTAATTTGTAATTAAGTTTATACTCTTATATGAGTGGAATTTATAAAAATTTATTCCTTATTGATAATAATAATAAATTATATTATATAATAATTTAATCTTATTTTGACACAATTTTATAATTAATACATTAGAAATTACTTACTACAGTTAAGGTAAAAATGGGTTTACCAGGGGAGAAACTAAAACAAGAAGGTTTAAAATGACATATAAAATAATATAAAAACTTTTTTATGTACATATTTAAACCATTAAACGTATAAATATTTCCAGTGTCCTTTTTGATACCCTTTTTACACATGAAATGTGTGTGAGCCATCAATTCCATTCAAAAACACTATGTGTCTTCTCTCCCCCACTTATAAAAGAAAACTCACTCTCCCATCTTATTCACACCCTGAAAACTTTATGGTTTGGAAAAGACCAACACAAATAACATCCAAACTTATATAAACTCATTTTAGAGGCTGTATATTGTAAATAAATAAATCAATGAAAGGATTTTCGTTCAAACCATAGTAGGATACCCGAAGAAGATGTAGAATTCATCAATTAGTTATTTTTTTATTTATTCCTCCATCCAGTTAAACTATTATTATATCATGATATTATATTAACTATATTATATTTCATATAATTATATGTTTTTATTTTATGTTCATGGCCTACAACCATCCCCACATCCATCAAATGGGTTATAAAATCATTGTTCCAGATAATAGTGGACTTCTGCCTCACGAACTGAGGTTATTCGTTTTTCTCTTACCACCAAACAAGGATAGACATAAATATTTATTTGTGTCTTATATGGGATATTAATGATATTTTTATTCATATATAGTTATAATATAACACATATATTCACGATTTACAGTTTTTGGGAATATAATATCACCGCTCATGTGCACGACAGACTACCACCTCATAAAGCAATGGTATTGATTCACACATTACGTTGACGGTATTAAGGACTATTTTAATGGACATATATGATATACAATAAATCATGATATTTGTGAGATATTTATCATTCTAAAGTTATTATATATATCTTCTTATTTCTAACAGTTTCACTCATTGAAATATGATAACATTATTCGTGTACGTCTGGACTACTACCTTCACGAAGCGATGTGGCCCTCCCTTTTCATCCCAAAAAACACATGGGTTATAAGATTAAGTATATTAAAAAATAAAAAAATATATTTATTATATTATGATCATTATGTAATTATAATAAATTTCTTACCACATTTCCATAATTATCATTGAAAAATGGTAATGTTACTCATGCGTACATATGACCTATTGTCTCCATGATTGCAATATACATAATTTCAAAAAAAAAACATATTCCTTGAATATACATAACAGTATTATTCATTTATAAATATTATAATTGTTTCATGATTATTGACCATTATAAAATTTAATAATTATCAGAGTTCGAGTTTCCGAAATAACAAATTTAAACATATACAAAAAACAAGGTGATTACTACACGAAACATGATTTTAATAAAGAATTGTTAATAAATGGTTAAAAGAAGGTCATAATGAAATAAAATATTATGTTTTATATATGATTATAACTTTTAATATATTAATAATATAATTATATTTATTATAAATTAGGATCGAACATGTAATATGTAATTTAAGACTTAAGGTTAGGGATTTTTATCTCCCTTTTACATTTTGTGAGATAAATTCAATATTCACCATAGGTTAATTTTATGTGCTACATATAATGAACATAAATGTATTTTAAAACATATAAATAACATTATTGTTATTTAGATTTCCATTTTTTGGTCTCTCTTTCATGAGGTTTAAAGTTAAAAATTTTACCAAATTGATAATGGATGTTTGTCTCAATTAGTCGTCTTTAAGACATATGTTATGTTATACACCTATATTCTTTTATGAGGTTTATATACCAACCCTAAGAAATTTATTTATTTGAATTCATTTATTCATATGTTATTTTAAGTTTCATTACATATTATTACTTTATAGGGAATATAAATCAATTTTACCTAAGCGGTAACAATTTTATGTTATAATCTCATCGTTTATTAGGATTCATTATGACTATGTTTTTTAATACAAAATATTACAATAAATATCTCAATAAACAAATGAACATTCATATCCTATATACATTTCACGATAATACATTTCCCCATTATTTTCCTCCCTTTATGTACTCAATATGTCAATAATGTTTTTTAATGAAAATAATTTTTTTGAAGACCCATTTTCTTCAAAAACCGTGTTTTATAAAAAAACTAATTTTTATTAGAATTAGTAAAATGATTTTTTAAATAAAAGTTTATCTTTTTTTAATTTTAATTTTTTTAAATAAATTTTCGTGTCATTTTCAAAATTAATACTAATTTGGTAATTACTGAAAATGTGAAATGAATATTTGTTTTTTTATGTACAGAAAGAAACTAAATTTCTACCATCATGGAAATTATTTTATTTAAATATTCATTTATTTGTTTTCAACATTTTTACATATAAAATGATTTTTAAATTTATTTATGTTTAAAAGAAATTATGTGGAAGGGATGTTTTTCTAATGAAATTTTTAAATAATTTTTAATTATTCTTTTATATATAATTAATTTAATTTCAAGGAAAATGATTTTGAAAATGTTTTATGTTTTAAAAATTTATTTTCAATGAAGTGTTATTTTGTCTCTACTAATATTTATTGTGATATTTCAAAGTCCTACTCAATTTAAGAAGAAAACCCCTTATATGATTTTGGAATTACCAGGTACATGAATAAAGGATACCATTGTTATTATTATTTTTAATTATTTTTTTAAATAATGGTGGGTTGATTAATAAACCTATTTATCTTCCATGGCTTATACTATGATAACACAAATATGAAACTCTCTTCTTTTTATGGGTTTTGTAATGATGAAATGAAGAAATGATTATGATATATATATCTTTTCCATAGATTATGATATGATAAACTGTTTACAAATCCCTTTTCAATTTTTGGGTTATGATGTAGTAAAAATGTTATACTATTTTGGAACACATATGTATTATTTTCATTATGTGATTATGGTTACATTATAACCAAGGTTAGTGATCACATTATATCCAAGGATGGTGGTTTAATTATCATAAAATATGGGTGAGACCTATAAATACCTCCAATGAATTTGGTAAATATTTATATATCTTGAGATAAATAGGACTAGAATGAGAAGTGAACCAGATTTAGTAAGAGGGGAATGAAACAAGGAGTGAACCTAGTTCAGTAAGATTGAACTAGAATGGGGAGTGAACCGAGTTTACTAAGAAAGTGATAGAACGGGTAGTGAACCCAGTTTAGCAAGGTAATTTTTCTATTATGATTGTATTGGGAGTGAACCTTGAAAACCATTATGTTTTTTTGAGTTAGCCCATTATAATATGATTGAATAGATATTGACCCTTGACTAATATGGAAATTGTTTTATATGACTATATGTATGTCACAAATTCCATGACTTATGAAAATGTTATGCTATTATAACTCATGTTCTTTGATTCCCTTGTGATTTATGTCATTGGAATTTCGATTATTTATACAATCACTAAAGATTTTGATCTTTGATATATAGGTTATGTATTTCAAATGTTATTATCTTGTTCTCATTCCATTTTTTTCAGGTTATGAAAACATATCTCCCTTGGTTACCCTTACTGAGCATCTGATCTCACCCTTTCTTATGTTTAATTTCCCCAATGTATAAATATATTTATTATATATATTATGTCAAATAAGGTTTCCATTTGGAAGGAACTTATAGGGAGATAATGTACCTCAATTATGGACTAATTTATATGTTTCCATGTTTTAAAAAAACTAATATATTACAATCCTCCTACGTTTGTTTTTGTAATGAAATGAATATTCATCTAAAATGTTTTAATATCCTTGCATTAGAATCATGTTTCACTGTAGTTCATATCATAAGACTGGTTTTGTTATCCTTAAAAAACTAGGATGAGAAAACCCTAGTGATATCCCATAAGGACATGTCTATGAATAAGTATAAGGATGAGACAAAGCTAATGAAAATATCCTAGAAACTTGGTAAAGGATAGAGTGAGTGGTTTCCAAAAAATTACAAACTTTTTTAGATACTACAAGTGGATCTGTCTCTTTCATAGTTGTACCATGGGGTAACAGCATAAAAAACATTGTATTGAACCAGACTAAATCGGTATCTGGTGCACGACAATGGGACTTGTTGTACAACTAGTTTGACAATCCTGGGGGATATGCTATGTAAATTCACAAACTCTTTATAAACCATAATGGATAATTTAAAAATATTTTTACAATGAATATACTAGGATAAACCAATGATGTCATGATATAGACATCATATAAGTTTTCTTTTTTAGGATTATGTGGATATCATCTATGCCTAGGGTTTCTTAAAATATGATTTTTTTTTATTTTAGTAAATGGAAGGAAGTAGAAGGAATTGATTTAACAGTGAATATAATTCAAAATATTCTGATGAGTAGCCAAAATTAATTATGATTTTATTAATGGTTGTTGTGATAAGGCTCATTATTTTTCGTGGAACATTCTAAACAAGGTGTACCGTCAAAAACTCTCAGACTCAGCGGAAAATAAAATTGAATATTTTTTTCGAGAGTATGGTCAGTGGGGAAAATGGAGAAAAGAAGTCTCAATTTCCAATGTGTCAACAATGTGGGAAGAATCACCCAAGTTAATGTATTAGAGGAACGAGAATAGTTTTTTATGGTGGAAAAGAATGAAAATAAATACTAATTGCAAAGGTAAAATGAAAATTTCAATTAAAAAAATGGATGAGAATAGTGCTATGACTATGAAATTATCAAATTTTGATTTTCTCTAAATATTGAAAGTATATGCATTATGATAATCTATGTCCTTGGGGGAAATAACATAAATAAAATTATCAAGGTATTATGAGAAATGGTTACACTGCTAACGATGAGGAGAATATGAATGGAATATGAAAGGAAAAAGGTATTAGGGGATAATATAAAGAATTTTTGTTAGTGGATTAAACATGAAGTTGAACAATCAATGTTATTATTTATTGGAATTAAAGAATTTTGAAATATATAGATATCATTTAGTTTAATCTTTTCATTATGAATTTGGAAGAATGTGTGGAATTATTCTAATAGACTATAAAGGTGATTGAATAAAAAGGATATATTTTATGAAAAACACATGATTAAGGGAAGTTAACACTTTATATTTCCCTTATATTGATAAAATGGTGTTTATTTTAGATTATGGAATGATTGATATGGGTAAAATAAATCTGATAATATTGATTACCATAGAATAGATAAAGTATTTACTGAAAAAGTTGATTATATAGTTTACAAAATTATTGGATCTATGTAATATATTAAAAAATCCATGATTTATTCAAGTAATTATAAATAATTAAGGTTTTTATTAAGTATCTAGGTTAATTATGGTTTCATGATATTTCATGATGAATGTATTCACATTTTTGTATTTGATAACTAAGAAATGTTTCATATTTTTTGAGGGATTATTTATAAGTTAATTTAAGAATTTTAGTAAAGTTATTCTAATGTTTTGAATTTTATTATTTCATAGGGGACATAAGTTTGATCATTTGTGAAATAAGTTTTTATAATATTGGAATTAGTTTTTTTAAAGTAATTTATTTTTCTCACCACATGAAGCTTTTCTCATATTGGATAAGCTTTAAAAACCATTTTCTAATGATATATAAAGTTAGAAAAATTGACTTATCATTTTATTTATCGATTTTATGATCTGTTAGTGCTTCAAGTTTAAAAACCTCACATTCATTGAATGGATTATGGGATGAAGTGTAAGTGTGTCAAGGAAAATCCAAAGAGATGTGTTGTTCTTATGAAATGAAATGGAAACATGTAATTATATCTTCTCATTAAAATTCTCCAACATTAACAATGGGATATTGAAAAAAATGTTATCCTATTATCATCATTATTCATGATATCAATGGTCATTTTAACACCCCATTAGATAATGATTTTTTGGCTATTAACCATATATGGATCACACAATTTCTTATGATAAGTGGTCATTTCCACTCTTTTTATTTATCTTCTCTTCTCCTCCATGTACAAATCTTAACATCCCAAATAAATTTTCATTTATGGAAACCTATTTATATGTTACTTCAGGAAACCTTTTTTGTTTCAAAATTCTATTCATAAGGTAATTGTTATTATTTGTTTTTATTATTTTGGTTTTTATGAATTAATTTTCAAATGTTCAACCATTGATTATCAAGATGAATTTATAGGGGGGAATTCATTTGGGTGGTATAATGTAAAACCCTTAGATTTTATGAAATTATTTTCAAATAAATTGGATCATTGCAATATATTATGTGAAAATAAACACTAATCTTGTATCTTGTTAAAAGTAACACTGAGTTTGGTTTTCATTACACAAACACTACATTTTAATTTTTTCATACAATACCATGTTTAGCTTATATTACATTAATCTTTGAGTTTAAATGAAAGGTGACATACTATTAAATTATTAATATAGGATAGTTATCACAAAAACATTGGAAATATTTGGTATGATTAGTATTGAAAAAATTATTAAAATATATAGTTTAAAATTTTATATATAATTAATTCTTTGGTGACTAATTAGTTAGAAATGAAAACAAAAACCATTAAAAATTAAAGGAATCATTTTATGGGAAAAATATTAAACGAACATAAATGAATTTGACATAAAAAAATTAAAATAATCACACTTGGATAATGATTTATAAAAAATTATATATTATATATTCAATAAAATGTTTAACATTCATCTTATGAGTATTTGAGAAAAGATTTAGAATAATTCCAAATTTATGCTTAAAACATTTTCTAAATAGTATTGTTATTGCCTCTCTAACGCTAATATAAAAAAAATCTTTTATAAAATAAATTTTAAAAAATAAAACTAATTTTTAAATCATAATATAAAAATTATCTTAGGGTTATGTTTTTTAATTTTTTGAAAAGGTCTCATTTTTTTATAAATAGCGAAAGGTATTGAATTTTAATCAAAAACTGCATAAATATTTAATTTATTTAAAAATGTAAAATTTATTTTAAATTTATTTTAAGTGAAATCACATAAATTATAAATCTATTAATCCAATATAGGTCATTTTTATCAATTTCATAATGAATTTAACATAAAAACATTGTAAATGTTTGAACATTTTCTCTTTAAAACCCAACTTTCTCGTCACCTCAATAATATTAATTTTAAATTAAAATTTTCCACTTCAATGTGTATGGTTCTTGAAAATAGATTACATTTTTAGAACCATCATAAATTATATTATATAATAATTTCAACTTGTTTTTTGAGCAAAATTAAGAGTGAATGTAGTAAAAATTCATTATTGTAGTTAAGGTTAAACTGGGTTTACCAAGGATTAAACTAAAAATATAAGGTACAAATGATATATAAACTTCAATAAAAATATTTATTTACAATATTTAGATGATTAAAACTCTTGTTTTAAATAATGTCCAATTTGTCACACCCCGGCCGCAGATGTCCATATTTGTTCTCCTTTCTTGGTCCCGATTTAAATTTTTCGGAGTTTAATTTCGATTGGTGGTTTTGCGCCGGTGCGCGGTCACCGCATCGCTAGCAGTTACCGTGCTTTCAGCCCGGGTGACTATGTGCTCACCCGGTGTTTTAAATACTAATGTTTTTGCCTTGACATTTTATTATTCTCTCTATTTAAATTATGTTATTATTATTGTATTTATTTTTAATTTTATATGTGTTTATATATGAGTATATAATATGTATATATATGTATGTATATACATATGTGTTTGTTGTATTTATGTTTATATGTTTTTATAAAGGTATACGTATATACATATATCTAGATATATATTTGTGTTTATATATGTGTGTTTTCTTATTATTATTATTTTTTTAGTGGTTTTATTATTCTAAATACTTTGGTTATAATAATAATTATTATAATTAGCTAACTTATTATTTTATTGTTATGATTATTATTATAAAGTTTTATTATTATTATTATAAGGTTTTACTAATATTTTTGTTATAAAATTTTATTTTTATTTGGATTAGTTTTCATTATTTTTATTTATCCTTTTATTATTATTATCAATTATATATATATATATATATATAAACCTACTCTAGACCTAACCCTACCCCTACCCCGCAGCCGCCACTTTCCCCCTCCTACTCCAGGCCGCCTCCGCCCTCATCCCCCAGCACCGCCTCGCCTCCTGCTCTACCCCTCGCCTCCCTCCGCCTGTTCCCGACGCCGGCCTCCTCTTCCCGACCCCTGCTCTTTCCCGGCCTCCCGACACACCGCCTCTCCGCGCGCCCCGACGTCTCCCCCTCCGCCGTCCCGCTCCGGCGCCTGCCGCCTCCTCCCTCACTGCCGGCACCCCTTCTCCCCCTCGACGCCCAGTACCCCGGCGGCCCTCCCCTGTCCCGGCCTTCCGCCGGCCCGCCGATCTCCATCCCACCGCGCCAAGCCGCCGCGCCCGGCTGCTCCGCCCCTGCACCCTCCTCCCGGCGTTCCGCCCGTCCTCCGGCCTCCTCCTGGTTCGACCGACCCACGCCACACCCTCTCCGGCGCCGGCTCCCGCACCCCCCAGCACCTCAGCGCTCATCCCGGCACCCCTCTGTGCTCAGCTGCACCTCCCCGCTGGATCTCCGCCGCCCGCCGGCCGTTGCCACGCCAGCCCGCCGCCTGCATCCCTCCCATTTCTCCGCCTCGCGCGACCCTGCCGCGCCCAACGGCAGCCTCCGTTGCGCCCCGTCCTGCCCCCACTCTCCGTCGCCGTCCCAGCGACCCGACCCCCTGCTCCGCCTCTCCCCGTCTTCCGCGACCCTCCCTCTCTCCCCACACCTGCTCGCTACCCCCTGCTCCCTGCCCTCGGCCTCACCCCCCGCTTCGGCCGGCCCGCGCTACCTCCCTCCGCCGCACCCGCGGCGTCGGCTCGCTGCCCCGCGTGACACCCGCACCCCCTGTTCTGGTTCCCCCACCGATCCCTGTAAGTCTTTGTTTTTTTTTTTTTTATTTTTTTTATTATTGTTTTTTTTATATTAATCTTACTTATTTACGTTATTTTTATATAAAAAACGTTTTAATATCTTTAACATGTTAATAATAATAATATTATTACTATGCTAATATTTTTCTATTATTATTATTATTGGTATTATTATATTGTGTTATTATTTTTATCATTATATTATGTTATTGTTTTTATTATTATTATTATTATTATTATTATTATTATATTTATTATCATTTTAATTATTAACATCTTATTATTATTATTATTATTTATTAATTGATTAATTAATTAATTATCTATCTATTTATTTACTCATTTAAGTATTTGTTAATTAATTATTTATTTAATTATTTACTTATTCACTCTTTCTTTCATTTATTGATTTACCTATTCAATTATCTATTTAATTATTTAATTATTCATTCAATTATGTATTATTTTAGTTATTTATCTATCTGTTTATTCATTTGTTCATTATTTTATTCTTTTGATTATTTATTTATTATTGTATTTATGTCTTATTGTTTATTTAATTTTCTCTTTATTCAACATCGGTGTTTTTATTTAATTTGGATAAATCCTTATTCTTTCGCGGGATGTGTTTTGAAAAAAAAATATCAAGCTGGTTCCTTTGCATTGGTTGTTCGTTTGTTTTGTTCTGAGTCAGTGGCTTCGTGTTCTTAGTTACCATGTGTTTGTTTCAGCGTGTTGGCGAGGTAACCCTATGACACCGCGAACATCGGCTTGCGCGTGCTTGTGCGCCAGTGCGAGGTATACTGTGTCGTCATATCCGAGCTGCGTCCTGAGGTAGGTCTCCCTATGCACCTGCCTCTAAATTAAGAATTCGTTTATTCCTTGTCCTTTTATTGAATTTCAGTAAATTAAAGAAAAAAAATAATATTAAGTAGTTTTTATAGTGTGGTGATTTGCTGATAAGGCAAACTATTTAATTCTAGCATTTCATTAAAAGTGTTTTCTTGGTTTCAATTGTGGGATTTCGTAGTAATGTCGCTAAATGGTTTTTCCTGAGTAACGAAAGACATGTTGAATTGGGTTTTGAAATGTTTTTGGCGTGTGTAAATTAGTAAATGTACTGTTTATGAAAAATGGTGTTTTCTTATAACCTTGATTGGAGAAAACGTCGTGTGACCTTTTGAAATTGTTTTTGGAAACTTTACGTGTGGTTCTTGGTTGACGAAAGATGTTTTCCCTTGTTGTGTTATTAAAAATAATGTTTTCTAGGTTGTGAAAGTTGGTTATGTTCTTGTTTGAGTGTTTCATAGAAAGGGGTTTTTGCGAAATGAGTGGGTAATGACATTTATATTTTCAGAAAGGTATTTTTGACGTGCGTGAGTTTTGAAATATTGTTTGGGTGTGGAAATGGTGACTTTTGTGTGCGATATCTGGTTTGGCCTGCGATATGAGGAAGAAATATACTATGTGAATGTGAAGCTTGTTTGAGCACACGGGAAACCCTGGGTATCTAGGTGGGCGGACTAGAACTAGTGCGCTAGTGAGCCGGATGGGTGTCGTCCCTGTTTCACTTAGCTGGATTGACGTTTGCAACACTAACTAAACATATGATATCTGAGGGTCGTGGCCTTCTAAGCCACGTGTTCTGAGGGTCGTGGCCTTCTAAGCCACGTTTTCTGAGGGTCGTGGCCTTCTAAGCCACGTTTCACCGAGACACGAGGTTCTAGGGTCCCACGTGAGCTAGATGAACCTTAGGGGTTTTACCCATAGTGCTCTACCATCTCTGGCGTGGTGCCTTCCGTCGGCATACGGGGGACCACTTGGGTGTGAGTGTGTGTGCGTGTGTGAGTATGTGTGTGTGTGTGTGAGTGTGTGAGTGCGTGCGTGTGTGCCCATGGTTATTGCTGATAACTTCTGGTTTATTCTTACTTGCACTTGGTTTTTCCTTGCCTGTTTACTTCTACTTGCGCTTGCTTTCTTTCCTGCTTGATTACTTTCAGTTCTTCTTTACCGCTCGTACTGGTTGCTTTGCGAAAATGGTTTTCAAATAAAAAATGCGTTTTTCTCTTGTATAGTAAAACTGAAAGTGTAACACTTCTTTATCGTTCAGAACGAATTTAGAATCAATGAAAAGAAATTCAACTTTTAAAAAGGAATAAGATTGATGGCTTGTGTTTAGTTTTTTTTCAAGTGAAACATTGTAAAAGCATACTTTTATACTTTGTAGTTCAAACCTGGAATAGGTAGATTCTTTATTTACTGGCAGTGCATTGGGATTTGTTGTGGGGCTCACCTACTGAGTACTTTTGTGCTCACGCCTATCTTTTACCTTTTCAGTTGCAGGTTCCTTGTGTTCAGGTTTTCCTGGCTTGAGTCGCTCAGTGTGGGAGCGACGTTGGTTGTAGTTGGGTGGTGACCCGCGAGGTCACATGGAGGTATGTCATGGTATAGTTTGTTTATGTCTTTAGTGTTTGTTTGTTGGTTTAAGTTGTATTCGTTCTTTCGATCCTGTTTTTAGTTTGGGCTGAAATCGTTCCCAACGATTAATGTTTCTATGCCCGGCACTTGTTGCCATCCCTGGAGGATCGGGAACGCCCCTCGGGACTTGCCGCGGACCGGCTCGGGTGACCGGTTCGGGGTCGACCCGGGCTGGTTCGTGACAAAATGGTATCAGAGGAGTTCTTGTTATTTGGGTTGTCCGGTAGAAGGAGATTAGGACTGTTGGAACTCGAGGGGTAGGTACGGGAAGAGCGTCGCGAACTCTTGCTCGCACTGATCCTCGAGTTACCAGGGGTAGTTCGGGAATTGTGTCCTTGTCTTTCCTGGTTTGTCTTGGATTGAGGGATGACAATGGAGGCAAGCCGACGTTACGTCGTGATTTCACATGGAGTAGTGACCCATGTGGAGTCCGAGTACGTGGTTTGAATTCCTCCTAGTGGTCGACGCTGACTTGGGACATGGCCCACTACCATGTCGCCAGGTTGAGTGTAACTACTAGTCCTTCATTTCAGTGATTGATGCAAATTTGGATGTTGCTTTTGTTTTGGTCTGTGTGAGTACGTTGTTTGAAATGAAAAAGGGTTTTTGTAAATTTGACTGGTTTCTTTTAAAGGATTTTAAATGTATAAAATGGGTTTTGAAACTGAAATCTCTTGATTTGAAAATCTGTTGTTTGCTTGGAATTGGATAGGAATGATTTGGGTTGAAACCTTGGTTCCTCTTTATGAACGTTTGCACGTGTGTGAGAATGCATGGAAAGTGTGTGTTGATGCACGTATGAATGGAATGTGGATGAAGACATGTGCAACGGTTCATGAGATTACCTGGGTGGGTATTTGAATTTAAAGGCTTGACTTTGTTTTATAAAATGGTTTTAAATGGGAAATGGTTTTGGAACGTTTTGGTTTGAAAGTGGATTGGTTTTTGGAAAGTGATCTTGAAAAAGGGTGGTTTTGAAATCAAAAATGAAAAGGGAATTTTAAAGGGGAGATTTTGTTGTGGGTTGTGTTGTATTTGTCTGGTCCTTGTGCTGACTGTTTTGATGAAGGCGCTTTTATTGATGTTGCTTCGATTTGATGTTGCTTCGATTTGATGTCGGTTTTGGCCGTGTGTTTTATATATCGCTCAGGAAATGCTGCCCAGAAAGGTCTCTAAGGATTCGGATATGTCATGCCCAGTTTTTGGTCCTCCTCAGACTTTGCCTATTCTCCATGGTGATCAGGGTCCGTTAGAGGCAGTGAAATGGCTCGAGGAAGTGGAACGTGTCTTTAGAATATTGGGAACTCCCGATAGTGTTATGGTCCGTGCAATTATGGAGTTGTTTGAGGGTCCAGCTCTGGACCAGTGGAAGATGGTTACCCCACCGTCAACGCAAGGTCAAATGACGTGGGATGTCTTTAAAACTATTTTCATCCAATGGTTTGTACCTGAGGAAGTGAATCTGGAGAAAAGAGGGAGCTTGTGCATATTCAACAAGGTCGACGGACGGTGAAGGCATATGTTGACCATTTTAAGGAACTGATTTCCTTTTCTCCAGATGTAGCGTCACATGAGCTCATGAAGGTCTCTCTTTTCACTGGGGGTCTGCGTCCAGAGATCAAGGAGCGAGTCCTCCCTTCTAAAGACCCTTGTTTCGAGAAGCTCGTAGAGGAAGCATTCTTGGCTGAGTTAGTTTCTGGTGTGCGGGTGGTTAATACTTCAGTGTCCCCTGTTGTTGTTCGTAAGAGTTCCCCCTCTGGTGTGGAAAATATGCCAAAGATACCTGTTCCCAATGAGTTATCCCCTTTGGTCCTAGCTTCCAGTCCATCAGATCGTTCGATGGTATGCTTTCAGTGTGGTCGTTTCGGGCATTTAAAGCCGTCTTGTCGCAACCCTCCGAAGACGTGTCATCGCTGTGGTTGTCTGGGTCATCTGGAGAAGTTTTGCAAGAAGCGTCGCTTGAAGAGGAAACTGTGATGGGAGGATGTCAGTACCTGACTGTGAGGCAGAAGATGCTTCAGCCATCGGAGCCCCAGCCACAAGTCTCGGGGTGAAGCTCGCGCACAGTCAGGAGTTCCCAGGGTGGTGAAGCCTTGGTCCAAGTTCTGTCTTCCGTGTTGACGGTGAAACAATTAGAAACCTCTTCCATACTTGTTTTCCTGCTACTGAAGTTTCAACAGCGTTGTAAATGCATAGCTTTTCTATAAAGTGATGATGGACTGGTTCTATGATAATCTAAGCAGACTTGTCGTGTGGAGGTGATATTCTAAATCGTGTGTCCTTCTTAAAAGTGTGTTTGACTCTCGTGTGGGTTGACCTCGTTTTAGTTATGTTTAAAATGTGGTTATGTTTCGTGGACTTCGGTGGATCATGTCTCCGATTTGATGATGGTTAAATGTTTTCCTATGGTTTTTCCCTGGTATTGAAGGTTGTTGACTCTGGTCGAGGATTTAATGTCTAGACGGAGGTGTGGTTTTAATCGTGTTATAAGAGTTGGTTTGAATTGGTTGGGAGTTCCTACGTCGCCCCCCCCCCCCTTTCCCGGGGTTTTCAATTTAAATTGTCATCTTTTCTGCACTAGTTAAGTTCTTGTGGTGGGGAGAACCCCTTCGTGTTCTCCCCTCAATCTCGGACCCCAGTTCTCTCTTGAATCGGTCGGGTGTGACCTGTGCTGAGTAAGCTCATCCCCGAGATTCTCAGTTCTCTCTGGTTCCTTTAGTTCCGTTGGGGCATAGACTTAAATCTTGATCGACTTTTGGCCTGGTGACTTTCTGGGGGTAGAAAGTGTCTGTGGTGGGGAGAATTGTCACACCCCGGCCGCAGATGTCCATATTTGTTCTCCTTTCTTGGTCCCGATTTAAATTTTTCGGAGTTTAATTTCGATTGGTGGTTTTGCGCCGGTGCGCGGTCACCGCATCGCTAGCAGTTACCGTGCTTTCAGCCCGGGTGACTATGTGCTCACCCGGTGTTTTAAATACTAATGTTTTTGCCTTGACATTTTATTATTCTCACTATTTAAATTGTGTTATTATTATTGTATTTATTTTTAATTTTATATGTGTTTATATATGAGTATATAATATGTATATATATATGTATGTATATACATATGTGTTTGTTGTATTTATGTTTATATGTTTTTATAAAGGTATATGTATATACATATATCTAGATATATATTTGTGTTTATATATGTGTGTTTTCTTATTATTATTATTTTTTAGTGGTTTTATTATTCTAAATACTTTGGTTATAATAATAATTATTATAATTAGCTAACTTATTATTTTATTGTTATGATTATTATTATAAAGTTTTATTATTATTATTATAAGGTTTTACTAATATTTTTGTTATAAAATTTTATTTTTATTTGGATTAGTTTTCATTATTTTTATTTATCCTTTTATTATTATTATCAATTATATATATATATATATAAACCTACTCTAGACCTAACCCTACCCCTACCCCGCAGCCGCCACTTTCCCCCTCCTGCTCCAGGCCGCCTCCGCCCTCATCCCCCAGCACCGCCTCGCCTCCTGCTCTACCCCTCGCCTCCCTCCGCCTGTTCCCGACGCCGGCCTCCTCTTCCCGACCCCTGCTCTTTCCCGACCTCCCGACACACCGCCTCTCCGCGCGCCCCGACGTCTCCCCCTCCGCCGTCCCGCTCCGGCGCCTGCCGCCTCCTCCCTCACTGCCGGCACCCCTTCTCCCCCTCGACGCCCAGTACCCCGGCGGCCCTCCCCTGTCCCGGCCTTCCGCCGGCCCGCCGATCTCCATCCCACCGCGCCAAGCCGCCGCGCCCGGCTGCTCCGCCCCTGCACCCTCCTCCCGGCGTTCCGCCCGGCCTCCGGCCTCCTCCTGGTTCGACCGACCCGCGCCACACCCTCTCCGGCGCCGGCTCCCGCACCCCCCAGCACCTCAGCGCTCATCCCGGCACCCCTCTGTGCTCAGCTGCACCTCCCCGCTGGATCTCCGCCGACCGCCGGCCGTTGCCACGCCTGCCCGCCGCCTGCATCCCTCCCATTTCTCCGCCTCGCGCGACCCTGCCGCGCCCAACGGCAGCCTCCGTTGCGCCCCGTCCTGCCCCCACTCTCCGTCGCCGTCCCAGCGACCCGACCCCCTGCTCCACCTCTCCCCGTCTTCCGCGACCCTCCCTCTCTCCCCACACCTGCTCGCTACCCCCTGCTCCCTGCCCTCGGCCTCACCCCCCGCTTCGGCCGGCCCGCGCTACCTCCCTCCGCCGCACCCGCGGCGTCGGCTCGCTGCCCCGCGTGACACCCGCACCCCCTGTTCTGGTTCCCCCGCCGATCCCTGTAAGTCTTTGTTTTGTTTTTTTTTTATTTTTATTATTATTGTTTTTTTTATATTAATCTTACTTATTTACGTTATTTTTATATATATAACGTTTTAATATCTTTAACATGTTAATAATAATAATATTATTACTATGTTAATATTTTTCTATTATTATTATTATTGGTATTATTATATTGTGTTATTATTTTTATCATTATATTATGTTATTGTTTTTATTATTATAATTATTATTATTATTATTATTATTATATTTATTATAATTTTAATTATTAACATATTATTATTATTATTATTATTTATTAATTGATTAATTAATTAATTATCTATCTATTTATTTACTCATTTAAGTATTTGTTAATTAATTAGTTATTTAATTATTTACTTATTCACTCTTTCTTTCATTTATTGATTTACCTATTCAATTATCTATTTAATTATTTAATTATTCATTCAATTATGTATTATTTTAGTTATTTATCTATCTGTTTATTCATTTGTTCATTATTTTATTCTTTTGATTATTTATTTATTATTGTATTTATGTCTTATTGTTTATTTAATTTTCTCTTTATTCAACATCGGTGTTTTTATTTAATTTGGATAAATCCTTATTCTTTCGCAGGATGTGTTTTGAAAAAAAAATATCAAGCTGGTTCCTTTGCATTGGTTGTTCGTTTGTTTTGTTCTGAGTCAGTGGCTTCGTGTTCTTAGTTACCATGTGTTTGTTTCAGCGTGTTGGCGAGGTAACCCTATGACACCGCGAACATCGGCTTGCGCGTGCTTGTGCGCCAGTGCGAGGTATACTGTGTCGTCATATCCGAGCTGCGTCCTGAGGTAGGTCTCCCTATGCACTTGCCTCTAAATTAAGAATTCGTTTATTCCTTGTCCTTTTATTGAATTTCAGTAAATTAAAGAAAAAAAATAATATTAAGTAGTTTTTATAGTGTGGTGATTTGCTGATAAGGCAAACTGTTTAATTCTAGCATTTCATTAAAAGTGTTTTCTTGGTTTCAATAGTGGGATTTCGTAGTAATGTCGCTAAATGGTTTTTCCTGAGTAACGAAAGACATGTTGAATTGGGTTTTGAAATGTTTTTGGTGTGTGTAAATTAGTAAATGTACTGTTTATGAAAAATGGTGTTTTCTTATAACCTTGATTGGAGAAAACGTCGTGTGACCTTTTGAAATTGTTTTTGGAAACTTTACGTGTGGTTCTTGGTTGACGAAAGATGTTTTCCCTTGTTGTGTTATTAAAAATAATGTTTTCTAGGTTGTGAAAGTTGGTTATGTTCTTGTTTGAGTGTTTCAAAGAAAGGGGTTTTTGCGAAATGAGTGGGTAATGACATTTATATTTTCAGAAAGGTATTTTTGACGTGCGTGAGTTTTGAAATATTGTTTGGGTGTGGAAATGGTGACTTTTGTGTGCGATATCTGGTTTGGCCTACGATATGAGGAAGAAATATACTATGTGAATGTGAAGCTTGTTTGAGCACACGGGAAACCCTGGGTATCTAAGTGGGCGGACTAGAACTAGTGCGCTAGTGAGCCGGATGGGTGTCGTCCCTGTTTCACTTAGCTGGATTGACGTTTGCAACACTAACTAAACATATGATATCTGAGGGTCATGGCCTTCTAAGCCACGTGTTCTGAGGGTCGTGGCCTTCTAAGCCACGTTTTCTGAGGGTCGTGGCCTTCTAAGCCACGTTTCACCGAGACACGAGGTTCTAGGGTCCCACGTGAGCTAGATGAACCTTAGGGGTTTTACCCACAGTGCTCTACCATCTCTGGCGTGGTGCCTTCCGTCGGCATACGGGGGACCACTTGGGTGTGAGTGTGTGTGCGTGTGTGAGTATGTGTGTGTGTGTGTGAGTGTGTGAGTGCGTGCGTGCGTGTGTGCCCATGGTTATTGCTGATAACTTCTGGTTTATTCTTACTTGCACTTGGTTTTTCCTTACCTGTTTACTTCTACTTGCACTTGCTTTCTTTCCTGCTTGATTACTTTTAGTTCTTCTTTACCACTCGTACTGGTTGCTTTGCGAAAATGGTTTTCAAATAAAAAATGCGTTTTCTCTTGTATAGTAAAACTGAAAGTGTAACACTTCTTTATCGTTCAGAACGAATTTAGAATCAATGAAAAGAAATTCATCTTTTAAAAAGGAATAAGAGTGATGGCTTGTGTTTAGTTTTTTTTCAAGTGAAACATTGTAAAAGCATACTTTTATACTTTGTAGTTCAAACCTGGAATAGGTAGATTCTTTATTTACTGGCAGTGCATTGGGATTTGTTGTGGGGCTCACCTACTGAGTACTTTTGTGCTCACGCCTATCTTTTACCTTTTCAGTTGCAGGTTCCTTGTGTTCAGGTTTTCCTGGCTTGAGTCGCTCAGTGTGGGAGCGACGTTGGTTGTAGTTGGGTGGTGACCCGCGAGGTCACATGGAGGTATGTCGTGGTATAGTTTGTTTATGTCTTTAGTGTTTGTTTGTTGGTTTAAGTTGTATTCGTTCTTTCGATCCTGTTTTTAGTTTGGGCTGAAATCGTTCCCAACGATTAATGTTTCTATGCCCGGCACTTGTTGCCATCCCGGGAGGATCGGGAACGCCCCTCGGGACTTGCCGCGGACCGGCTCGGGTGACCGGTTCGGGGTCGACCCGGGCTGGTTCGTGACACAATTTCATACCCTTGTGTCAACTAAAAACCTTGGATGCACTAAAGTCTATTCGAAAATATCAAGTGTGTCTTCTCCCCTACTTATAGAAGGACCCCGCCTTTACCCTCTTCTTCACAACATAAAACACTTTTGGTTAAAGAAATTCAATACAAAACAATTTCCTAAATTACACCCTTTGATCCTATAATCCTTATTTATCATATTGATTCATTAAAGGAAGGCTTTTTGTGAACACCTTGGGGGGATGCCCGAAGAAGTGGAAATGTTCATTAAAGAGTGTTTTTGTTTAAATTATTCCACCTGTCCATTAAATTATTATTATAACATGATTATATAATATCCTAATTATCTTCCTATATAATAATATGTTTTTATGTTAACCTCATGACCTACAACCATCACCACTTTCATCAGATGGGTTACAAAATCATCATTTGTGTGTACGGTGGACTACCACCAAGCGAATCGATATCATTCATTTTTTCATTTCTCAAGGATGGCTATAAAGATGGATTTTCTAATTTTATATTATATTTTTAAAATTATTATCTATATGGAACTGTTATATCACACATAACTTAAATATTTTCAATTTGTTTTGAGAAAATGACAACGTCACTCTTGTGTACCGCGGACTACCACCTCACAAAGCGATGTGATTTTTTCACGCTTTAAATGGAAGGTATTAAAAATTATATTAAGGAAAAAATGAAACATAAATAATATAATTAATATATTAAGGAAAAAAATCATTCTTGAAGGATAATAAATATCATTTTTATTCTTACATTTTCACACACTAAAAGATGATAACATTGTTTGTGTACATGGGGACTACCGCCTTCACGAAGTGCTATGAGTCTCCCTTTTATTCACCATGACACATAGATGATATATATATATGTATATTTAAATAAATATTATATAATGAAATATGTTATGGTAATTTTTTAAATATAATAATCTTCATACAACCTTTCTATAAGCATCATTGAAAAATGGAAATATTACTCATATGTACGTATGACCTACCATCTCCATGATAGTAAGGTACCAAATTTATAAAAAACCATATTTCATGATTGGTAATGAATTTATTATTTATTTATAAATAGGATAATTATTTAATGATTATTATTCTTTAGATAATGGAAAAATTATTAGAGTAATCGGATCAAAAAAATTAAAAAAATAAACGGAAAAAAACCAGAGTAGTTATAACCCAACACATGATTTTAATAGGTAATTGATAATAAAAGAGTAACATGTAATCATAATAAAATAATATATGGTATGATATATATTCTAATGGTTATATAATTTATCTATAATAAATTTATATTTATTATAAAGGATGATCGAATGTGTATGAAGAAATAGTTTTTTCTTAAGTTTACATTCTATGAAACAAATTCATTATACAAAACATTTTTCTTTTATGTGGTGCATATATTTTTCATGTACGTGTTTTATGATGACTACGTATAAAATAACCAGTATTTACATATCGACTGGAGTATCTCTCTTCTATTGGTTTTACGGATCTAAAGTTACCAAATTGGGAGGGGTTTTTTCAATTTTCCGTCTCTGACATATATGTTATGTTATGCACCTAAATTTTTTTATGGTGTATATACTACCCTTATGACATGTATTTTCATAAATTTATTTATAAAAATGATATTTTACCATTCATATTATTTTATTTATTCCTAGGGGTTACGATTCAATGTTACCCAATTGGTAAAGATATTATGTTACAATCTCATCACTTATAGGCACTCTGTATAAATAATTTTATCATACTAAAATATTTAAAAATATTTGTAAAGAAACTCATGACCTTAACTATACAATAGATGTTTCATTATAACACAATTTCCAATCATCTTCCTCATTTTATGTATTAAAGTGTGCAAAAATAATATTTTTATGTAATTGTTTTCTAGTTGAAAACAAATTTTTCTTCCAAACAATTTTTGTCTAAAAATGTTTTAAAATTTTTTTTAAAATTATTAAAATTATCTATTAAATGATCTCAAAAACATTCTTACTTTTTATAAAAGGAATTTAAATTAATATTCATGTCGTTTGTTAAAATAATTCTCATTTTCATTTAACAAAAAATGTAAAAGGAATATTTGTTTTAACAAGATTGGCATGAACAATATTTTTTTCCATCATGAACATTATTTTATTTGAATAATCCTTCATATGTTTTCAAGGTTATTTTCATGGAAAATGATTTTCAAAATTTTTTATGTTTTAAATATTTTAATTTTAATTTGAAAGTATATATTTTGTGATAAATATTTTAAATGATTTTTAATAGTTCTTTTTAGGTTCTCATTTCCATTTTTAAAGAAAAGGGTTCTGAAAGAGTTTTATATTTTAAAAATTAATTTTCAAATATGGGTTATTTCTCTTAAGAAAATTTCTAAGTGATCACTAAAAATCCTTCCCCATCTTACATGACATCCATTGATATGATTTATTCTTTACTAGGGACATTAAATAAGGATTTCATTCTTTTTATTTCTCTTGATAGTATATGTTTATGATAACAAGATGTTTATGAAACCTATTCGTCTTCCACAGGTTATACCATGATATAACTCATATGAAACCCACTTTATTTCACTTGTTATGCTATGGTGAAATAATTAAATGATTATTAAACCTTTCTCTCTTCCATAGGTTATGATATTATTAAATTTTTATAAATTCCTTTTTCTTTCATGGATTATGATATCATGAATGTTTTAAGATCTTATGGCACACAGATGTATGATTTTCATTAAGTTATGATAGTTATCATATGACCAATTATGGTGGTTATGTTATAACCCTAGAGGGTGGCTACATAATAAATAAATATAAGGGGGACATGTTCCTCTCTCTAATTGACTGGTTAAATATATATATCACATTAAATAAAAGGGACTATAATGTGTAGTGAACCTATTTTACTAAGATAGGTCAATAACCGATAGTTAACCTGGTTTAATTAAACAATACTTTAATGGGTAGGGAACTTCGTTTAGTAAGACAAGGCTAGAATAAGGGGTGAAATAGGTTTAGTAAGGTAATTTTTCAACTATTATGGTGTTGGGAGTTAACCATGACTACTATAATGGTTTGGGGAGTGGACCTATTCTAATATGATATCCTTTACGGTGAGCCTTGACTATCATTGAAATAATATTATATGATTATGTGTATGTCAAAAATTCCACGTCTTATGCTAATGTTTTTTTATCAAGGATCTTGTTATTTGATTCCCTTCTGATTCATGAATTATGAACTCCCAATATTTCTTCCATGATGAATGATTATGTTCTTTGATATATTGGTTATTTTTTAAAGTTGTGACCATTATCTCACTCCCTTATATTATTGTTATGCTTATGTATATACCTTTATTAAAATTATTATGAATCTAAGATTAAAAATTTTTATGTTTCCTTTAATATGGTTATAAAAATTTATATTATATATGATATGACTAAGAAAGGTGATATTTGTGAGGAATATAGTGTGAGATGATATACCTCACTTATGGAAAATTGTTTCTGTTTTCATGTTTTTAAAGGAACTAAAGTGTTATAGTACTCAAGAATGGGATTGTGTAGAAAAATTAATATTCATCTAAAAATATTAATCATCCTTGTATGAGAATCCAGGACAACTATATTTCTCATGAAATCTCATTGTGGAAACATTTAGGACTTTTGAAAATGTCTTAGGAATGGACTGGTTATAAACTGTTCATGAACAGATTAATTTTTTTATGAAGAGGATGTGATGTGTATGCCTCTGTGGGACGAGGTTTTATTTAATAGAAAATATTGAGAACCATGTAGAGTATGATGGACTCATATATATGAGGATGGATCTAATTACCCATAAGTTGACTAGCATGAATCTGGGAGTAGTGCATACTATGGGATATTAGTTTACTACTTTGGTGGCAGAGCATGAGAACATTATTCCTGAAGATTATCTTGGATTACCCCACTCAATAGATATGAAAATCATTAATAACAAACAGATAGGTATCGCCTCGAAATTTTTTGAACTAGGCATGTAGTGGAAGCCCCAAAAAGGTGTGTCTTATAAACATTTCACAGACGGTCGACATAAACATGTCGTCGTCAGAGATGAGTAGCTCGGTCTTAGCTGAGGACCACATGTGGAGGATTTTAAGCACAAAAATTAAACCGTAAAATACCTGGTTTAGGTCTGAATCTGTGCATGATGTCTGGTCATCATTGGCGATTGGTTCTCGAAGAATCTGAAGTAGAAATCCTCTATATCGTCCACACACACTTCAAGGAATCTGTGGGAGTGTCGTTCATCGTAATTCATGTGCTAGTGCGGATTTGCGATGATCCCATCGACGCTCCAACGACCACCACACCGCATCGCTAGAAATGCCCGAGAGAGAGCTCCATCCGATCTCTTTAGATCCATAGCATCTCTCTCTAGAATGTGTGAGAGAGGAGAGGAGAGAGAATCTCCATGAAAACTGTTTGGAAAATGCCTCTCATCTTCTATTTATAGCACATAATTAAAATACCTAGTATCACCTCGCCGACCCCGAATACTTAACGCACTATCAATGAAATTTATGACTACTAAACCGAGTTATAAATATTATTATAATTTACGTGTAATATCTTAAAATATATTACGTGATAATAATTGAGTCATTAACTGGACTCATCACTCCCATAAATATTAATTGAACCTTGAATAATTTAATATTTGTCAATTAATATTTTTTCATTTATTTACTTAAAACTTGTAAATACATTTAATAAATAAATTCAATACTCATTATTCTAAACTCGAATAATATGTATTTATTTATTACAGTGGTGATCGTTTAACCTTTGAAAAATCCCGGACCCTTGTGGCAGGGCCCACAATGTCCAAAAAATCCTATTCAACTGAATAGGGAAGATTCCTGAATACGCTATTGTGTGTGACCCTCTAGGCCATTATTTCGATAGTCGTGAATAGTATTCACAGACCAAGAGTGGGATCTAGAAATCCATCAGGGCCCCTGAATAAATAAGGATTTTCACAGTAGAGACAACCAACCTATGAACATGCACTGTGTAATATAATCCCTTTGTCTATAGTATCTCATAAAGCAGGACCCAGTCACGAGTCATCGCCCTTTTCTTGCTTTATAGTTTGTTGATTTAACTGGACGGATTTACCGTTGACTGCCATGGCCATGGTCCTATAAAGGTACTTCCATCCATATCAACATGGCCTGATATATATTACTTCCATAACTTGTAAGTGACAAATCCTTTCTTGACCATTCAACCAATGTCATGCCACCAACGACACACTTGACACAAACTACCTCGCAATGACTTCATCACCCTGGTTTTCTTCTTGCATCAAAGTACGCAATCAAATGACATACATTGGTAGTGATCTCACGTTAGGAGACCATTACACATGATCGTAGATAGGAATGTCCAATTGCACTCAAAACATGTGGAGTTCCTATTGGCGGGTCAGTCTTCATGATCCCACTACTGGAGATCACCAAGTGCGAACTTCATTAGAAGAAGTCTCAATGCTTATGAGCCCCCTGCACCTGATGATCAGACATCTACAATGTCCAATTAGTAAGATGTATCTAGACCACAGAACATATATTTAAGATTAATGTCATAGTATCTAAAGGTTCTCATTATATCTTGGGAACTGTTATAACCTTTCGAAACGAAAATTAATCTTTGGACATTACCACTTCAATAGTGGACACAGAAAAGTATACACTATAATGGAAAGATGAAATCATGCACAGTTAACTCTATACATGATATGGTAATCAAAAGCACATAATAGTTGGGTCTAGGGAACCCACTATTTCGACACTCCCACTTGCACTAGATCCAACTTGCTAACCGGACTTTTTAGCTACTCACCTGATAAGCATCATGTTTCTACTGAGTAAAGGCCTTAGATACTGGGTCCGCCATGACTCTGCCGCATGGCTATTCTTCTATAGCGATGTCATCTCATTGATTAAAACTTCTCAGGAGATGGTATCCTGAGTATATCCCTTTTTTCCACTGTCATAAAATGACATATTGGATAGTATGAATATCATAATTTAGATTATGAAAATACTTTTCCCAAGAGGTGCGATTCTAAGAACTAGAATTTTTTTCATATCAGCTTCTTAGCTACCTTAGAAGCTGCAACGTACTCGGTATTATAGGTATGGCCACCACTAGAAGATATGAGCTTGAATCTCTCATCTCCTTTAGCCTAACTGCAATTCCAGATCTCTTGATCTATGGAAGACTATTTTTTATCCCCGAAAACTAGTATCCTTTCTTCTCCACTTACCAGGTACATATCTTTTGTACTTTTTGAAGTACAATTAGATAGTTCTGAATACATATTTTTTAGTGATCCTAGATACAACTACTATTTTCCTATTAAAAAATATACTATGGAAACATAAGTTCTTGTACATATCATGGAATACGTGATTGATCCATCGCTCTGACATATGGATTTCAACTCACCGCATTTACCTCTTCCCATGTCACGGACAGGTCAACATGGAGTGATTATGCCCTGTGACATAGGCAACAATTCATCTCTAGAATTTTTCCAACATGTATTTTTCAATACAACGTCACTATATGTACGATTGTCTAGGAAAAAAAACCTATAGATCTACCTTAGTAGATCTTGTTCCCTAGAACTTAGGTTGCTACTTTAAGTCAATCATTGGAGAGTAAATTTCATTTTGGTCTTAACTAACTATCAGACCAATGTCTATTTTCCATATGTTTCTTAACATATTTATTATTGGAAAACTTTAGTGCTCCCACTAACCTCTGCTAGACACATGGAAAACATTTGTTTTAAATGTCTATACTATGATCATGTTTCTTACTTTAATCCTAAATAGTATTTTAGTAACCTTCAACCTTTATTAGCATTCTGTGATGTGACCATCCCTTTATGGTTGCGTCTAATAGAAACCATCCATAATTGGTGGTCATGACATCCAATTCTAAACAAATTGATCATAGATATTAGCTATAATAAGTAAAATTCTAACAGATTTAGGAATAATAACTAGGTGAAACCAATCAATCCTTATTGGTTCTATGCTCATACCATCTAGGTATCAACTCACTTGAATATCCATCATAGTATTCAAATAATATCCCCTTTTCACTTTGATACATAGAATCCATTAATTGAATTTTAGTTGGTCTTATCAATTTTAGCTAATTTCCATATACTGCTTAATTGTAGGAAATATGTTTCTCATTGAATAATGGATCACCAACCACGGTGAAAATAAAACCCATCACCATGGTTTTATCCTTCATACGTAGTATGTGTCTTTGGATCATACTTTGTTCCACATGCACTTGTGGAACTAGATCCTATGCCAACTACTTCTGTATTTGGAATATTGACTAAACACAAGTCAATATAGCTCCCACTATCTCTAATAGAGATTTGCACCCTCTTATAGAAGTGTAGTCTATTGCATAACTACCTACTCTTCTATCTTAGGGATTAATGTAACATCCTAAACAACTGTTAGGATTATTACACTAAATGCACAATGCGTTTGTCTTGACACTAGTTTGTTTTTGTCCTAACAAACTCTTTGGATCCAAACACATTTTCTTATAAAATAATGGGTTTACATCATACTATCACTCGTATGATATCCGTTTGTCATTATAGTTGGCATATGGTTGTGGGATATCGCTGTTATTTGCAAAGCATTTCATGAAATATAATGTATGTTTCTGCAAGTTCCAAAATTGATATTACATACAACAATACTTTTATGCATAAAATGTGCATTTAGGAATTACTCAACGCTACATTTTTTTATCAATGTTGATATGTAAGACTTCATCATCAATCCTCCCCATTAACATCAATGTAGTGATGTAGATAAGGAAATGTGCGTTTAGGAATTTCTCCACGCTACATTATCATGATTGATGATTTCTTGGTCAAGATATTCTTCTGTATCCCAACCCGAAGCAACTCATATCTCCTGACCATGCAAATACTTCACTTTAATATTCATTAATTACTTAAATTAATCTTATGAAGTATATATACCTCTAGCTTATACTTGGAATAGTTCACACTTTCGTGTTGAAGTATTTCCAAAAGCTTTGTGGCGTACCTTTATTTCTAAAGGATCCTTTGTCCAAACTAAAGACATCGATAATACCATAAGTATTTAGTTGTGCCAAGCCTAAATAGCATACTTGGTATATTCATGATGTCCATTTTTAGTATTACTTGACAAATATTTATCCTGTCACAACTGGGTATAAGTCTTACATTTATATTCATCACGAATTGCCTATGATTCGGGTATCATTGAACTAGTGATTGATTTTACCAAAAACAACATTCATTCCAGAAATTGAAAGAATGTTTCCTTGCATCCTAAGACACATGAGATTAATGTTTTTGGTTATACTCAATAATAGTTCAACCCGAATATTTCACTTGGCAAGTAAAGAAGTCATGTACTTCTCACCACTGGCCTAGGTATCACCCTTTCACATCCACTTGGAGAATACACTTGAGTTCAAGTAAGGTTTCTATACTAACTTGTTTATCATATTAGAATACACATATGTTTCCAACATATTTTATTTAATACCCATATAGAAAATGAGAAACATTACATTGATGAATAACTATGATGTAGAAGTAGCAACTTGCTCTTTAAAATCAGGTTATTGCTTTTAAACTTCCATAGTATTATTTTATAATATGCAATCCAAATATCCTTTGTTAATACATCGTTAATTGGCGGATGTCCCAAATGTTTCATTCACATTTAGTTACATTGACCATTTCACATTGTCTTTCTATTTATCCGTCATAAGAATTATATCATAATTGACTTTTATTCTTATTCACTTGGAAAACCTTACCTAGATAGGTAATGAAGCGTTTACTCAATACTTGTTCATTTTCTAACATAAAACGAGACTTGAGTAATGTGGTGAAAATGATATTTAAAGATCATGATCGATCATTCAATTTACACATGCCGGTGAAAACATAGCTTTATTTATATCATTGCTTCGCCTTCTCCTTGCACACTTCTCAGAGATGAAACTTTATATTATATCATCTATGTCCTGGTGTAGCGACCGCAACTCACACAGGATGTTGATGAACGAATTATGATATAACTATCATATGCTTTGTACATTAGTCTCTAGTAACCATTTTCCACCCTTGCTTCTTGTGGTAGTTTAACAATGTTGGTGACACTGACACCTTGAGTTTCCTATATCATAGTACTATGCGCACGTGCATGTACTATTCATGGATACTCGTGTCAATGTGGTAATCTACTTTTTCCATCATAATATTGCAGTTGTAATCTTGTGGTATAAATTTCCATTTTTCTACAAAAATAAATTTTATCATATTAGTGCCTTTTATCTAGATTACCGGTTTAGACATTTTGATTAATTACTTAAATCATTTAATGTCTCCCACTATTTTAACAGATTCTAGGAACACATTGTACTAGAATCGGAATACTCTGTCGCTTGAGTATTCTAGTGGCAAGGATCCCGGAACTACCCCTCATAGTCTACAAGCTAAGGCTACGCCACTACTTGGAGGGTTCTAGGTAGGCTCTTGGCTAGCCGACCGCTTTAACTTGCAGTTCCTCGATCTGTTGAGTGAAGTCTCATCTTCTTAAAATCAAAAATTGATTTAATCAATGCTTGCCGCTAAAATTATAGAAATTTGGCTAGGGATAATCCTTACTAGAACATTAGTCATGTTGACCCATCATTCTTATAAGGACTCCCTAGTATTTAGAGGCACCCTCAACTAAGGCATGATCGGCACCTAATACATCTTGTTTTGCCCAAATTTAAATGACAGAAGGTTGTTTCGACTTAATATATCTTGGAGGGTTTTATTATTTTTAGTGTGACAAGAGAAATCCTTTTCTATTTTTATAAGCACGTACTATGTGATCGCACTCACAACTAACCGTGCAAGAAATAGAAATTTCATCGCGTCACATGTTCATTTTATCTTGCATACTTGTTTTTTATTATACTATGTGATCCACAATAAATTACACATGCACAAAAATAATAAACCATGCAGAAATAAAATGAACACCTGATCATGATCCGGTACAATTGGTTGATTTGTTGAGTGACTGACGGACCAACCAAAACCCTAAGGGTAAATAACGTTAGTCGTGTGGCTTGAAACATGAATAGAAATGTCTTCTCAACAAATGCATCAAACTCCTATTTGGTGTGTCACCATTACATGGTGTGAAATGCATCACCGGTCGTCTCATCAATATACAATTGTACTCGCACGTAGGCGAGGGGATCCCAGGGAGTAAAATTACAACTCTGAGAATGGGTGCGCAATCCCTTATACATATAATGACAATTGAGACGACATGCGGATCACCTTTTATTTAATTAAAATAATTATTACAAACCATTTCAATAAATAAATAATTAAATTAAATAAATAAACGTCAGACATATATTGGTAGGTCAACAGCTCATGACAAGCATATACGCATTAAACTCGCGTATATTAAACTAAACGAAGAATAAAAATTAAACATGCCTTAACATAAACATGAGGGCATTAATTTTATTGAATAAAAACATTACTATAATTTTAATTCAATATTAATATGTCGTTTGGTCCCATTTAATTAATTTAATTTTAAAACTAACATTAAATTAATTATTTAATATAATTAATCTCCCAATTAAATTAATCATGCCGCATTAAAATATTAATAACCAAAATTAATGTTTAATTAATTTAATTCTCAACTGAAATTAAATTAATTATTTTAATTAATTTTGATTAAATTAAAACAGATGGGCCCTCGAAACCCTGGGCAGGGCCTGTGTAGGTCGGGGTGAACCTGTGCAGGCCTAGTCTAGTCGATAACGACCCAATGCAGGGGCGTTCCTAGATGGGAAGGTCTTCCTTAGTCCGTTCGGGCTAGGAAGACCCGTCCGTACCTGTTTCAGGGAAAACCCAGTATGTGCAGATGGTTACCTCCCGATGGAGCACGTCGGAACAAGATGTAAAAGGACAACACGCGGCAGCAACTTTTTCCCACAAGGTGGGAGGTTGCAGGTCGAGGGTGTGAAGGCATGCAAGGCACCTCCTAGTGCGCCGAGTCCGGGTGAGACCCGACTAGGTGGTGTGGAGGTCCGCCGAGGGGAAAGAGGCTAACGCAGAGTCTGGTCTACTGGTGCGCTGTTGCCCAAAGTGTCGGCCTGGCCATGGTCTCCACGTGGGAGGAGATGCGGGAGAGGCCATGGCTTTACTGTCGGCGCACTGGTGCGGGGTGAGACCGACCAGGGTGCGTTGGCTTTGCAGAACACGGAGGATCGAGGAGCAGCGTACTGCGGGAGGTAGCAGCATAGTGGCTCCACGGGGAAGACAGTGGCAGGGTCTCCGAGGTGCTGCTTGGGTGCGGTGCACTGCTACATAAGAGATAACCACCAGGCACTGCAACATGGGAGGGAAGAGGTGCCACTGCATGGGCGCAAAGCGAAAATTGCTGCATGAGGTGGGTACCGGGAGAGAGCCGCTGAGCTGGCCAGCGGGTGGTGCCTCCTCCGGGAGGCAGTGCCTGCTACATGGAGCAAGGCAGGAGGAGGGGTGGTTGTCACAACCCCTTGATGTTTTTCTGTGTGCTACTACAATGCGGGTTAGAAAGGGCTGCGCCTAGCAGCTGCAGGTCCGCCGGAAGAAAGGGCATCACCGGGTGGAGGCTGGAATAGGTGTAGCGAGTGGCGGCGGCTGGTATGCCGACCTCGGGCAGTGCCTCGCTACAGACAATGGGAGCTCGGGGCTGCTCGGCACGCTACAGATTGCCGGGGAGAGGAGGGTGCTAAAACAAATCCACGTCCTGCACATGCAGACCATCGCCCGCTCCACCCTTACAAATTTTTTTATTGACATGCAAAGGCAGGTCTTCTCCTCTCTTTTTTTATAAACTTGACCCACTTAGGTCTAGGTCACCCCACCTTTTCTTAAACTAAAGCCTATCTACTAGGTTTACAAAATAATAATATTATTTTATTATAATAATATTATCATTGTGATAAATTAAATAATATTATTATAATAAGATATTATTATTATTATTATTATAAGGAAATTTTATTATTAAAGAATTATTATAATGATAATAATTATTATGATTCTTAAGAAGAATCTGTTCCCGGAAAACACTATTCGGGTGATAGGAATTCCGTCAGGGTGATGGAGATCTTCGAATTTAAAACTATAGATGGTCGTAGATTGGTCATCTGATATTAGATTTAGATACAGTTTGTATCATTGGAACCAGAACAACACCCTCTTCATTAATTAATGCAAATTTAATTTATTTTGGATTAAAATAAACATGCACTCCCTCTGATACCACTTTTTGGAACATGTCATGCAGTGGACGCCCCAAACAGGTGGGTTTTCAAATTTTTTCACCAACAGTCGACGTAAACATGTCGATGTCGGAAAAGAGTATCCCGGTTTTAGTCGAGGACCATGCGTGGAAGAATTTAAGCAAAAAAATTTAACCGTAAAATACCTGGTTTAAATCTGAAGCTGGTCATGATGTCTGCTTGTCATTAGTGATCACTACTCGAAGACTCCAAAGTCAAATTCCTCTATATCGTCCACACGCGCTTCAAGGAATCTTCGGGAGTGTCATTCGTCATAATCCGGGTGCAAGTGAGGATTTGCGATGATTTCTTCGATGCTCCAACGACCACCGCCTCGCATCACTATCAATGCCTGAGAGAGAGCTCCATCCGATATATTTGGATCAAGAGCATTTCTCTCTAGAATGTGGGAGAGAGGAGATTAGAGAGAAGTTCCATGAATAGTGTTTGGAAAATTCCCCTCCTCTTCTATTTATAGTGCACAATTAAAATACCCGGTATCACCTCACCTGCCCCGAATACATAACGCACTATCAACGAAATTTATGACTACTAAAATGAGTCATAAATATTATTATCATTTACTTGTAATATATTAAAATATATTACGTGATAATAATTGAGTCATTAACTGGACTCATCACTCCTATAAATATTAATTGAACTTTGAATAATTTAATATTCTTCAATTAATATTTTTTCATGTATTTACTTAAAAATCATAAATACATTTAATAAATAAATTCAATACTCATTATTATAAACACAAATAATATGAATTTATTTATTGAATTGGTGATCATTTAACTAATGACAAATCCAATACCCCTTTAGTGAGGCCCACCATGTCCAAAAAATCCTATTCAATTGAATAGGGAAGATTCTTGAATACGCTATTGTGTGTGACCCTCTAGGCCCTTATTTTGACAGTCTTGAATAGTATTCACAGACCAAGAGCGGGATTTAGCAACCCATCATGGACCTTGATGAAATAAGGATTGTCAAAGCAGTGACAACCAACCTACGAACACACACTATGTAATATAATCACTTTGTCTATAATATCTCTTAAAGAAGGACGCACTCACGTTTCATCACCCTTTTCTTGCTTTATAGTTTGTTTATTTAACTGGACCGATTTACCCTTGACGGGCATGGACATGGTCTTATAAAGGTACTGCCATCCATATCAACATGGCCTGAGATATATTAATTCCATAACCCGGAAGTGACAAATCCTTTCTTAACCATTCAACCAATTTCATTCCACCAACGACGCACCCGACACAAAATACCTCGCCATGACTTCATCACCATGGTTTTCATCTTGCATCAAAGTACGCAATCGAATGACATACATTGTTAATGATCTCAAATCAGGAGACCATTACACATGATTGTAGATAGGAACGTCCAATGACACCCAACACATGTGGAGTTCTTATTGGCGGGTCAGTCCTAATGATCCCACTACAAGAGATCACCAAGTGCGAACTTCACGAGAAGAAGTCTCAATGCTTATAAACCCCCAGAAACTCATGGTCAGACATCTACTATGTCCAATTAGATAGGTTTATCTAGACCATAGAACATATATTTAATATTAATGTCATAGTATCTAGAGGTTCTCATTATATCCTGGGAACTGTTATAACATTTCTATACGATAATTAATCTTTGGAAATTACCATTTCAATAGTGGACACAGAAAATTTTACACTATAATTGTAAGATGACATCATGCATAGTTAACTCTATACACGATATGGTAATCAAAAGCACATAAAAGTTGGGACTAGGGAACCTACTATTTCAACAGATATATGAACCATCAAATCATATGTCTCCCTTAGAGCTTATCTTGATAAAGGTGCAGTTAAAGGATTTATAGAAGATGAGATTTATGGGACCTAATGCATCCCCCTAGCATCCCTATTATTAATCACCAAGAATGTGTAATAAAGAGTTCAGGTTATGTGTGGATTATTGGGGCTTGAGCTAGGTTACCATGAAGAAACATTATCCACTAATGTTGATTGATAACCACGTTGATTAGATTAGATGGGAACAATGGTTCTCAAATATTTACCTCAGATCATGTTGTCACCAACTATGTGTATGAGATGATTATATACCATATATGAAATTCAGATGTCACTAAAGTTACTATGATTACATGATTATTCCATTTGGTATAAATAATTATGTAGAATTGTTCATGGGAATAATGACCCATATCATTCACCATTTCTTAAACCATTTTTTTGTGTTCCTTATCGATAATATCCAAGTGTACTCAACATCCATGGAGGATCTTGATAGACACTAGAGGATAGTTATAGACCCACTCTAAGAGTACTATATTTTTAAGATGTTATCAAAGTAAAAATTCTAGATTTTGTAGGAGGAATTTATATGATATTTTATCTCTTTTGAAGGTGTATCCATGGACTCGAAATGGTTGAGGTAGAGTTTTCATATGAACTGTTGTATATAATAATTGATGTGCGGAGATTCCATGGGTTGGAAGGCTACTACAAGAGATTTTTGATAAATTTCTCCATGTTATTGGTACCTTGGAATACGTTAAAAATGAAGGACCAACATTCTTATGAATACAAATATTCCATTATTCTTTTCAAGAGTTGAGTAAGTGGTAGAAATGTTCCCCCATATTGAGATTTCTAGAGGAGGTTATCGATTGAATATTTTTCTATGAGGATTCATGGAATTTTCATGGTTTGGTTATGAATCATATATTGGATATGATTTCACATTGTTGTCAGAATTTGAGAGTGCATGGTAAGAACTATTCAACCAAAGATCTTGAGTTGGAAAGGATAATCTTCACCCTGTAGATATTGTGACACTACATTATTGGTGAGCAGAATATATTCAACTATGGCCCAAAAAGACTCAAGTATATGTTCTCTCAAAAACATATTAACATGATATAGATGTGATGGATAGATTTCATATGGTACTATTACATTGAGATACTATATAATCCTTTAATGGGGAATATGATATAAGATTATATCAGTAGTATATCTTAGTTTTAGTTATTTCTCAAGGAAGCGAAGAAGCTAACCTCATTACAGTTTTCCATAATGTAAAACGATCTAGATTTATATATTCCTTCGACGGTTATTACCCCACCTATTTTACAATGTGTTAGGGGATATTGGTTTATATATATTGACTTTGAAACCTTACCAACTCATATATCCACTAGGAAAGGTCCTAATATTTTTTATAATGTTCGGTGGTATGTCATCCATCATTGATGATGGAAGCTGGTAGATATGATTTTTTTGGAGGAGGTGATGAAAGAGTTTCATAAATAACATTTTTTGGTAGATACTAGTGTGGAGAAGATGTATTTGGACCTCTAGCATAATTTTTTCATCCTAGGCATGAAGAAGGGTGTAGTAGTTTTTTCTCTTGACGCCTCACTTGTTAGTAGGTGATGGATGTGTACCATGTTCCGGCGGGTTTAGATCAACCACTTGAGGTGCTATAGTTATAGTGGGATGGAATAAATATGTATTTCATGATGGGGTTACCATGTATAAACTGAGGACACAATTGAATCTAGGATATTATAGACTAAATCAACATGCCAAACCACTTCCTAGAAATTCTTGATCAAACATCAGTATTGATGTTGGGATCGATTTAGATGCATCAGATAGTCCAGCTCCAAGGAGTTCCCTAGACAACCATTCCAATCCATAACTCTCACTTCACGTCATGATTATAGAGAAGATTGTAGGAGTATTTTCGGAATCAACTAAATTTGAGAAAATATTTTCACCTATAGAATTATGGTCACTCTAACTGAACCATTCATGTTTTAGAGGACATGTTATTGGATTCCAAGATAGACTTTGTGTATAGTATGGTGGATCACGTACTTATAGTGGATTTTTTATGACATAAAATACACAATTTTTCTAATCAGTATGGAATCATTCAAGGCGTTGCAGGGGAAACCCTACAGTTCACCACTTTCATAGACTAACCTAGGTCATTCAATAATAATGGGACTATATTTGGTGTGATCTATGAAAGGAAAGTTTCAAATCATCAAGGAATGAAAGAGTACTGGACAGATCCATGAGGAATACTGTGTTGATTGATTGTAGAGGCCTTTTTAGTTCCATGAGGGAGACAATGTGTTCATATATGTCTCACAAAAATACATATTAAAGATATTTTTTCATTGTGCCAAGATATCTCTGAGATTCATTGGACCTTTCTTGATAATGTTCTCATTTGACAAGGTGTCAGATCACTTGGAATAACCCCTGATGTTGGATGGGGCACTTGACCTATTCCACATGTCACATCCTATCTGATACTTTCATGAATCGTTGAATTCTTTCTACTAGGAAGATCTAGATTTCGAGGAAGGAGATACCATTTTAGAATACCTAATGGATATTAAGGATCTATGGGAGAATATCCATCATGGAAAAGTGATTTTTTTTGTGTGTGTCTGATGGAAACAGAGAATCTGGAAAAGAAATTCTATGAGGGAGATACAAATATTTGAGTTCATTACCCACACATGGTCGAGTGTCAATTTTTTCAATTTGGGACACAAATACCTAATGTGAGGATAACTTAATGTCTTGGTTTTTTCATGTAATATTTTAAATGTATCAAGTAATATTTTTAGAGTTAGGTGATGATACAATATGATATCTTCAACCCCACTGATCTCAGAATTGATATTCGAATTATATTAAATATATGAATATAAAATTAAAATATTTTTCTTTAAAAGTGAAAAAACTCCTAAAAATTGTTGGATTAGAAATATTGGACTTTCATTGAGATCAAAATTTATCCTTTTATTTTGGCATGTCATAATTGTTGTTAGTGTGAGGACATTGTGAAAATGTTCTCTTGGGAATAAGTAATTAATTAATTAATTTTATTTTAGATGATACAATCACATAATAAAATTCTATATAAACATGATTATAACAAAATTTCAAGGTTTTACTCATATCCTTGTAATTAAAGAGAGAAACTTGTGGAGGAGTTTCTATGGACATACATAGATTGTTTGATTTTTGGTGATCGATGTGCTAACAAAAATCATGGATCTCTCCAATGAAAATTATAAGGATTATTAAATCACTAGTGATAGATAAATCAAGAGGTAGTATTTTTTATGTTTATTTAACCCTTTTCAATTATCCTATGATGAATGTGAATCGATCAACTACTAGATTGATTTGTGGATCAATCAAATTATAGATATGGGATTATTATTCTTGGAATTTGAGGATTTATTTTAATGTTTGATTTGTATCACTTAATTTTTTATTCTATCAACAATAAATCAAGGATAACATGTACATTGTCTGAGTTTCATTCTTCATGTATTTGTTTTTTTATTTATTCTTATGGCATCCCACCTTTTTATTACATAACTTTTCATTAAATTTTACAGACAGAGGATCTTTAAAGTATAGTTTCTTGGAAATCCGAAACATAATACATGAAAAAAACATAAAACATTATTCTAATCCACTTTTATGGATTCATCATAAGTTCATCCTAAGTAAAATTACTGTATCTCATAACATGGAGACATAAATTTAAAGGAAAGGGTGATTAGAAGGCCCAATAAGGGTAAACAAGGGAATCAATTTACATGTCACATTAATAAGAACTTGAATAAAAACATAAGGACATGAGAAATAGAAGTATAGGGATATCATAATGAAAATAAGTTGAAACATAACTCGAATATGTGGCTACAACATCTCATTTAAAAATTCATGAACATATCACCAAGGTTTATCCCCGAGGTGTCAAAAACATTACCAAGGTTATTCACCAAGGTATCATAAATCTTGTCATCTCTAGAGATTAATTCACTACCCAATGCATTGGAGAGATATTAGGGCACACCATTAATATGACTTTACATACATGTGAGCCATATATATCCTAATAAATTATTTCATAAATAACCCATATAGAATAAAAGAAATGGGTTTCATTTCAAAATCGTGACATTTTAAACGCTCTTAAAAATATAATCATTATATCATTTATAATCCAGGGAAAGGGAGTGAGTGTTATATGTATGTCCATTCTAGAATAAAATATATCCTTTTTATATATTTATGAACACCCGTAGAAACAAAATAGGTCTGGGTATTCACAAAAATAAACAATATAATTTCTTGAGAGAAAGAGATAGAAATTTTGAGACTAAATTTCGGCAGCATAACGACTATATAACATGGTTTTAGAAAATAATAAAACGATAAGGTACAAGGGAAAAAAACTCATAAAAAAATAAAGCTATAATATAAATACATAATAACATGGAGATACAAACATGGTATGTATATTTGAATGACATACCACAAGAAAAGGAAACTTGAAAGGAAAGAGAAGATGTGATTTCTTTTACGAGAAATTCGGCAGCCTAATGACGTCACGTAAAAAATCAGAAAACAAATTGATAAGATCGGAAAGGGTCTCTCAAAAATTATACATGAAATGGAAAGTAAGGAGAACATATAAAAATGCACCCTCATCATAATTAGATGGAAACTAGAAGACACGACATAAAGGAATTCATGACATGAAAGAGGAGGGTGAAAGGATCCCTTACCTTGAAGATTAACTTTCAAATCATGAATGTCATAACCTTGGAGGGCTTGAGGGCACCTTGGGAGGACTCATTGGGAGGTAAGGAGACCATAAAATATTTTAGGATGATTTTGGAGTGAAATTAATGTGGGAATTGCCTTGATATTTATAGGGAAAGTGAGTGAATAAATTATTAATTTCCAAGGGACACCTCATCAGTGGTATTTGCAAAACCATGGGTGTTCCAATGGTATTTGCCCATGGTGTTGGACACATGGGGAACCTCATAGAATATATCACTATTCATAAGTCTACCAGAAAGAATACATCATTATTACATCATTAATGATGTCATTAAACCCCCGAAACTCAAAACTGCATTTTTACCATTCACTGAAAATTTAACTATTTCAGAAAAAACCCAAAAATTCACCCTAACATAATATTGATGCTTCGAATTAAAAAATAAAGTCTATTTTATGAAAATAATTTTATCAAATTTTAAAATTTAATTTTTAAATAAAATCATTATTTATTCCAAAAATACAACTTTAAAACTATAACTCATTTTGTAACTCCTTAAAAAAGTAATCAAGGTCCCATAAAACAATAGTATACCTATAAGACAATAAAGTAACAATTTATGATTAAATTTTATGAAAATAAATTTCCATTTTAAATTATTAAATTAATTATAAAATTGTAAATGAAATATTTATGGCGTAAAAAAATAACAAAACTTAAATTATGATCATTTTTTCATTTTTAAGATGTATAAATTTTTTTTTTACATTCATGGGTGAAGCTTCTATTTTTTTGGCCAAATTACTATTAATTACTATTCAAATGGGAATGTTACTTTTTCTACTTTACTATTCACTAAAAACCATGTTGATCTTATTAGACTCTAAATGTTTCACTGATCACAACTGTAGAAGACCATTTTTTGAAAATCATTTCACATTATTAACTATTTTATGAATACAAAAATATTTTAGAATGCCATTTTTCCTAAATTCACCAATAATACACATCCTATATTTATCCAGATATTTGAAATTCACAAACTTTTCCATAAGATGAAATAAAAATTTTATTAATAAAAGGATTACACAAAGCAGCTAGGGTCTCGTTACATAGCCCCTTATTACACCAGAATAGGACCGAACTATTAGGTGTGCTATGGTGATAGAATATTGGGGTGTCTCTCACAATAGTCCCAAGTGGTGATTGATATAAGCTTGAACTTCTCCCTTAGGCGATTCTGTTCAACCTTCATATGTTGAAGTTTTGCTTGGGCTTGGTCCAGATAAAATCCCATTGTTGCTACCTCCTTACCAAGCTCCGAAATATGGGCTTCATATGGCTCGAGTCTACTGGATGAGGCCATTCAATCTTCTTTCTGTATTAATTAACCAAGATAATCATATTTATAAAAACAGAACATTAAGATTATAGTTTCCAATGGTCATATTGACCAACAGTCATATCACAGTTGATACCCAACAATCTCATTCTAATTATACCCACTTCATTAATTAAGGATATAATTTTGTAGAGTATAAAATAAAATAACACACAAAATTAGGAAACAAATATAATTAAAATGTTCGAGTTGTTACATTCTTCCCACTTATGAAATTTTGACCCTGAAATTTTATCTGGTACCCTCTGATGGGAAAAGGTGTGGGTAATTCTATCTCATGGACTCCTTCTATTCCCACATGGATTCTTCACATTTTTGGTTCCTCCCCAACACCTTAACAAGGTGGGTAGTCTTGTTGCGTAGAAACTTGTCTCTATGATCCAAAATCTCCACCGAATGCTCCTCATAAGAGAGGTCATGTTTCAGTTGTACCACCTCTAGATTTAGTACATGTGAAGGGCCATGTATGCACTTCTTCAAGAGGGATATGTGGTAGACATCATAAACATGGGATAGATTTGGAGGAAGTGCAAGCCAATAGGCCACTGCTCCCACACGATCAAGGATTTCATAGGGGCCAATGTACCTAGGGCTGAGCTTCCCTTTCTTCCCAAACCTCATGACTATCTTCCAAGGTGAGATATGAAGAAAGAAGTTTTCACCAACATCAAACTCCAATTCCCTTCTACGGTTGTCAGCATAGTTATTTTTCCGAATCTAAGCAGCCTTAATTTGTTGTTGGATGGCATGGACCTTTTCTGTCATCTCTTGCACAAGGTCAGTCCCAAGACGCTTTATCTCACCAGCTTCATCCCCACAAGTAGGGGTTATACATAATTTTCTATATAGATCTTCATATGGTTCCATTTGAATACTCGAGTGGAAGCTGTTGTTGTAAGAGAACTCAACTAAAGAGATATGTTGATCACATCCACCATTAAATTCCATTGAGCAAGTTCCAATCATGTCCTCGAGAGTTTGAATAGTCCTTTCAGATTGGATATCAGTTTGGGGGTGATAGTCCGTACTAAAATTCAATTAATTGGTCAGATCTTGTTGAAGACTTCTCTAGAATTTTGATGTGAACATTGGATAACGATCAGATATGATATAAAGTTGAACTCCATGCAGACATACCACTTTCTTCACGTAAATCATGGCAAGTTAATCCAGAGAGAAATCTTCTCAAATAGAGATAAAATGGGAAGTCTTGGTGAGACGGTCCAAAATAACCCATATCACTTTATTTCCTTTGGAAGTTCTTGGTAGACCAGTGACAAAATCCATAGCGATATTGTCCCACTTCTATGCTGGTATGGGTAGTGGTTTCAATACCCCTTTAAGAAGTTGTCTCTCTACCTTCACTTGCTGACATACCAGTCACCTTAAAGTGTAGTCAACAATCTCCCCTTTCATATTATCCAACCAATAATTATCACAAAGGTCCCTATACATTTTTGTGCTTCCAGGATTAATAGAGATAGTAGAGTTATGAGCTTCATCTATTAGCTCCTTCTTTATTTCTGGAATATATGGAACACATAGTCTTGTACAAAATTTCAGCACACCTTCTTGATTAGTATTGAACTCAGAAAACTTCCCATCCTTCACAGCCTCAAACTTCTTACGTAACAAAGGATCTTCTTCTTGAGATTTCTTGATCTTCTCTAGTAGTGATGGTTGAGAAATCATTTGGGTTAGGCTTGATGATGTCCTTTACTTTATAATTCCCATGTCAAGCTTTACTAGGTCATTGATCAAAGGATCTTTTTTAATCCTCATCATGGAACGAACAAATGCGTCTTTCCTGCTTAATGCATCTGATACTTTATTTACTCTTCCGGAATGATAATGAATTTAACAATCATAGTCTTTTTGTAGTTCCAACCATCTCCTTTGTCTCATGTTAAATACCTTTTGTGTGAAAATATACTTCAAACATTGATGGTCTGTGTATATCTCACATTTCTCCCCATAAAGATAGTGCCTACATATCTTCAGAGCAAAAACGTCCACTGCCAGCTCCAGATCATGTGTAGGATTGTTCTGCTCATGAGTCTTCAATTATCGAGATGAATAAGAAATTACCTTTTCATTTTTGATGAGGATGGACCCAATCCCTATCATAGATTCATCACTAAAAATAACGAATCATTCTCCACTTGAGGGAAGAGTTAACACAGGTGTAGTAACCAATCTCTTCTTCAGCTCTTGGAAACATTCCTCACACTCCTTTGTCTAGATGAACTTGACCCCTTTTCAAGTTAACTTGTTTAATGGATTAGAAAGTCATGAATTTTTTTTCACAAACCTCTTATAATATCCCGTTAGTCCAAGGAACCTATGAATCTCAGCTATTTTTGTAGGGTAAGGCCACTCCTCTAAAACTTTTATATTTCTAGGGTCAATTGTGATTCCTTAATTGGTAAAAATGTTCCCCAAGAAATAAACTTTTTTGTAACTATAATTCACATTTACTAAACTTTCCATAAAGTCTCTCCTTCCGTAGAGTATGAAAAATAACCCTTAGATGATACTCATGCTCCCCACGGCTTTTGGAATATATCCAAATATCATCAATAAAAACTACCACAAAGTTATCAAGGTAGAATTTAAATACTCTATTCATAAAATCCATAAAAATGTCAGGTGCATTAGTCAGTCAAAAAGGCATAACAACAAACTCATAACACCCATATCTTGATCGGAAGGCAGTTTTCATAATATCCTCTTTCATCACCCTCAATTGATGATGACCAGATCGAAGATCAATCATAGAGAATAATTGATCCCCACGAAGTTAGTCAAATAAGTCATCAATTCTTGGAAGAGGGTATTTGTTCTTTACTGTGATTCTGTTCAGTTCTCTACAATCAATTCATAGCCGCATCTATCTATCATTCTTCTTCACAAAGAGAACAGGTGCTCTACAAGGAGACACACTTGATCGGATAAACCCCTTCTCCAAAAGATCTTGGATTTGTTTCTGTAATTCCTCCAGCTCTACATTATCCATCCTATATGGTTTCATTGATATTGGATGAGATCCAGCTATGATTTCAATGGGGAACTCTACCTATTTTTCTGGGGGAGGTCCAAGCAACTCCTCAGGAAGTACGTTAATTTATTCCTGGATGATGGGTACAATTTGTAACATCAAACTCTCGTTTACTTCTTCTTCTTCATGAATCACTTCCATAAAGAAGGATATATGAGGTTCTTCAAGATGAAGATCAGGTTGAGATATCCATCCTTGGAAGATAACTGTAGGTTTTCCATTCAAGACTACTGAGATTTCCTTACTTCTACATTTGATCTTAGCATTATACTTTGAGAGCCTATCCATCCCTAATATAATGTTGAATTATTTCATGGGAATGACTACTAGATTTGCGATAAGATCATGCTCAACAAAGTAAATACAAGAGTTTCTAAACACTGATGATGCTTGGATAATCCCACCAGGAGTCTTGAATGATAACTCTAATTTTAGCAATTCGGGGGTTGATTCTAAATTCTTCGCAAACATAGAGGAAATAAAGGAATGTGTAGAACCAGAATCAATCAAAGTACTTCCTATAGTTGAGGGAACAACAAGAGTACCTATTACCACATCATTTTGAGCTTCAAATTCAGGTGTCATGATATCAAATGCATGGCCTTTCTCCCTTGTCCTTTGTTGAGGCTGATGGTTGTTCCCCTCTAATGCCCTCAGATTTGGATAGTGATTGGAAAAGTTCCCAAGTTGTTCACACATAATGCACTAGACATAATGTAGGGCCTGCACCATCTTCCCCTTTTCAGTAGTGTGTGGAAGTTGAGGTATCACCTCACTATAACAATTCCTCACAATATGGCCATCCCTTCCACGCTTGTAGCATTTCCCGCTCCCGAGCAGGTAGTTCCGCGAATGCTTCTTCCCACATTTATTACACGTGGGACGTTGCACTTGCTTGCCTTATTTTTCTTGATCAAAGGTCCCCACCTAAGCTAGGCTCCATCTATCTCTTTTTTTTCACTTGATTTATGAAACCATTGCGTCTCACCAAACTCTAGTTCAACTTTCATCTCACTTCGCACGATCTCCTCCAAGTTGTCATAGTATAGGTTGGCTAGATTCCTCTATAGGTGAGGTATAATTCCATTAAATAATCTATCAACCTTACCATTTGGATCCATGACAAATATAGAGGTATATCATGAATGTCAGGTGAAGTTCATCCCATATCTTCCGACATAATTTTTCTCCTTCTGATTCATCTCGAGAAACCCCTTATCCATTCTTTCTCTCATGGAATGATGGAAATACCTACTAAAAAAGATCCCTTTGAACTCTTACCACTACAAAGATTCAACTTCCACTCTTGTCCTTGTGTTTTTATTGAGTTCCCACCACTGATCATCTTCCCCTTCTAAGCGATAGACAACGTGGGTGACCTTCTCTTACTTTGAACAGTGGAGCCCAGAAATGATCTTTTTGATGGAGTTGATCCACTGCTCAACAATCAGTGGCTCAGTCGATCCACTAGAGTTTGGTGGTCGTTGATGCATAAAGGACTCAATAGAATGTTGTTCCCTTCGCAGTGAGACCGGTATCTCATCTTGATTCAAGTTATTTCCTATAACTTGAATCTGTTGGTTCATCATTCGCTTGAATGTTTCCATTCTGGCTTCCATCAAAGGTCAGTTAGTGTGTGGTCTATTGCAGACACCATTTTTATAGTTCCTCTGATTGCCCTCCATTTTCTAAAATAATAATACCTTAGTGAGAAACTTATTTCATTTACAAATCTTTTAACTATAAAGGATTATATTTCTTAAAACTTCATGCTTAAACAATTACATTTCTCTATAATTCCTTCATAATAATTTATAAAAAGCTTGTGATTAACCAAACATATCCCCCAGGAGTGTCATAACCAAGAGTGAAGAAAGGCCCGTTTTCGTGCACCAGTTCCCATTCGAGTCTATCTCAAGGCTTTGTTTTTGGGTTTGACCCCTATGTACATCTGTGCCAGAGCCGCCTCTACCTACTCATATCCAGATAGGGATGTATTTGTTTGATAATCCACTTACTCAATATTCACCAAAATACCAAGAAGTTTTCATATATTTAAACTTTCTTAAAGGATTCATCCCAAAATTTTAATAGCCTAATTTCTATAAATAACTAAATTATCCTTTGATACCAACTATGGAATCCTGCCTTTTTATTACATAACTTTCCATTACATTTTACAAATAGAGGATATTAAAAGTCTAGTGTCTTGGAAATCGTGAACACAATACATGAAAAGAAACATAAAAAAGTATTCTAATCTACTTGTACAACTTCATCATAAGTTCATCCTAAGTACAATTACTGCATCTCATAACCTGGAGAAATGCATTTAAAGGTAATGGTGAGCAGAAGGCCCAGTAAGGGTAAACAAGGGAATCAGTTTTCTTGTGACATTAATAAGAACTTGAATAAAAACATAAGGACATGATAATTTGAAGTACATGAATGTCATAATGAAAATAACTTGAAAAATAACTTGAATATGTGGATACAGAATTTCATTTAGACATTCGTGAACATATCACCAAGGTTTATCCCCGAGGTGTCAAAAAAATTACAAAGGTTATTCACCAAGGTATCGTGAAACTTGTCATCTCTAGAGATTAATTCCTTACCCAATGCATTGGAGTGCTATCTGGGAACACCCTTAATATGTATTTACTTACAAGTTATCCACATATATCATAATCAAACATTTCATAAATAACCCATATATAATAAAGTAAATGGGTGTCATTTCAAAATCGTAACGTTTTAAAAGCTCTTAAAAATAAGATCATTATTTCATTTATAACCCATTGAAATGGAGTGAGGGTTATATGTATGTCCATTATAGAATATAATATATCATTTTTATATATTTATGAACAACCATTAAAACGAAATAGGTCTGGGTATTCACATAAATAAACAAGATAATTTCTTGAGAGAAAGAGATAGAAATTTTGAGGCAAAAAGTCTGTAACATAACTTCTATATAACATGGTTTTAGAAAACAATAAAAAGAGAGGTTACAAGGGTAACCCACTCATAAATAACTCATATTTCAATATAAATAAATAATAACATGGAGATGAGAACATGGTATGGATATTGTAATGACATACCACAAGAAAACAAAACCTGAAAAGGAATAGAATATGTGATTTCTTTTACGAGAAATTCAGCAGCCTAACAGCGTCACTTAAAAATTCAGAAAAAAAATTGATGAGAGAGTAAAGGGTCTATCAAAAATTAGACATGAAATAGAAAGGAATGAGAACATATAATAATTTACCATCAACATAAAAATATTGAAACTAGAAGACACAACATAAAAGAATTCATTACTTAAAAGAGGAGGGTGAAAGGATCCCTTACCTTGAAGAGTAACTTCGAATGCTTGAAGGTTGGGACCTTGGGAGGCATGAGGGAACCTTGGGAGGACTCCATGGTAGGTAAAGAGACCATAACATTGTTTAGGATGATTTTGGAAGGAAGTGAACGATGGAAATGGCTTGGTATTTATAGGGAAGGCGAGTGAATAAATTATTAGTTTCCAAGTGACACCTCATCAGTGGTATTTGCAAAGCCATGGGATTGCCCATGGTATTTTCCCATGGTATTGGCCACTTGGGACACCTCATAGTATATATCACTATTAATATATCTACCAAAAATCATACATAAATATTGCATCATTAATGATGTCATTAAACACCAGAAACTCAAAACTGTAATTTTACTATTCACCGAAAATTCAATTGTTTCAGAAAAAACCCAAAAATTCACCCTAACATAACATTGATTATCTGAATTAAAAAATGAAGAACTTTTTATGAAAACAATTTTTAAAATATTTTTTATATAATTTTTAAATAAAATCATTATTTATTCCAAAGATACAGCATTAAAACTATAACTCATCTTGTAACACCTTAAAACAGTAATCAAGGTCCCATAAAAAAATTGTATACCCATAAGTCAATAAAGTAACAATTTATGATTAAATTTTATGAAAATAAATTTCCATTTTAAATTATTAAATTAATTATAAAGCTGTAAATAAAATATTTTTGGCGTACAAAAATACCAAAACTTAATCTATGATCATTTTTTTACTTTTAAGATGTCTAAAATGTATTTATACATTCATGGGTGAAGTTTCTATTTTTTTGGTCAAATTACTATTCATTACTATTCGTATGGGTATGCTAATATTCCAACTTTAATATTCACTAAAAACATAGTTGATCTTATTAGACTTTAAATTTCTCACTGATCACAACTGTAGAATACCATTTTTTGAAAATCATTTCACATTATTAACTATTTAATGATTACAAAAATATTTTAAAATTCCCCTTTCCCATAAATTCATCAATAATACACCTCATATATTTATCCGAATATTTGAAATTCACAAACATTTTCATAAGAATAAATAAATATTTTATTTATAAACGGATTACATAATGAAGATAACGTCTCATTATATAGAACCTTATTACACCAGCGTTGGACCTAAGTGTTAGGTATGCTTTGGTGATAGAATCTTGGGTTGGCTCGGACAACATTTCCCAAGTGGTGATTTCGATCAGCTTGAACTTCTCCCTTAGGCAATTCCGTTCAAGCTTCATACGTTGAAATTCGGCTTGGGCTTGGTCTAGAGAAAAGCCCAATGATGCTACCTTCTTCCTAAGGACCAACAGATGGGCTTCATACATATCGAGTCTACTAGAAGAGAAAATTCAATCTTCGTTCTATATTAATTAACCAAGATAACCGTATTTCTAAAAACAAAACGTTAAGATTAAAATTTCCAATGGTCATATTGACCAATGGTCATATAACAGTTGAAACCCAATGGTATCATTCTAATTATACCCACTTCATTAATCAAAGGATATTGTTTTGTTGAGTATAAAATAAAATAACAAACAAAATTAGGAAACAAATATAATTAAAAAGTTTGGATTGTTACAATTCCGTCAATTTTTTTTCATTCATCGCCAAAATTTGTTTTGGGGTGGATCTATAAATACACAATAATCAATCTTTTCACACATATTTCTTGGTGAAATAGATAGATAATGATTTTTTTGAAGTGAATATAGGGTTCAATTGTGATGATTGAACATGACCAAATAGAATTCCATTGTGCGGGTTTTGACGTGTGGAAATGGGAGACTATTTGGTTGCTTTCAAGTGCGAATCAGAGTATGGGATTCTAGAGAGTGGTGATGGAAAGTCGTGGCCGGATTAGATGATTTTTTACCTATTGGATTCACATTCATATAAATGTTTGGAGAAGAAAAATATTATGGGTGAATTATATCAACAATTTCTGAATAAATAACAATATTCATGGTGTCTAATTTTAGAACATACTCTATGTGGGTCCCTAGATGTGGAACTAATGATTTCATGGAGGATAATAGTATCACAAATCATGTGACATGTTTTATATGTCATGTTACCCTTAAATGGAGGATCATCAAGTAACTTAGATGATACATAGACACAAACACATCTAGATACTTGAGAGGGACATACTACATGTGTTGTGTTGTGTACTCGTACATGGCCTGGTAGACAGGCATGGACAGGGACACCGAAACAGGCACGGGTCATGATAAATAGGTAGACATGTTTCCACAACGACGTGGTATTTACTGGGAGTCCATATAATATAATCCATAAAAAATTAATTAGTGTCCATGTTCCCATCATTGTAGACTAGTTTCCTTAAAGGTGATCTTTCTTTGTCCATACCAGTAAGGGTATAGTATGGAAATACATCCTAAATAGAGGATTGTGATTCTCTATAAGGGATTAATTTTGAATATATATATAAGGATCTCTCCCAAATACTAGTATGTGGTCCTATATATTCATATTCCTAAGGTGGCTTTCTTGGAATAGGCATGACCTACTGCATATGGGTGTTAATCCCATACATAGAGTATTATTTGAGATTGGGTCAGTCAGTATTACCTCATGGCCCTAGGTATTATCATCATCCATGTATATATCTATTCATAAATCCTTCATGTAATTAATTATGGAGAGACCTGACATGCCTAACATCTTTGATAGACACCATCAATATTATCCAACTTGTGGAGTTATTTCTCATGGGCGAGGGTAGTCATAGACTCTTAAAAAGAATCTTATGTTGGAAATGTAGTAGTGACCTTACCATGAGACTTAGTGTTGACTATTAGTATATCTTGATGTTTTATTATATATCTAATATTATAATTGACATATCCTACGATGAGTTGACTATTCATGAAATGTTTTTAATAGTGATTTCTCTGTGTCATGTTGGGTGTTGTTATACTCACTCCTGTATGGGATCTTCCTTTACAGGTCATGTAATATAAAAATAACATACCATTCAATGTGGTTTTGGTGGACCATGATTAGATAATGTTTATATTTTTTTATTCTTACCATAGATTCACATTTTATTATCATGCCACACCATTCTATATTTGGAATTATTTAACATTTTTGGTTGCCTTCTATTTTTCAATTTTTTTATACCAATATTTTTTTTGTAGTATAAATATGTATCTATGCATTTAGTATCAATATTATTTAAAATTTCAAAATTTTATGGGATTGTAGTTTTTTTTTTGTTTTTAGTTTCCATACATTATGGCCTCTTATCTGTGTTCTATTACTACTAAGCACTAGTAGTCCAGCCCCTAGACCATGGGAGGTAGGATTGGTGTAGTCAAAATCAACATATCACTGTCTAGAAGGGCCTCGGTGGGTCAGATCATAAAAATAGTGCTCTTATATTTGATTCTCTTCAATCTAATTGATCTCAGGGTATGTCTAGTTTTTTAAAAAAACATCCAACTTTATAAGATAATGCTTCTAGGAATGAATTTATATATTTCAAAAAATAGAGGTAGTAAAATAAAGGATTGTGGATTATGGATGTTTTTAAAGGAATGATTATAGGTTTAAATCATGAAACGTTTTTAGGATGGGAAAATTTCTATGTTACAAAAGATTGTTTTGATCATCACTATCCAAGAATAATTTCATTAATTTTTATTAGTTCAATTTTAACTGAGGTGTATGGATAAATTTTTTTTCATTAACTCATTTTTGAATGTCCTATAGAATAAATAATCTAATGATGTTTAAGATGGTTGGTATTCCACATTATGGAAAAGATTCATTTTTTATACACAAACTTTTGAAAAAATATGTTATTTTGAAGGACATGTTAATAAAAACTTCACTTTTTCTATAAGTAATATAGTTAGAGAGATGTATCATTTATACCCTAATATGATGACTATTTTTATTTGTATTAAAATTTATATTCTTCAATTAATGATATACGTGATACACTTATTGTTCAAGATATATATTATTAGATTATAGTTAAATACATGTAAATTCATGTTGAAGATGTTTTTATAGATTTATATTAAATTTATCTATACAGGGACCATAAATCTAAATAACCCTAATATACATAAATATTCCTAACATATATATTGTAAAGTTCATGTATATAAAGAAACTTGTGAATGAATTTTCACCAATCAGAGAAAAAGAACTAAATATTGGTGATGAGACCATTTCAAAAGTTACATTAATCTATTTTCAAAGTGAATGAAATTTTGTTATATTGAATAAATCATTACATTAGTTTAGTAAATATAAGTTCCTAAGAATAAATTTCATAAGATGATTCAATATCCTAAAACATCCTAAAAATATAACTATCTTCTAACAATAAAAAAATGCTATATCATATAAATTCATTTCAAATTTGAAGATGTAGAAGAATGAAAATAATGAAGAAAACCCCAGTTTTACGATACACCCTATAGAATCCAAATCCATAAAAGAAAAATAATATTATATAATTAAATAATAATATAATAAGAAGAAAAAGGTAGTAAATAAAATAATTAATATTTTTCACATCATTTTCTTAGGGAAATTGAAAATGATATGAAATTTTTAATAAGTAGAAGGTTTATTCTCAATAGGTTTATCATATTGTTCCTCGATCCATTCTAGAAGAAGAAAAAAATAAATCTTCTTTTCTATTTCAAATGTTAAAGTAAATAGATTTTTTTGGAGATATTGTTCGATAAGTTTTTAATGTAAACCAGAAAATAGAGAAAACTAAAGGATTGGGGAAAAGGAAGTCGTGTGTAAATTGGAAATATTTTTTAAAAATATTATGAGTTATATAGATTCAAAGTATTCTTCTCTAATTTATTCCTTTATACATACCTAAATTTTACTAACAACTCAATATTTAAAATATGAATATCCATTTTGTTCCTCAGAAGAAGATTCAATATAAAATTAAAAAAAATAAACCTTAAAATAATTAGAATAAATATCATATAATGAGGTTTCTTATGTACATGAACTCAATTCATAAAAATTTATTAATATAGATGATTCTTCACCATATAGAGTCATAGAATCCATATTCAGGTTTTTGATGGTACAAAAAAATCTACTCCCAATAGAAGATAAAAAACAATAGAGACAATGATGGATTATTTTAATGAATTAATCCAGAGTCTTGATGGAATCATGGACATATTTCTAGATTCGATACATTCAATAAAGGTGAATGTATATCTAGAGAAAATAGATGTTATCAAAGGCTCAAGTAATCTTATGAAAATATATTATTATGTTATATAAAATGAATATGAGTTAAGAAAAAATAAATTAAAATAAATTATTTTTGTTTATAAATTTAAATAATATTGTCATGTGGATGAATAATATAAAAGAAGATATAATTTTCTATGGTTTATATTGAAAACCATAAAATTGATAAAAATTATGTATTTGTGTTGGTTCAATGAATCAACACGTAAGTGGGATAATTTTCAAAAAAAAATTGAAGATCTAAAGTACTTTTCCATCCTACAAGATTTGGATCACTCAAAAAATGAATTAAAAGAATGATTTTATAATGTAAATACCTATAAAGATTTAATCCAATGAATAAGAATAAATAAATATGGATAATTTTCTAATGAATATTAATATAATTATTAAGAAATATTTTACGAAAGTGTGACATTTTTATTTTAATCTTGTTTTTTATAACAAATAATCTGCATCCATTTCCATTATTAGTCACAAATTTCATTCAAAATGAATGTATATTTTTGATAAATTCATATTTACTCCACATAATTGTTTATATATTTGTTTCCTAAATTTCTTGAACTCTTTATACTAAATATTTCATTTTATTAAGATCAATACGAATATCACATAGGGTAAAAGTAGGTAACTAAAGATATGTATAAGGGGGTATGTTCTAATATTTTTCTTAAAAAATTAATTTTTAGTGTCATGTATTATGATTTTAAAAAAAGGGAGGATTAGTTAATGAATATATATATTTATAATATTATTTTTGAATATCACAATTCATTAATTAAATATTTTTATTTATAATTTTTTTTTTCATTCCAAGTATAGGGTCCTAATTTTTTTTACAGATATAGTGTTTTCATTTTTACCAAACTGAGGAAGTTAGTTTTTCTAGGATGAAATTTATAAATCAAATCACAGAAATACTTACAAAGTCTATCTAACAAAATAATATGAAGTAATTGGGAAATGATGTAGAAATTCATTAGAGGGTGTCTTATGAAGTTAATTGGATGAATATATACAAAATCACATCAGTAAGTGGCTTAATAATTCTTATTCATGGACACATATAATATCTACAGTTCATAAACATTGAAATTCAACATGACATAAACATATAAGTTTTATTAGATAAATATTTACTAATCCTATCAGATATAATATCATACTAGGAATTGAAGGGGTTTTATTACCAATGATCATCTAGGAAAGTGTTATTGAGATGAACTCATCAACAAATGAAGAAATTTTTCTAATTTGGTTTTAATTGATCATGATAAGAGAGGTATAATTTGGTTGTATGTTTAAATTATAATATCTATAAATAGGATTGTAACCTTGATAAGAATAAGTAATTATCATTATGTGATCGAAATTTCTTTATTGTTTTTTATAACATCATCTTGCTGAATTAACTTCATATTATAATATTTAGAGAGTTATATTAGAGAATAATTTAGTGAGGATATATTTATAAATTCTTTAACTGTTTCAATTATAAAATTTATCTTTCTGATTGAGTGATTGACGACTCATAGGGATATAGAGACATATGTTTTTTGGTTATGTAGTTTAGGGTTTTTTAGGGACATAGTGATAGAATTATGTCTGATAAAGTGGATCAAAATCTCAAAAGTATTGGAAGATAGATCTTATATTAGTTTTAAATTCATCAATACCTAAATTAGGGTTTAGATGCATTGTTATTAGTTTGAGTGAATGTATAGACCTATTTTCGTGGTGTTTTTAGTGTTTGGATACATTTTTTCATTAAATTCACTTGTAATTTTTATTCTTATTTTTAAATGTTATATATTTCCATTCATGAATTTCTAAAATTATTATTCTTCATAGTATTTAATTACTCTAAAATTCATATTGAATATTGGAAAAAATATTCAAATAATATAATTTCTTAACTATTAGGTGTTTGGAATTGGTTTTAAACGTTTTCATATTCTATAATTCACCCCCCTATTATATTATTTCGTATACTTTTAATATTTTATAGTTATTTTCCTCGATAAGAAAATTTTTTATTGATGCATTGTATTTTCACGATCGAGTCGCTCAACAAAGTTAGAGAAGGTGTTATTGGAATAACCACTAATTTTTATTTACTGAAAGATGTGTTTGGATCAGGAATCTATTCTTACCCATCTTATATACCAAAGATGTGTTGTTTGATACTACTCAATAGTTTCATGTTGGTAATATATTTTGGTTGATTAATTTCATGGTTTTTTTTTTTAATTGTATATTTGTGGGTGAATACCTTATGGGTTTTACAAAATAGTTTTTTCTACCTTTTTGTTCTATTTTCCATCAAATTACTATTATAATGCAACTTAATCTAATGAACCTTATGGTCTCATTACAAAAACACAATTATTTATCCTTGGAAATCCAATTCTTATAATTATTAAGTAAGCTATAAACACAAATAGAACACAATGAAATCAATATAAATGATGAATAAATGAAATAAGAAGCATTTATAGAAGTTAGGGAACCTATATAGATGAAATAGTAATTTGACCTTTGGAATAGTAATATGGTATTTATTAATAATAAATAAAAAGTTAGAATATTAAACTCACCAATTTAAGTATAAATAAAATCTTACCATCTTATATGTGAGATTATGATATAATTATATCATATTATAAGAAAATATGTATTTTGAACATTATTAATTAAGTGTTGGTATTTTGATATGTCATAAATATTCAATCAAAATTTTATGAGTAATTAATTAATTGATAAGAAAATTAATTTTCATAAATTTTATTCATATATTATTATTATGTATTATGATTATAAGATAATTTTTTGATACGTTATTATATTTTTTAATGTGTTAGAAAGCAGTTTTAAGTTAAAATTTTTAATTTTCCAATAAAAGAATTATTTCAATTAAAAATAAAATTTATCATATTTAGAAAATTATTTTAATAAAATGGAGTTCATGTTTTAATTCTACACATTGAAAAATATTTAGGGTGATTTTTTGGGATTTTTCTAAAATACAAAATTTAATCGTGAATAGTGATATACGACAATTTACCGTATATGTAAATAAATTAATTTTTGAGTCATGATTGAGTTGTGGAATATGTAAGGGACCATTTTTTCAAATTAAAATAAACACATTACTATTTTTATTCTCATGAATCATCATTAATTCTTTTCTTGATAAAAATAATAATACTTATACCTTACATATACTTTAATGTTGTAATAATAATGGAATAATTCATCATCATCTCTACTTTATCCTCCTTTTATACTAAAATCAAAACATCATCTAAGATGTGTTAATTTACCTCATTCAAGGACGAAAATGATTTCAATTTCCTTTACTTTTTTGTGGTATGGCAATGAAAACATTTAAATGGTTTAACTAGGTTATAATATATGTATTATATTTTATATTTGGCTATGGATTCATTTTTTAATCATGATATTAATTTATAACACAAAATGAGTTTGTTGTGATCCAAAAAACACCAAAATAAACCAAAATGATTATTATTAACTATTAATTTAATGATTCATCATCATGTAACAATACCAAAAATATATAATATCCATTTAACCAATGTAATATCATTAATAACATAATGTTTCAATTATCGATAATTAACACCACTTTACATGACCCTTCGAACATGTGTACAAGTAAACTGGTCATGAAACCCCAAGAAATCCAATACTCCTAAGAAATGAAATTGATTATCTCCGCCCATCATAAAGGCCATATATGAACTTAATTATGTTATACAAAATAATATTCATTTATAATACATTATTGAGTTATTAATTAATGAATATAATTTTATTATCCAGGACATTAAGATCAAGTGAAGGACACCTTCAGACTTATGATAAGGGATTCTACCTGAACATTTATTATTCCTTTGGGTTATAATCTCTCTCTTTACTGAAATTAAATTATATATTAATTTTATGTAAATATTCAAAATTTTGTGTATATGTTCCCTGATAATGTATCAAGATCCATTCATCCTTCTTTTCCTTGGATATATGTGTTTTCAAAAGGTTACCTAATAAATTCTTCCCCATAAGTAAGACCGATTTAAGAGAAATTCCCTAATTCTTACCCATTTTTAAATGAACTATATAATATATTTTAAGCTATAATATATTTTATAAAATCTATATTTTATTATTACAAGCTATGGTGTTCATTTTCTGTTTTATATAAAATATTATTCAAAATTATTTTTTAAAATCTCTTTAATATTTTCTTTAAACCATACTAGAATGTTTTAATTATAGATATTATTAAATAATCTTTTTACATGATATTACATTAATTCAACATTACCTATCATAATTTATGCATATTTTACCTTTTGAATGTCGATGTATATTTAAAATCCATTCTTTTTGGAAAGGTTTATGATATTCCCATTTGTAATGACTTGTGACATGATAATGATAGCCATTTCGTTCCATGGATATCCTTTATATTAAGTTTAGTTATGTGTGTATGGTTATTTATTTGGAAAGAACATATATGAACATATTATGATAAGTTCTCCACAATGAACTATAATTTAAATGGTAATGTTTAGTGTCATGAGAAGTAATGTGCAACGGTCTTGGTGGCTAACCTTGACCCATGCTCCATGTGCAACAATCTAGGTGGTTAGCCTAGAATCATTCTCCTCTATGGGAAATGATCCTTGAATTGTGCCAATGTCATGGTTTATGTTACTACAACATTAATATTATTCCATTGCGATTATTTATATTATGTTTCATTTATTTTATATCATTATTTCATTCCTTCTAACCCATGTGCAATGATTTATTTTTATGATTATTACCTTACTGGGTTTTTAGCTCCACCCTTTATTCATGTTATCCCTAGGTTACCCTATGTAGATGTTTGATCACAATGGATGTTAAGAGCTCAATGGGTATATTAAATAAAATTTATTTTTATGATTTTTATTTACATACCTAATTCTTCAAGACACTAGACATTATGATCCTTGGATTTTAATATAATGTTTAATTATGAATAAAATCATGTAATGATATGTGTAAAAGGATGGGGCTACTATATTTGGTATCAGAAAAAGATAAAGTTATTTTTGGAGATTATGAATATATAACGTTAGTAAGAACATTATGGATAAAACTAAGTATTAGTAAACATCCCTAAGTATGTTAAGTATTGAGTAAGTCGTTTATCAATAAAATACATCACTATCTGGATACTACAAGTACATGTGGTTAAGGAAAAGATATACCTAGTAGTAACAACACTAATAAGTTATTATTGGCCTGAATCAGGGTAACCTAGTACATAAAAACATTCTTTACTGTGCACCTAGTTTTACACTCCAGAGTGATCTAATTTAGTAATTTTGTAATATCATTATGAAAAATTATTAATTAAAAAAATCCCATAAGAATATATGTTAGGAAATAGATCATGTATAACCTAAACCTAGGGAATCAGAAGTTATGATATTCATATCTTTTAAAAGTTTATTCTCCAATGATTAATATTTCCTTTATATGCTTATTAGTTAATTATTCAAGCCCCCTAATTGAAAAATATTTTTTTAGCTAATAGAGGGAAATAGAAAAACTTGTTCCAAAAATCAATGTTATCCAGAATGTCATGATTTCCCTAATGAAATTCCAAATATTATGGGAATAAGTTCTCAAATATTTAAGATAATACTTGATCCATAGGCTCATGTTAACATGAATCATGTTGAAGAACATCCTTCTCCTGGGGAAGAGAATGTTGTCATTGAATCATTCATGTGGAAAAGTCCTCCCATGTTTAGTGGATCTTCCAATCCCCTCCTCAAGGAATAGTAGATTAACTCCTTTTAATAGATATTTTTTTCCTCTAGTTCTCAAAAGAAGAGAAATTCATAGTGGTGGTATATTATTTTTTTGGGGAAGCTGATTATTGGTGGAAACTTATAAAAAAATATGAAGTCCAAGGAGTAAATTGATTCAATGGATTGGGAGGAATTAAATAATAAAATTCATAAAATGTTTTCCATGAATCATCCATATAAAGAGAGAAAGAGAGTTTCTCAGACTTAATCTATGAGAAGATGAGTCTATTGGGGCTTATAAAGATAAATTTACTAGGCTTGAAAGATATGCCTCCATCATTTCCAATAACTTAGAAAGCAAGGTGGATCTCTTTTTTAGAGAACAAGAACTGAGTTTATAAAAATCATTCGTGATTAGAGACTTCAAATGTTATGAGGAGATTGTTCATTATGCCCTCAAGGTTAAAAATGAGATTAGACACTCTCAATGGTCTCGTGGTCCCAGTGAAAACATGCAAAAAATGGATTGTAATATGGGTGGATCAATACATAAACCTCATAATGGAAGGAAAGTCGAACATCCCGTGTGTTAAAATTGTGAATAAAGATTCCTAGGAACTGCCTAAAGGCAACTAAGACTATAATCAAATGTAGAAGAATGGGACATGTAGCAAAGAACTACTAAAGGGATATGAATAATTCTACTAATTTGAATGAAAAAATAGAAGGCTGGTATCAATGCTCAACCAGAAATGTACTGTTTCAACTATAAAGAAAAAAGTTCATTATCTGATCCATTTAACCATGCCAAGGCTTGTTGGAGGAAATCAACAATAGCCTCTAAGGAATCAAGGAAGGTTTTATTCCATCATTACTGATTAGATGGAGCCAGACAACATGTGGTGATAGGTATGGTGGTTGTTCATTAAGGACTAGAGAATTTTATATTTGATTCCAGTTCTACATAATCATTCATATCGTTCCTGTTTAGTAGAAATATTAAAAAACAACATCAAGATATGAAGGTTGAGTTAACTATGAGAACATAGAATTTTGAAATTATTTCATCCAAGGTTTATAACTCCTCCTCGGTTAATATTTGTGGAATGAACCTCACATCAAATCTGGTTATACTCCCTTTGGTAGAGTTTGATGTTATTTTTTTCATTGATTATATATCATTATATAAATTCTACATCAACTATCGAGAAATTCAGATCACTCTTTGCATCCCAGAGCATCCTCCAAAACTATATAATTTTAAAGAGAAAGATGAATCTCACTCAAAATAATCATCTCATGTGTTGATATTGTTTCCTTATGAGAAATCATATACTTCTAAAATTATTGATACAATGGAGAGAATCATTCTCAAAGACATGCCAATTTTTTCGCGATTACACTATTGTATTCCCAGAAGCATTTCCTTGTCTTCCTACTGTTCAATAGGTGTAGTTATCAATTGATCATATTCCTATATCTATCCCAATATCAATGATACCTTATAGAATAGACTTTGTAGAGCAGGAAGAGTTGAAGAAGATGTTATAGGATAATCTAGATAAGGGTTTTTTGTTCCTGAGTGCTTCACCCTGGTGGGAACCAATCCTATTCATTAAGAATAAGGATGGATAAATGGGAATCAGCATTGATTATCATGAGCTCAATAAAACCATGATAAAAAATAAGAATCACCTTCCCTGATAAATGACTTGCTCATCTTGCTATGTGAGGCAAGTTATTTTTCTATGGTGGACCTTTGATCGGGATATCACCAATTAAAGGTGATGAAGGAAGATATTCCCATGACATCCATCTAAATGAGTAATAGTCACTATGAGTTTATAGTGATTCCCTTTGTATTAACTAATGACCTATTAATTTTCATGGATTTAATGAATAGAGTCTTTTGGGATTATCTTGACAAATTTGTAGTAGTCATTATTGATGATATTCTAATATAATCCATGATCAAGGATGAATATGAGGTTCATTTGAATACTACAATTAAGACTTTGAAAAGGGAGAAACAATATAAAAAATATAGTAAATATGATTCATAGATGGAGGATGTACCATTCTTGGAGAAGGTTATCAGAAGTAAAAGGATATTTGCGGACCCTTCCAAGACAAAGGAAATCCAAGAGTTGACAAGGACAACATTTGTAAGAGAGATCTATAGTTTCATTGGGTTAACTGGGTATTATCGATGGTTTTTGAAGAACATATCACAATTTTCAAAAAAATTACTCATATGACACAGAAAGAAATAATTTTTTTTTGGACTCAAGAATACGAGGAAATATTTAAGGTGAGGCCTATCACTATGCCAATACTCACACTCCCGGAAAGTGGAGAATTATTTCTGCTATATAGTGATGCATCAATGTAATGATTATGTTGTTTACGGATATAAAATGACAAATGTATAGCCTATGACTCAAGAAATTTGACAATCCATGAGAAAAACTATCTCACGCATGATATGGATTTGGCAGTTGTGATCTTTTCATCGAATATATAGAAGAATTTTCGCTAAGGGGAGACGTGTGAGATATATACTGATCACAAGAGTCTTAAATACATATTCACATAGAATGAGCTTAATACACTCTAGTAAATATGGTTATAGATCATCAAGTATTATGATTGTTCGATCCACTACCATCATGGTAAGGAAAATATGGTTGGTAATGATCTAAGTAGAAAGGATCATGTATATTTATCAATTATGAGAATCGATATGCATCCAATCATCATATACATACAAAGTATGGACATGAAAATCATTAGTAGAGGAATATTGACAATCATTTCCCAATAGATTTATCAACCATCCCTCTTGAAGAAAATAAAATATGCTCAAATAAAATATTTTGAAATTATAAAAAGTGTTGAAGCTATTAGAAATTGGAAATCCAATGTGTTCAAAATTGACAAGGAAGGATTTGTAAGATTTGGTTCATGATTATGTGTACCATTTGATCTAGATATAAAGAAGGATCATCTTAATTTTGTATATAGATAAATTTTTTCTATTCACCCAGGGAGAAAAAATATGTATCAGCATCTCTGATATAAATATTGGTGGGACAATATTATTTAAAAGATTTATGAATATATATCAATGTGCTTCGTATGTCAAAAATTGAAGGTTGAAAGACTAAATTATAAGGGTATGATTCAACCACTACCCATACCAACATAGAAGTGGGGGAACATTACCATGGACTTTGTCAGTCAACATCCAAGGACATATAGAGGAAACAATACTATATGGGTCATTTTGGATAGTCTTACAAAGTCGTCTCAATTTATCGTAATTCTATATGACTTATCATTGGATCAACTTGAACGGATATATATATCAAATAGTTTGAAAGGATTCCTGGAATAATACTTTCAATTGTATCAGATCGAGATATGAGACTCAACATGATGTTTTAGGAAATTCTATACCATGCTATAAGTACTGAGATAAACTTTAATATAGCCTATCATCCAAAAACTCATCGAAAATTTTATTGAACTATTCAGACAATGGATGACATTTTGGTAGTGTGTTATATAGACCTCAAAAGAGGATGGGACCAAAATCTACCACTGGTCAAATTCCCCTTCAACAATAATTTCCACTTGAACATCCAAATGGATTAATATGAATCCCATTTTGGGAAAAGGTGAATAACACTGACATGTTCAGATGAGGTCATTGAGCGTAAGCTACTAGGAACTAAAATAGTCGAAGAAATTGTGGAGAAGGTGAACACCATTCATCAGAACATCAAGGAATCCCAAAGTCGATAGAATAGTTATGTAGACAATCATCAACAGAACCATGAGTTTATGGTCAGAGACATGGTATTCCTCTGCATATCTCCATGGAATATGATCATAATATTCATGAAGAAAGGGAAGCTAGGTCCTGGGTACATTGACCCCTTCTAGATCCTTGATCGTTTTAGAGATGTGGCCTATCGACTATCACATCCACCATTCATGTGTAATATACATGATGTATTCCATGTATCTCTATTAAAAAATTACATATCACATCCTTTATATGTATTGACTTCAAAGGTTTTACTATTTGAGAATGATCTTTATTATGAGGAGAAGTTAGGGAGGATCTTCGATCGTAGAGAGAAAGACATATGAAACAATACTACTCACCTGGTCAATGTAATATGGATGAACAATAAGTATAAAGAGGAAACCTGTGAACTAAATGAAGTGTTGAAGGAAAAATTACCAGAACTATTTTCACCTTAAAATGTAAAATGAAATTTAAAGGGTGAAATTTCATAAAGGGATAAGAATTTAATGGACGGAATTTTTATCAATGGATGTTATATTCTTATAATTATGTAATATGGTATAAACACATAGATAACACAAAAAAAGTGTTATAAATGATGTATAAATGAAATAAGAATCGTTTCTAGAAGATAAGGAACCTATAATGATGAAATAAAAACTTAACCTTTGGAATATTAATGTGACACTTATGAATAGTTAATAAGCCATTTGAATAGTAACCTCACCAATGAAATTATAAATAAAATTTATCCATCTTATAAGTGACAGTATGATATAATATATCATAGTATAGTTAAATAAATATTTTAAAAATTATTAATTCGGTGTTGGTATGTTTATAAGTAATAAATATTTAATCACAATTTTATGACTAATTCAATAATTTAAATGAAAATTTATTTTCTTAAAATTTATTTACAATTTATTTTTTTGATGTATTATAATTATAATAAAAATTCTTGAGACCTTAATAAATTTTTCAAAGTGTTGGATTTGAAGTTTTATTTTTAAAATTTTCATTTTCCATGAAAATAATGATTTTAATTAAAAATTATATTTATAATATTTAGAAAATTATTTTCATAAAAATAAGTTATATTTTTTAATTCTACATGTTTAAAAATGGTGGGGGTGATATTTTGAGATTTTTATAAAATACTTAAACTCTTGGTGAATAGAGAAATTCGATAATTTATAGTATATGTAAATAAATGAATTTGTGAGTCATACATGAGTCATGTATGATGTAAGTGACCATTTTTTTCCATTCACATACACACAATACTATTTTTAGTCACATTAATCAACATTATTTATTTTCTTGATCAAGATAATAATATAATGAATTTAATATTTAGAAAACACTCATCTCCTCCACTATAAATATCCCCCCTCACCACCTCTTCTTCTCACACCTCACAGGCCCTGTTCCATTTTCCAAATTCTGATAAAATATCATCCCAATCTCTTACCCCATGACTAGGAGCTCTTGGTCCCATCAAATTTAAAAAACCACTTTCCTAAAGAGGCTCTCAAGGAGGATAAATCCAGGAGGTAAATTCCTTTTTCAGATTCTATTATTTTCATTCCATGATCCTTCCTTTTCTTTTTCTATTCTCACCTCACTCATCCAAATGGAATGATAACTCCAATAACTTAAATATATTATAATTTTGTTATGCTAATGGAATAAATAATATTCATCTCTCTTTCCCCCTCCATTATACTGAAAATGAAAAAATCATCCAAGATATGTGAATTTTTCACATTCAAGGATAAAGAAGTGTTTATTTTCTTTTAGCTTTGTAGACGCCGAAAAAAGTCCACAACTCCCAGAGGAAGTTTTGAAATGGAAAAGCGAAGTCATATTTCGAATCAGAGGCCCGGTCCGGAGGCCCGAGAAGAGGTGCGCGAAATAAAGGAGGACTTGCGCGAAATATTGTTGTGCGCGCAAAGTATTCCCGGGATTCGCGTAATCGAGCCGCTGGTGCGCGCAATTTTGCACGCCCCAGTTCCGTGCGGTGAGGCTTTACGCGCTGATGGTTCCCACCGCGGAAACTTCCACGCGCCGCCTGGATTCCGTGCCGACTGGGGCCTATAAATAGAAGGCGACCCCAGACGGTTTGGGGGTTGAAGAATTCGGATCGGCTCTCGGGCGGTCAATTCGACTCCCCCCGCGCACAATATGACTTCCAGGTAATCCCCCTTTTCGCGCAACTTTGCCCCGGGGTTCGCCTTTGCGCGCAACTCCACCGGCTTAAGTGAATTTTCCTCCTCTTTCAGTTACTTCCCTTGCGCGCGATTGTTGTCCCTTGCGCGCAATCCTCTTCTACGCACACAATACCGTGCGCGCAATCCCCTTTCCGCGCAATACTTTGGCCCTATTGCGTGCCATCCCGGTGTTTTGCGCACAAGCCTTCCTTTTGCGCGCAACACCTAGGACCCATTTACCTTGACACCCCTTGGCTGCCTTTCCGCGTCGGCACGTGATGTCTTCCCTGCCGGGCATGCGCTCCATGCGTTGTTTTCCCGTACGGCCTTCCAGGCTTGTGCGAAGTAACCTCAAGGTCCCTTGGGTGGTGTTTCCTGTTGCATTGCTTTTCCTTAGGCTTCTCCGCATAGGCACGCTAACAGCTATTGCTTCTTCGCATAGCCACACTAACGTGGACCCCCCAGTGGTTCGCCCTGCGGGCCCCCTTCACAACGGCCTTGTCGATGCCTTCCCTCCCACAAGGGGTAGAGGGCATTGGGCATGTAAGCCCCAGGGGTGTAGAGCGAACCCACCTCGTCCAAGCAGAAGGACGTTAAACTGCTAAGCACCTCTGTAACACCCCGAGCTTCCACGATACGCTTCTCATTCAATAATGCAATGGCTTGCATTGTACACAACTTCGAGTTCTAAAACACCGCGACTAACCAAAGTAGCCGTTATGAAAAGAAATAACCACCTTTTATATTTATATAAATTTTATATTCCAAAATGGACTTCATTTTTGTATTCGGAACGTCGAAATTAGCCTATGTTGAATTTTTTGTAATTTTCTGAGAACTTCGAAATTTTTATGAATAGTGAAAAATACTTAAAACAACTTTTTTAATCAAAATAATTTATAGTGATAAGTTATAATATTGAGTGGTTGTAAAGTATAATTAGAATATATTTTTACCATTTTATCCAATGGTGGTCATTAGAATTAATTTAACACTGAAATTGGACATAAACAATTGCCAATCTTTTGATATAAATTGTTTCTTAAAAACACGCTATTTGTTGTGACAGCGGGAATTAATTATAAAATTAATTAATGCAACTTATATGTTTAGAATTTTGTAAAATAGATCTCATTTTTGGATTCGGAATATCAATTATAGCATAGGGTGAAATTTTGGCATTGTTCTGAAAAACTTCAATTTTTGATGAATAGTGAAACCACTAAGTGGTAGTTAAATAACTGATTTTTCGTTTAAATGAAATATTACCACTTCTGTGATTTGATTTTCAAAAATCCGACATACATGGTTGTCATTAAGAAGTAAAATGTGGTTCAATGAGATTAAAATAATTTTTTGGTGAATAGTAACTTTTAAGTTCTTAATCGCGATTAGAGGTAATTAGTGTAGTTTAAGGTAAAAATAATGTTTTAATAATATGAGATAAGCTTGAAACTTGTCCTACTCCTATTGTATGAGTCATGGCCGACAAAGACAACCCATGGGTCAACTTGGGGACCCCATGGAGCCACTTTAGTTGGAAAATGAAATTAATATATATTTATTTAATGTTAAAATTAAATTGACACAAACATGAGTTGTTTTACTAAAACAGTTTTTAAGTGGGGTTACACAAGTACAAATTTTGATTATAAATATTCATTAGAAAGATAAAAAGATTTCCTACATCATATTAGTTTTTTTATAATTTTTAGACATTAAATAAATTAAATTATTTATGACATAATTATGATGCAGCGATTACCTCATTATTTAATGATTTAAATAAAATGGGAAGATAATGCAAACTCCAAGGCTTACACTTGTCCAAAGACTATTGGATGGGTATATTTCAAACCCTTATCACCTTAGCCACGAATTATATAAGTGTGGGACCTTTAGAAACCGAAAAGCTTTGTATAATTGAATAACATTTCATTACTTTCCAAAAGTGCCCCTCCTCTCCACTTATAAAAGGCCCCCACCTCTACCACCTCATTCACACTTTCAAGCCATTTGGCTCGGCCAACCTCTGCCCAAATACTCTCCCAACATTCCTCCCTTACTCCTAGAAGCCTCACTTTGGGAAGAACTCTTCCCATGGAAGCCTTTGGCTCAAATCAAAAAGAGTTACCCGATTTTGAGGTAATGTCTTCTCTAATGTTGTTTTGGTTTATTTTTCTTCTTCAACCCCCTAAACTCTTTTTATTCATTTCTTTTGTAACAACACCAGTATCCTAAATATACTAGTATGTTGTTATAAGAAGGATTCGAGCTACACTTACACACACCTACATCTAATGGTTAATGAACATACGGTTTCTGTGGATGGCGAATTTCTTCCTCACGAAACGATGATTGTTCAACACTCATATAACACCTTTAAAGGTGGCCATTAAGATGTAAATATTTTTATATATGATATATAATATGTTTATGTTTTACTTATGCTTCTGTATTTTTCATTTATGGCATACTTTATGATTTCCATAATGGGTAAAACGCGATAATTTCATTTTAGGAAGTACGGACTACCGCCCCCTCAAAGTGATGTGAATCGTTAATGCCATATGTGGTATGTATAAGGGATGGAGTAAATGATATTATATATGATATTATACTGGAACTATATTATACCTATATATAATTATGATTTCATTCCATTAAATATGAAATAGAAATGAAAGTAGCGTTCATGCGTACGTACGGCTTACCGTCTCCATGAACGGTGCATTTCATTTCTTACCTCTAAATGTTACGTAATATTATAAATGAATGTATATACTGGATATATATGACATATATGACATCTAAATAATGAATATAATTCTGGAGATAATGGATATTCTACCACATAAACAACTTGTAATTATAAGAAGTTTATTATTGACTCAAGTACCAAAGATCGACAAAATGACCGTTATTAACTTAAATAATTACATAATGTTCATAACATGGTAATAAGGGATATAAAAGGAATAATGAACATGAAAAAGTTTCTTAAGTAAATATAAATTAACTCTAGTTTATTATTCAGGAGGTTAAAGAATGCTCGAGTCAGGACAGGACGCAAGTTAAGGGAACTTCATAACCCAATTTTTATTCTTTGGGTTAATCTCCTACTTTCAAATTATGTCATGATATTATTATGTCCTATCTTGTATTTTTAAATTATTTATGTGTACTTATAGTGATTACACATAATAGACCTACTTTATAAAAAAATGATGTTTTTAAGGACTTCGTCTCAATCCCCTTTCATTGAGGAATATTTGGTTTTATACACAACTTTCTTTTATACGGTGTATAAACCCCTTTGACTTTTATATTTATTCAAAAGGATTTTTTTTTATATGAAGAGTTTTGCTAAACGACAAAAGGGAATGTTTTTATTTCCGTACTTATGCGGTGACAATGACTTCTCCGCCGCCGTGACCATTATTTGAGTTTCGGCTTCCTCTACAAGCCATCTTTTTTTTAATGAAAAATAAATACAAAGTTTTAACTTTCTTTTACTTTGGTATTGAAAATGGTTTTGAAAGCGTTTGTATTATAACAATGTGTTGTATTGATATCTTGTGATTGAAATGTGGAAATGTTATGTTTCCTTTATGAATGTTTTATGTGATACGATTATGTTATGGTTTATGATATGTTTAAACCTATTCATATGAGGAATGTATTGGACTTAATAAGTGACGGGTGGAGCCCGCTATAGCTCCTCGATGCATCGGTAGGTCTCATGAGACAACTAGACGTGGAATTGGCCGAGGCCCTTTCCCAATTTGATTTATGGTTTTGGCCGAGGCCTTAATCATTTTAGACGTCTTGGCCGAGGCCTTGACAAAATGTTTCAGAATGTCCGGCATTATACATTCCCTCATTATGAAAGTGGTTTTTGATATTGCATGTGATTATTCGACCAGTAGAATATCCATGTGAAGAAGTGAATGGAATTATCTCATTTTACTTTTATCATATTATGTTGAAGTTCATGTTTAAAAGGATTTTTTTTAGTTATACATTGCCTTAAATGTTGATGTTTATTTATGAAAGCTTCCGCAATATTGTTATCCTTACTGAGCATCTGAGCTCACCCCTTTCAATGTTTTAATATTTTCCAGGATGTGAAGAAGTATTATATGAATGACCTATAGGGATAGTCAGAAGAGGATATGAGTTTGGACTATGAAGACTTTGTTATTAGTTTTTCACTTTATGATGTAATGTAACATTTACGAATGTATCTAGTGTTTCCAAGGCTACTAAACTAATCGGTCTTTCGAGACTTGATCTTTTGTGATCATGCTAATGTTACGAAGTAATGCACCGACTCTGGGTAGCTGGGGTCGGGGCGTTACAGTTGGTATCAGAGGCAGTTTAGTACTAACCTTGGAAGCTAGATTTAGATCAACTCTGATTAGAGCACATAGCCCGAAGATAGACTTTGAGGATTAGTATAGAAAAACTTCCTGGAATTTTTGTATTGTAGAGATGTTGTGAGTTTTCCGAGCAATACATCCCTGTATGGATACGAGCAGGTAGAGGCGGCTCTGGCACAGATGTACCTAGGGGTAAAACCCGAAAACACCGCTTTGAGCTAGACTCAAACGGGAACTGGTGCACGACAACGGGCCTTGCTGCACTCTTGGTTACGACACTCCCGGGGGATTTGCTTAGGATAATTCTCATTTTCTTTACAAACCATTATGTAGGGTTTATGAGTATATACTTCTTCAAAGAAAACATTCTTATGATTATGGATTATATCCATAAACCGTTCAATTTACATTAATTATTTTAAAAGTTTGGAATTATTCATTATAATTCATAAACTAACCTAGTTTATGTCATTGTATAGAAATGGTGCCCAGTAGAAGGAATGTGAACTCCAGCAATACGTATGATCCAAATAGTAATAAGGATCGTATCTTTCATGATATTAAGCCAACATTTCGAAGGGAAATAGTCTCCCATGTGTTCTCAACATATGAAGAAATAGTATCATGTGTTAATAAGATAAGTAAAGAATTCTCTGAGTCCTATGGCTTTGAAGCGAAGCAAGAGATGAAAGGGATGGAAGAGAGAATGATGGATAAAGGGATGAGGGGAAAGAAGAATTTTCCGATATGTGGTAATTGTGGGAAGAAACATCATGGAACTTGCCTAAAGGGAATGAGATTTTGTTATAAGTGTAGAGAAAAAGGACACAAAGTGCGTGACTGCAAGGGTAAGAAAATGGTTTCAAATGTACAATGTTTCTTCTGAAAGGATTGGGGACACTACGCAAACCAATGTCCAAATCATCAGAGTATGCCCCAAATGATGTTATTGGATAATAATAAAGTTATGATACTACCACAGATGGGGAGTAATGATTATAGTTCTTATGTTGTTATTAAAGAATTTTGTAATTTGAGTGTTGTATCAATGATGTACTGGTTATAATAATTATGGAGTATATAAAGATTGTACTGCAGTACTATTTCATCAAGGACTTGAGATTGTGTGGAACCAAGAAAAGTAACTCCACAGTAGGTTAAAATTTTGGAAAATATATAGTTGAGTGAAAGATAAACCATAATATGGTTCTGATACCGAGATAGTGATTTTGGAATAAGACGTGATTGATTTGGATAAATTATATTGGATATTCTTAACTTCCTTGAAACTGATTGATGATTTGTATACATTTTTGGATAGAAGGAGTATATCTAGTATTCTATAAGGAATAAGGGATCATGGTAATTCAGTATGTTTAAAAAGAATACATGATGAAGGTGTTCACATGTTGTTACATGGAAAAAGGATCTTCATTATGTTTACCTTCCTTATAAAATTTGGACTGTGAGTTGGACAGAAGTATTTTGGATAACTATAAAGGTTGGAATGGATTAAGTTGATCTTTGGATAGTATTATTTAAGGTTAAAACATTTTTGAAGATTATTTTTGGAATATTATATTACTATAGTTTTAGGAAAAGGACAACCTGTAGGGTGGGGCATAACCCGTCGCGTCGGACAAAGTTGCAGGAATCGAATCCACAATCATAGTGCGACAGGCCTTTATTTCCTACCACTAGCCTACAGGAAGTCCCTGGTTATTACAAAATTGTTTTACTAATCTAAATGGTATGTGTTAATATTTGGAACCTTATACAATTAGTATAAGTATAATATTTTTGAGTTCTATTATCTTTTTGAGTGAAAGATGAGTTGAAGGTTAAAACTCTAATTGTCAAGCATAAATATATATATACCTATCTCTTATTAAATGAATAAATTAATTCTTAAACTTTAGTAAAGGGATATTAAAACAAAAGAAAAATGTGTTATCCTAATATCTTATGTTTTGTTAAACTGATGATATTTTAAATCAACATAGATTGAAGGCTTTGAGGCCCTCAATTTGACAGTTGATTGTGATTGATGACCTCAATCACTCCCTAAAAATATTTAAGTTTTTCCTCCAATTATATTTCTCTAATTGCCACCAATGTTCTCCTTATCGAGATCATAATTTGGTGGTGACTTTCTTATTTCCATTTCCCTCTTATTAAGGCTAAATTTTATTAACCTTATTTCCGATGTGGGTTTTCCACAAAGGTATTTTCTATTTTCAACCGTTCATTTTCAAAGAAAAATTTCAAATTGTGAGGACGCAATTTATTGAAGGAGGGGAGAATGTAACACCCCGAGCTTCCACGATACGCTTCTCATTCAATAATGCAATGGCTTGCATTGTACACAAATTCGAGTTCTAAAACACCGCGACTAATCAAAGTAGCCGTTATGAATAGTAATAACCACTTTTTAAAATTATAGAAATTTTATATTCCAAAATGGACTTCATTTTTGTATTTGGAACGTCGAAATTAGCCTATGTTGAATTTTTGTAATTTTCTGAGAACTTCGAAATTTTTATGAATAGTGAAAAATACTTAAAACAACTTTTTTAATCAAAATAATTTATAGTGATAAGTTATAATATTTAGTGGTTTTAAAGTATAATTAGAATATATTTTTACCCTTTTATCCAATGTTGGTCATTAGAATTAATTTAATATTGAAATTGGACATAAACAATTGCCAATCTTTTGATATAAATTATTTCTTAAAAACACGCTATTTGTTGTGACAACGGGAATTAATTATAAAATTAATTAATGAAACTTATATGTTTGGAATTTTGTAAAATAGACATCATTTTTGGATTCGGAATATCAATTATAGCTTAGGGTGAAATTTTGGCATTGTTCTGAAAAACTTCAATTTTTGATGAATAGTGAAACCACTAAGTGGTAGTTAAATAACTGATTTTTCGTTTAAATGAAATATTACCACTTCTGTGATTTTATTTTCAAAACTCCGACATACATGGTTGTCATTAAGAAGTAAAATGTGGTTCAATGAGATTAAAATAATTTTTTGGTGAATAGTAACTTTTAAGTTCTTAATCGCGATTAGAGGTAATTAGTGTAGTTTAAGGTAAAAATAATGTTTTAATAATATGAGATAAGCTTGAAACTTGTCCTACTCCTATTTTATGAGTCATGTCCGACAGAGACAACCCATGGGTCAACTTGGGGACCCCATGGAGCCACTTTAGTTGGAAAATGACATTAATATATATTTATTTAATGTTAAAATTAAATTGACACAAACATGAGTTGTTTTACTAATACAGTTTTTAAGTGAAGTTACAAAAGTCCAAATTTTGATTATAAATATTCATTAGAAAGATAAAAGGCTTTCCTACATCATAGTATTTTTTTTATAATTTTTAGACATTAAATAAATTAAATTATTTATGACATAATTATGATGCAGCGATGACCTCATTATTTAATGATTTAAATAAAATGGGAAGATAATGCAAATTCCAAGGCTTAAACTTGTCCAAAGACTATTGGATGGGTATATTTCTAACCCTTATCACCTTATCCACGAATTATATAAGTGTGGGACCTTTAGAAACTGAAAAGCATTGTATAATTGAATAACATTTCATTACTTTCCAAAAGTGCCCCTCCTCTCCACTTATAAAAGGCCCCCACCTCTACCACCTCATTCACACTTTCAAGCCATTTGGCTCGGCCAACCTCTACCCAAATACTCTCCCAACATTCCTCCCTTACTCCTAGAAGCCTCACTTTGGGAAGAACTCTTCCCAAGGAAGCCTTTGGCTCAAATCAAAAAGAGTTACCCGATTTTGAGGTAATGTCTTCTCTAATATTGTTTTGGTTTATTTTTCTTCTCCAACCCCCTAAACTCTTTTTATTCATTTCTTTTGTAACAACACCAGTATCCTCAATATACTAGTATGTTGTTATAATAAGGATTCGAGCTACACTTACACACACCTACATCTAATGGTTAATGAACATACGGTTTCTGTGGATGGCGAATTTCTGCCTCACGAAACGATGATTGTTCAACACTCATATAACACCTTCAAAGGTGGCCATTAAGATGTCACTATTTTTATATATGATATATAATATGTTTATGTTTTACTTATGCTTCTGTATTTCTCATTTATGGCATACTTTATGATTTCCATTATGGGTAAAACGCGATAATTTCATTTTAGGAAGTGCGGACTACCGCCCCCTCAAAGTGATGTGAATCGTTAATGCCATATGTGGTATGTATAAAGGATGGAGTAAATGATATTATATATGATATTATACTGGAACTATATTATACCTTTATATAATTATGATTTCATTCCATTAAATATGAAATAGAAATGAAAGTAGCGTTCATGCGTACGTACGGCTTACCGTCTCCATGAACGGTGCATTTCATTTCTTACCTCTAAATGTTACATAATATTATAAATGAATGTATATACTGGATATATATGACATATATGAAATCTAAATCATGAATATAATTCTGGAGATAATGGATATTCTACCACATAAACAACTTGTAATTATAAGAAGTTTATTATTGACTAAAGTACCAAAGATCGACAAAACGACCGTTATTAACTTAAATAATTACATAATGTTCATAACATGGTAATAAGGGATATAAAAGGAATAATGAACATGAAAAAGGTTCTTAAGTAAATATAAATTAACTCTAGTTTATTATTCAGGAGGTCAAAAAATGCTCGAGTCAGGACAGGACGCAAGGTAAGGGAACTTCATAACCCAATTTTTATTCTTTGGGTTAATCTCCTACTTTCAAATTATGTCATGATATTATTATGTCTTATCTTTTATTTTTACATTATTTATGTGTACTTATAGTGATTACACATAATAGACCTACTTTATAAAAAAATGATCTTTTTAAGGACTTCGTCTCAATCCCCTTTCATTGAGGCATATTTGGTTTTATACACAACTTTCTTTTATACGGTGTATAAACCCCTTTGACTTTTATATTTATTCAAAAGGAATTTTTTTTATACGAAGAGTTTTGCTAAATGACAAAAGGGAATGTTTTTCTTTCCGTACTTATGCGGCGACAATGACTTCTCCGCCACCGTGACCATTATTTGAGTTTCGGCTTCCTCTACAAGCCATCTTTTTTTTAATGAAAAATAAATACAAAGTTTTAACTTTATTTTACTTTGGTATTGAAAATGGTTTTGAAAGCGTTTGTATTATAACAATGTGTTGTATTTATATCTTGTGATTGAAATGTGAAAATGTTATGTTTCCTTTATGAATGTTTTATGTGATACGATTATGTTATGGTTTATGATATGTTTAAACCTATTCATATGAGGAATGTATTGGACTTAATAAGTGACGGGTGGAGCACGCTATAGCTCCTCGATGCATCGGTAGGTCTCATGAGACAACTAGACGTGGAATTTTCCGAGGCCCTTTCCCAATTTGATTTATGGTTTTGGCCAAGGCCTTAATCATTTTAGACGTCTTGGCCAAGGCCTTGACAAAATGTTTCAGAATGTCCGGCATTATACATTCCCTCATTATGAAAGTGGTTTTTGATATTGCATGTGATTATTCGACCAGTAGAATATCCATGTGAAGAAGTGAATGGAATTATCACATTTTACTTTTGTCATATTATGTTGAAGTTCATGTTTAAAAGGCTTTTGTTTTAGTTATACATTGCCTTAAATGTTGATGTTTATTTATGAAAGCTTCCGCAATATTGTTATCCTTACTGAGCATCTGAGCTCACCCCTTTCAATTTTTTAATATTTTCCAGGATGTGAAGAAGTATTATATGAATGACCTGCAGGGATAGTCAGAAGAGGATATGAGTTTGGACTATGAAGACTTTGTTATTAGTTTTTCACTTTATGATGTAATGTAACGTTTACGAATGTATCTAGTGTTTCCAAGGCTACTAAACTAATCGGTCTTTCGAGACTTGATCTTTTGTGATCATGCCAATGTTACGAAGTAATGCACCGACTCTGGGTAGCTGGGGTCGGGGCGTTACAACCTCATCCTTAACACATGACGTTAAATTGTGGTCTGACCCTGTGCTTCGCACGCAGGGTCCCCCCATCTCGGGCATTCATTACACCCACTCGTCTCCATGGGAATGGATTCTTCCTCACATGGAATGAGATCCTCCTTTTCGGAGTGGCGTTTGTCCATGGGGGAAGGGCTGACTCAGAGCGTAAGCCCCTAGCCTCTCTTGTGGAAGGTTGCACCCATGCATCTCCATACTTCCCCCCTGCCAAGGCTAGTGGGGTCCCTTTCCCACTGTGTTTTGTTGCACCACGGGCCTCCACCCTGGAGTAATCCCCGGCACCCAGGGTCGCTAACCACGCGTAAGCCCATGTTTCCTCTTCGGGACGCTAACCACGCGTAAGCCCCTGTTTCCTCATTGGTCCGCTCAATGCGTAAGCCCAATTCCACTTTTCATGGACGCACCCTTCGCGACGTGATCATCTGGTCCCTACTGCCTCTTGTTTCCCACACCGAGCATGACTCACGGGGGCTTAGAGCGCGCATCGACCATGACATCCTCCTATGGGCCGCCTCAGAGCTTAAGCCCCATGCTAGCGAACTATGTGTACATTGATATGTGCTAACTCATGGTACATAGGAAGCCTCCACGAGTTTCAACCCCACCACCCAGTCGTTCCGACCTCTCCACGTCGGTTCCCCGACCACCATGGGCCGCCTCAGAGCGTAAGCCCCATAACCACCATGGGCCGCCTCAGAGAGTAAGCCACATACCCACCATGGTCCGCCTCTGAGCATAGGACCCATATCCACCATGGGCCGCCTCATAGCATAAGCCCCATATCCCTCGTCCCGCATGAAGTTAAACTGTATGCCCTCATCCCGCATGACGTTAAACTGTATCTCATCCCGCATGACGTTGAACTGTATGCTCTCGTCCCACATGATGTTAAACTGTATTCCCCCTCTTGGGTCATCTCAGAGGGTAAGCCCCATGTCTCACTCCACCATCCATCCTGATCCTTACCCATGCCGCCACATCCCGGTGAGATCATGCCACCCCATCCCACTCCATGACATCTGGGAAGCCTCCCCCATGCTGGCCCCAACATCGGTGTTCCCCCTAGGGGTCCTTCAAACCGATCCGTCTTCGCAAAACGTTAAAATCATGTCATACCCCGTGTAAAACATGGGAAGCTGAGGAAAACCCCAGATGGTACACATTCCCTGTGTTCGATGTGGGATTCCTCGGGCTTCCGTGCCCTCGAGAAGCTCCGTGATAAGGGTCAGAAGACAGAAATGCTGATCCCCAGCGTCTAGACATGCCAATGACACCGCAACGTGACCTTTCTCCTCACCGAAGGTTGCTGCCCCGAAAAGACCCCTTGGAGCATCTCAATGGAAGCAGCGTAATTAACTGGCGTCCATGCAGATATGGCACCGGGAATGAGCTTCACGAACCCGTCTTAAATCTATGATGGATACCCGTATTAGGTGACGAGCTCCAAGGAGGAATCCATGGAAGGAAGAACCAACATCCCATCATCCCAGTTTCGATCAAGGAGTAGACGTCCCTGAATAAGGAATCGATGTCGCCCGCCTTTGGAAAGTGGGAATGTGGGGCTGCGAGCCGTGCGTCCTCCCATGCGTGACGAACACGCGCGCGCGCCCCGACGTAAAAGCGTCAGAAACAGAAAATGGTGAACCCGACATGAATCTCTTCTCCTCAATATGGGTACAGGTAGCGTTCGGGATGTCGAAAGATCTGCATGACACTAGGTTCGGGTACCTATCACCGGGATGTGAAACCCGCCAGGGGTTGAGGCAGTCCGGATGTTATGCACTCCGTTCCACATCAGCGTGGATCCCTCTCGCCGACCACGGAAGACGGAAAGACGGTGGGCTATTGGTTGTCAATTTCTTTTCCTGTTAGTACTAATGGGTTCATCTCCCTGCTTCCAGGAATCAGATCACTACATCCGGAGCTCGATCACCACCTGCCCACCGGCAGAGGGGCAGGGGCAGTACAGACGCGGCTACCCCGTGCGGTCCCATCTTTTCCGTAGTCACTCTGGCTCCGATTGCAGCGACTGTCGGGCGCTCACGCCCCCTCTCCCTGTCAGAAATCATCCAGCGAAGGGTGATCCACGACTTGGTTCGTAGGTACGACGAGGAAGGGATCATCCCCACGAGGGGCCTGGCCCGTTTGGATCTATATGCGGTTGAGCCCCACTATCGTCGCCGCCCCCGAGGGTCGCGTAGGGAGCTGCCGCTCCCCACTCCGATGTTCAACGGCTTCGGGAGCCTATCCCCGTAGCGCCTTGACACATCCGTCCCCTACACCAATGAGGTGGGGGATGTCCGGGTCCGCCTGATCGGAGACCCATCCAAGGGGTTAGCCGCAAGAACCCCCGCCAGGCTGCGTCGACGTCATCGCCCAGCTCCCCGGGCTGAGGACCAGACAATCGTTATGCCCGCACCACTGGCGCCAACCCATCTGACCCGACGCCAGCGTCGGGCGCAAGCGGAAGAGAGTGCCCGTCCTAGGGAACCAACCTCAGCAGCCACTGTGGCCCGAGCCACTGATGGCGCCTGCTACCAGATCCCCGCACACGTTGATCAGGGGCAATCACATGCCCGACTGGGGTCGAGGCCCCGACCGGCCTACAGGTAGGTTGGGTCGAATCTCCCGGTCGCGGGCACAGGAAATGGCCAACGCGGACCAATCCGCAGTAGTTCCACCCATCATGAAGGCTCATTCGGTGCCACTGATCTGGAAAGCCGAGGGCTTCTTCGCAACAACCACGCTCCGGGTATGACTCCTTCCAACAACCACTGCACTGGGTATGAAGTCTCTCCTCCTGCCGCTGGCCGTGGGTATGGAGCCGTTGTGTATCCAGTCGCTCACTCACATGGAGGTCCTCCCCATGTCCCTTTTGACATATTTCCCGGTGCTTCCCGCACCCCGGCCTTCAGTCCCCTCTACCCCAGCACTATTTCATCCAGGGGACTCCTTGATGGAAATCATCCTTACCCTAAGGAGCCACCCAGGGGCAGTAAGGTGGGGCGTCGTCGCCGTAGGAGGAATGTCAGGGGAGTCCAGAAGGATATTAGACCGGTCCGTTTCTCGGACTCTGACGCAGATTACGACTCGACGGTGGAACCTTCCCCCGACCTTCTGAGTCAAGGGCGGGAATGGGGACGCGGGGCATCATTCTCGTACTCCCCGAATGCGAGATCCGTATGATTCCCTCCTCCCTCCGAAGGTACATCCAGGAGGACGAGGACTTGGCGTACCCCCAGAGGTCAAACCCACAGTTATCACTGGCCTCCCCAGAAGCACCTCCCACCTCAGTCAGGGAGGGTGGGGAACTTTTCTGGGGACAGAAGGAAGAGTCGCAAGAATACACACCCTCGGTGAGCACCGACGCTGTGATAGGAGGCACATTCACTGGCCCATCCTATCGCGACGTGGCAGCTAGGGCACTGAATCCCTTAAAGGATGACTCAGGGATTGGCGGCCAATCTGCATGTTCCCCGCATTCCCCGCCGGCCAGCTCACCGGCCCGGTGACCTGCCTCTGCGTCGTTGCCAGCTCCCCGACCATTCTCGGTTGATGAGTAGGGGCAGCAAGGTCCGGACCCCAAACCAGAGTCATGGAGCTTCTGGACCGTCCTCACAGTGGGCCACTTCCCCGAGAAGTTTTGGCCGGTCGCAGGGTCAAATTTTGATATGCCAAAGGCGCTCACCCCGGGAGAGTTTGAATGTTTCCACTGGACTCTTCGGTTGACTCACTCCCATCTTCACCATCATCTAGCTTCTTATCCCAGGAGTCAAGCACATCTCGAGGATATCGGTGAGCAGTGTCATCGGGTCGACTTAGAAGCACTCCCTGCAGTTCGGCACCCCGAGTCTCCGGGCCACCACAGGGCCCTCCCACAACAATGCGTTCAGAGTTTTCAAGTACTCTACAAGGTTATAGAGGAAGCCACCCCCCATGCGCACATCCGCGGATGGGGGAAGTACACTACCCTTCTTTTTTAGCGATCCGCTGACAGCCCGATTCACCGGGCGGCCCTGAGGGAATGTCGCCAAAGGCAGTGGCGATCAACATGGCTGACCTTTCAGATGAGGGAAACGGTGTGGAGCTCCATGATGGGGACTCACCCCCTGAGGACAAGCCGCCACTAGACCCGTCTGGGAGGATCACTCGCCACCAGAGGAGCTTCCTAGGCCTCCCCACGCCCACTGAGGCACTGACACTGAGCCGACACATCGGCAAGGGTAAAGAGAATGCCGGGGCTGTCAAGCCTGCCGACCCATATGCCTCGGTGCAGAAGGTAGAGGAAGACTCCAAGAAGGCCACTCTACGCCAGCAGCTTGCTGAGAAAAAGACACTGGTTGATGAGCTCTTGGCCGAACACGTTGTAGAGCGGCGGCCTGAATGTGGTAATCCCAGTTCAGGAGAACAGGGGCATGAGCACATACCCCATGCTAAGATTCCCCTGGGCAACCGCAACCATGTCGTGTTCGCCGACAAGGGAGAGGCCGACGCCCATGGAAAGAGGTCGCGATACGTCTCACCGAACCCTCCCGAGCGGTATAATCACCTGGGGGACCATGCTCGGTTTCCTCCCACTACCCCAAGAGTCGCTCCGCCAGCCGCCCCGCGAGCTGCTGAGCTTGACTACCAGATTGGAGAGCCCAGAAATGCGCTTGTGGTTAGTGATCCCCATCAGGGTAGGAATTTGTGTCCAGACGATCTGATGGAAGTACTCATCGCCCGCTTGGAGGCCCTGGAAACTCGGTAGGTGGAAATTCCACCGGAAGGCAAGCCATACCCATCATGGGTGGATGACATGCTGGCCCCGCTGGGATTTGGGAACCCCACTTTCACCCCCTTTAATGGGACAGGAGATCCTCCACAAAACCTGGCCGACTTCAACTCGAGTTGTGGGCCTATGTTGGGGACTCCGACACAGCAGGAATCTTCCATGCTTCGTTGCTTCGTCCAGACGCTAGAAGGACCGGCCTTTGTCTGGTACAGCCAGCTCCCTGTTGGATATGTGGCTAGCTGAGAGGACCTTCTTCGACAATTCCTCTACCAGTTCAGTTCCCCAACCCAGAAGATGAACATTGCAGAACTCTTCAGGTGCAAACAGAGGCCCGATGAGCGGGTCGTGGACTTTGTCGCCCGGTGGAAGGGGCTAACGTACTCCCTTGACATGCCACTCACTCAGGAGCAATTACTGACGATGTGTGTAGGGAATGTCAAGGAAGAGCTGGTTCCTTCTCTGATCACTCAGAATTACCCTGGGGGGTTCCGGGATTTCTCGGATAAGGCTCAACGCCTCGAAGAAGCCCTGCAACAGGCCAGTCAGGCACGCCCGCTGCCTCCTGTAATCCCTGCAAGGAGAGCCGCCAGGGCCGAGCCCGCTGTTATAGCATAGATAGAGGCTCCCAGACAGCTGGATTTTCTACCAGTAAGGCCAGCTCAGCAGCCCCATAGGGGTCCACCCCCATGGGCACAGCCTCTGACCCAGCATTGACCGCCTCAAAATCGGCAGGCATCTCTGCGTAACGCGCCGCCGCCACCTAGGCGAGATGATCAGGCTCTGCCTCCTCTACATGATCCTCTAGCTCCTAGCCATGGTCAGCCTCGAAGAGCCCCCTTCCCAGATAGAAGGAATTGGACTTACTCGTTTGACGAGGCCCAGGTCCCCGACTATTTCCGTAGCACCTTGGAGCAGAGGATTGTGCGGCTGCCTGAGTGCCGAAAGCCAGAAGAGGCGCATCTCACTGATCACCCTAACTACTTCCCTTATCATCGGATCCTGGGGCACACCATCCTGTGATGCTATGTGTTCAAGGACTGGCTCCAAGACCATATTGACAACAACATAGTCAGGTTGGGCCCAGCCACGACACAAGTGGCAGGTGTCTTCGTGGGATCAGATGGCAGCAGCGGTAATGAGGATGAGTGGCAGCAGGTTTCCGACCGTGGGTCCCAGAATTATAACGACTGGATGGCCTGTAGGACAGTTTCCCATGCCCATGGCATCATCCGTACCCGCCTAAGTCAGCCAGAACCCTCATAATCTATGAGTGCCGCTTTGGCATCGTCATCACAGCCTACCTTTTCCTAGAAAAGCATGCGGCGTCGCAAGAAGAAAGAACGCACCCTGTCAGTGCCATCATCTTATCACACGTTTGGCTATTTTATGCCCCAGAGATGGGGATCCCTCCGAGACTCCATCTGGTAGCAGATGACTCCTCGAGTGAAAGCCCGGGGTACCCTTCAGTTAACACCGTAGAGTTGGTAAATCTCTTTTTGGCTTCCGATGATGAGGAACGTCGGGTGGACTTCCCCAATGTCCCTAGCCGTCGCCAAAGTCGGCGGAGCCGTGGCTACGTGAATCGCCGAGGCACGATAGTCATCACCTCCAGCCAGGCCATGCATTCCACTAAGACCAGGCAACAGGCCTGATACAGAGATCAGTGCACGCGGTCCCCTCACCCGGTGTCGACAGGTCCGCCTCCACCACCATTTGTGTTGCTGGATCAGGCGGGACCACCTCGTCCGTGTCGCAGCCAGCCCTGCCCTGCCGCTGGCCGGCTACAGCCTTCCAGTCCTAAAACGACAGCCACCTCGGGCTTTGACTAGTGAACGACGAGACGTGCCTAGTACCAGTCAGTAACCGGTCCCGCCGGCGGGGCCCGTCATGCCTCCAATCGCAGAGCGGCCTCCTGTAAGAAGAAGCTGGCGTTTGGCTCGAAAGTATGATGTTCTGAAGCACCTGGCTAGCATTCCGGCAAGGCTTTCTATCCTTGAGCCCCTTCTCCTATTGTCGGAAATGCGCGAGGTGCTTGCCGAGGCTCTAAGGAGCCCCCTCCAGTTTGAGATGGAGGTGGCGGCCGCATAAGCCTTCCTCACCGAGGAAATTGAGGGCGACTGTCAGGCGGTCATCTCATTTTCCGTTGAAGATGAAGAGCCTCCCATATAGGGGAACATTCGTCCACTGTACGTCACCGGCCAGTTCAATGGCGTGGAAGTTCACCGCTGTCTTGTTGACACGGGTTTCAGGATTAACCTCATCCCAACTCAGACGTTGCGGCAACAGGGGTTTTCTGAGGATGATTTAACTCCCTCCGACCTCAGGATCGATGTGTATTACAAGACCGAGTAAACTCCACTTGTCAATATTTGTCTGAAGACCCAGTTCGGCGGCCTGATTGCCAATACCGAATTCATAGTTGTCTCTTAGGATACTTCCTACAACGCATTGATGGGAAGGTCGTGGCTCCACCTTCATGCAGCGGTCCCCTCCTCGTATCCCAAGTGCCTTAACTACACCCTTAAGTGTCGAGTGGGTGTGCTCCAAGGAGAAGCATCTCCTTTTGCCTCTTGTGAAGCCCGTTATCTAGACGCTGGCTACTACAAGAGCAAGGACAAGCAGATCCTGGCAGGCGAAGTCAAGCCCGCCACTGTCGCGAGTGGTCCCTGGGCAGGATTGGACGATGCATATGTCCTCCCAATCCATCGGTTAGAGGCCAGGACCCCCGACATGGGATATTGCTTTGTTGTTTCGGGTACCAGAGGAAGGCATATTTCTGGGTCCAAGCGACAGCGGGAAATCACCTCATACTCTTACACCAGCTAGGCTCATGTGATCCCCGAGCCTCCTACCCCTATAAGATATAGGGATGTTGGGCTCATGGAAACAGCAGTACGTCATACGTGTCTGTTTCGCTGGGCCGGAATCGCTCGGCTCAAGCCAACGCGCCACCACTAATTTGATGTCATAAAGCGTGGCCCCTTGGGCCGAAGGCCAGATGGGATTAGATCAACCGCCTTTGTCGCCATGGTCTCCGCAGTTCATGGGTCCCCTGACGTGGCAACCTCTGCCGCCCAAGCCGGCACTAGCTTTCCATCAGGTTCTGGCAGCCCTGAAATGACTCCCCCCATGGATGAACCTTCCACAATCGGAGATGAGGACATGGAAGATGCTCCTCCTACCTTCGAGGAGGGCGTCCCTACCACGGTCGACGAGTTAGTGCAGGTGAACCTCGGTAGCGAGGTGGACCCGAGACCCACACTGGTCAGCGCCGCTATGCCCCCTGAGGAACGGCAACAGTACGTGGACTTCCTCAGAAGGCACCGTGATATGTTCGCCTGGAGTTATGATGAGATGTCGGGACTAAATCCCCAGTTAGTCGTCCACCACCTTGACCTTCCAGCAAACCATCGCGAGTTCAAGAAGCCTTCTAGAAAGATGCACCCCTCTCACGGTGCCATGGTTGAGGCCGAAGTTGATAAGCTCATTAAGGCCAACTTCATCAAAGAGGTCCAGTACCCCAGGTGGCTAGCCAACATTGTGCTGGTCAGGAAGAAGAACGGGCAGATCAGGTTCTGTATCGACTTCCGCGATCTCAATCTCCACTGTCTGAAGGATGACTTTCCCCTTCCCGTGACAGAGCTATTGATCGATGCCACGGCCGGGTTCCAAGCCCTTTCCTTCATGGATTGGTACTCCAGGTACAACCACATCCGGATGGCCCCCGAGAATAAAGAGTTCACCGCCTTCAGGGCCCCACAGGGTACTTTCTGCTACCAGGTTATCCCCTTCAGCCTGAAGAATGCAGGTGCCACATATCAATGGGCCATGCACCGCATATTCAATCCGATTCTCGGGACGCTAGTGGAGTGTTACGTGGATGATCTGGTGGTTAAATCTTTTCAGCTCCAGGACCATCTCAAAGACCTTGAGAAAGTGTTCGGCTTCCTATGTTCTCGCTACTTGAAGATGAACCCATTGAAGTGTGCCTTCGGGGTCACCTCCGGAATGTTTCATGGCTTCATTTTTAGGTATCGAGGCATCAAGATCGACCCAGACAAGATCAAGGCCATCAGTCAGATGCCTCCCCCGAGTAATATTCGGGAGCTGAGAGGCCTTCAAGGCCACTTAGCCTATATACGTCGTTTCATCGCGAATCTGACCGGAAAGTGTAAGCCATTTTCCTGGCTCATGAAGAAGGGCACCACCTACGAATCGGACGAAGGGTGTCAGATCTCTTTTGTGGAAATCAAGCAGTATCTGATTCACCCTACAGTCTTGATGCCACCTGTTTCCGGAATTCCACTAGTCCTTTACATGACTGCCCTGGAGCGATCCCTCGGCGCACTTGTCGCCCGGAAGAACAACGAGGGAACAGAGAATAGCCTCTATTACCTCAGTCACATGCTCCTCGATGCGGAAATTAAATATTCCCCCATCAAGAAGAGCTTCCTGGAGCTCGTATTTTCCATGTAGAAAGTGTGGCACTACATGCAGCACCACGAGGTACAGCTGGTCTCTCGGGTAGACCCGTTGAAATACATCCTGAACCGACCTATGTTTACCAGCCGATTGGTGCACTGGGTGGTGATCCTCCAGCAGTTCAACATCAGTTTCATACCTCAGAAGGTCGTCAAAGGGCAGGCGTAGGCAGACTTCTTAGCTGCCCACCCCACCTCCGCGAACCAGCCACTGGATATGGGCTTTCCTGATGAGGAAATCCTCTCAGTCGATCATGCCATCCCATGTTGGCAGATGCACTTTGACGGTGCCTCCCAGAGCCCCACCGGTAGAAGGGTCAACGATCCTAGGCTCAACAGAGTGGGCCTGGGTATCGTCTTCATCACCCTGGAGCAAGCCGTTCTGTCGTATTCATTTCTGTTGTCAGAAGGTTGCACCAACAATGAGGTAGAGTATCATACCCTCATTATGGGCCTTGAGTTGGCTCTCGAGATTGACGTACCCTATCTGTATGTAAAGGGGGACTCTGAGCTAGTCATCAAGCAGGTCAATGGTGGCTATGCTGTTAGGAATCCGAAACTCATTCCATTGCTGGAGTGCACCCTCCGTCTAATGGCTAAGTTCCCCTCTCGGCCAGAGGTCACTCACATTCCCCAGTCATAGAATAGTCAAGAAGATGCTTTGGAAAGCCTGGCCGCATCACTTGTGTAGCCTGAACAGGATTACCTAATCTTCCATGTGGAGCACCGTAGAGTCATTGCTCCTGTTATCCCGGAGGGCGATCGTGGCCCGTGAGTGAACCATCTCACCGCTGGTGCCCCTATGTCAGGGTCCCCAGGGGCTTCAGGCGCGGTAATCGGGATAGTTCCTGACCGGAGGATGCCCTTGGTTGAGTATCTCCAGAACGACAATCTTCTGTCGGACCGAGCCGAGCGAGAAAAAATCCGACGCCGCGCGCCGCAGTTTAACCTTCAGAGTGGTCCCAACCTTGAGCATCTCCTTTACAGGCGCAGATTTTATGGTGTTCTCCTCCGTTGTCTTCAAGGAGTCGAGATCCCACAAGTCATGCAAGAAGTGCACGCTAGTTCCTGTGGTGCCCACCAGGTTGGGTCGAAGTTGTCCTACCAGATTCGTAGGCTGGGATACTTCTGGCCCTCCATGATCCACGACTGCATTGAGTATGCCAAGAGGTGTCATGCATGCCAAGTTCATGATAACTTTGTGAATCAGCCACCGGAGGCTCTCCATACTACCAAGTATTCTTGTCCATTTTGCAGTCTGGGGGTTGGATGTCGTGGGTCCTTACCCGCTGGCGACGGCCCGCTAGTGCCGGTTCATCTTAACCTCTACGGATTTCTTCTCGAAGTGGGCGGAGGCAATCCCGCTCAGGGAAGTCAAGTCCTATTCTTTCGCTGACTTCATGAGCTCCAATATCATCTATCAGTTTGGAGTACCTCACGCTACCCTCACGGATAACGGAACCCACTTCCGAGCAGCCGAGCTGAAGAAATTGTACACAAAGTACAACATTCGCTCTAACCACACCTCCCGCTATCATGTGCAGGCCAATGGACAGATCGAGGTGTTTATCAAAACCCTCTCTAACATTCTGCAAAAGATGGTTGGTTAGAACAAGAAAAGTTGGCCGGACAAGCTCCCCAACACCCTCTGGGTTTATAGGATGACGGCTCATAACTCTACCCAGGTGACTCCGTATTCCCTGGTGTACGAAGCTGAGGCCATCCTACCCATCAAGATCCAGTTTCCCTCATTACGCATGGCGGTCTACAACCAGCAAGCGCTGGATAGAGTTTCCGAAATTTGTCTAGCCGAATTGGAAGCGATGGACGAAAGTAGGCTTCGCACTTTACATAACTTGGAAAGGCATCAAATCAGGATGGATCGAGCTTTCTATAAGAAGGATCACCTCCACTCCTTCCTGCAAGGTGACCTGGTACTGGCTCTAAAAGAGCTCATGATCCCTGGTAGGAAACCACCCATGTTGGAGCCTAAATGGGAGGGGCCTTTTATTGTCCATAAGGTCTATCCCAATGGTGCATATTCCCTAATGACTATGGATGGTGAGCGCATAACTCCTCCCACCAACACCAGGTTCCTCAAGCAGTACTTTTCCTAAGCCTTTTCTAGGTCCAGCATGACCTTAAACTGTATGGTCCAGCATGACCCTAAACTGCACCCTGGTCCGAGTTCTAAGACCTAAAACTAAGATCCTTATTTCGTCCAGCATGACGTTAAAACTACCTTTCAAGAACTATGTATGTCTTGATTCTCATCCTAATGAGATACGTAGGAACTCCCAGACATTTTATCTCGGGTCCAGCCCCAAAAACACCCAGGAGCGCCCAAAAGCGCCCAAGAGCTCCCAGGAGCGCCCTGGAGTGCCTAGGAGCACCCAGGAGTGCCTAGGAGCACCCAGACCTTCCGTCTTTGGGTCCAGCTCGAGGTCCGCTAATGCATCGTGCCTGGCTTGCCTTTGGGACCTTGAGCATAGGATCTCATGGCGTGGTATGGGATTATGTCCTCATTCACGTTGGGTTTGCAATAGTTGCACCATGCACGCCCTGTTCTCAAGAGTAGCCCTCCTATGTCGTGTTCCCCATGATATTGAAAGGCACTGTCTAGGACTATGTGTGGCTTGATTCCCATCCTAATGAGATATGTAGGACCGCCTGAACCCTTAGATTTCAGGTCCAGCCCTGTCTCTTAGGAGATCCCGCGATCCACCGGTTGCCTCGGTCTCTTGGCCTGCCTTTCCTTCGGGAATCCGCCATCTTTTGGCCGCTCTCAAACTGAGCCCTTCGACCCCTTCCAGTGGTCTGCTAATGTGTTCAGAGTACTCTGTTCTAGGACCTGGAGTGCCATATTTGACTTAGACAAGTTTTCGTCCACATGTCACGCTTTTTTTTCCCCTTCATTCAGGCCCCACCATCCTTCACACATGGAGGGACCCCCAAGAACAGCCTGGATACAACACCTAAGGACTCTCCTACCGTCACGGGCCAACGCCCCCGAGGGTTTTGGGGAGGCAAATTGATACAAATCCCGTGTTGAGAATATGGTCAGCGGTTGATACTCATTTGTTTTCCCCTACTTCTAGGCTAACCTGACAGATGCTGGGTTGCGAACATGGTCAGCAGTAATCCTCAGTCGTCATGCCGGTTTCCTTGGGCCTTGAATGTTGGTTGCATGGTTCACACTGTGTTCCGCCCCCCACGGTGTCATGGTGGAATCTCGACACTCCTTGTACTAACCCTCATTACACCCCCGCACATCAGACAGCCAGAGCTATGTAACGGTGTCTCTCGGGGCTCCCGCGATCTGAGCGCTAGAGTATGTGATTGGGTTTCTTCTCTATAGGTTGCGTGCAGCTTGACCCCCATCCCCAAGGGGAATGAGGAGTCACCTAGACATTGCATTTCAGGCCCAACATAGCTGGGAGCTAGCATCTCTTGCCCCTCCCTGATTTTTGAACCCTCGTAGGCCCCATTGGCCCGAGGATCCTCTCTCGGAACCGCGCGCGGTAATGGTATGGGATTACGCCCTCACCCGCATCAGGTATGTTGTATCGCATCACGCGTGTTCCTGACGGTCCAAACCTTACGACCTTAAACCGTGCTGACGGTCCAAACCTTACGACCTTAAACTGTGTTGATGGTCTAAACCTTACGACCTTAAACTGTGATGTTGGTCCAAACCATATGACCTTATACTGTGCTTGTAACACCCCGAGATTTTATGAAAAATATTCTTTTTAATTTCATTAATGTCTTGTGTTGTACGCTACACCAAAAGGAGCTTGCACAACACGCATCCTTGACTTGCCTTTCATTACACGCAATCACGACCTTCCTTGATAGCGTGTGTAGTACGCAATACCGAGTTTCACTAAACAACGATATGCTATTAAAATATTATTAAAACTAGCCGTTATGAATAGTAATAACCACTTTTTTAAATTTTGTAAATTTTATTTTACAAAATGGACTTCATTTTTCGATTCGGAATATCGAAATTAGCTTAGGGTGAAATTTTGGTAATTTTCGGATAACTTTCATATTTTGATGAATAGTGGAAATTACTAAATTTTAATTAAAAACAACTTTTTCATTTGAAATAATTAATAGTGATAAATTATTAATTTGAGTGGTTTTAAAGTATATTTAGAATATATTTTTACAATTTAATACAATGTTGGTCATTGGATGTAATTTCACATTTAAACCAGTTATAAACAAGTGTCAATCTTTTGATAGTTATTATCTCTTAAAAACACGCCTTTTGTTTTGACGACGAGAATTAATTTTTAAATTAATTAACGCAACTGATATGTTTTGAATTTGGTAAAATAGAAATAATTTTTGAGTTCATAATATCAAATATATCTTAGGCCTAATTTTTGGTATTTTTCTGAAAACTTTCAATTTTTGATGAATAGTGAATCCACTAAGTGGTAGTTAAAAAAATTGAATTTTTCATAAAACTTAATTTTACCGCTTCTGTGAATGGAATTTCGAAAATCCGAGAGACACAGTTAATATCAAGGACTAAAATGTGGTTCAATGAGATGAAAATAATTTTTGGTGAATAGTAACTTTTTACTTTTTTTTACCACGGTAAAAAGTAAATAGAGTAATTAAGGGTAAATATGATATTATTATTACCCTAACACATGTCCTAATTCTATTGGATAAGTGTAATTAGACCAAAAACAAACTTATGAATAAAATATGACCATTTAGCCTCACTTCGATTAGATTAGGACATTTATTATTAATTTATTTAAAGAAGGGTTAAAATAGTTAAAATCGAAGGTAAATAAGTAAATAATTTTTAATATGGGGTTATACATAAGATAAATTAGACTATAAATATTCATTAGAAAGATAAAATTATTTCCTACATAATTCTATTTTATTTATAATTTTTATACTTTAAATAAATTAATTTATTTATGACACAACGATGATGCAGTAATTACCCTTTTAAGGAAATGTCAACATAATTGATGTTATAAATGATCAAATAAATGTAATTTGAGACTTTTTATGAATTCCACTAATTTTCTAGGTTACTATGATATATTAGTGTTGATTTAATCAACTTGGTTCGAACATATAATTCTGTTATGATTTTCACAAAAATCAATTACTAAATAGTGTCAAAATTGACATAAAATAGTTTTTAAAACAAATATTATATTATTAATTGTTATTTTATTCCTAAAAATATAAGGTTCGGCCAAATGACTTATATAAGGATATATATATTAATAATAAACAACTTGGGGTTTGTTTGGAATGTTATTGTAAGTGTGTTAACCATATAGTGTAAGAAAACAAAAAGTCACGGTAAAAGTTAAATTATTTAGCTTAGAGTTAAATCTAATTGATAAGGTTAAAATAATAACCTAAACTTGTCTAAATCCTATTGGTTGATAGGATTTCGACCCATCCCCACTTTACCTTCGAAATAAGACCCTTTGGAACCATTATAAACCGATTTTGACTTTAATATAAAATAATATTTTGAGATAGTCCTAAGGTGCCCCTCTCCTCCCTTATAAAAGGGCACATCCTCCCTCTCTTCCTCACACAACTTTGAGCCTTCTAGCTCGGCCAACCCCTGCCAAAATCTCTTCTCCACTTCCCTAGTATCATCCTAGAGGTCCTGGTCTTCTTCAAAGACCATCCTTGGTTCTTTAAGTGGAGGTTAAGAAAAGGCGCGTCAAAAAGAGGTAATATCCATTACCGATCTTTTTCAATTTCTTTCTTCTTCAACTTCTACTTCTTTAGTTGTTTCATGATAAAGTAATAACATCAGTATTACTTACATACTGATATGTTATTATAAATATGAAAAAACCCTAATTCACCTTCTATCCTCCTACGGAAAAATGAAATCACCGCGCGTGCGTGCGTACGGAATACCGTCTCCACGCCGTGGTGTAATCTATTTTCCACCACCACCTTACATGGATGGGTATAATGGTGTAAAGAATAACTATACATAGTTATTATAACATAATAATGATTCCGATATATTGTATCATCCACTCCAATTCAATTCAATAATTATGAAATGATATCATTGCTCGTGCGTACGTACGGACTACCGTCTCCACGACGCGATGAGATTCATTCTCCATGTTAACCATTTAAGAATGATTATAAAGTATATATAAGAAATAATAATGAAATATAGGACATTATAAAGCTACTGGATTTATGTGTATATATATGTCTGTCATCTACTTAATTCCATTCAACTCAATAAGGAAACGAAAATAGCGTTCATGCGTACGAACGGTCTACCGTCTCCATGAACGGTGTATTTATTTCCATTTAATGATCTATTATATTTATATATATAAATATATATTATGAATATATATTATATATAAATCATGTTTTATATTCTGTAATTAATTAATAATTATCTAAGTAATCATATGAATAATTACAAGTTAAAACACGAACGACAAATGAGATGATTTTTACCCAAAACGCTACTTTAACATGAATTTACAAAAGAATGGGTAATATAAAGTCATAATTGAACCATATATGATATAATAACAATTAATATGATTCTGTAATAAGTCAATGACATTATTTAAATAATTATACAGGAGGTTCGGACACTTACGAAGCAAATCGGACCTAAGGTAAGGGAAATATCACAATCTCATTTTTATCCGAGATTGTTTATACTTTAGTATTTACTGGGGTGTATTTTATCATCCACATCCATGTTTCCTCAATATGTAATATTTATATCCTTTTACAATAGTTTATATCCAATTTTACCCTTCGGTGAGTTTTTAGTAAAAGACATGAAAGGAATCTTTCGTCGTTTTTCGTACGAGGTATTTTTTGAATTTTCCGACAAAAGTACAAAGATTGTTTTTTTAACATATACGGCATGAATGGATTTTTAAAAAATTATTTCCAAGAAGAGTCCTTTACAAGTTTTCAAGTTTATTTTTAATCAACTTCTTTTATTTTAAAATTGTATGACATGTTAAGAAAGGAAAAATGTTTTTGAAGTTGAAAGGATATTTTCCTAAATAATGGAGTTCAAGTGTTTTATCTAAGATAATATAGGGTTCGGTTTCTATCCCTATCATTAAAATGATTTGATTATGTTGTGATGGAATTATTTTTATGAATCCCTTTATCTTATATGAATTGTTTTATGATTTCATGTTGTTTAAGAATCCCATTTTTATTACATGGGTTATGCAATGATGTATGATTTATGATTTTGTGGCACACATAAGAATGGTATCATTATGAGATGGGTGGGACCTATATCTCTCTCCAATTCATTGGGTAAAGATTTTATATCTCATGAGATAGACATGGCTGGAATGGTAGTTTTTACCAGTTCAGTGAAACAGGACTGAAATGAGGGTGACTCGGTTCAGAAAGGGACTTTGTCCACTAAGATAGTCTTGGCAATGAGTCTTGACTAACAAGAAATGATTCTCTATGATTATGTGTGTATGCCAAAAAGTTTCATGTTTTAAGTTATGATTATTGGGATTTCATTTCACTACTATGATTTATCCCATGTTATGAAATTATGCTCTCTTTTGCAGGTTAAGATTTCCAAAAGTTATGTTCTTATGAATATGATGTGATTGATATTTCTTTTGTTTACCCTTACTGAGCATTTGAGCTCACCCTTTTATGTTTTCTTTTCCCCAGGATATAAAGAAAGGTTTTAGGTAAAAAAAAAGAAGATCTTTATGGGAGATTTTGAATATCTTTCACCATGATTAGAAGATTATATTCCGAGTTTCCAAAGACACTAAACTATTACGATCCTTGTGTGTGTGTTTTTTTTATGTACTAAGTATTCCGCAAAAGTAATGTAATGTCCATGTACGTCAAGATACGGGTCTCTACAGTTGGTATCAGAGGAAAGGTTTAGTCAACCTTTGGAAACTAGGATGCGAAAACGTTAGTGAGATCCCTAGAGATATTTCTAAGGTATGTCTAGGGATGTCCCTAAGGATAAGTACACGTATATGAAACAGTCCTAGAACTACGGTAACGATCATAGAATTTAATCTAAGATGTTAGATATTGAGGATACCCCCCCTTTATTATGTTGTTTTCCCTAGCATGATTTTTGCCTCTCACACTATTCTTTTTGGGTTTTTGAAAATGGCTGGAAACAAGATGATTCACGATAATGGAGGATATGATGGACAATGGAATGATATTCTTCATGAGCAACCAAATGAAATGGGATTTGGAAGTCCAAACATCATTATTATGTCGAATCAGAAATCTCATAATATGATCAATAAAGTAAAATTTGGTAAGTTTCCTGACTCGGCTGATAAGAGAAAGATGGAGTTTCATGATGATCATAGAGGAAAGAAACTTCAATTTCCCCTATGTAAATAATGTGGGAAGAGGCATCATGGAGAATGTTTCAAAGGAACTGGAAGATGCTTTGGGTGTGGAAAAGAAGGACACAAAGCCAGTAAGTGCAAAGGAAAAGGTTCAGTTAACACCAGGGATGAGGATAATGGTATTGCTACGACATCAACAATGGTTAAATTTTTTAAATGTGGAATGTACGGGAATTATGCAAACCAATGCCCTAAGGGAAAGTCTCATGAAGAGAATCAGTATGGTCGTATGGGTAGTATTTATGTTGATGATGATGAAGAGACTACAAATGATATGTGAGATGAAAGAATTGTTGAAGCTCGGTCAATGGTTTAAGAATGTAATGGAATGATGACATGTTTATCATGTGTAATGTTGTATAAGTAATCTCATGGTACTATGGAATAAAGAGACATCTAAGGATTGTTACACTGTTGTCCTTCCTTGAGTTTTGAAAGTGTATGATTAATGGTACCAGTATCCATGAAAGGTTATTCAGATATTTTTGGAATGTAGATGATATGCGCATAATGAAGGGATAATAAAACTAGTTTCAAACAATAGTGAGATTGTTCCAAAATAAAGTAAGTATTTATTCTAATTCAAATTCTTCAACTTTAGGGAAATGATCTTGAAAACCAAAAATGTTGTCTTAGTGCTCTTATATCTGATGAATCAGATGGTACCTTAGATAGTCACAAGTTTATGGCTTTGTGATTGCTAGATTTTCCATAGCCATGTTCTCTACCACTCTCCATCAGAACATGATGGTTAGATTTCTATTCTATATCCATATTTTCACCTATGTGGAAACCCAGTAATTAGTTTATTTGGGTAACCATTACGTTTCATACTTTTGTTTTTAAAGATTGGTTTTGGTATTCTTTTTTATGATGTGGGTTTCTATTAAAGAAACTTTCGAATAGTAAACCATTTATAACCTGGACGAATTTCGAGGGCGAAATTCATTTTAAGGGGGGTAGAATGTAACACCCCGAGATTTTATGAAAAATATTCTTTTTAATTTCATTAATTTCTTGTGTTGTACGCTACACCAAAAGGAGCTTGCAAAACACGCATCCTTGACTTGCCTTTCATTACACGCAATCGCGACCATCCTTGATAGCGTGTGTAGTACGCAATACCGAGTTTCACTAAACAACGATATGCTATTAAAATATTATTAAAACTAGCCTTTATGAATAGTAAAAACCACTTTTTTAAATTTTGTAAATTTTATTTTTCAAAATGGACTTCATTTTTGGATTCGGAATATCGAAATTAGCTTAGGGTGAAATTTTGGTAATTTTCGGGTAACTTTCATATTTTGATGAATAGTGGAAATTACTAAATTTTAATTAAAAACAACTTTTTCAATCGAAATAATTAATAGTGACAAATTATTAATTTGAGTGTTTTTAAAGTATATTTAGAATATATTTTTACAATTTAACACAATGTTGGTCATTGGATGTAATTTCACATTTAAACCAGTTATAAACAAGTGTTAATCTTTTGATAGTTATTATCTCTTAAAAACACGCCTTTTGTTTTGACGATGGTAATTAATTTTTAAATTAATTAATGCAACTGATATGTTTTGAATTTGGTAAAATAGAAATAATTTTTGAGTTCATAATATCAAATATAGCTTTGGCCTAATTTTTGGTATTTTTCTGAAAACTTTCAATTTTTGATGAATAGTGAAACCACTAAGTGGTAGTTAAAAAAACTGAATTTTTCATAAAACTTAACTTTACCGCTTCTGTGAATGGAATTTCGAAAATCCGAGAGACACGGTTAATATCAAGGACTAAAATGTGGTTCAATGAGATGAAAATAATTTTTGGTGAATAGTAACTTTTTAGTTTTTTTTTACCACGGTAAAAAGTAAATATGGTAATTAAGGGTAAAGATGATATTATTATTACCCTAACACATGTCTTAATTCTATTGGATAAGGGTAATTCGACCAAAAACAATCTTAGGAATAAAATATGACCATTTAGCCCCACTTGGATTAGATTAGGACATTTATTATTAATTTATTTAAAGAAGGGTTAAAATAGTTAAAATCAAAGTTAAATAAGTAAATAATTTTTAATATGGGGTTATACATAAGATAAATTCGACTATAAATATTCATTATAAAGCTAAAACGATTTCTTACATAATGATATTTTATTTATAATTTTTATACTTTAAAAAATTTAATTTATTTTTGACACAACGATGATGCAGTAATTACCATTTTAAGGAAATGTTAACATAATTGATGTTATAAATGCTCAAATAAATGTAATTTGAGACTTTTTATGAATTCCACTAATTTTATAGGTTACTATGATATATTTGTGTTGATATAATCAAATTGGTTCTAACAGATAATTCTGTTATGATTTTCAAAAAAATCAATTACTGAATAGTTTCAAAATTGACATAAAATAGTTTTTAAAACAAATATTATATTATTAATTGTTATTTTATTCCTAAAAATCTAAGGATCGACCAAATTACTTATATAAGGATATCTATATTAATAATAAACAACTTGGGGTTCGTTCGGCATGTTATAGTAAGTGTATTAACCATATAGTGTAAGAAAACAAAAAGTCATGGTAAAAGATAAATTATTTAACTTAGAGTTAAATCTAATTGATAAGGTTAAAATAATAACCTAAACTTGTCTAAATCCTATTGGTTGATAGGATTTTGACCCATCCCCACTTTACCTTCGAAATGAGACCCTTTGGAACCATTATAAACCGATTTTGACTTTAATATAACATAATATTTCGAGATATTCCTAAGGTGCCCCTCTCCTCCCTTATAAAAGGGCACCTCCTCCCTCTCTTCCTCACACAACATTGAGCCTTCAAGCTCGGACAACCCCTGCCAAAATCTCTTCTCCACTTCCCTAGTATCATCCTAGAGGTCCTGGTATTCTTCAAAGACCATCCTTAGTTCTTTAAGTGGAGGTTAAGAAAAGGCGCTTTAAAAAGAGGTAATATCCATTACCGATCTTTTTCAATTTCTTTCTTCTTAAACTTCTTCTTCTTTAGTTGTTTCATGATAAAGTAATAACATCAGTATTACTTACATACTGATATTTTATTATAAATATGAAAAAACCCTAATTCACCTTCTATCCATCCTACGGAAAAATGAAATCACCGCGCGTGCGTACGTACGGAATACCGTCTTCACGCCGTGGTGTAATCTATTTTCCACCACCACCATACATGGATGGGTATAATGGTGTAAAGAATAACTATACATAGTTATTATAACATAATAATGATTCTGATATATTGTATTATCCACTCCAATTCAATTCAATAATTATGGAAATGATATCATCGCTCGTGCGTACGTACGGACTACCGTCTCCACAACGCGATGAGATTAATTCTCCATGTTAACCATTTAAGAATGATTATAAAGTATATATAAGCAATAATAATGAAATATATGAAAATATAAAGCTACTGGATTTATGTGTATATATATGTATGTCATCTACTTAATTCCATTCAACTCAATAAGTAAACGAAAACAGCGTTCATGCGTACGAACGGTCTACCATCTCCATGAACGGTGTATTTCTTTCCATTTACTGATCTATTATATATATATATATATATTATGAATATATATTATATATAAATCATGTTTTGTATTCTGTAATTAATTAATCATTATCTAAGTTATCATATGAATAATTACAAGTTAAAACACGAACGACAAATGAGATGATTTTTACCCAAAACGCTACTTTAACATGAATTTACAAAAGAACGGGTAATATAAAGTCATAAGTGAACCATATATGATATAATAACAATGAATATGATTCTTTAATAATTCAATGACATTATTTAGATAATTATACAGGAGGTTCGGACACTTACGAAGCAAATCCGACCTAAGGTAAGGGAAATATCACAATCTCATTTTTATCCGAGATTGTTTATACTTTAGTATTTACTGGGGTGTATTTTATCATCCACATCAATGTTTCCTCAATATGTAATATTTATATCCTTTTATAATAGTTTATATCCAATTTTACCCTTCGGTGAGTTTTTGGTAAAAGATATGAAAGGAATCTTTTGTCGTTTTTCGTACGAGGTATTTTTTGACTTTTCCGACAAAAGTACAAAGAATGTTTTTTTAACTTATACGGCATGAATGGATTTTTAAAACATTATTTCCAAGAAGATTCCTTTACAAGTTTTCAAGTTTATTTTTAATCAACATCTTTTATTTTAAAATTTTATGACATGTTAAGAAAGGAAAAATTTATTTGAAGTTGAAAGAATATTTTCCTAAATAATGGAGTTCAAGTGTTTTATCTAAGATAATATAGGGTTCGGTTTTTATCCCTATCATTACATTGATTTGATTATGTTGTGATGGAATTATTTTTATGAATCCCTTTATCTTATATGAATTGTTTTACGATTTCATGTTGTTTAAGAATCCAATTTTTATTACATGGTTTATGCAATGATGTATGATTTATGATTTTGTGGCACACATAAGAATGGTATCATTATGAGATGGGTGGGACCTATATCTCCCTCCAATGCATTAGGGAAAGATTTTATATCTCATGAGATAGACATGGCTGGAATGGTAGGTTTTACCAGTTCAGTGAAACATGACTGAAACGAGGGTGACTCGGTTCAGAAAGGGACTTTGTCCACTAAGATAGTCTTGGAAATGTGTCTTGACTAACAAGAAATGATTCTCTATGATTATGTGTGGATGTCACAAAGTTTAATGTTTTAAGTTATGATTATTGGGATTTCATTTCACTACTATGATTTATCTCATGTTATGAAATTACGCTCTCTTTTGCAGGTTAAGATTTCCAAAAGTTTTGTTCTTATGAATATGATGTGATTGATATTTCTTTTGTTTACCCTTACTGAGCATTTGAGCTCACCCTTTTATGTTTTCTTTTCCCCAGGATATAAAGAAAGGTTTTAGGTAAAAAAAAGAAGATCTTTATGGGAGATGTTGAAGATCTTTCACCACGATTAGAAGATTATATTCCGAGTTTCCAAAGACACTAAACTATTACGATCCTTGTGTGTGTGTTTTTGTTATGTACTAAGTATTCCACAAAAGTATTGTAATGTCCATGTACGTCAGGCTTCGGGTCTCTACAGTGCTGACGGTCCAAACCTTATGAACTTAAACTGTGCTGACGGTCCAAACCTTATGACCTTAAACTGTGCTGATGGTCCAAACCATATGATCTTAAACTGTGCTGACGGTCCAAACCTTATGACCTTAAACTGTGCTGACGGTCCAAACCTTATGACCTTAAACTGTGCTGACTGTCCAAACCTTATGACCTTAAACTGTGCTGACGGTCCAAACCTTGTGACCTTAAACTGTGCTGACGGTCCAAACCTTATGAACTTAAACTGTGTTGACGATCCAAACCATATGACCTTAAACTCTTTTGTTGGTCCAAACCATACGACCTTAAACTGTGCTGGCGGTCCAAACTTTAGGACCATAAACTGTTCTGGTGGTCCAAACCTTACGACTTTAAATTGTGCCGGTGGTCCAAACCATAGGACCTTAAACTGTGTCGTTGGTCCAAACCATACAACCTTAAACTGTGTTGTTGGTCCAAACCAAACGACCATAAACTGTGATGATATCATCCTAGCCAGATGACGAAAAATGAAACTGCATTGTGATGACCTCCTCATGGGGGACATCACATCAGGTATTGGTCAATTACCATGCTGCTTTTCAACGCCCTCTATGGCTTGATTATTGTGGAGACGCCAGGAACTTCTACCCTAGTTCAGTCGCCCCACAAAATAAAAACCATTTACCTTCAATAACAAACAAGATATATCAAATTCCGCTTCTTTTAGTGCGTGAGCTAGACCTGCACGACTCCTTCGTCCTTTGCACAGGTGCCATATCGCGTCGTGCTGCCTTTCAAGAACTACGTATGGCTCGATTCTCATCCTTATGAGATACGAAGGAGTGCATGGGAACTTCCCCATAGGCCCAGCCTAACCTTTTTTGGTACGAGTTCTACGACCTAAAACTAAGATCCTTTGCTTGGATTTCCGCAACTCGGTCTCTCTTGTGGGATTGTACGGTGTGGTGCGGGATTATTTCATCATTCACGTCGGGTTACTCGCTGTGTCGTGCCTGTCCCCAGATGAGATGTGTCCCCCATCCCACACGATGTTAAACTGTATTTTATCCAGAATGACGTTAAAATGCCTTTCAAGAACTACGTGTGGCTTGATTCTCTTCCTAATGAGATATGTAGGATCGCCCAGACATTTCGTCTTGGGTCTAGCCTTAGGGATTACCAATCCCCGTCCCTCATTATTGTCGGCCCCTTGGCCTGACTTCGTGGGAATTGGTGTAATCATGACATCCACCCCGAATAAGTTCGGGATGCCCCATAGTAGTAATGGGAAGCGGAAGTTCTCTTGCCAGAGAGGTCCTGCCTGAAAATTAGGGCGACCCATGACCAGGTTGGTACATCCGCCTGATGCGCCCCCGCAACGGTGGCACAATTTCTGGAGTGTTGGACTCTGTTCGAACAAACCATCACTCCACCTTCCACGCTTTTCGTGCCCCTTTATTCGTATCCTCATTCTCTTTCATGTTTGACGGGACCCCCAAACAGTACGGATGACAGACCTACGGTCTGCTTATTGTAGCAACATGGATGATAGACCTATAGTCCGACTGCTGTCCTGGGACAATATTCCGGGAAACTGACCGGCGATATTTTAGTTAGGCCTCGTGTTGCAAACATGGTCAGTGGTCATCCCTCATTTATTGTCCCCACTCCAGTCCAACATGATATGGATGCGGTGTATCCATTATGGTTAACAGTTATCCTCCATCATCGCGCCCCATAGTGTTCCGAATTCGGGTAGCGTGATTCACCTTTTCTTTCCATCTCCCTATGTTCAGATGGATTTGAATTCCCCCGAAATTTCCCAGCTCGTGTGTCAGAGCACATTGGGAAGGTGATATATCAATCAGCCTGAGGTCTTCTCCTCAGAAATCCAGGCCTAATTTCGGATGCCTAAGGCATGGTCAATGCCACGTAGTTGGACGAGATGATGACCTGAGTATCCTTTGCTTCTCGCATTGGGTGCGACCAACAAGAGCTTAGTGATGGGTTGTTAGTCATTTCGGAATTATGGTGGAGCATATTAAACCATGATAAATGGATTTGGCCATGTATTGGATTGAGATGGTGAGTGGTACAAGCAAGAGGTCCATGAGATGGCCAAAAAAAGCCCTTAAGGTTCGGCGCGCTAAATCAACCTTTCCAGCGCTACTACCCTTTGGCTGGTAGCCTCCAGGACCAATTCTCGCTCATCAAAGACTCTCTCCTCATCAGCCGCCGCAGAGCGCAGCTCGCCAATCCTAGCTTGTGCCTGCACCCACTCGGTTTGAAGTCCGATCATCTGGTGACTCGCCTCCATCAGTTGTTCTTGCCTGTCAACCAGCTGGGCCATCAGTTGCTCCACAAGCTCAGAGAAGGTTGCGATGAAGGCCTCCTTATCTGCCGCCTTCCCTTCGAGGTGCCAAACCTCCTGCTCTGCCCTCAGCAACGCTCGGGCGCTCACCGATCTTTCCCGACACTAGGCAACGTCGGCGCGCCGGCTGCTCTCACGTATCTTCTCGGCCATGTAATCACGGACCGTCAGATGAAGGCGCTGAGCGTCAGCACATCTGGCACACAGGAAGCATATCCAGGTCTGGAGTGATCCCATCCGCCTCAGCCAATCCAACTGGGGATGTCTGAGAAAGCGTCGAATACACATCCACCCTTTGCGCTGTGTCATCCGGCTCTCCTCAGCTACCTCTGAGTCCGAGTCATCTACCTCCTCAGGGTCAGCGGGTCGGTATATAGGGAAGGAAGCCACCAGATTGGCAGTAGGATCTGCCCCAGGGATGTCTTCGTGAGGAATAGGACCCTCGACGTCCGGGCGACCTTCCTCTCTCGCCCGAGCAGCGACGGTGCCCCCGACAGCTTCCGGCCCCGCCTCAGGAACAGCGCCGTCGACATCCACTGCCCCCTACTCACCAGTTTCCAGGGTTGACTCAGTGTGGGGAGCATGTTATGAATGAGGTGGTATGTCTGCCACTGGGCTGCTCACGGACGGCCCGGGCTCCGCAGCCTGATGAGCCTCCAATGTTGAGATCATTGCGCAAGGCGTACACTGATTAGTGGGGATCTTTTGATAACAAGCTCCAGTAGTGAAGCGTGAGACGTACAGGAGTCCAGAGCATCGGTTTCCAGTGTTCCGGCCGCTGTAGGAGCCTCCATGATGGGAGACCCCTCTACGCTTGTTAGTTCAATGATGGGTGTCGGATCCCCATCATGTCCCACCGGTTCCTCTCCTCCCTCCTCTGGTGGGGGCGCCCGTCCAACACTCAGCCGCTCCTGAGTAAGGTAGAGAGACAGTTTAGAAATTGGAAAGAAGAATGGATGAAGAAGGAAAGTGAATGAAGAGACAAACCTCGAGTATCTTGCTTATGTCGAGATCAGAGCCGACAATCTCACCGCTCTCTTGGGGACTCCCCTGGTAGGTCTCCCCTTGTGACCCTCATCTTTGGGTTCTCCTTCTTCTTCATCTTCTCCTTCGCCTTTGTCTTCTCTAGTCTCCTCCCCCTCCGACTCCTCATCATTGTCACCTTCTCCCGGTGGTATCACTTCCGGATCATGCTCCTGGTCGAGCATCACTTTCACTAGGAAAGGTGGCTTTGCAAGCTGACCCCTTTAATGCGCATATGTGTCCATGGCCATCAGGTAAGCATGCCACCGATGTAAATTTACCCGGTTAGTAACTCAAACGAGCCCGACCTCTGGCACCTGGATCCCGTTTTGCATGATCTTCTGCTAGATGACTTCGACGCTCAACGATTTTCATAGGGTCATCCAGGCTGACCACAGTGCTATGAAAATTGCATCTTGGGAAGGTTTGAGTAGGTATATTATCTACTTCCCGGGCAGTTCCCTGGCCGCCTCATGTGACCCCCCTACAGGCAACGAGGTCACGACGACACTGCGTGATGTTCCTGTTGCTGATGTCCCGGCCTGCGCCGGCCTCGCTACCTGAGGCTCCCCTGGTTCCCCTCTTCCGGCAGCCCCTTGCCTTCTCCCCCGTCGCCCGGTTTCCGCGTGAGTATCCTTGAGCTTCCAGACTCGCTTGCGTAAAAGACCCTCAGGGTACGTGATGGTCCAGTGTTCGGCATACTCGGTTACAAAGCCAGCATCAACCCGGTGGGAGGAAGAGTAATGTCTTCACCAGAGCCGAAAGTGGTAAACATCAACCACATCTGGCGTAGAATGCAGGGATTCTTCTCCTACCAGACAACCGTAAATACCTTCTTTGGCATTTGTTGAAGGCACCCGAACTGCCTGGCGAATCGGGATGGCACGTAAGGCTCGCAGATCACCTTCCCGTCGATCCGAGCCACGAGCACCCCGCCTCGAATGCTCTGGAAATATTCCTATTATTCCAGAGAGCCTCGCCCATTGTCCACCATCTGGCCGACCGGGGTGGGGAACGGGCTAAAGTAAAAGTTGGTATGGTTGCCGATGCGGATCCTCACGCACTCCTCATTGAGCGTGATCGGCGCCACCCCTATGATGTTCAGCAAGGACAGTCGCATGCCATTGCCTGGAGGACGGATGGCATTTGGGAAAGTGTGCCTGCCGAGGTGAGCTGCCACCCAACCGTGGAAGATCTGGAAGGGGCCACATACTCTTCGAGACGACCCCCCTCATGAGATGCCCCCCAGGATGGCATACAACTTAGCCAGTACGGGGACAGCCAAGTTGAACTGTATGTTGGCGGCCATGGTGCCTGCCATCACCAGTGTTGTTGGACGGACACCCATCCTCACGTCCCGCACCGGTACGAGCCACCCTCTTAGGAAGGTGGAAAAGAACCCGGCATACCAGACATTCGGGTCCCGGGCCTCTATGACGCGTTATACCCATGATTAGTATTGCCCCGCCTCCATGGTCCTCCAGTATGACCCATCCCTGCTCCTCTGAGCTGCGGTTGGGCACCGTTTACCCCGTCCCAGCATCTTGACGGCCAGATCCTTCTCAAGGAATAGGGTGAACCAGCCCTTGTAGGCGATGTCCTTGGAAGTCCTTGACCCCCATCCTCTCTTTGGACAGCTCCAGCAGGTGCCACGTCAGCATAGGCGTCCGTGACCTGTCTTCCCAGGTGTTCTTTGGTGGAACGAACTCGTCGTATTGGTAGCCCTCCAGTGGGATACCCCCGATGCCGTGAATGTCCCAGAGACTGATGCCGACTTCCCCATGATGAAGGTGGAATGTATTGGTGTCAGGAGACCACCGGGTGAAGAGCTCCGGCCCGAGCTTAGGTTGACGGTGGAAGTGGAACTCCGACGTCCATAATGCCTCGAACAGGCCAATATATCGTAGTTCATCCACGAACTGGTTGCAGGTATGGAAAACCCAGAACACGCAGGCCCATTCGCTGCTGAAGTTCGCCCAGAGCGCAGGTCCCAATCCTTTAGCCAGCCCTTCACATCATCTGTGACGCTCTGACGGAACGTGCTCGCGTAGGGGGCCAGAGAATTCTCTGCGACAGGCTCATCCCCAGTAATGGTCCTGGTCCTCAGGTTCAAAACATATATGTTCATATTTCTGGTTTCCCTGTTAGGACGACCGTCGTTGGTGATGTTGTAGCGAGGAAGCTCGTCCTCCCGGGTCACCCATGACTGTGGTGTGTCCACCTCGAAGTCCGGCAGGGGCACCTCCTCCAGAATGCCAAAATTCCAGAGCGGGAGGTTGTCAGACAGCGGATACGTCTTCTGGGCTGGGGTCAGCAGATTGAACAAGGTCAGATTGTTGGAAACGATCACCTTGGATCCATAAACATCCACGTTCGCCGCCATTTTGGTTCTAGGAGCAGTGGCTTCCCCCTCATCAATTCGGTTTGTGGCTATCTCGAATATTTCAGGAGTTGCACGAAATCAGGATGTAGTGCGCGGAATTGGAGAGTGATGCGTGAAATCTGAAGGGGCAACGCGAAATCCTGGAGTTGAGTGCGCAATCGGCGGGCTAAGCACGGAACATCCCGAGTAGGTGCACAAGGACGACCAAAATTCAGAAGGAATTCCGCGATGCAAAAGCATTTTTATGCGCAGCCGCGGGAGCAATTTCGCACACGAGAGCTATAAGACTATCGTGTGGAAAAGCTGTGGTACGGATCTGGGACCCAGAACCCCTTTTTATAGGCAAGGCCAGTGTTCTGCGCTGCGCGGAAAGTAAATGCCGCGCCGATCCATCATTTTGTGCGTCGCGTGGTTTCGCGCGCTAAGCGCCTTGGACTGGCTCTACTTTGGAGTTTCGGCGTTTCCCTCGGAATCCGATCGTTGCGACCTGTCGCCGATCCAATTCCATGGGGGGGGCATTTGTAGATGCCGAAAAAAGTCCACAACTCCCAGAGGAAGTTTCGAAATGGAAAAGAAAAGTCATATTCGGAATCAGAGGCCCGGTTTGAAGGTCCGGGAAGAAGTGCGCGAAATAAAGGAGGACTTGCGTGAAATATTGTTGTGCGCACAAAGCATCCCCATGATTCACGTAATCAAGCCGCTGGTGTGCGTAATTTTGCGCGCCCTGGTTCCGCGCGGTGAGGCTTTGCACGCCGAAGGTTCCTGCCGCGGAAACTTCCGCACGCCGCCTCGATTCCGCGCCGACTGGGGCCTATAAATAGAAGGCGACCCCGGATGGTTTGGGGGTTGAGGAATTCGGATCGGCTCTCAGGTGCTCAATTCGACTCCCTCCGCGCGCAATATGACTTCCAGGTAATCCCCCTTTTCGCGCAACTTTTCCCCAGGGTTTGCCTTTGCGCGCAACTTTTCCCCAGGGTTTGCCTTTGCGCGCAACTCCACCGGCTTAAGTGAATTTGCCTCCTCCTCCAGTTACTTCCCTTGCGCGCGATCATTGTCCCTTGTGCGCAATCCTCTTCTACGTGCACAATACCGTGCGTGCAATCCCCTATACGCGCAATACTTTGGCCCTATTGCACGCCATCCTGGTGTTTTGCATGCAATCCTTCCTTTTGCATGCAACACCCATGACCCCTTTACCTTGACGCCCCTTGGCTACCTTTCCGCACCGGCACGTGATGTCTTCCCTGCCGGGGATGCACGCCATGCGTTGTTTTCCCGTATGGCCTTCCAGGCTCGTACGAAGTAACCTCAAGGTCCCTTGGGCGGTGTTTCCCGTTGCGTTTCTTTGCCTTATGCTTCTCCGCATAGGCACACTAACGGCTATTGCTTCTTCGCATAGCCACGCGAACGTGGACCCCCCCAGTGGTTCGCCCTGCGGCCCCCCTTCACAATGGCCTTGCCGATGCCTTCCCTCCCACAAGGGGTAGAGGGCATTGGGAATGTAAGCCCTAGGGTGTGGAGCGAACCCACCTCTTCCAAGCTATAAGACATTAAACTGCTAAACACCTCGTCCTTAAAACATGACGTTAAACTGTGGTCCGACCCCGTGCTTCGCACGCAGGGTCCCCCCTTCTCGGGCATTCATTACGCCCACTAGTCTCAACGAGAATGGATTCTTCCTCACATGGAATGAGATCCTCCTTATCAGAGTGGTGTTTCTCCATGGGGGAAGGGCTGCCTCAGAGCATAATCCCCTATCCTCTCTTGCGGAAGGTTGCACCCGTGCATCTCCATACTTCCCCCCCGCCAAGGCCGGTGGATTCCCTTTCCCACTGTGCTTTCTCATACCACGGGCCTCCACCCTGGAGTAAGCCCTGGAACCTAGGGCCGCTAACCACGCGTAAGCCCCTGTATCCTCTTCGGGCCGCTAACCACGTGTAAACCCCTGTTTCCTCTTTGGTCCGCTCAACGCGTAATCCCCATTCCGCTTCTCACGGACGCACCCTTCGCGACGTGATCGTCTGGTCCCTGCTGCCTCTTGTTTCCCACACCGATCATTACTCACGTGGGCTTAGAGCACGCATCGACCATTACATCCTCCTATGGGCCACCTTAGAGCATAAGCCCCATTCCAGGGAACTACGTGGACTTTTAGCCGTGCTAACGCATGGTACGTAGGAGGCCTCCACGAGGTTCAAGCCCACCACCTCGTCGTTCCGACCTCTCCACGTCGGTTCCCCGACCACCATGGGCTGCCTTAGAGCGTAAGCCCCATATCCCCCCGTCCCGCATGACGTTAAACTGTATGCCCTCATCTCAAATGACATTAAACAGTATCTCGTCCCGCATAACGTTAAACTGTATGCTCTCGTCCAGCATGACGTCAAACTTTATTCCCCCTCTTGGGCCGTCTCAGAGAGTAAGCCCCATGTATCACTCCACCATCCATCCTGATCCTTACCCGGGGCGCCACATCCCGGTGAGATCATGCCACCCCATCCCACTCCATGACATATGGGAAGTCGCCCACGTGCTGGCCACATCATCAGTGTTCCCCCTAGGGGTCTTTCAACACGATCCGTCTCCGCAAGACATTAAACTCGCGACATACCCTGTGTTAAACATGGGAGCCTAAGGAAATCCTCAGATGGTACACATTCCCCGCGTTCGATGTGGGATACCTCGGGCTTCCGAGCCCTCGAGAAGCCCCATGATAAGGGTCAGAAGACAGACATGCCGATCCCCAGCATCAAGACATTCCAAAAACACCCCAATATGACCTTTCTCCTCACCAAAGGATGCTTCCCCAACAAGACCCCTTGGAGCATCTCGACGGAAGCAGCATAATTAACTGGAATCCATGCAGATATGGCATTAGGAATGAGCTTCATGAACCCGTTTTAAATCTATGAGGGAGACCCGGATTAGGTGACGAGCTCTGAGGAGGAATCCACAGAAGGAAGAACCAACATCCCATCATCCTGGTTTCGATCAAGGAGCAGACATCCCTGAATAAGGAACAGATGTTGCCCGCCTTTAGAAATGGTAATGTGGGGCTACGAGCCGCATGTCCTCCCATGCGTGACAGACACGTGGGTGTTCCCCGACGTAAAAGCGTCGGAAACAAGATTCTTCGAGGTCTAGTCCTGAAAAAAAAATTAACCAAGTCATAACATATTGATTATATCTTATGTAAAGTTATGCAATCTTTTTTTTCTTATGATATTAACTAATAACACAAATTGATTTAATTATTATAGAAAAACTGCCAAAATAAACCCAACTAATTATCATTAAAAAAATATCTAATGATTCATCATAGTGTCGTAAAACAAAATAATATAATATAAATTTATCCATTGTATGATCATTAATAACATAAATTTTCAATTCTGTGTAATTAACCCAACTTCACACGACCCATCGTACATTTATACCGGTAATCTGTTCGTGACAACAAACGAAACCCAACGCTCCCAAGCAAAGAAATTGAATCCATTTACCCATCAAAAAAATATAAATAAAATTAGTTATGTTATAATAAATAAAAGAAATGTACAATAGTCATATTAATTATTAATTAAGACATTAAGATAAAGTGAATGACACCTTTATACTTAATCTAAGGGATTTTTCTTTATCATCAATTCATCATTTAGGTTATTATTTATATCTTTTTACCAGTTTAAAATTATATGTTTTTTATATGAATCTTATATATGTGGTTTATATGTTCCAAGATCATGTATCAAGATCCATTCATCCTAATTTTTCATGGATATACGTGTTTTTAAAAGGTTCCCTACTCAATTATCCTTGATAAGCAAGCCCAATTTAAATAAACTTCCCGAATTCATAACCATTTTTTATGTGAACACTATAATATGTTTTTTTCCACAATATATTTTATAAAATCCCTAATTTAATTATGAAAAACTTCTTGGTTCACATCATGTTTTATAAAAAATATTATGTCACATTCTATTTTAATATCACTTTAATATTTTCCTCAAACCACACAAAGATGTTTAAATTCTAATGATTCTTAAAAAATATTTTTACTCGTTATCACTTTATTTCAACATAACCTATCATTATCTATTACTATTTTACCTTTTTAATGTCCATGTATGTTATAAATATATTCTTTCATGGGAACTTTTATTATATTACATATCTCAATTCCTTATTTATTGATTATGATACACATTTCATTCCCTGGGTAAAATTTATGTTATGTTAAATTACTTATGTATGATTATTTATATGGAAATAATATTCATGAATGTGTTATGATGGGTGTTCCGAGAGAGTGATCCAACGCATTGGGTAAAGTTTAGTCTCATGAGATGTTATGTGCAACGACCTTAGTGGTTAGACCTGTCTCATGCTCTATGTGAAATGGTCTTGGTTGTTAGCTTAGACTCATGATCATTTATATGCAACGAGCCCTAACTTTTGAGAAAGTCATTTTTTATGTTTAATCCACATTATTATGATTCCATGAAAATTTGATCCCATGTTTTATATGTCATGATTATTTATATCACGTTCCATTCTTTTTAATATCATTATTATAACTTCAAACCCATGTGCAGAGATTTATTCTTATGAATATTCCTTTACTGGGATTTTAGCTCTTTCATTTGTTCATGTTATCCCCAAGTTATCCTATGCAGATGTTTGAGCACAGTGGTAGTTAGGATCTCAAGGGGATATTAAATAAATGATTTTTATGATGTTTTATTATGTACCTAAAACTCTTAGATAGTAAGCTTTAAGATCACTATCTTTTAATATGATGTTTAATTATGCAAGAAATCATGTAATGATATGTGTAAACCACTAGGGTCATAATACTCTTATTTATCAAAATTATCCTGGTTTTATACTTCAAAGATTTTTTGGGGGATATTTTCTATTGTGTTATCAAATACCATGGTCTTTCCTTTTGGAAGATTGTTTTGAGTTTAGAATGTTATAAGAAAATAATACAATAGGTTGGGATGAAAACATATTTCATGATCTATTTAATAGAGGATGGTCAGTTTCCCTCTACAATTTTAGACATAGGTTAGTTGTCTTGTTATCCTAATGTAATGGGAAAGGTGTACAAAATTCATCTCATTTCTTTCTTCTTATAGGTATTCCGAGGATGGTTTTGTCAGATGATCAATTTTTCTTTGTTCGTATTTCTTTTAGAATAATGTTCATCTATTTTTTGTGTTTTTAATGATTTATAGTGATTCTATTTTTATGTATTTAATAATTTATGTTTTATTTAATGTTATCCATTTACATTTATTTTTATATACATTTTTAAATCAAGGTGTTCATTTACTTGGTCATAGATAAGGCTATGAATAAACTCTGTTATCTTGTGTGTGCTAAAAATAGATTCCATTATTATTTAAAATATATTTATTGGAAACCATTTCAATACCAAAGTAAAACGTTAGTATTTTCAATGGAATATTCCCTACAATTTAAGTTAGACCATGCATCCAAACATAGAAACTAGATTATATTTTCAAATAAGATTTATGATGTTGTGATTGAGAAACATGGGAAGACTAACATCAACAAGATAAAAATATGATCTATCACCATAAAATATTAATTGAAGAAAAATTTACATATTGATATTTTAGAAAATAAAATGTTATTTTAATCATTGAACTTCACCTCGGGACCTTCAATGGTAGTTTTAGGTATTATTTTTTAATTTAATATTTCATTATCATATTCATTCAATTGAATTTTAATGTTATATATATATATATATATATATATATATATATTATTTTTGTGTTAAATTTATAAATCTATCATGCATTTTTTTCATATAAGATGTAGAATTTGGATGATAAGATATGGTGGACTTCCCACTATCCATTACTCTACTATTTAATTTTTACAAACAGTCATAATTTTCATAAAATAATTTTTATGCATTCGAATTAAAAATTTATTCAAAAAAATTAAATATCGGTTCTTAACACTATGAGAAAAAACTATCAACACTTGATAATCCTTTCATATAGAAATTTTAAAGATCAACTTTTGAGTGTTAGAATTTTCCTTGTATTGCTGATATTTACACATTTTATGTTTCATTGAATCATCCTTATCTATTAGTGGTTTCATTCATTTGTCTTGTAAAAATTCATCTTGATATAACATTTATTGAGAATGCGACACAATAATGAAATGATTCTATAAAAATTCAACCCCTCATGAAAACAATTACTTGATTTATTTCTCTTCCTTTTTAGTTCCCTAGTATAGATCTATCATCACTACAGAAGTTGACGTTGAACCATCCCTCAATGTCAATCACCCCAATATAATTCCTACAATATCCAACCAATAAATATACACCACTATATATTTGGGAGTCCCATTGTGTTTATTTTTATGAAAAATTGCAACTAAATGTGATGATGCCCCAAAAACCCTCCAGATGATGATAGAGTGATCCTAAGTAGCAATCAGGTGTTCATCGAAACATGTATCATTTTAAACACAAATTAACCCATTGATAATAAAAATATAAACTAATATGTGAATTAAAGTAGTAAAATAATAATTATAATATAATATAACATAATAATAATAAAAATAATATAAAGTTAACATAAAAATAGAAATATATTAATATTCTATTATTAATATTCCTAATAATTAATATTAAAAATCTAATTTTAAGAGAATGATAATATAAATTGTGTTAAAAGAGATATATAACAATACATGTTATTAGTAATATAACATTAATATTAATATATATATTTATTTAAAAAAATAAATTAGATACCTGTTGTTATATTAAATATTTTTTATTAATGTTAAATTAATTTTAATAAATACACTTATATAAAAAATAAATACAAATAAATACAAATATTAATATCAAGATCATATATTTATTAATAATAATGAATAGAATAAAGTTTTATTTAAAAATATTTATATTAATGATATTTATATGTATATACAATTTTTATACAAATATATATTTAAATTAATCTATATTAATGTTAAAAATAAAAATTATTCCAAAATAAATGATTAGTATATCAGGAAACTCAATATGCATGACAACACATTCCTGCAAAAAAAATTTTAAAACATTAAGTTACAGAAAAAATGAATTTATAATAAAAAAATTATTTTTTTAGAAATTAAATAAATAAGGAATGAATAAATAAATTAAACTTATATATATATATATATATATATATATGAGCTATAAATTTGTCGACATTATATAAAAAAATTGTTAAAAAAACATTCTTTTATGGTTTTTTGTATAACATATAAATATGTACATATTGTATGATTATTCCAATTAAGAACACTTCATATTTAATAATTTTATATTGTGCATATGAACTCATTCATAATAAAATATGATTTTTATTAAAACACGAAAATTTTACATTTTATCAATATGTAAAATTTTAATAATTTAAATAAAATAATTATTATATTTTTTTAAACCATTTATCATATCCACAAAAAGTATTTTTCAATGGTTTAAATAAAACTTCCTAAAAATGATATTAAATACGACCATTTCATAATATTTTATGAAAATTTCAAAAAAATTAATATCGACAATTTATATTCTGTCTTATTTTTTAATTTATAAGCACTCCATAAATTATTTTAAAATAATAATAGAAAATATTTATATTAATAATATGCACATAAACCGTGAATGTTAATGGAATTTAAAATTAACTCTTAATCTTTAAAAAATTATTTTATTATATATTTCATAAATATTTAAAATAATTATTATAAATATTTCATCATTAATACATGAATCGTTCATAAATTTAACTAACATTTATAAATTAGTTCATTTATAATTTATAAATAATTTTTAAATTAAAAACCACTTATTAAATATAAATTAAAAAATTAAAATGGATTTTATGATGGATACTAGAACACTTCATGATTTTTCCTATGTTATAAAGTAAATTAAAAATGTATCTATCGAGACCATATAATCATGTATCATTTAATAATATAATGTGTGAAATGATATCTTATATTGTTGTTCATATTCTCATTACAGGCCATATGAGATTGCTTTACCCTCAACACTATTCCTAACATATATTATGATAGTTTTCATATAATGTTATACATTGTTTCATCATGTGTTGTGTTATATCCATAAACTATAATAAAATCAAATATTAACATTGGTTTTTTTAATATGTATACATTTTAACAAAAACATAATAATTTTTTGTGGTTTATAAAATAGATGTGTTTTTTAGTCAAGTTTCATTGCAGGGTGACAGTATTTTATTCTAAGAAGATGTTAAAAACCATTGTTCCCGAAAATTTTGTTTTGTTCTTAAATCTTGAAAATAATTTTTCATGTTTTTTATTATATTTGATTATATATATATATATATCAATTCTTATAATCACGACTATTTCTTAAATGGTTTATTTTTAGCAACTAATGTTAGTTTCTTAGTTTATATTGGTAGGTAAAATCTTCTCTATTTTATATGTGATGAATTAGTAATAACATAATAGTTTTTAAATCCATTTTGAAAGAGACAAAAACTAATATATGATTAATTTATATCCATCTAGATAAAAAAATCATAACTTTTTGTGGAATATACAAATGAACCCTTCAGACAATCTAATTTAAAATCAAATTATAACATTAGATGAATATTTTTAACATCATATCTCAGTATTTTAATAACATATATATATATATATATATATATATATATATATATTAGGTCAAATTTTTCCTAAGAAACATTTATAATAATGTCATGTCACTTTCTCACTCTAACAATATGACACATATGTATATGGTAATCCATTAATACGTCTACTCTAAAGTTTCACTATGTTTTTCTATATATGGAGAACATATTTAATTTTCTTATCAATTACCATCCTCCAATTTATATATTTAATGTAATTTATAAAAATTATTTTAATACCTTAATAAACATATATCATTTTTTATAAAAAGTATGGATAACTTATAAGTTCTTAAACCATTCATATTTGATAATTTCATCGATTAATGGTCAATTAAAACTATATTTAATCCGACAAGTATTGGATCTGAAATTTATAAAGAAAATATATTAACTTCATTCTTTCTATAATTATTTCTCATGTGATGATAGGTTTCAGAGTTTTTTCCATTAGATTCAGGAGTTTTTTTCCTATGTTGCTTCAAGATCCTTCCTAAATGGGGTTTCATTCTTTTCTTGTACCACTTTTTGGTTCAAAAATTTGTGTAAGGATTCTTCCTTCGTAGTGGATAATTTCTTTATTTATATTTTTTGTGTATCATGTGGTGAAGTGTAATATTTTTATATCAATCTTTAAATAGTTTTATCGAAATTTAAAAGGATAAGTTAATTGGTTAATTTAATTTTATAAGGGTCAGGAGAATTCAATCATGTTTTACTATATTAATATAGATAATCTATTATAATTTTAGTGCCTAAATACATTCTAAAAACTATTTTTGTTAGGTGGGGTCCTTGTATGAATTATTATGATTTGAATTATCGGATTCATGATCTATTAGAGTTGAAAATGCCTAAACATTAATGAGATAATAATGTACTCTTAGTCAGTGAATTTGATCCCTCGAGATCTTATGGATTGAGTGATAACACACATTAATAAAAAAGGTGAACTAAATGAAATCCCATGTTCCAATTTCTAGAAAACCAATAATGAATGAAGATGAAGGAGATAAAAAGGAAAAATAAAAATAAAATCATCTAGATAATACTTCTATTCTATCTAAAATACTGAGAGCACTCTATAGTCAAATAAAAATTTAATATAGAAGGATAAGACCATACCAAGGAAACACATTGGAGATTAATCTCCAAACCAAGATTTGTAGAAGGACTGAAATCTCCCAAAACTCGCATGGTGTAATCCTAGTGGTTTTAGGGAAGATAATCAATAATTAATGTGATTATTTTAGGTATCAATGAAAAAACACATTTCCCCTGTGTAATTAATGACGTGAATCCTTGATTCATGACATGAATATCCTAAGTGGTGTATATATAGAAAATAGAGACACGTCCAGATAAAAAAATTGATCTCAACCATTGCACATCATGAAAACAATTCACATCATTTATATCATTCACATCATCGAACCATTTCATATTTTCTTCTAAGAATACAATTCGCATCATGAATTTTTTTTGTAATGTTAATATTTCCTATAAAATGTATACAGCTAGATCATGTAGGAAAACCTTAAAATTTCCTCAAACTCAACTCAAAACGAAATATAATCCTATAAATCCATTGACACATTTATATTATGACTACATTTATTCAAATAAATATATAATCCCCATATGATAGTTCATTTTACTTGAAAAATTATCTCCATCATCAAATATATTTAAATGCACACAAAAAAATAGGGCATCAAAATAATTCAAGAAATATCTGAAAGACAGTGATGGGATGTTTCATTCTTCCGAATATACTAGTTCTTTCCCAAAATTATTTTCAATATGATTCCATATCAATGATATGACTCCACTAATATCGCATCAGTTCAACATGTTACCACATCTAATATAGATTATAACAATGCCACCACATCACATGGACTCAATGTACCTTCTACCAACAAAAAAACTTTGTCTCATAATCAACAATCTTGAATGGATGCTTAGTCATGAATATATCAGGTGAAACATCAGGGTATTCCCAAATCAACACCTTAGAAGGATAAAAAATATATCTTATAAGTTTTTACATAACAAACACATTTTCAGTTGATTTCAACTTCGAGGGAAGTTCCAAATAGTAAGAAAAATTCAACACCTTGTCAATAATCATCAAAGGACCCATAGATGGCGGTGAAACAACTTCCTTTATTCGAATACGTAGATAAAAACAATTGAGTTGAAAATCTCAAAAACACCTATTAATAAATAGAAAACTCCAATGGTCACTGATGAAGATCATTATAGGATTTATGTCATCTTTTTTTATTCGCTATTATATAATGAATCAACAACTTCATCATTCTTATCTCATGGACAAAACTTGTTCAGACAAAGAAGCTCTCACCAATATCCAACCAATTCATCTAAGATCTACCAAGTCGGCAATATAATTCTTCAAAATGATACATTCTAATAGTGGGATGGTAACTGTTGTTGTAGAGAAACTCATCCAATCCCAAATGGGCATCGCCAGTTTCACTAAAGTCAATAATGAAAGCATGTACCCTATCTTCAAGAATTTATATAGTTCTCTCTGTATATCCCTCTATTTTTGGATGATATATCAGGATCATATAAACCTTGGGTCCTATTTCATTTGTGAGGTATCTATAAATGTGATAAGTAAAAAAAGTATTCCTATTATAGAATATAGTAGGTTGAACTCCATGAAATCCAAAAATAATTATCATATAAATATATACCATGTCATAAACATTACTTATATCTAGAATGGGTATAAAATGATTGTATTTTGTCATTTTATAAATCATAACCCATTTTAAATTATTCCATCATGGGGTACATGTTAACCCAGCCAAAAATTCCATAGAAATATTACATCACTCTGAGGTTAGAACAAGAAGATGTTGAGGAAAATATGAAAATATCTAGTTCTTAGATTTGACCTATTAATAGGTATAACATTGAGATACAATGTTAGTGATGTATTGTCTCATACTAATCAACTATAATCAGTATCGCATGATATAGAATATATTTTTGGTTATACAGGGAAACCCCCACTTGGCATTATTGAAACCCCCCATTAAAAATATTATCATAAGAAAATACACAAAAAAGTAGTTCCTAATTAATATGATACCAATTTGAAGATAATTTACTCTCACTGATGATCTCCCTACTATAAAGATAGTCCATTAAGCCATATAATTTTTCACTAAACTGATACTCCTAGAGAATAATCTCGATAAGAGAGGTGGTAAATTAAAACCTCACCAAACCACCATAGAACCGTTCTACTAAACTCTTATATTTTACTATGAAATGGAATTCGTAATATTACACTGTTTTGATGATTCGTTCATTATATGGGTTTTAATTTTACTACTCAAAGAATCCGTTGTTACAATCCCCTTACCTTGTTTGTAGAAAATGTAAAAACAAAAATAGAATAGTTATTCCTCACAATTACTTTATTGTAGATTCAAAAAGTTTTATGAGAAGATATAACTCACAATTTTATAGTGAGAATAAATGGAAAACTATTCATAGAGATAGTAATTCCACCATCTCATAAGAGTATGCATCATATTTTTGAGTTTGAGATAATGGGTTGGATAATTAATCAAGTGTAGCCTAATCAGTCAGGAACAATAGGATACCACATGATCACCATGCATAATGACACAACTCAAGAACATATAAGATACATTACCGAAGACCACATACCATATACTAGAATCTAGAATAGTCAAAATTGGTGATGATGTCAAAATATAATTCATCCCTACAAAACAGGTGAAGTGCTCTATCTTCATTCATCAGAAAGAGAATAGGTTCATCCAAGGTGACACACTAAGGAATATAAAACCTTTTTCTACAATATCATCAAATTGATGCTTAAACACTTTTAACTCCACAGGTTCTATATAGTAAGAATTAATCGACACAAGATGATTACTAGGTACAAAATCAATAAAAAATTGTACCTATCTTATCGGTATCAAGCTAGGTTGTTCAGAAATAAAAATGTTGGGAAACTTGACAACAAGTGTAATTATTTAAACACTAAAATATTCTGATTCCAAATTCAAATAAAACAATGATATTACCCTATCTAGTTTTTTAAAGGAAGGTCTGTCTCTACCCAACCTTTGGTCAAATTCTCCTTGAAAGACACACCACACCCTATCAGGCCTAGTAAAGGAGACCCGCCGATGGTTTCATTATATTTTGTCATTATAAGAAATATTATAATTTATCCCAAACATGAATTTAAGTGTTTTAATTTCAAGATAAAATTACAATTATTCTCAATCATTGATAATGAGAAAACACAAGTAGGACATCTAATACCCTGATCTCTCTTAATTCAGGTGGGTGTCGTAATATCCATCACATAAGGAAAAATCTCAATAGGAAGGTTTAGAAAATTCATAAAAGGAGTTGATATAAATAAGTTAGATGCACCTATGAAAAATAAGGAAGCCACTAAAGATGAAACTATACTGACTATACCTCTCACCATTACTAGACACACGTCAACTTCCTCACGAGACTCTTCCACTACATAATGAAGCTTCGTTGAGGATGCCTATGGCTGAAACCCATTGGTTCTTGAAGAATATAATTTTACCCTATTACTTTTTGGGGTAGATGATCCCATTACACTATGTGGAATATAAAATAAATCGAATAAATTATATAGATTTCATGATATAGAATGAGAACTATTGGTCTTTTCTACCTAAGTATTTTCCCATTTTAAATTCCAACCCCTACCACATTCAAATAACATCCACAGTCCATTATAAGGAACTATACAATGTCTAGAAGATGCATTTTTTATATAACCACCCAAAGACCTATCACTCTTCATCTTTTGATTAATGGAACCCACATAAGTACCACTGGTAGAAAAAAGAACACAGGTCAACCATAACCTTCAATCTTGGTCAAGCTCAACTATCAATACTCTATCTTGTACATCAACAAAAGAAGTGAGATTCCGAAAGAAATCCTATGATTGGATATCTAGTTAGTGTCCTATATTAATCCTTAAAACCCTCATCATATCATTAGATACAAACTTGTGTTAATATTTAACATGATTCAAAAAATAGTTTTCATACTATGTCATGGTCCTGACACCCTACTATAGGTTGATAATGTCCATTGATTTCATTTAGAACATTAATTATCAATAGAAAAGATTAGTGAAACTAACCCTAAATTCCTTAAACTCCATTTCCTCAAACTTATTTTCTATATCAATAAAATTCCACCATCTAATCATACGCCCCTCAAGATTAAAGGTATCAAATTAAAACATTATATGTTATGGTGTTTCCAATAACTAAAAAAGAAGATAAATTGTTTTCATCCCACACATGCCAAGGTGAAGATCATTTGAACCTTAGAAATATTTTTTTTTTCAATAAATTTAATCTTGATAAGAAACTCTATATTTATCCCATCATAGTTCCACTATCGGATCTTGAATGGGGAAAGGTATAAGTCCATTGTTTAAAGAATAGATTGCAGACACCACTATCACAACAAGATTTTAGTCCATTGGAGAATTTTTTTTATTTGGTTGACCAGTATCTTCCTCCTACAATCTTTTAAAACATATTGTAAAGACCCAGAATTTCCATGTAATTTTTTTTCAAATAAATGGGAATTTTACGAGTCCGTGATAATTGAAAACATGTGATTCTAAGGCCCGGAGTGCCCGAAATGCATTTCTGAACTTTTGTTTGGGTACGTTCAGTAAACATGCAAGTGGGTTTTTTCTAACTTTTAAACCGGTGCTTGGAATTGTAATATGAGGGCACCGTTGAACGCGTTGTGCTGATATTCGCATAAATAGAATTTCACCATGACGACAGTTGGTCGAGAGTGAAATTTAGTTTTTGGATTTTTGTGGAAATAATAAAATAAAATAAAGCACACTTCATTTTATTTTATTTGTTGTAACCACTCCATGTGGAAGTTGAGAAGTGGAGACCACCAGACCTCAACCTCCCATGAGAGGTTATGGTGGTGGGGACCACCAAAGCCTGTCCTCCCATGAGAGTTTTTGGTGGTGGGGACCACCTGAAACTAAACCCCCTTTTTGAATTCCTTTAACTTCCCTCTTAATTGGAAAACCCCCCTTGAAACTCTCCATTAATGGGAGATGTCCTCTTGGAAGTCCTCCAACATTAAATTATGCCAACTATCCCCCTTTAATTAATTAATCCATCTCAATTAATTAAATGTTCGAATTTGAAATTTTCCAACATATTTTATTATATTGGCTATTACTTATTTTTGGTGGGTTAGGGGAAATTAATAGTTGGAAAAGGAAGGGGCCTTGGGAGGAAAGCTCTCTAATGAAGAATGCTCCGCCAACGAAGAACGCTGAACTCGACTTCGACCTTCTTCCTCAGGACTTCTTTCGACATGGGACGTCTTTATCTATGACAAATCAATGTCCTTACTTCCTTCTTGCACCAACGTCAATGAACAACTATAGGTAGGGGTTTAATTTGGTTATGATTTTATTCCCATGTCCTTCCCTTTTTAAAAAAAGGAGGATGATTTCTTTTGCGGGTCGGGAGCAATCATTACGGGAGGATTTGACGTTCAATGTTGATGTTCTTGATGAGGCACTTGCTACCACCCTAACACGGAGGGTACGGGCCAAAAAAACATGGAATGACCCCTCCAAAAATCATATGATGAATTGTGGTGATTAACGCGATCAAGCCTACGAGACAACGACACCGCTCCGCAGCACCCACGGACTACGCGTGCCACACCTCCACCAATCATGGCCCTACTGCGCAGCTCCGGGCTGAACCGCCCTCACTGCGCGGCCCACGACCGCCGCCGTTCTCTAAGCTGTCGAAATCCGTCGCACCACAGCGGGATGAACTTCCCTCACAACGCCGCCCATGGTCGCCGATGTTCGTTGAGCCTCCGTCGTCCGCCACGCCCCATTGGGATGAATCGCCTCTCTCCGCATCGTCCCACGGCCGGACCGCTGACCCGCATCCGGACCGCCGCCACGCGGCGAATTCGCTTCCTCGTGGCTGGTCCACCAACCCAGGGTCGGTCCGCCGCCCCGCGGCCGGTTCGCCGCCCCGCGGCTGGTACACTATCCCGCGACCAGACCGCCGACCCGCGGCCGATCAACCGCCCCATGGCCGAACTGCCTTACACACTCGCGGAACCCTCACGACCCTCACATACAGAGCTGGACCCAATGGGTTGGGCCAGAAAAAACGGGTCATTCCGGGTCGACAAGTACCGGGTCTTCCTAGGCCAGGTTGGGCCAGGTCGGTCCGACTCGATCGGACCAGACCCGGGCCCACTACAACCCAGTTACATACTTTTGGCCATAACATTGGCACCGGACGTCCGTTAGATGAACCATCAGTAGCGTTGGGAACCTTGGAGCGAGTCCGTCCCTTTGAGTGATACCCCAACTATGTTTTGGATTGATATAGGGAATGGTCAAGTTGGATCGAGCATAAATCTAGCCAAGCCATTGGGACTAAAAGGAATATAACTCACAAATTGGGTGTCTAATTGACACATAATATTCTACCTTGTGACCCCTATGATGTCGCAGACCTTTGAGACAATTCATTGTGGGACTTAGTGGTAGTAGGAGTGTCGAACAGTAGCTTGTGGAGCGGATCCTCCTAGAGACGAGAAAACGTAGTGCGGGAACCCAGTGGTCAGCAGAAACTTCACGACTGCTGACCGTTTCGACTCAGAGTGACTCAAAAAGCATAGTGGGGAGTGCCTTAGTGACACGGGAGACCCACAGTGGGTAGCGCCTTGGTGACATGGCAGACCCATGGTACTCGATAGGGGGAGTACCTTAGCAGGCCACGTGGGGGAGTGCCTCTGTGTGACGCGACATAACTATTGTGGGGAGCACCTCTTTGTGATGTGGAAGACCCAAGGTAATCGATAGAATAAGTACCTCAGTAGTCCAAGGTTAGTGGGAAGTGCCTATGTGTGATGTGGTAGGCCTACTTTACTCGATAGAGGGGGAGTTATCCAGTTTCTAAGGTGTTCGACATTGTGACAGGGAATGCTACTTAACACTACCCCTAGAATAAATCCTGGTGTGAGATGAGTCAAAACCTCTGTGTTTTCCTCATGATTGAGATGGATTACTTAATAATTTAGGTATATTTATGGTCATATACCTAAGTATGGTTATCTATTGATTTCATACAATTTTTATCCTTGATGAATTTTTTGAGACCTAGAGGGTCTCAGGGTCCCTACAGATTATCATTATACTCACACCTGCATGAGCTATGCACGCCCCTTATTGTGTTGGTTGAAGATGACATATAGCACTAACTGAGGCTGAGAGTACCTGAACTGGATGGTATGAGGAGGGGGATGATATAGCGTGTTGGTACGTAGAGGAGACGGGTGGACATGGAGTGCTGAGGAGGTGATCTGTACCTACCCTTCAGGTAGGAACCTCTGAGGATGACCCATCAGATGACTTTCCCTCTCCTTCAGTTGTATTTTATCACAGTTGTACATGTACTTTCCTATTGGGATTTTATTCTGGCCCCTTTTACTTACTGCACTCATTCTATTTACAGTTTAGTTTACTTGTGTTCCTATCTTACTGTGTGCTTGGTTACATGTGCTTACAGGTTATAAATGAAATGCATTCCTAGTTTTAGGGAACACGCCTTCAGTGATAGTCTCCCACCCCTGGCCTATCGAAGGTGGGCTTTGGGTAGTCACGGCATGTGCCCTAGGGGAAGGGTCGTGAAAAATTGGTATTATAGGAGTCGGTTATTCTGCAAAACTATGACTCTGATCTTCTCTATGAAGCAATAGTGTTAAGGTTAATGAGTTCAGTTTTTAGTTCAGGGAGTCCAGTGTTGGTGCGGTGGCCGACATATCCATACCGAAGGACCCTGACTTCTAATTTTAGACTCAGTGAACGAAAACTCTAATTGCGTGCGTGTTTTCAAAAGTTTTCTTTTTGATCTTTGGAGTCAGCTCACCAGGTATAACATTCAGCTCAGCAGGTATAAATTTTTTACAGTGGCACACCTGTTTCTTTTTAGGATGCCTCCACGAAGACAACCATCTAGAGTTCCGAGAGTTATACACACTGATATCCCGCCAAGCGATGAGGCCTTGGTGTAGGGCCCTTTTCCAGTAGAGGCACCAGCGGTACCATTCCCCGTTGGGCCACCGATGCCACCAGCCCCAGTAGCAGACTATCCACGCTGCTTGAGTGCATTGCATGAGTTCCAGCACCAGAGGCCACCTAGGTTTAGGAGAGTTTCTTTGGTTTGATTGGATACTACTGGAGGTTTGTTCCAGACTTCTCTAGAGTTGAAGCACCATTATTAGCCTTGATGAAGAAGGGGCAACACTTTGTTTGGTCAGAGAAATTATAGCTGAGTATTCAAGATTTAAGGAAGAGGCTGATTAGTGCCCCCATCTAGAGGCTTCTATAGGAGGGCATAGGGTACGTTGTCTACTACGACGCATCAGGGTCTAGAATTGGTTGTTTCCTGATGCAGGAGCGAGCAGTGATCACATATGGATCTCGACAGCTAAGATAGAATGAGAAAAACTATGTTCCCCATGACCTAGAGTTTACAGATGTGGTCTTCTCCTTGGAGATGTCGTGACACTATCTTATGGGAGAGAATTTTACAGTGTACTCTGATCATAAGAGTCTTAGGTATATCTTCTCTCATAAGGACATGAAACTGAGATAAGGAAGTTGGCTTGAGTTCCTCCGGGACTATGACTTTGAGATAGTCTATACTCTTGGGAAGGCGAACGTTGTTGCAGATGCACTCACTAATAGGTCTGGTATACAGCTATTAGGTGAGGCGATAGAGCAGTTGGCTGCTTTATAGATATCCTTTGTGGATAGAGACAGATCAGCTTTACTACAGTCTCTTACAGTAACTCCCCCACTTCATTAGCGAGTAAGGGAGGCACAACATGGGGACGCTGACTACGAGACACGACGTGCTCAGATATCTACAGGACATGCACATGATGGATTTTTTGAAGGTGGGGAGCACGTCATCCTCTTCGGAGGACGCACCATGGTACCAGTTTCCTTTCACAAGGAAGTGTTGAGGGAGTTCACAAATCTCCTCTAGCGGTACATCCAGGAGTGGCGAAGATGTACGAGGATCTCCGACGACATCACTGTTGGCTAAGACTGAAGAAAGTAGTATCAGAGTTTGTTTCTCGATGGCTCAATGGCAGTAAGTGGAGGAGGAGCATCAAGTACGAGTAGGGTTGGTTCAGCCTTTAGAGGTCCCAGAGTGGAAGTGGGATGGGATATTCAAATACTTCGTGATAGGACATCCATGTACATCCAGGGGTCATGACTCGATTTGGGTGATCATCAACCGACTCACCAAGTCAGCCAACTTCCTACTGATCAGATAGCAGGGTTCAGTAGAAAGCATGAGACGCCTCTATGTGCAAAAGATTTTGTAGCTACATGGAGAACCATCCACGATTATCTCTAATCGTGATGCACGTTTTACTTCCGGGCTATAGATTGGGTTGCAATAGGCTTTCGGGGCGCAACTACGTTTGAGAACCGCCTTCAATCCTCAAATGGATGGCCAGACTGAGAGGACCATTCAGACCCTCGACAAAAATGTTGTGTGCTTGTGTCCTCGACATCAGTCGTAGTTCGGAGATCACATAACTTTGGTGGATTTTTCATACAACAATAAATATCACTCCACTATATGGATAGAACCTTTTTAGGGGTTGTTCGGGCGACCTTGCCGATCACCTTTGTGCTGGACTGACCCAGGGGAGTCAGCACTCATGGGACAAATGATGGTACGAGATACCACAGAGAAGGTGAATATCATCCAAGAGATGATGAAGACTGCACAGAGCAGGAAGAAGTCATATGCCAATAGGATACGAAGACCTCTAGAGTTTGAGGATGGAGACCACGTCTTCCTACAGGTATCACCCTGACCAGGTCTATGGAGATTTGGCCGAGGCAACAAGTTATCTCCAAGATTCATCGGACCCTGTCAGGTCCTAATTAGAGTTGGAAAGGTGGAATACTGCTTAGCTCTTTTACCTCTGTTGCACCGGGTGCACGACGTCTTCCAAGTATCCCAGCTGAGAAGATACGTGTATGACCATTCTCACATCATCGACAATGTGGAGCTGGACGTCAACGATGGGGAGACTTTTATAGTGGTTCAAGTAGAGATTGAGGTTTGATAAGAGTGCGTCCTTCATGGATGTTCGATACCTCTGGTGCACATTCACTGGTAGCACGTGATCCTCTAGGAGAGCACATAAGAGGGGGAGGCCCAGATGCGTACTCAGTACCCTCACATGTTTACCTAGTTTTAGTTGTGGCTTATGGGGATGTAGAGCCTTGAGGTGGGGAGAATGTAAAGACCTAGAATTTCAATGTAATTTCTTTTCAAATAAATGGGAATTTTAAGAGTCCGCAAAAATTGACGACACGTGATTCGGAGGCCCGGAGTGCCAAGAATGAATTTCATAACTTTTGTTCAAGTACGTTCAGTAAACGTGCGAGCAGGTATTTTCTAACTTTTAAACCAGTTCTCGGAATTGAAATTCGAGGGCACCATTGAACTTGCACCACTAGTATTCTCTTAGAGAGACTTTCACCTCGATGATAGTTGGTCTAGAGTGAAAGTTAGTTTTTGGCTTTTTCATGGAAATAATAAAATAAAAAAAGCACACTTTATTTTATTTTATTTGTTGTAACCAATCCATGTGGAAGTTGAGCAGTGGACACCACCAGACCTTAAACTGTAATGAGAGGTTCTGGTGGTGGGGACCACCCAAGCCTAACCTCACATGAGTGGTTATGGTGGTTGGGACCAATCAAATCTAAACACCATTTTTTAATTCCTTTAACTCCCCTCTTAATGGGGGAGACCCCCCTTGAAACTCCCCATTAATGGGAGATAACTTATTGGACTTCCTCCAACATTAAATTCTTCCAACCCTCCCCCTCTAATTAATTAATACAACTCAATTAATTAAATGTTTCAATTTGAAATTTTCCAACATATTTTATTAAATTGGATATTACTTCTTCTTGGTGGGTTGGGGGAAATTAATCATTGGAAAAGGAAGGGGGCTTGGGAGAAAAGCTCTCCAATGAAGAACGCTCTGCCAACAAAGAACGCTCACCTCAACATCGATCTTTTTCCTCAGGAATTCTTCCGACGTAGGACATCTTCATCTATGACGAATCGTCATCCATACATCCTTCTCGCGCCAACTTCAAAGAACAACTAGAGGTAGAGGTTTAATTTTGGTATGATTTTATTCCCATGTTCTTCTATTTTTAAAAAAAGAATGCAGATGATTGCTTTTGCAGGTTGGGAACAATCATTGCAGGAGGATTTGAAGTTCAATGTTCATGTTCTTGATGTGTTACTTCCTACAACCCTAACTCGGAGGGTACATTCCAAAAAGAACATATCCCGAACCCTCCGCAAATATTTTGATGAATTGTGGTGTTGAACGCGACAAAGGCAAAGACACAATGACAATGCTCCACAGCACCCACAGACACTGCACCCAGCACCTCCGCCACATGTGGCCCCGCTGCGCCGCTCCAGGCCAAACCGCAATCACCGCACTACCCACGGCTGTCACTGTTCGTGGAGCCACAGTCGTCCGCCGCATCATGCCCGGCCGAACCACCCTCACCGCACTGCCCACAGCCACTGCCATTCGCCGAGCCACTGCCGTCCGCCGCGCCGCACCAGGGAAAACTGCCCCTCGTCGTGTTGTCCAGTGGCCGGACCGCTGACCCACGACCGAACCGCCACCCCATGGCAGGACCACCACCCAGCAGCCAGTATGCCGCCCCGTAACCTCGTGGTACCCCTCGATCGAGCTGCCCTCACGACACTTGTGGGCAAGGATGGGTCGGGCCAGGTCGGTCCGATTGGGTCGGACCAGACCCAGGCCCACTACGACCCAATTGTATACATTTGGTCATAACTTTGGCACTAGACATTCGTTAGACGAACCGTTAGCTGCGTTAGGAACCCTGGAGTGAGTCGGTCCATTTGAATGATATCCCACTATGTTTTGGGTTAAGATGAGGAACAGTAAGGTTGGATCAAGCACGAATCCAACCAGGCCCCTGGGACTAAAAGGTTAATAACTCACAAACCGAGAGTCCGATTGACGCACTGTTTGTTACACTGATACACCTTTGACATGGTAGACCTTTGAGACACTTCTTTGTGGGAATTCATGGAAGTTGGATTATCGACCAGTAGATTGTGGAGTGGATCCTTCTGGAGACGAGCGAGCATAGTGCAAGAACCCAGTGACTGGATGAGAGATGACGACTGCTAACTGTTTCGACTCGGAGTGACTTGATAGGCCAAGTGGGGAGCACCTTGGTGACGCGGCAGACCCACGGTGGGGAGCACCTTGGTGATGCAGAAGACCCACAACACTGGACAGGAGGAGTAACTTAGTGGGCCACGTGGGGGAGCGCCTCTGTTTGATGCCGCAGACCCACGGTACTCGACAGAAGAACTACCTAAACAGTCTATGGTTAGTGGAAAGCGCCTCTGTGTGATGCGGAAGACCCACTCTACTCGATAGAGGAGGAGATCTACAATAGCGGAGGTGTTCGACGTTGTGACTGGGAATGTTACTTAACACTACCCATAGAATAAATCCCATTGTGAGCTGAGTCAGAACCTCTTTGTTTTCTTCATGATTGAGATGGATTACTTAATAACATAGGTATAAATATGGGCATATACCTAAGTATGGTTATCTGTTGATTTCATACCTTTTGTTTTATCCTTGATGCATTTTGTGAGACCAAGAGGGTCTCAGAATCCCTACTGAGTATCGCTATACTCCCCCTACACAGTTTATTCCTGCACCTTATTGTGTTGGTTGTAGAAGATGGACAACGCTGACTGAGGCTAAGAGTGCCATGAATGGACGGTACTAGGAGGTGGACCATACAGCGTGTCCGTACACAGAGGAGACGAGAGGACCTGGAGTGTCGAGGAGGCGATATGTACCTACCCTTCAGGTAGGAACCTCGGAGTATGACCCAGCAGCAGAATTTCCCTTTTCTTCAGTTGTATTGTATCACAATTGTACTTGTACTTTCTAGTTGGGCTTGTATTATGGCCCCTTTTACTTACTGCACTCACTCTGTTTACAGTTCAGTTTACTTGTGTTCCTATCTTGTTGTGTTCTTTGTTAACTGTGCTTACATGTTATAATGCCGATGTCTTCCCTGTTTTAGAAAATACACCTTTGGTGCTAGTTTCCAGCCCCTGTCCTATGGAGGGCGGGCTTGGGGTAGTCACGGAACGGGCCCCGAGGGACGGGTTGTGACACATATTCTTAGAGGAATGATTATATAAAAAATAATCAAATAAAACTAAAATAACAATAATGATACACAAATCAATAAATTAATTAATATATACATGAATATAAATTTCATCTAGTATAATTATGATATATATTTCAACATACTCAGTTTATATATGAAGAAAAAATTAGAAATTATAGAAAATTATTCCCCAATGAAAATTTCCTAACATAAATAGTGACATAATCCTTATTATTATGAGAATGGCTATACACTTGCTCACAACTCCCACATAATTCCAATCAATAATAACCCCTATATACGAAGATAACCTAACTGCATAACGAAATTAAGGAAAGGCACACAACCTAACATTGATATCATACCACTATGTAATGAACCATCCCCAATACCCTGGAACACTAATAAACAAATCACCCCTAACATAGCCCAAAGGGTGTTCTTAAACCACAATGTTTGGAAACTAGCACCTAGAATAATACAAGAATCATGATGGAATGTTTTTTAAAGCAAAAAATGAGCAATTCAAAAGATACATGTCAGTATTCCCAACACTACATGTTAGAAAAGACCATAATTAAATAGATAAAACAATACCAAAAAATGTACATAATTAAAAGAAACAACATCTTCCAAGATAAAATCTCATACATATTACATTTCAAGGGTGGACCACATCTCCACTGGACACCTCCATCTCTCAGGGTCCTAAGGATCAATAATTGCTTACCCCAAAAAGTGAGTATTTCTCTTTTCATGGACGTGTAATAAGATAATGTACAAACACTTAAAGGAAAATGTTGTGTATAGGAAAAAAATCCACATAGGGTCTCACCATGTGTTTTATAATCAATTAAATAAAAAGTAAACCCATTATTATATCAATTTATAAAAAACAGGGAATCAAATTTAATTATTTTATATTAAAAAACATACTTTCAAAATCAAAAGGTTGGTAGACATATCAAAATATGATTATATGAACATTTTGAAAAAATATTTATATTAATTTATTGGAATGAATAGAATAAATCATTAATAAATGAAATATAAACATCAAAACAAACATATCACAACACAAGGTAATTATAATTGTAGTATATTAGTTTCTACCATTAAGATATTCACACTACTCAATCAATGATCATGACTCAAAGTTTTCACACATCCCATTGAATGCCCCATCGATACTCAACTCTCCATTTATTAAAATCATATTACATTATGTTTATATTAGTTTTTTCATCATTCTCCATTATTATGGGGCCAAATCCTATTGTTCTTTTTCTAATTACCCACAAATTACCAAGATCACATGTTCTTTAGTTAATAAATCATGGTCAATTAAATAATTTAAAATCAATTCGAAATACAGTTGCATAAAATTCCTTTTATAAAATTCCATTCTAATTTCAAAACCAAATCCTACTTCTTCATCAATTCATAAATTTTTAAATCATCTTTAAATTTAAGCCTATGTTTCAAGGTTCAATATAAAATCATTTAATCAAATAAATTATCAAATAAAGACATCAATTTTCATAATTCCAATAAATATTTTCATTTGCATTTAAATTTTGGGTTTTTATAATTTTTCTTTCCCGTTTTAGAATCAGACATAATTCATCTCAAATCACGGTTTTAAAATCACATAAAAATAATTTCATACCAATCAAGAAATTTATCTCTTAAATTATATGGAAAATTATATGGAACCACCTAACTTTATTTAGTTATCTAATAAACACCTAAAATAAAAAATTACAACAAATAATAAATGTGTTGGATATAAACATGGAATTCCATTATCATAAATTATCAAAACCAATATCTGATTCAATCGGAATTCATGATACCAAATTGGGGTCTGTGAAGAATAGTGATGATAAAGATATATACATAGATATGAAACTATATTGAGATCAAATGAAAAATTGATATGTTGGGAATGGAAGAAAGTACACAATAATTGATTGTGGAATCCTAATGGATTGAGGGAAAAGGCTAACCAATAAATTAAATTATTTTATGATTAATTTCACAAAATCGTTATTTCATCGAGGAATTCATAAAATGAAACCTAAATTAAAGAAATGAATATCTTGAGTGGCATATATTCTAAAAAATGTGTCACATTAGGTTTAAAATCCAGATCTCATCCATTTTTTATCATTCAAAAAATTTCTAGATTATAAATCATTCACATCGTGAAACTATTTTATGACTTATAATAAAAAATGGTTCCACACCATGAATTACATTCTCAAAATGAATAATAAAGATAGTTCAAATCCAAATCTTGAAGAAAACCAATATACATCCACCAACTCATCCAAAGCCCAAAGTGTTTCCACTAAAATCATTGACAAATTTATACTGAGAAACAATTAATTTGAAAAACATATAACCATGAAAATTTAGTTAGTTCCCCTATAAAATCCTCTCAATCTTCCAAAATAATAAAATATACAAAAATAAAAATGGAATCAATATAAGAGTCAAGAAATAACTAATGAAAGGTAATGATATGTCATAATAATTATAATAATATATTATAAATAATATATTGATTAAGAATTAACCCAATGTTCTTTGAAAAAATATATTAATTAATAATTTGGTTATATCTTTATTAAATATAGTTCAATTATGATGTCATGTCTTTGTTTCCATCCCCATCTATTCATACAATGGATCTATATTATCACTTTCGATAAATAAATATCAATGTAAATATATAAACAATGTTTTTGTTAATGAAATTAATTATATTATCCAATCATAATGAACTAATGTTATAAAATTTGGTGATTTAATATTGGACATAAATTTATTTGAGTTATCATTACCATTCCCAAATAAATTGACTCTTTTATCAAGCACATCTAAATGCCTTAAAATAGTGAGACAGTCATATGATAATTATCCTTTAGAGATAAATCCTTCTTGTGGTGCTATTCTTTTCATATAAGACATTACATAACCTAGATGTCTAATGAAAGATTTAGACAAACAGAATAAATCACATATATATATATAATGAGTTATAAAAATATAATTATTATTTATAAAATGGTAATATGTCAATATCGCTTTTTGCGATTCATACACCCATAATATATGAGCCCTCAAACATTAATTTCCCTGATAAAATAAATTTTCAGATGAATAATCATGGTGAAAATTTGTAAGGAAAATATCATTTTCATATGACAAAAAAATAAATTTATTTACAAAAAATATTCATGCCCAATGGGATTTAATTGTTTCTCCCAATGATGCCTACAAAAAATTTAAAACTCAATTAGAACTATTGTTTATTAAGTAAATATTTGTGTAATTCATTTCTAAAGATGCAAATTTCTCCATAAAAACTATGTGATAAGTGTATTTTAATTCTATAAAACTTATATTGTATTAGGTCAAAACATATTGAAATTATACATAAATATCTATTAGGTACATTCATATTTCTTATTAATTAATGGAAAACATATTTTTATTGGTTATTAATAGAAAAAAAATATTATATGATTTTTTTGATTTTTGTATAGATCACAATTTATATTCATTTATTGAAATTCCATGTCACTATTATGATGATTATTTTATTTCCCCTAATCATTAAGTATTATACAGACCACATTATCATATACATTATTTTTTATTCATATAATATCAATATTATAACATAACAACTAAAATTCACACTAACTAAATTCAAAAAATATACATTGCTTATTCCATTATTTTTCTCTAATTGTATTTGTCGAGTTTATATGTATTTTCTTATCATAATACTGTTGATGTTCATTCATATATTCATCATCAACATTTTATATTTGTGACAAAAAAATTTAATAAGATAAATATTTCAGTGGAGTTCATAAATGATCTCATCCTTCAAATTGTGACTTTTAGTCTGAAATGTACGATATTATTCCAAAAATCTAAAGATAAAGATGAAGAAATATTTGTATAATGTAATATTTTATACTCAAAATCAATGATATAAAATATAAATTCTAATATCATTCAATTGTTCTAAATATATATTTCAAACTATATAAAATTCACCGATGGACTTCATTAAAGAATCATAAAATTAGAAACATCGGTCATTGATACATCAAATATATCTACACCATTGTTCTATACGTCTTGCATGTTTTTATAAGAGGATAAAGGCATGAATCAATGTCAATTATACAAATTTTCATTCCTAAAGTAAAAAAATTAAAATGGTGGAAGTATATTGTATGCATTATTGGATTGTATGTCACTTCTTGGTGCTTGTTATGATTTGATGTAATTGTTTTTGTTTATATTTTTTATATTGAATATTGAAAAAAAAACATAAATGATTTTTTATAATTATAATTTCTGACGACATCATATTTTTAAATTTTTAATTATCTTTTATTATTTTATTACATTATATTTTTTATAAATGATTAGAAATTTACTATTTATATATTTATTTATCATGTTCGTATTCTTATACACACTATACTTCCATATATTATGTGTCACAAGATAACATGACTTATTGCATGTTATGTGTCACATAATTCATTGAATTTACTTATAATGAAACCTCATTGTAGTTTAAATTTCCACATTGCTTTTTCTTCATTTGTCGAGTCATTACATTATGTGGTTATATAATTTTATTCTTAAAGTTGGTTCATATTTCTTATTTCAGTCAATTCATTTTGTATTCATGTATTTAATTTTAATTTTCTTTATGTGTTCTCGTGTTAATCCATATGTTCAGTCATTTACTAATGTGGTTTCTACTTTACTATTTCATTATCCTCAAGGTATGTTGAAACTTGTGGATGATAAAATTCATTTATTTTAACTAAAATTCCATAAATATTCAAAATTATATGTTTTTCATGTATTTTGATATCTCTAATTAGTTGATATTTATATTTTATGTTTATATTGTTTTAATGTTTTTATAAATACATATTTGTTTTATGTAAACAACGTAATGAATTTTTGGAAATTTTTAAACACATTTAAAATAAAATTTAAATGGGTTTTACATTCATGAATAAACCTAAATTTTGAAATTTCAAATATTGAATTTATTTATTTTACATGATTTCTTTATTTTTTTATTTTTTTATTACTTTTAAATAAAAAATAAAATTTTCAATGTTATTTTTCTATATTAAATTCACTTTTCTATAATTTTAAATATTTATATAGGTCCTTGTATATATAGTCTTTCTAAAAATTCAAATTGAAACTTGACAGAAGGTAATGATGTGGTTTTATGAATGGTTATTTATGAATGAAAATTTCACTCACTCTCTAATAATTATTTTTTAATATTATTTAAATTTCTTTAATAATTTCTTTCTTATGGTGTTATAATTATGTTTCGTTTAATGGTCTTTGAGGAACATTTATGAAATGAAGTATATTACTCTATAGTGAAAAACTTACATTGAAAGGAACATTAAATATTTCAAAGTGTTTTGTGATTCTATGATCATATGCGAACCTATTCTCATATACTCAATTATAAATAAAGTGTAACTAAAATTCATTATACTATAACTAATTTCATGATGAATGAACTGGTCCTTTACTTGAGAACCAATAGTTTTGCTTCATTTTTCTTCATCGGCTTCTTCTTATTAGTTTTATATAATATTATGTTAATTCATTCTATCTCTCCCAAGTAGTGACTCCGAGATTATAAAGTCATAATCAATGTATTTTAACTCACAAATTCCAAATTCATTGTAAATTATACCTTAATAATTTTGTGTTTCAATGTTTTGTAAATCCACATAAAAATGGAATGTGATTTTGGTAATTCATGCACTTCAAATGGTATACCATAAAAGGCTTATTATCCACCCCCCTAAAAATATTTTGGTTTATAATTCATCTCATAATGAGTAGAGAGTTTTATGAGTATAGTAGGTTCATTTTAAACTGAAGTACTATATGATTATATATTCACATTATTTACATTTCTTATTCATTTTATTTCATATTTCACATGATAATTGACATTGATAAGTAATTTATATAATTAATTTAACTCTTTAAAATTTTAGTACGGTCTATTCACCCCCCACTTGACCATATTTTTTCACCATATCATAAATAAAACATATAATCATATGATATATATTTTTATATATTATATTTTATTTCATCCTAAATACTCAATAAATATTATTTTAAGTAATAATATCTACTTATGGAGGTAGGAATGAATATAAAAAATAGTTGGATTACTTTGAAGAAACCACAATTTTATGGTAGTGATTATCATTTCTAGAATTCTAGAATTGTGTCATACCTCAAGAAACCCAGTATTGAACAATGGACTATAATTGAAAACCATATGAGTTAATTCATTCAAACCCTAACTCCCATAATATAAATGGAATCTTTATGTATGTTTTGAACTATAAAATTATGATATTTTATGTTATGTTATTAACCGAAATTTTTTGAGTCATGTATCTTCCAATAAGAAATATCATGAAATTTGGAAAATAATATATGTTACTCACCTTGAATCAGAAAAGATGATAAGAACTATTCTAAAAATTCTTTGGTGTATGTACTAGTATTTCGATATTGGTGAACTTGAAAGTGTCAAGAAAATGTCTAATCAATTTACAAGGATCATAAATCAATTGAATTCCCTTTGTAGAAACATTGAGAACAATGTTCTTGTATAAGTTATACTCGGATCACTACCCAATAAGTGTTTTGTGAATAAAGAATCAATTAAATAATAAAACTCATTTAAGAATAAATGTTGTATGAATTCATTGGTTCTTTACTTTAATAAAAACTTGAATTGAAGAACTTCCATGAAGAAGAGACTTAATAGAATAAATTTGATCTATTTAAATAAATTAAAAACTATTATAAATAACATTAGTAGTTATTATTTTATAGTTCCTATTATTCTGAATTAAATAATTGAGTAAAAAAATGATAAATTTCAAAAATATGTTTTAGCAGTTTTTGATTTTAATTAAAATTTCAAATAAGAATATAAAAAATTAATAAAAATAATCTAAAATTTACTCAAGAAAATGAGTTATTTATAAATAATTATTTTGATAAAATGATAATGTTTTATTTTATTTAGTGTCTTTAAAAATATATATTGAATATTCGATGATGGAAATTTTTTATTTGAATAAAACTTTGTCTACTTTTATTCAATGAAAAGAGATGCCTAATAAAAGGATGTATATGATGAAACTAAAAAAATATAGAATTGATTTCTTTATAATAAAAAAACTTAAGTTATATAAGAAAAATTTTCTTAATATATTTAGGGGAATATATTTAATGTTACATGCATTTGATGTGGTATGGAATGAAATAATGACAATGAATCTGCATTGAGATGTAATCAATATTTCAGAAATAATCAAATTTTAAATTACATGAATTTAACTTTTGGACTACCCATCAATACTTGTTAAAATTATCTATAGCTACAAAATAACATTATACTAACCTAATTTGACCTATGATATCATGGGTACCAATTTTTTTAAATAAATTGTTTTTCATAAAATGCTTTAACAGTGTCAGATATTCATTGTATATAAAAAAATTCTCTAGAAAAATTAATAAATATCCATTAATGTTTTTATTCTATAATAAATTCAATTATTTTCCAATGAAATTTTGTGATAACTAAAAAGGACTGGTTAAAATATTCTATAAGGTATATATATCTAACATTATTTTCCCCTAAATTACTCTATGTTGATGTTTTGAAACATAACATAATTTCTATTTAACAACTTTGTGACAATAGAATTAGTATTAATGTTAATGTCAATATATTTTTTGTTTTAGAAAATTAATCTATTTTATAATACACTAATAGGAAAGAGAATATTTTTCCGATATATTTTTATAATTTAATAAATATAATATTATGTTTCTTAATTATATATAAACTGATGATATCATATGGAATAATAGGATTATATATGTGAACATTGTGATGTTTCTGAAACATTTAATGATAGGATATGTTCAAGTGATTCATAGTTTGAAAATTTTTAAGAAGGTATTTTATTCTTGTATAAAACTTAAACATCATATAGTATGTTTTAGATACCTTATTAAAGATGGTGCTACTAAAAATTAGAACTTATATATTTATATTTTTTGATTGTATGAATGTAGCTAGTTTATGAGGTAAGAAATATGTTTTCATCATTATTGATGGTTTTACTAGATTTTTATGGATTTATTTTATGACTTATAAATGTGAAACACTATCAAATAAATTTTTGAAATTTTATCGAAATGAAAAAAATCATTCAATTATTTCTTTTAGAATTGAAAATTCAGGTGAATTGTTTAATTATGAATTTTTATAGGGTTTTCTAATAATAATAAATCTTTTAGATTTTATAATAAAATAATTATTTTTAAATAAAAATATATTAATGGAATGTTTGTTAAATTTGAAATGAAAAAAAAAATCTATTTTATATAATTTTCACAATAAATTTGAGGAATTTATTTTTCAGGATGAGAAACCTGTATATGGTCATAAAATTATGGAGGGGTAACTTAATCCTTATCAATTTTTATATAAGGGTTAAAAAATAAAAAATCAAAAAAGTTAAAAATATTACTTTAATGTTTAATTTTTATTAAAACTAGATATTTTATGATTAATTTTTGTATAAATTCTGCATTTGAATCTGATTTTATGCCAAATTATTTTTTCCATCTTTGAATGTTTCTAATTGAATTATTAGTATGAATTATGAACTCAGTTAATTTACTAGAAAAAATAGATTGGATTTATGTTTAATCCCCACTTCGTTAAGTATTTTATTGAAATTATGTTTATTTTTTGAAATTAATGAGATGAATCATATTCTTAACAATAATGTTAGTCATGTTGTTGAAGGTTTTTCTTATAAATAAGGTATATATTTCGAATAATTTTTTCTACATTTTTTATGATTGATTGTATTTTATTTTTTATAGTTTTCCCTTATTTTAATGGTTTTAAATTATTGGAGATGGATTTTAGAATTTATTGTTTTATGGTTTTATTTTTAATGAATTTTATGTTTCTCAACAACCAAGTCTTGAAAATGAGAATGTTGATAATAATGGTTTTAAAATATCAAAATCAGTATACAATCATAAAAAAGTGTCAGGTATATAGAATGATAGACTTTGTTTTTTTATTTTATGTGATTGTAATTAATATTAAGTGGTTCCAAATAAATTTATTAAAATTATTTATAATGATATTTTAATTATTAAAATTTCTTTTGATGATATATTTTTGTATATTAAAGTGAATTACTATATAACGATATTTCTAATTTGATGTCAGTGAATTTGATATTAAGTGTATTGGGAGAACCTAAAATATTTTTTGGCCTTCAAATTAATCAAATAAATAATGGTATTTTTTTAATCAAAGTAATTACACAAAAAATTTATTTAATTAAAAATTTTATATTCTTGTAAATCTTTTAGAACCCCTATGATTAATAATTATAAGTTACATATATATGAATCTACAAATTATCAATATTATTAAATTTTTGGAATAATTATTCGCCCTTAGTTATATTTGAACACTTTTAGGGTTCATATTATTTTTATTGTTCATTTATGTTAAAACTTTCAGTTTTATCATAAGGAATCTCAAATAAAAGTTGTTAAGAGAATGATTAGACTTGTTAAATGAACTATTTCATCGGAAATTATTTATTATAGATAGAAATATTCTAATTCAATTAGTTTTTCTAATTCATATTTTGGTTGATATAGACATTATATAAAACTTCGGTTATGTATGTGTCATTTAATTTTTAAAATTTTAGAATCATGATGTTCAATGTAAAAACATTTTCTTATAAACTAATGAAAGTGAATATATTTATGCTACTTTTTATGCTTAAAAATTATCATGGATTTTTTAAAATTTGAATCTTGTATTAATTTTTAAAATATTTGAATTTATTATGATAATTCTTATACTATTTAAATTAAAAAACACTCTTTAAAAAATTCATCAAAAAATCATATTGATATGTATTTTAATTTTATGAAAATATTTGTTAATAAAGGATATATTATTCATGAATATGATTCAAATTAAAATCAACCATTATATTTTTACTGGATCATTAGATATTTAAAAGCACTATAAAATAGTATTTTAGGTTTGTATGAGGGAGATTTAAATCATAGCATTACTCATTTTTATCTTTTGGCCTTATATAAATTTACTTATATGGAGTTTATCAATTATTTAAAAAAATATTATCTGAAAATATATTTTTAAATATTATTTTATATTTTTTATTCTTTTTTTTATAAATTTCGAAAAGGGGTATATTTATTTAACATCGATTTTCTGTTTTATTACTTTTAAAATGTAAGAGTTTTTTATACTTTTTTCTATGATTTTTTTGTTATTATTTCACGTATTGGTTTTTTTATAGTTTTTTGTTTTGAATATTATAAATACATAATTTTTTTTATAATTATGATTTCTGAAAACATTATACTTTTTAATGTGTAATTACCATTTTTGGTTATTATATTATATTTTTCATTGTATTTTTCATTTAATGTTTATATCATTATTTTTCATATTTTTTGTCTCACGACCACTTGACTAACCACATGTTATCTTCTGTATGATCACATGATGTACATTACATTATATGTTTCATGGTAAATTAATTTACTATATGCCTATGTATCATGGTAGCTTGAATTTCAAAACTATAGTTTCATAATGTGGTCATGCATTACTTCATGCAATTAGTTAATTTTCATCATTGGGTCAATTAATTTTTCTTCTTATGCTCTATTAATTTTTTTGTCAGGTGCTCGATTATAAAGTTTTTCATCTAGACACCTATTAAAACCTACAGTTATTAATTTACTCATGTGATAAATACCTCATGGTAGGTAGATACTTATATTTTACCAAGTATATTACTCTCATCTCAAAATATTTAAATTTACAAACATCTTATTTTTCATGTATTTTTATTTTCCCACTTATTGAAATTTTATATTATATTTTTTATGTTTTTTTAATGTTTCATAATTACAAGTGAATGATAAAAAAACTAACCTAAATATTATTTTTATGTTTTAAACACATTTAGATGTATATTTATTATATTTTTATATTCAAGAATAAACTCTAAGTTCCAATTTTCAAATTTCAAAATCATTTATTTTTAAGGATATATTTGTTTTATTAATTTTTAAATTAATATAAATACTATGTATCTTTTTAAATGTCATTTAATAGAATTAAATAAACATTTTTAGATGTTTGATCATTTATATATCTTCATGTATATAGTGGGTTTTCCAAAATTAAAATTTGAATTTTAATGAAGGTAACGATGGGACTCTTATAAGAATTATTTATCCTATTATTTTGGAGATATTCTCAATGATTTAATGATGAAATCAATCTAGTTTGACGTAGTCAATATATTTTTAATATAATTATTATTTTGGAATAATATTTCATCTCCCTCTCTCAGACAATTTAGTTATATTATTATTTTAATATTCTAACTGATTTATTCCATGTTAATCTATTTTAATGTTTTATTTTAGGGAGTCTAGAATCATTCAAGGAATGGAATATACCTATCTATTGTGATAAATATCCTTTTACTTGAAAATTAAATATTTTATAGTTCTATGGGATCTATGATATTGTGAATATATATTCTCATCTACTGGAAAATCTATCATGAGAAACTAAAACTTCTTCTACTAATATTACTACCTTAAAAAGAAGAAATAATATTTTAAAATAGAAAAAGTGGTTGTGCTACATTTATCTTCATTATATTCTTATTCTTGGATCAATTTGAGTTGTATTATTTATTTTAATCTCTCATACTTTTTCTTACCATTCATTTTTTTTGTTTTCTCTTCCAAAATAATTTGATCTCATGGGTTATTACACCTAGATTATTAATATATGATCTATAATTTGTGACTTTTATAATTTAATTTAGGAAAAGTTCTACCTTCCTCAAAAGAATTTTTTTATAACAGGTTGTGACTCCCTATAAAAAATTTAGGTCTCTTTGGTTATACATCCAATTTAAAAGGTATGTTATAAATGGGTTATGATCACCCCACCCATAAAATACATCAAATTGTACATAATAGTTACCTCAAATATTAGTGAGGTGTATAAGTAGTATATTTATACTTTGGGCTAGACTACAATAAACTTTCATGCATCTATTATTAACTATTTGACTATATCTTATATCATTTTGTGCATTATTATTAGTATTTATAATTAATTTATTCAATTAATTATACTATTTAAAATTTTAATATGGTATATTCACCCACACCCCCTAGACCTTCTTCAATACCATCTCACCCTAACATTCACATTTGTGAAGGTATTTATTAATGTATAAAAATAACTAACTATATATTATAAGTTATTTTTAATGTCTTCAATGGGTTCAATTCATTGGTTACAAATACAAAATGTAAATTCCCTGGAACCAAATATAAATTTGTATATAAAGAGTCAAGGTATTTATATTCTATTGAATTTATTTTGTTTAATAAAAAAGATTAGTTTTTTTTCATAAAATTCTATTTCATTTCTCTATGGTTTTACATAACATGAATAATCTTGGAAATCATTTTTTATGAAAAGTAATGTCAAATTATTATAAGGGTTTTATTTCTCTTATTATTTTTAATAGTACATAGTTTTATCATCATTCAATTATTTCCATCTAAGAGTATAACATAGTGTACACTCTTCTCTATCTTAATCTTCCCCACAATGTAGGTTACAATGATTTGTAAGTGAATGGATATTTGTAAAATTGAGATCTATATTATTAACATCTTTTTTCAATTCATATAAGGAATAATGGATTATAGCTTCACCAAATACATCATTAAAGACAGTAATATTATCAATATTTCATTATTTATAATTTTATGAAATCCCATTATATAGTACATATAATATCCTAGAATTTTGTTTTAAATATTTCACCCTTATATATATAATAAATATTGTTTATTTTCTGTTACTTACTTCGGAATTTAAGATTTGGCATATATATATGACTATTTTGAATGCCTTAAAATAATCATGATTACTAGAAATATATTTTTTATAATAAAGTTCCCTTCTCCATTTTGGAAAAAAAATATTGATTGAAGAATTAAAAGATAATGAAATAATTATGATTTCATGAAATAAAATTAAAAATAATAATTTAACAATGATACTTTTTATGAATAATATTATAGAATATTAATATAATTTCAAGAATTATAAATATCATTATAAGGTAAACCTATTCCATTAGAATTATAAAATATATCTAATCGTTGAATTATAATTGTTAAATGGGAAAAAGGTAAATAAAATAAATATATTTAATTTGATAATACTAAATGAATGAAATAATTTTATTCATTGAATTATCATTAGAACCATATAAAATAAAATTTAATATAAATCCTTGAATATATGAGTCTTTTTATAATAATTATATAAGGTTTAGAGTAATGATAGTATAATGGTATACAATTTTTTAACTATTAAATTACTATTTGGTGTGTGTGTCTGTGTGACCATTATAAAAATTGATTGATATTAAAGTAGAATAAAAGCAGGTTAAAGTCTGTTATATTATTTTTAATCATAATTAAGTTAATTTATGTATGTTTCTTTTTAAATATTACATTTTCATCAGTTATGTTAACCAATGAAAAATATTGTTTCCACACTATTATTTCTATAACCATCCTTGAAACGCCCTCAAAAGAAAATATCGCTGACTCTGTCCTTGTTATCTATAAAATACTAGATGTAGAAGAATATTTTTTATGTTATTAATGTTTTATAAAAAATTTAGAAAAACAAAGTCCCTTGAAAGTACACTTTGGTTATAATAGAATTAATGTTGAAGTTCTTTTATGATGGTTGATAAAATAACCCTAGTAAAGATTAATTTTTTGAAAAGAATTCATTTTAAAAATATAAACACTAAAACCTATATTAACATAAAAATGAAACATAATGTAGTAAAAACAAAAATAATACCATATAAAAATGTTACAATAAAATAATAACTCTTTTTATAGGAACACTATTTGAATCACTATTTTGAAATTAAAAAATCTATATTTAAAAAATAAAATAGTAATCTAAACCTAATAAAACATGTAAACTAATCAACCCTTTCACCTTATATATGATTTATCTCATTTCCACTATAATTTAAAGGATCATAAAAGAGACAAAAAAATTAAAAAAATTGTTCAATATCTAATATAATAATATTGATAAGATAAATAAAAGGAAATGTTAAATTAAAATCTTTCCTTCTCGAATTTAGTAATTATCTCAATTTTAATTTTTTATTAAATAAATTCAGAATATAATGACCATATACGACTAATCCTTATTGAAAATGATTTTTTTTAAAATAAGTAATCTTATGAAATTAACAGTTTCTGTGTCTTATTAATTATAGTGTTTATAAAAGAAGTCACCTTTACTCACACATATTTCATATTTCTTGGAAAATTTTCAATTTGATATATATAGTGATAGCATACCCTTTTTGAAAATGATAAAAATAAAAATAAATAAAATTTTATTATAACATGTAATTATTAAATTTATAAAACATATTTTTATATTACTTCATTAATGAGTTTTCTTAAGTCACTATGTATGGAGCACAACCAGTAAGAGATATTTTCTTATGGAGAAAAAAAACAATATCCAATGGCCACATATACAAAAATAATAATTTGATTTTTTATTTACTTAAGAAAAATTAAACTATATAAAATATAAATTTAATAACTATTAATATAAGAAAGAATCTAATATATAATTTCATCATTATGAAATGATTGATATTGATTTATTTTTCTTTCTTTATCCTACATTACCTTTTCTATTAGAGAAATTAAATGTGGTTCTATAAATTTATATATTTCTTTCGTATCATACAGAATAAAAAGTGCAAGAATATACATAATAAAAAAACTCATTAAGTTAAATCAAATTGATATAGTTGAAGCAAATGATAATGTACTTATATTGAAAATTTCTCCACCAAAATAAGTCCTAAAATATATATAGTAACAACATAAAACTACTCTCTCTTAAACATTGTCAGTATAAAATCATTCCATCTAATTTCAAAACACATAAAAATATCATAAATATTGAACATCGTAAAATAATTGGATGATAAGTTTCATATTCCTTTATAAATAGTAGTTTGTGAAGTATATGGGGCCTCAACATGTTTTTATTTATATAAATAATTTCATTCCCTTCAATTTATTAATTTAAAATATATATTAAAATATTAAAACATATTTAATAAGAATTATAAATAAGGTATATATTCGACACATTCCACTATTGTAATTTATAGCACATGTGTAAATGCCCAATGTAAAAAAACTGTTTGACACTTTGTTAAACTGTATAAACCTCATTAATAGGGAATGATGCTATACCAATATAAGGAAATGACCTTAAACATTACATATTATACCAAATATGATTATAATTATTATTTTTTTAAATTCCCATATATATTTGAGGTTTATAGTTTTAGAAAATTAGGCCATAACTCCAATATAAGAAAACAACATAATACATGATGGACAATTCTGATCAGAATCAATTTTTTCGACCATATAAGACCATAAAGTTATGAATTTCAAATGGAATGACAAAAAACTGGTTTCTATGTAGTAAGATATAGACAATAATGATAAATGATAACTCCCACAGATTTAAAGAGAGTGGAAGATATCATGGTCAGGAGAAGGTTGAAAATCACAAAATCATATATCTATAATTTTTCTAAACGGAATTGATTTCCTAATAAGAAATATAAATAGATAATATTTTTATTTCAAAATAATTTTTCTATAGTTAAGTAATTATATTTCCCTATATACTAATAACGTATTTAAATATACCTTCTTAAAAAGAATAATTTCATCCTTAATCAATTTCCACCACAAACTCTTCATTTTCTCCATATGTGGTGTATGAATTTTTCATGTCTGAAACACTAGAATAAAACCAAAAGGATAAAAAAATAAATTAAAATTTAACAATATATTCCTTGCATATTTAGAAATTAAAAAAACAAAAATGTTTAGAACCAGATAAGACAATTCAAAAAAATGAATAAAACATAAAATAAAGAAAGCTATTTTTTATCTTGAAAATTCATCTTAGATAATTCAACACATAAAAATCCTTGAAATCCTTCAAATTATCCTAGACTATGATCTAAACCCAAAATTTTTAAGTATTTAATCAGAAAATCATCCGGGATGAATTTAACAATTTCTTCCCAAAATAATATTAATCACCCTTAATGTATCATACTAAAACTTCAACTCCCTAAATCACAAAATATATAAATATACTAAAAATTTCCAAAAAATAACCGAAAACCATAATTTTACAATAAAAACATATATGATTAAAAAATATAATTAAGATTTTATTCATAAAATATACATTCCTAGTATTATATTTTAACGAATCATATATAGTTTTTAAAATAGTGAATGTATTCTTGAATAAAATTAATCACATAATCACCAAATCGTTTTCCAATACCATGGTTATCTATTTGATAAAAATGTATTCACAATATCAAATATTTATTTATCTATCAAATCATTTAATGAAAAATAAAATTATATACAAAATTGGACTTCATGTAGGCAAGTGGTAGGCGACACAACATTGTATCCCTTATGTTTTGGGTTCAAAACTTATATACTTACCAGATGTAGTGGGTTGTCACATGGCCCATATGTTGTAAATTTTCTATAATAATAATATAATATTTATAACATTCAGATAAATTATATAAATATCCTAAAAATAACCTAGATATACTCAAAATGAATGAAGATTTTTAACCTCAATGATTATCTCATAACAATTATTTTTCATCGTAAAATTAACTAAAAATAAAATATCATATATACCATAAATTTTATCCATAACAGTATAAATTGTTCCCAAAAAAATAATGGAATTTTTCCTTGAATAATATTTTTCTTATCAAAATAAATTAAGTGTTACATGTACCTAAAACATTTATAAAAACTCAATAAATATACCATGAATATTATATGTTACTTAAACCATAAAAAGAGGGTTCCCTAATAATTTTAATATATGATCATCCTTAAAACAATATTGTCCTCTTTTGAGGTTTGACAACTTCTATAGATGTCATAAAATCAACTGTAGTAGTAATAAATGACTTCTCTATACCTTAAATTTCTGATCATGATGACTTTCTTCCTGAGAAACTAACTTTTGACATATTGTAGAATAATTCTCCAACGTATAGAAAATAAATCTCCTCGCCTTTGGGATCGATATCATTCTGCCAATTCATTGGTTATTTTGGATCCTTTTCCTTATATTCATGATCCTTGTGACTACACATACAACACAAGAGACACTTTTCAGATCTAGTTAAACATTTCTCAAAATGACATTTAGAACACTTATAACATTATAGGGGATAACCTCTAGACTTATTAGTTTTTTTATTATTTTTTTTCCTTTCACATTAACCCTTTTATATTATTGTCATCTTTAGGAACATATGTGTCAAAAAACTCCATCTCAACATTCTAAACAAAAATTACCACCTCCACGTTACGTTTAAATTCTCACACAGCCAAATATCTTCATAAAAATGGTTTAAACCCTCAGTAAAATCTATTAATTTTAAAATCTGTACAACAAAAAATATGGCATTTACCTGGCCAATATTATGAATATTCCTTCTTATTTTGATGAAAAACATTTAACTTGTTTATATTATTCATGGAATTTTTTTCCATACTATATCAAAAAACCATTGTAAAATGTTTCTCAGGAAGTATATTCTTAAATGATTCCCATTACGTAAAATAAATATTATAATTTTCTCAAGTATTCATAACTAAATACTAACCTAGACCAGCTTCAACTTTAAAATGATACATGGATATGGTTACCTTTTGACGTTCTAAACATCTCTTGACTTCAAATATCTTCTACAGGACATTAATACACCTATAATCTACCACATGATTAGTTGATCCACTATATGATGGGGGATTTTTTCTCCCGAGTTATATAAATTTCGTATATTCCTCTATGGTAAATCTGGTTTCTCCCTATCATGGGTACCACCACCATTAATAGATTGTATCAATTAATCCATCACTAAAAAACTATTCTATTCCAATTAAAACCATACATGGATATTTATTTGGAAGAATATTTTCCTCTTGATTTCCTTCAACCACTACATACCTATTTCTACTATGGAAAATTGTTCAGAATAGAAAAATTATAGATTAAAAATCATGGTAAAATTTAAATTCTATATAACTACTGCATAAACATAATGTAAAATGTAATGTCTCGGAAATTACTTATGATTTTCTAAATTAAATGGAATTTTTTCGAGACCGCGAAATCTGAAAATGCGTGATTCCGAGGCCCGGTGTGCCCGAAATGATCTGTCGAAATTTTATTAAGCTTTAATTAGCCTGTGTAAGAAGTTTTGCTGAGAAAGTGGGATAACAATTAAATAGTTGTCTGGATCAGAAATATGAAGGAACTGTTGCATTTAGGATGGTGGGTTTACCCTAAGCGCGACTTAAGATTGGTTAGCGCAAGCCTCCTGTGAGAAAACCTGAAAATGGAATAACTGTAAATAAAATAATTAAATAAAGTTATTTGATTTTTCAAAATCTTATAACTCATGAATGGTGACTCAGATTAAAAATATGATACCACCAATGAGCTCATGAAGTTATGCTTTCTTTAAGTAGATACTAACATTGGCCTGCACGAGCCAACTATGGAAGATAGTTTTTGGTCGTAAATAAAATAATTAACAATTATTTTTTTGTTAAAATCTATAACTGCAAAATTGTAACTCAGATTAAAACTCTAAGAGTACAATTGGGTTTTCTGGGGTGTATTTCCCTTAGTCAGATCCTAACCTTGACTAGCTAGACTTTAGGGTGAATGTTTATAATTTATTGAACATTTTTATGGTACGTTCAGTAAAAGCACGGTTGGTGTTTTCTACCTTTTGAACCGGTGCTCGGATTAAAATTCTGAGGGCACCGTTGAATCCACAATTCTGGGATTCACTTAAGGGAGGCTTCACTTCGGCCATAGTTAGTATGGATAAAAAGGTCAATTTTGGACCTTTTAAAAGAATAATAAAATAACAAAGTTATTTTATTTCTCTTTTTTTTCTTTTCCTCCAATGGACAAGTGGCAGTAGTGGGACCAATGACGTTTCAATCCATTAAATGGATTGACTCCTCACATTCTGTGTAATAGAACTATTGGAATTAAGAAGGTTTCTATCAAATGAACCCCATTAAATTACATGTGTGTTACTCACGCTCCCCCTCTCTTATTTTTATAATTATTGGGGAGGAGTATTGGCATGACTTCACCAAGTGACGAAGTTCTGATAACGTGCCTCCACAACAACCACATAGATGAAGGAGCTAATTCTAGCAGGCGATGACGAGCGACACTGAATCATAAACCAAAGGAAATCATTTGAGCAGAAAGGTTGGTGGCTTCTTGTGGGAAGACGAATGCCGAATTTTCCTCAATCACGGGCGTTCCACGTTGAACATGAGGTAGGGTTTTATTTTGTTATAATTATATGTTTTTTGTATAATCCCTATTCCCTCTCTCATGTTTTCAAGCTAACGTGGTGTCCATTGGCTCAAAAAACATGGTAAGACCCTCCACGACGTTGTTTACCCTTGTTCTCTCTTTATCTCAGGGAAAGACCATCGGCGCGACGACATCGGCCAACCAAGATGGAGGTGGTGCATCGTCCCACACCGTTGGAGGAGTTTGAGGTACTATGAAACATTGATTAGCATAGCGGCCGGCATTGGGCGACCACTGAGTTGATGAGGCGCGTTGTCGCGCTCCGCCGGTGTGCAAGGGTCGTGGCCAAAGCCGTGACAGGTGAAGAAGGCACCCGGCCCGAGCCGGCCACAGAAGGTGGTGTTGGAGTGGCGCACTGTCGTACGCCACTGGAGGAGGCCACTACTCGAAGACGCAGTAGGGGCTGAGCAGAACGGCCCTACGCCGCACCGGGTTGGCGAACCCTTAGTCAGCCAAAATGGTCTACCGTTACGCGGTGGGGAAGCGCCCCACCAACAGTCCAAAATGGCCCTGCACCCATGGGGCTAGCAGGGAAGACCGGTCCACCTTCTGGTCGACAGGGCTGGACACAGGCCGGCTGAGCGGGTTAGACCCGCTCGGAAGACCGAACCCACCCGGTGGGCCGAGCCGGCCCTGTGTCCTAGTGGGCCAGACCCGCCAGCGAGTCGGGCCAAACCCGCGGCCCAGTCGGCCAACGTGGGTGGGCTGAGCCCCACCTGATGGGCCAGGCCAACCACGGCTTGGGCCCATGAACCGAACCGGGCTGGCCCCGATGGGCTAGACCCAGTGAACCGGGCCGACCATTAATGGGCTGGACCTGAGCAGGGTTAGGAAAACCACATGACCCGTTGTGTCAGGCCAGTCTTCCCGAGTCAGACTAGACCAAGACCCAGCTAGTCCCTGAATAAATAAATTCCCATAAAAGATAAACCGAGTGTCTAATTGACATTCTATCAGTGGAATTGGAACCAATTTTGGAAAGCGGTCCCTTTGGCATATTTTTCGGGCCTGACTGAGCCTTTCTAGACCGAGGTGCGATCACCCTCATTCCACGGAAAGGGGTGTAAGTAATAGACCAGGCATCTGATTGATGCGCCATATATGGAATAAATACCCTAGTGGCAAGGTGTTACTTTTGAAATACCCCACTAGTGTTTTAGAGAATGTTAAAATATGGCTAGGTTGGATCGACATTGAATCTAACTGATCCCTCTGCACTAAAATGCCAATAACTTACAGACCGAGCATCTGATTGACGTATTGTCTCTTGTGTTGGAACTCTTATGACATGGTGGTTCATCATGTTACATCTTACTAGGAATTTTTCCCAGTTTAAATAACAATGAAGGCTTAAGGGGAATTTCTCCCTGAATCAAGCGTGCTTGGAACAGGAATCCAGTGGCTTGAAGTGAGACTTAGGTTGGAGACAGATGATGCAAAGGTTAGTACTGATTGAGCCTATGTGTGTCAGCACCAATGTTGTGTGGGTTAGATCTTATTAGGGTGAGTCCTCATCGATCTTGTGTGGGTCAGCGCATACTGATCCAGTGTGGGTCAGATCCTATGTGGGTTAGCGCTCAGTGATCCTTTGTGGGTCAGTGCATACTGATCCTGTGTGGATCATTGCGGAGGTTAGTAACTATCGAATCAGGTTGGGTCATATCCAATGTGGATCATTGAGTGGGTCAGTACCTTTCGATCATTTGTGGGTCAGACTCCGTATGGTTAACACCAATTCCTCTTGATAGAATAATATGATCAAGCTTCGCAACTAATCATTTGTACTTCTATACTTCACTAATACCTAGTGTGAGATGTGTCTTTTTTATTTGTGTTGTTACCTATGTGGTACCTTCACCTTCATGGTGTAATCATCATGGTGTTACCTGTGTTTTACCTTCACCGTCATGATTTTATCTTCGCGGTTTTACCGGTGTAGTACTTTTACGGACATGGTGTTACTAGTGTAGTACTTTTACCATCGTGTTGTTACCTTCGTGGTGTTACCTTCGTGGTGTTACCTTTGTGATACTTTTACCTTCGTGGTGTTACCTTCGTGGTGTTCTTACATCATGTATGAGATGAGTATATCTTGATAAATTAGGTATATGTTTGGGAATATCACTAAGTAGATTTGATGACTGAATCATGATTTGTGATTGAGGTTTTACTTTCTGGTTTTTCCATTTTGGAACTATGGGAGACCTTCGGGGGTCTCGGGGTCCCTACTGAGTAATGATATACTCACCCTGACATGGGCTTCGCCCGCACCTTATTGTGTCTTGTGCAGACGACAGACAGTGTTGATCGAGGCTGAGGGTGCCAAGACAAGACGATGCTCCGAGGTAGACCATTTGGTGGGACGTGACACATGGTCTACTGATCGAGAGATATACCAATCCTTCATGTAGGATCCTTGGTGGACGATTCAGGATCTATTTTTCTCTTTTCAGTAATACTCATACTTTCCACTTGGTCTTGTATTCCAACCACTTTACTTTCAGCACACTTTTTACTATAACAGTTTACTTTGTGGTTTCTTCTTTTCATGTTATTGGATTGTGTGTTCATATAGATTTAAAGGAAATTTCTTCCCATTATAGGAATATGCCATTCCTCTGCTAGTCACCAGCCCCTGACCTATGGACAGAGGGCTTGGGGTAGTCACGACATGGGCCCTAGTGGACCGGTGCTGAAAAATTTCTATTAGAGGAGTCAGTTCTACCGTAGAACTAGAACTCCAATCTTTTCTATGTGGTAATAGTTTTAATTGTTATGGGTATGGTTTTCAATTTGGGTATTCCAGTGTTGGTGCGGTGGCCAACATAACCATACACTGGGACTCTGAATTTAAATTTCAGAATCAGTGCACAAAAACATAGAATGTGTTTGTTTTTGAAAAATTTTTCATTTGATTTCTTTAGAGTCAACTCACCATGTATAAAATAATGATTGTGGCACTCCTTATCCATATCAGGATGTCACTGCAGAGATAGATAGCTAAGATTCTCGAGGGACTACACGATGACGGCCCACCAAGAAGCAAGGCTCCAGTGCATGTCCCTCTTACTGTGTTGGCATCTTCGAGTGGTGTACCAACCACACCACCACATGTTGGGCAGCAGTTACCACCAGCCACACTAGCGGACGGTCCACGCCGACTGAGCATGTTTCATGAGTTCTAGCAGTAGAGGCCTATGAGGTTTCGAGGTGAGATAGATTCCCAGGTGGTTGATTATTGGATGGAGGCGGTGGAAAGAGTTTTCCACCTAGTTGAGACACTATTATAGTATAGGTTGATCTTAGCTACTAGTATTTTCTAGTGTGTGACCATGAGGCTGGTTTCGATGGAGAAGAAGCTTCGGTACATGGAACGTTGCCCAAGATTGTACCTTCTGGTAGTATACCAGCTATATCACTTCATGTTGGTCAGTAGTTACAACCAGCGGTACTGGTAGAGGACACATGTAAGCTTAGTTCCTTACATGTGTTTCCTCATAAGTTACCCAACAAGTTCTAAGGAGAGCCTGACTCATAGGTGGTTATGGACTAGTTTGACAGGGTGGATGAGTTTCCATCTAGCTAGGGTACCATTCGATCAGATATAGGTCCTAGTAGAGAGACATCTACATGGTGTAGAAGGATTATGACAAGGATTATATTTCCCGGATATAGTGAAGAGGCGACTTTTTTGTGGACAACCTTGAGAACCATACTCATAAAAGGGGGTCTCATGCCATAAAAATATAAGGGGTGAGTGTTTGATTGAGATTCTACAGCTTCGTTAGGATGACATGTTAGTAATTGAGTAGTTTTCAAGGCATATAAACCATCCCAAGTACTCGGTGAATACAGTATGGTCAATGATTTAGGCCTCTAACCTCAAAGCGAGGTGTGTTTAGGGACATCTTAGACAACACTATTCCTCAATGCATTCCTAATTATGTTAGGGTGCTAGAGAGAACCTTTATAGTTGAATATTCTTTGGCTGAGTAGATACATCCATCGAATGTTAGCATTGGAAAAGCAAGAAACTAACACCATTCATAGAGACTTCGTCATGTAAAATGTTTTGGTAAGAGGACTTTATAGGGACAAATTAATCTACAGGGTGGCAGATGTGGAAGTGGAGCTAGGAGAGTAGCATGAGTTGGTATATATTTTGACATGTAACAACCACCACCACGATGTGGTCCTCACCAGGCTCAGGGAGCTGAAGGATAGTGGAAGGGAGTAGCAACATACAATCAAGGAGTGTGACCCATGGGCTCTAGGAATGATTGGAGGTGCGGTCTTTTTCTACTACTAGCTATCATATTAATAGATATAGGTACAAATCATTCCTTATTACTATGAATCTTGTTCAAGACCTCGAGTTTCCGGCTAAATAGAATACTTCACCCTTACATATGGAGATACCTTTTTGATGAGACTCGATAATCACACATACGCCGATGGTGTGATCTAACCCTTGAGGCGATAGTTTCAGTTGGAACCACTTGGTGTTAGCATCGTGGCCTTATGATGTTAGTTTGGGTATGGACTAGACATCCACAGTTCATACTTAGATTTACTGTATTAGGAAAGAAGGTTGTGATTTATCTACAATGCTGGAATGGGGTTTTCCATGGTTGTCAAAAAAGAAAACCTAGGCTACATAGGATGAACTCATGCATAGGAGGGTGCAGTCGATCACTCTTGAGTTGGCCAGCCTTTCCCTTATGGCAGTAAGGGTTTTGAGTCTTCGGTTCCCAAAATGAGTGGCCGAGTGTGGGTACATATTTTTAAAAGATGATTCTATTATTACCTCCACAAAAGGAGAGGGAATTCTTCTATGGCTCTGTACTATCAAATATCTCTACCTGACTTCCCCATGGTAGCAACACCCTTGTCAGCATTGACGAAGAAGGGGGATCCCTTGTTGTGGATGAAGAAGTGTCATCAGAGAATTTAGGAGTTGATACAGAGACTAATGAGTGCCCCAATATTGAAGATACCAGAAGAGGGCATTGGGTATATAATCTACTATGACACATCAGCAACCAGACTAGATTATTTCCTAATGTAGGAGCCAGTAGTGATCGTATATGGCTCATGAAAGTTGTGAAAACATGAGAAGAACCATGATATGCATGAACTGGAGTTTGAAGTAGTGGTCTTTGCGCTGAATATGTGGTGGAACTACTTGATGGGTGAATGGTTTAATATTTACTATGATCACAAGACTCTTAGGTATATCTTCTCAAAGAAGGACCTGAACCTGAGACAATGATGATGGCTAGAGTTCATCCATGACTATGACCATGACATAGCCTATATTCCTAGGAAGGGGAACGTGGTAGCAGACACACTCAGCAGGTGGTCTGGACTAAAGGTGTTGACTGAGGCATCAGAGCAGCTAGTCGTGTTGCAGATAACAATTGTGGATAAGGAAGGAGTAGCATACCTCCAGTCTATGACTGTCACTCCCCCAATTATTCAGTGAATTCGGGAGGCACATCTTGGGACATGGACTGTGAGGCCCGACGTGCACAGAAAGCCTTAGGATGGTCTCTTGAAGGATTTTATGAAGGTGGGGAGTACGTCATCCTATTTAGAGGACACGCCATGGTACTAGTGATGCTTTAGGAGGAGGTATTCAAGGATATCCATACATCCCCTTTAGCAGTACATCCTGGCGTGGTGAAGGTGTAATAGATCTTCCAACATCTGCTCTGGTGGCTAGGGATGGATAAATCAGTGGCAGAAGTCTTATATTGACAGGGGAATGAGTCCCTAGGAGTCTAAGGGGGGAGACCATGTCCTCCTACGGGTCTCACCCCGATGAGGATTGTGGAGGTTTTTCTAGGGTGGAAAGCTATCTCTGATGTTCATCATCTAGATTCTTCGTAGAGTGGGTGAGGTGGCATACCATCTATCTGTTCCCCCATAGATGCACCCGGTGCATAATGTTTTCAATTTGTCGTAGTTGAGGATATGTCTGCATGATTCATCGTACGCTATCGACTAGGGTGAGTTGGAATTTGACGATCGCCTAAATTTTACGGAGTTTCTAGTGGGGATAGAGGATCGACAAGAGCGAGTCAATAATGGATGGTCAATCCCACTGGTGTGAGTTTAGTGATAGCACAAGAACCTCAAGGAGAGAACATGGGAGCAGGAGGCTCAGATTCATGCTCATTACCCTCTTTTGTTAGATTTTTCCTTTTTTTTGGATTTCGGGGAAAAAAATACCTTAGGAGTGGAGAATGTAATGTCCCATAAATTCCAAAAAAAGTTATTATATGGAATTTTTTCGAGACGATGAAATCTGACGTTGCGTGATTTCGAGGCCTGGAGTGCCCGGAATGATCCATCAATGTTTTTTGAAACATTAATTTGCACATGTAAGCAGTTTTCCTGAAAAAGTGAAATAAATATTAAACGGTTTCCCAAATCAGAAATCAGAGGGCACCGTGGCATTCATTATGGCTATTTTATCCTAGTCTCTAGTTACGTTTATTTGATGCTGTAATGACCCAAACGTTTATCAAATGAAAATCCCTATTGATCCAATTAAATGTATTAATATGTGAAATGATTATATAACATATGTACTTTTATTGTTTTATGTTTTTGGATTTTCAAATACCATTATTAATTGTGAATATTGGTAATATAGTCATAAAACAGTGATCACATGATTAAGATAAATATTGGTCTTTAACAAATCTAATTAAATCAGGCAAAAGAAGTGATGGCCTCATTTAATTGACTAGCCCTATACGAAGCCCATTTGTCAATGCTCAAAAAGGTGGTGGCATCATTGGGATTCCTTCTTGACCAATCCCAATCCGAGATTCAGCACGTGATGCTTGAACAGAACCACCAGTGGGAGAAGTGTAAGATGATAGAGATTACTACCCGAGTGATGTTATCCGAGCCACCCCAAGAGTCGGTCACCATCGCACACCTTACCCTTCGGTCTTATGTTAGGTGTTACAGGGGTTTATGTAACAAGACTATAGCACTATGATTATGTTCATTATCTTTGTGTATAATAATTAATATACATTCATTTTATTATTGTTACTTTGTAAATAGTTTTTAAAGAGAAAATAGTATTTTTTAGTTAATATTCAACTAAGAAATCTATTTTGATTAATTAATGGATTTTTTATTTAAATAATATTTTAATTAATTAATTATTATTATTACTAAATTAAATTTTATTAAATATAAATGATCATATAATTTAATGAATGCAGTGGTAATTTTTATGATGGTTTGAAAGCTGTTTTTCTTAAAACCTTTGAATTTCCAATAAACATCTATTTTTATTGTAAATATAAAAATTTACATATTTAGAAATCTATTTAGATAAAATGAATATTATTTTTGGAATCCGGATTCCCAATTTATCCAATGGTGACTTTTTCATAATTTTATGAGAGAGTCGAATTTTTGGGTAAAAATTAAATATCTTTTAAATATATAATCCGTTTTATGACATCATAACTAACCAATAGTGATATAATAAAATGAAATAAACATTCTGTTCGGAAAATATATTTTTTACCATTAAAATAATTTAATTTTGGGTTTTTTTATTTATTTTACAAAGCCTTAGTGGACCCTTCAGGACTTATAAAACATTTTTCCTTTTTAAATTGTTTTCCTTGAGAGTGTGACTCACCTAAACATAATCAAACCTATCATTTTATGAATCAAGGCCATTGGACTTATAAAATATTTTATTCCACTCCCCCTTTTCAAAACCCATGGGAAACCCATTGGATGGTTTGTGTTTTTGATTAGTTTAATGTGATGTGTCCCAAACATAAATAATAATGAATTCCCTCTCCTTTCATATATAAACCCACCCAAGTTCCCACTTACTCTTCACTCAAAGACTTTTTAGTTCTTCAAACCTCTTCCCTACTCTCTTTATAATCCTCCTAAGGTTTCCCTAGCTCCCAAGAAGCCTCCCTCAAGCCCCTCCTAATCCTTTGGGATCACACTTCCAAGTAAGGTTTTCCTTCCTTTCTCATTTTATCCATGTTTCATAATATTGTAGTGCCCCTTTATTTTTAACTATAAATGTTGGGTGATTATTTCAAACCTCCCCTATATGGCCTTATTTAGGTTTTGATGATGGGATACCCTTTTCTCTCTCATCTATTCCTTCAATGTATACTTGTTACGATGCTGAGAATCCATAAGGAATTTCTCTCTCCTCAATTTAAATTAAAGAAATTATTTTGTATTATGAATCCAAATTAAATTACTTTTTTTAGGACATGTATTTATATGACCCCCTTACTGTACATTTCATGTAAATATTATGGCACACCCCTTTCTCTCTCATCAGCCATTTTTTATGAGTTCTTATGTCATGTCGTTATGATGCTGAAGTTGCACTGTGATTTTCCAAGTCAATGTCATTGTGTAGTGAATACCATGCTCATTTCTCTATCGACTGTGTTCACATTTTTTCACATTTAATTATTGTTTAAAGAGTTCCATTTATAAATTCATCATTAATTTTTCATGGAATAAATTATGTTGTTTATTGAATCCATGTTACATGATCCACGTGGCACACTTATACATTAAATTAAATATTTAAAAAGGCTGCACCCTGATAGCGCTCTAATGCATTGGGTAAATTATATTATCATGATATTTCATGTGAAATTAGTGTTGAATCATTCTAATTCATGTGAAATTAGTGTTTACCCGTGCTTCGTGTGTAATGAAGGTTTACTCATACTCCTTGTGCAATGAGCCTTGGTTAATGCTAATTCCATGTTAATTGTTGTTGCTACAATTCCATGTTATGATAATCATGCTATATCATGCCTTTTATTCATGTTTATTTTAGGTTCAATTGATATGACTATTTTCTAACATGTATTATATTCTTCATGTTATACCTTGTTTAGTCCCTTACTGGGCTTTATTGCTCACCTTTTTTTATGCATGTCCTCAGGTTATCCAATTCAATGCTATGTACGAGGGAATGTAGTGGTGATGTAAAAGTTGTTTTCAATACGATGTTGTGTTCTATGTTTTATTTTATTATGTAATGTTACTAAGCCCCAATTACACTAGATATATCTATCTTCTATGTTGTATCAAGTGAAGGTTTTATGTAATAAATTATGTTAAGTGCGTAATAAAAAGTAGGGGTTTTATAGTTGGTATGAGAGGATGTGTTTAGTTATTTTTGGGATTAGGATTAGAAACCCCTACTAAAGCCTTATAGACAATACTAAGTACAATAAAAACATCCCTATCTTTTGGTGGGTATTGTGTAAGTGGTTTATCAAGAAAATACATCCTTGTCTGCATACAAGTAGGTATAGGCGGCTCTAGCATAGATGTACCTAGGGATAAAAACCCCGACATGGAGTTTCGGGCTTGACCCGGGGTATCCTGGTACACAACAACGGGCCTTGCTGCACTCTTGGTTACCACACTCCTAGGGTATATGACTTGGTAAATTTACAAGCTTAGTATGAACTATTATTAAGGGAATAAGAAAAAATGCCCCTATGAATATATGATAGAAAGTAGATCATGGATAGAATAGATTGATGCCTATAGGTTCATAAGTTATGGAATACAAGTAATTTATAAGTCATCCATTTTTTCCTAGTATTACCCTTTATGTGTTACCCCTAAATTTCCTTTTATTCCAGCCAATGGCCAGTAATAGGAGGACTCGGACTAACAACTGATGTAAAGATCAATGTGATTATTGTGCAAATGAGATGCCCAATTCGATGGGAGTGGGAATCCCAATCTTTTTCACGATTCTCTCTCAGTTAACTCCAGTTTTGAATAGAAACATGGGTCTTGAGGAATGTTCAACCCCCCTAAGAAAGAACAAGTCACTATTGAGATCTTCATGAGATAGAGTCCTCCTATATTTAAGAGATCAGCTGATCCCTCAATCACCGAACAATGGATCTAATCCATTGAAATGATCTTCTCTATCCTTCATTGTTCCTAAAAATATAAGGTTCTTCTATATGATTATTGTATGTTGGGTGAATCCAATCCATGGTGGACATTGATAAAAAAATACTAAGCCTGAGGAGGAAATCGAGGCATTGGAATGGAAGGAATTCCGAAGAGGTTTTTTGATAAATATTTTTTGCACACCCTCCGACTTAATATGGAAATGGAATTCCTTTCCCTCAATAAAAAATATGATGAATCCATCATATTGTACAAGGAAAACTTTAGAAGGCTTACAAGATACGCCTTCAGCTTTTTCATTCCCACCGACTTCAAGGTTGACAACTTTTTTGGTGGGCTGAAACCTAGCCTACGAAAAGCCTTGGCGATCCATGACATTGACTGTTATGAAGAATCTATATAATGCGCCCTCAAGGTTGAAATGGAGATCAGCGAATATTTGGTGTTTCATGGGGATAAGAAGCATGATGTGGACTTCAATTCTAGTGGTCCGGTTGAATAATCCAACAGTGCTAAGAAGATCTATCACCCTACTTTCCAATGGTGCAGAAAGAAGGACCCCGAAAATTTTCTAATGGGGGAGAGGAAATGCTTTAGGTGTGGAAGAGAAGGGAACCTAGATATTAACTACCGATATGAAAAACCCGTGGCTACAATAGAGGATAGGAACACTCTGTTATAACCTCAACGCGTTGTTCATTTCTTAAAATTCAATGAACTAGGGCACATTGCAACTCAGTGCCCTTATCCAAGGGTTTTTAGAGGCAACCAGCAACCTTTATGGCAGCAAGGGAGAGATTTTTCCATCACTACTGCCAAAGTGAACCCCTACAACGTTGTGGAGACAGGTACACTATCAATTCATTCAATAATACCGAACACAATTTTTTATTCTAGTTCTACGCATTCTTTTATATCCCGAATGTTTAGTATAACAATCCCAACACCACCACAAATCATGGAAGTAAAGATGTTGGTGAGTATGAAAAATGTAAAAATCATTGCATCCCATTAATATAACTCCTCCCCTATCTTAATAGGTGGATTGAAATTCCCAAAGAACCTCATCATACACCCTCTGGTGGAGTTTGATGCAATTATTGGCTTGTATTGGCTTTCCTTATATAGACCCAACATAAATTTCCTTGAGAGGTAAATCACTCTCCATATAGAGAATCGACCGTCGATTATATACAATTGCATGGAAGAATATGAGTCTTCTTTAACATCATCATCTGAAGCATGGATATTACTTCCCTATAAGTACGCATATCTATCATAGAAGATTGAGTCTAAGGAGGGAACCATCCTTGAAGACTTTCCTATTGGGAGGGAATTCACTAGGTGATTCCTGAGGAATTGTCGGGTCTTCCTTCTATAAGAAATGTTGAATTCTCAATTGATCTTATACCCAGTGCATTGCCAAAATCTGAGACTCAATATATAATGGCTATTGTGGAGCATGTGAAGCTAAATAAAAAACAATAGGAGAATCTGGATAAAGGGTTTATACGCCCCAGTGATTCACCATGGGGTGCACCAGCCCTCTTCATCAAGAATAAGGATGGGTCAATGCGCCTTTGCATCAATTATCATGTGCTTAACAAGATCACGATAATGAAAAAGTATCCTTTCCCATGAATTGATGACTTTTTCGATCAGCTATGTGGACCAAAATACTTATCCAAGGTTGATTTTTGGTTCGGATATTCTCAATTAAGGGTGAATAAGGAAGATATCCCCAAGAAAACTTTTCGTACAAGGTATGGGAACTATGAATTCATAGTAATGCCTTTTGGACTTACTGAAGCTCCATAAATCTTCATGGACTTGATGAATGGAGCCTTTAGAGATTACCTCAAAAAAAAATTGGTAGTACTATAGATGAAATTCTAATATACTCTAAAACCAAGGAGGATCATGAAGAGAATCTAAGAAATTTATTAGAGACCTTGCATAAGGAGAAGCTCTATGAAAAGTATAAAAAGTGTTTGTTCTAGTTGAAGGAGGACTCATTCTTGGGTCATATCATCATAAGAAATGGGATATCCGTGGATCCCTATAATATAATAGCAATAGAGGGAAGTCTGAGGCCAAAATCGGTAATGGATATGCATAGTTTCTTGGGTTTAGCTAGATATTATCGAAAATTTCTAATAAATTTCTCATGATTGTCAAACCCTCTTACCAAGATAACTCAGAAGGGTGTCAAGTTTTCTTGGAGTGATGAATGCAAAGAGAGCTTCAAGGAGTTGAAAAAGAGGCTTATCACTATGTACATTCTAACTTTACCCACAAGTGGAGAACATTTTGTGGTATTCAGTGATGCTTCGAAGAAGGGCCTGGGATGTGTGTTGACGCAAAATGAAAAAGTCATTACCAATAATTCAATTTAATTGAAGGTTCATAAGCATAATTATCCAAAACATGACTTCGAATTGGATGTAGTTATCTTATCTTTGAATATTTGTTGGCATTATCTCTTTGGGGAGAAGTGTGAAATATATACAGAAAACAAAATCCTCAAGTATATATTCATAGAGAAAGAGTCGAACATGCGCCAACAAAGATGGTTAGAGTCGATCAAAGACTATGACTGCTAAATTCATTACCACCCTAGGAAAGAGAACAAAGTGGCAGATTCTCTGAATAGAAAGGACCCAACAATTCTATCATTTATTTGAATGGAAAAGGATGCAATATTCATATATTTGATGAAGATAGACATGGGAATAATAAAGAAGGGAACATCATCAATCCTTTCACAGATGATTTCTCAACTGTCTCTTTTGGAAAGGTTAAAGGATGCTCAAATGGATAATTTAGGAATTCAGAATAAGGTGGAAACCATCAAAAATGGAAAATACTCGGAGTTCAATGTCAATAAAGAAGGAATTATGAGATTTGGGAAAAGACTATATGTCCCATCAATTCTGGAGATGAAGAAGGAGATTTTGGATGATGCACATAGTTCAAATTTCTCCTTCCACCCAGGAAACACAAAGATGTATCGAGATATCTGAGAGCATTATTAGTGGGGAGACATGAAGAAATAGATTTATAAATATACATCAATGTTCCTAGTGTGATAGAAAGTGAAGGATAAGAGATAGAAGTCTAAGGGGATGATGCAATCATTTCCCATACTAGCACGAAAATGGAATAATATCTCCCTGGACTTTGTCATAGGACTTTCGAAGACATCCAAAGGAAATAATGCAATCTGGTTTGTTGTGGAATTTCATATAATGGTTGGATACTTCATTGCTATTTTGGGGGATTTTTCATTGGATCAAATGGAATAGATATATATTAGGAAAGTGGTATGGCTTCATGGAGTACAACTATATATTGTATCTGATCGAGATACATGTTTAACCTATTTGTTTTAGAAGATTCCTCAACATGCCCTTTAAAATGAGCTAAACTTCAGTATAGATTATCATCCTAAAACTGATGGCTAATCTAAGAGGACTATTCAAACACTTGAGGACATGATTAGAGAATTCTCAATGGAGTTCAAAACAGGATGGGATCAAGAACTTTCTCTGTTTGAGTTCTCCTATAACAATAGTTTCCACTCATCCATTTGAATGGAACCTTATGAAGACATGTATGGGAAGAGGTGATGAACACCAGCATTTTAGGATGAAGTCGGTGAGCGTAATATGCTAGGACAAAAATAGTCGAAGAAATGGTGGAGAAGGTGAAAACCATTCAGTAGCATATCAAGGTAGCCCAGAGTCGATAAAAGTGTTATGCAGATAACCATCGACAAGACCTTGAGTTTAAATTTGGAGACAAGTTATTTCTATGCATATCTCCATGGAAGAAGTCATGAGGTTTGAGAACAAGGGAAATCTTAGTCCAAGGAACATCGGCCCTTTTGAGATCCTTGATCGAATTGGAGAAGTGGCCTATCGACTAGAACTTCCACCAAACATGTCTCAAGTACATGATGTATTCCATGTATCACTATTGAGGATATACATACTCGACCCATCACATGTACTAAATCTGAAGGTGGTAACATTGGATAATGACCTATCCTATGAAGAGAATCCAGTGAAAATCATATATCATAAAGAAAAAGATCTATAAAATAAGACAATTCCCTTTTTCAAGGTGTTGTGGAGATACCAAAAGTTTTAATAAGTGATGTTGGAATTAGAGGAAGTGATGAAGAAAACATACCCACATCTGTTTTAGTGTGGGAAATGAAAATTTCGAGGGAAAAAATTTATAAGGGAGGAAGATTTTAACAACACAAGAATTTATCAAATGAAATCTCTTCTTGATCCAATTAAATGTCTTAATATGTGAAATGTTTATATAACATAAGTACTTATTTGTTTTCTATGTTTTTTTATTTTAAAATACATTTAATAATTCTGATTTTTGCTAATATTTTCATTGAATATTGTTCACATGATTTGTATAAATCTAGGGTTTTAACAAATCAAATTTACTGAGACAAAAGAAGCGATAACTTCATCCAGTAGACTTTCCCTGTACGAAGCCCATTTTCGGAGCTCAGAAATGAGGTGGAATTATTGGGATTCTCTCTTGACAAATACCAATATTATCTTCAACATGTGAATCTTGAACGGAACCACCAACAGGATAAGTAGACGTTGATAGAGATTGCCACCCGAGCGATGTTATCAGAGCCACCCCAAGAGACTGTCACCATCGGACACCATACCCTTTGGTCATATGGAGGAGTTATAAGGGGTTATGTAACAATACCGTAACAATATGATTATGTGCATTATTTTTTATAATAAATAATATATATTCATTTTATTATTTCTACTTTGTAAATAGTTTTTAAAGCACAAATAGTATTTTTAGATAATATTCAACTAAATAATCTATTCTGATGAATTAATGGTTTTTTGAATTAAATAATATTTTAATAAAATATTTTTATTATTATTTAATTACTTATTATTAAATATAAATGATCATATAATTTTATGAATGCAATTGTAATTTTTATTAAGGTTTGCAATCTAATTTTGTTAAAACACTTGAATATTCGATAAATGTGAAATTTATATTAAAAGTAAAAATTAACATATTTAAAAAATAATTTAGATAAAATGAATATTATTTTTGGAGAATTTAAATTGAAATTATCCAATGGTGAATTTTTTATAATTTTCTAAGATAATCGAATTTTTGGATAAAAATTAAATACCGTTTAAATATATAATGTGTTTTATGACATTAAAATGACCCAATAGTGATGTAATAAAATACTATAATCATTATGTTCAAAAAATATATGTTTTAAAATTAAAATAATGTAATTTTTGGTTTGTTTTATTTATTTTAGAAAGCTTCAGTGGACCCTTCAAGACTTATAAAACATTTTTTCTGTTTAAATTGTTCTCCTCAAGAGTGTGACTCACCTCCACATACGCAAACCTATTATATTAATAAGTTCTTAAATTGTACTTATAAAATACATTTTTCCTATTTTATTTGGAAAAAAACTATTGGAAAAAACCACGGGCTGGTATGTGCTTTTGATTTTTGTATTTTGAGGTGTCCCAAACCTAAATAATAATGAATTCCCTCTTATTTCCTATATAAACCCACCCAAACTCCCACTTCGTCTTCACTTAAAGCCTTTGTAATTCTTCCATCCTCTACCATCCTCTCTCTATAATCCTCCGAAGGTTCCCTATGTTCCTAATAAGCCTCTCTCAAGCACCTTCTAAGCCATTGGGATCACACATCCAAGTAAGGGTTTACTTCCTTTCTCATTTCATCCATGTTCCTTAACATTGTTATTCCCTTTTATTTTCAATTATAAATGTCTGGGAATGGTTTTTCACAACCCCTATACTATCCTCTTTATCGTGTAATGATGATATACCCCTCCCCCATCATTTATTCCTTTCATGTACTCCTATTACCATACCGAAATTCCGTAAGGAATTTCTCTCCGCTCAGTTAACATTCAAGCAATTCTTTAGTATTATGAATCCAAATTCCATTACATTTCTTGGGACATGTATCTATATGACCCTCTTACTATCCATTTCATGTAACTATGATGATACACCCCTTTCTCTATCATCAACCATTTTTTATGAGTTCTTAAGTCACAATGTTATGCTACCGAAGTTGTGCCATGATTTTCCTAGTCAAAGTCATTGTTTACTGAATACCATACCCATTTCTCTATCAAGGGTATTCCCCTATATGCACATTTACATATTGTTTAAAGAGTTTCATTTATTAATTCCACATTCCTATGTCATGGAATAAATGATAATGTTTATTGAATTCAGGTTATATAATCCATGTGGCACACATATGCATGAAACGAAATGTTTAAGAATGGTGCACCCTTATAGTGCTCCAATGCATTGAGTAAATATAGTATCATGATACGTCATGTGAAATGAATTTTGACTAATGGTAATTAAAGTAAAATGAGGGTTTACTCGTGCTTCATGTGCAGTGAGGTTTTACTCATGATCCATGTGCAATGAGCCTTGGCTCATGATAATTCCATGTTAAGTGTTGCTGCCACATTTTCATTTTATGATAAGCATGCTATATCATGACTTTATGTTAAAGTTTCATTAATGCTAAATTGATATAACTATTTCCTGACATGTATCATATTCAACATGTTATACCTTGATTACTCCCTTACTGTGCTTTATATCTCACCCTTTTCTTATGTTTGTCCTCAGGTTATCACATGTAATGCTAAGTACGAGGGAATGTAGTGGTCAGGTAATGGATGTTTTCAATAAGATGTTGTGTTCTATGTTTTATGTTGTTATGTAATGTTACTAATCCCCAAATACAATAGACCTAATGATCCTCTATTTTTTATCAAGTGAAGGTTTTATGTCATAAATTTTGTTAAGTGTGTAATATGAAATCAGAGTTGTTATAGGCGCATGCCTCCTGTGAGAAAAACCGCAAATGGCGTAATCGTAAATAAAATAATAAAATAAAGTTATTTTTTTTTAAAATACTTATAAATCATGAACGGTGACTTGAATTAAAGATCTGAGACCACCGTTGAGCTCGTGAGGGTATGATTTCTTTAGGAGTATACTAACATTGGCTGGTGCAGGCTAACTATGGTTGTTAATTTTTGGCTATAAATAAAATAATCAAGTAACCACTATTTTATTGTTAAAACACATATCTTTTAAACGGTAAGCCTGATAAAAAATCTCATAGTACTATTGGGTTTGTTGGGGCATGTTTCCTTTATGTAGAGCGTAACCTCAACCAGCACGAGTCGAGGGTGAATGTTATTAATTTATTGAACGTTTTTAAGGTAAGTTGAGTAAACGTGAGGGTGGCATTTTCTAACTTTTGATCTGGTGATCTAATTAAAAATCCAAGGGCACCATAGAATCGGATGTGTTGAGATTCAAATAAGGGAGGATTCACTTTGACCATAGTAGGTATGGAGAAAAGGTTTGATTTTTAGTTTTTTTAAAGAATAATAAAATAACAAAGTTATTTTATTTCACTCATTTGTTTTACTCCAACGGACAAGCAGTAGTGGTGGGACAAACGATGTGTCAAGCCATTAAAAGTATTAACTCCTCAAATTCTATGTAACAACACCATTTGAATTAGGAAGGTTTCATTTAAATTAACCCCCATTAAATACCACGTGGATTACTCACACACCCCCTCTCCTATTTATATGGATCTTGGGGAGGAGTATTGGAATGGCTTCACCAAGCGACGAAGTTCTCATAATGTGCCACCACACCAACCACATCAAGGATGAAGCACGTTCAATTGGGCGGTGATGAGTAACACTAAATCATGGATTGAGGATGATGTTTGAGCGACAACGTTGCCAGGTTGTTGCAGGGATGATGAATGTCGACTCTTCCTAAATCGTGGGCATTCTCCATCGAACTTGAGGTAGGTTTTTATTTTGTTATAATTTCATGTTTTTTTTGAATCGTTTTTCCCTCCCTCATGTTTTCAAAATAACGCAGAGGGTGCGGGCCAAACGGCCATGGGCCGAACCCTCTGCTACCTTGTTTACCCTTTCTCTCTATCTCTCTGTGAGAGACTGCTGGTGCAGTAGAATTGGCCCGCCACGATAAAGGGGGCGCACTATCGCGTGCCACAGTTGGAGGCCGCGGCATTACGCTGTGGCTGTTAGAAGAGCGGCTGGCACCAGCCAGCGGCGGAGGTGGTGTGGCACGCCGTCGTGCGCCGCTGGTGGGAAAGGTCCATGACATGTGAAGAAGGTGACCGGCCAGAGCCAGCCACAATAGGCGTAGGCAGAGCAGCACTCTGTCGCATGCCGCGTTGGGTTAGCGAACCCACGGTCGGCCAAAACGGCCGACCGTTACACGGGTGGGCTTATCCACACCTGACGGGCCATGCCCAACAAGGCCCTGACCCGCAAACGGAACTGGGCCGACCTCGACGGGCTGTACACCGTGAGCCGGGCCAACCCATATTGGGTTGGACCTGAGCGGGGTCTAGTAGACCCCAGGACCCCTTGCTTCGGGCCAGTCTGACCAAGTCAGACCGGGCCCAGACCCAACCGGTCCCTGAATAAATAAACACCGATAATTGACAAACCAGGTCTCTGATTGACACACAGTCAAGGGCTTTGGGACCCATTTTGGGAAGCAGTCCTTTTATCATTTTCCAGCGGGCCCGACAGAGCTAGGCTATACCGAGGTGTGATCACCCTCATTCCATGGAAAAGGGTGTATCTAATAGACAATGCATCTGATTGACCCGCCATTTGTGGAGTAAAGACCCTAGTGATAGGGTGGTCCTTTTGAGATACACCATGAGAGTTTTGGAGAATTTTGGAATATGGCTGGGTGGGATTGTATCTAAATCCATTTTGTCTTTCGTTACTAAAATGTCAATAACTTACCGATCGGGTGTCCGATTAATGCACTGTCTGTTGCATTGGAACCCTTATGACGTGAATGATCATCGAGTTACTTCTTCTTGGGACTCTATGCTGGTTGAAATATGATCATAGGCTTATGGAGTGGTTCTACTAGAATCAAGCATGCTATGAGCGGGAATCCAATGGCTGACAGGGAGGGGAAGTTTGGATACAGATCATACGGATGTTAGTACCAAGGGATCTTGTGTGGCTCAGCACCAATATTTTGTGCATCACATCTTATGTGGGTCACTTCTTAGCGATATTTTGTGGGTCAGCGCATATCGATCCTATGTGGGCCAGCGCATATCGATCCTGTGTGGGTCAGATCCTCTATGGGTCATTGTGGGGGTTAGTACCTATCAACTCCGGGTGGGTCGGATCCTGTGTGGATCGTTGTGAGGGTTAGTACCTATCAATCCTATGTGGATCAGACTCTATATGGTCAGAAGTAGTGCCTCTTGATATAATAAGATGATCTAGCTTCGCGTCTAATAATTTGTACTTCAATACTTCACTAATACATGTTGTGAGCCGAGTCCTTTATCTTCGTGGTGTTACCTATGTGGTACCTTCACCTTCTTGCTGTTATCTTCGCGGTGTTACCTATGATGTACTTTTACCTTTGTGGTGTTAGCTTTTTGGTGTTTCCAGTGTGGTACTTTTACCATCGTGGTGTTACCATTGTGGTACTTTTACCTTCTTGGTTTTACCTTTTTGGTATTCTTCCCTCATGTATGAGACGAGAATATCTTGATAACTTAGGTATATGAATGGGCATATGCCAAAGTATAGTTGATGAATGCTTCATGCTTTATGATTGAGGCCTTGCATTGTGGTTTTCCGTTGTGAAACTTTGGGAGGCCTTCGGGGGTCTTGAGGTCCCTACTGAGTATTTTTATACTCACCCCTGCACGGGCTTTGCCCGAACCTTGTTGTGTCTTGTGCAGACGACGGACAACGTTGATCGAGGCTTAGGGAACCAGGACTGGAGGGTACATATAGGTGGTTCATTTTTTTGGACGTGATGGAGGGACTGTTGGAGTTGGTGGCCTAGAACCAACTACTTTGTACATTATTTATTAAATAAACACCTTATCACATCTTGACTGTTCTTATACGTAATAATTCATGTGATAATGTCCCAAGGATAGCTATTGCATTAAAGGGTCATAGCGGATCCCTTATATGATGAGAACCCGGAAGTGCCATAAGACTGTTCTTGAATATATGTTCTATGGATAGATGATATTATCTGAGGGACACAATTAATACAGGACATTAAGGGTGAGGAATCATATTACATTGAGGCACCTTTCATGGTTTGCGCCCTTGGTAAAATCCTGGAGGATATTATGAGAACGAGACACACCAGTAGGAAATCCACATTTCATATTGTCATTGTGTGTTCCTATCTGTGGATGTGTGTATTGGTCCTTAGACTTTAGTATTGTTATTAATGTGTATTACAACTCACACACTTAGATGTATTGCCGAAAAATATTATGACACACTGTTCGCAAAGAGGTAGGATACGTTGGGTGTGTCACGAGTGATACTGCATTAATAGATAATGCGAGAAAGGATTTTTCCCTTTTATTTTATAATGGAAGTAGATATCTCAGGCCGTATGATGGAATTGATATAGCCTAGATAAATCCATGCCCATGGTGATCAATGGGCAAGTACAATTTTGGAAATTCAATGAAAGAATAATCGAGCACATGGGTTGATGGCACTAGCATGAAACCCACTTGATTCGAGATATCGTGACAAAGGGATTATATTACATGGTAATAGTTCATATGAGATGACACATAAATACAGCATCAACTTCTTTCTCTTGGGTTCCTTGACCCATTTCTAGACAGTAATCTTGGAATTTAGGAAAGCTCGCCTAATGCCAATAAGAAAAGGTCCTAGATGGTCACACACTAAGTGTATTCAAGTATCTCTAGTAGAATATAGATTATTCCCATATGTGGTTTAATAATTATTCAAGGAAGACTAAATATTTTTAATGTTGGAGGAAGAATAAAATGAAAACAAGAAATACATGAAGTGTACATTGAATATACACTTCGTGTAGTTTTCATTTTGGAAAGGAAATGAAAAATGAGTACATGCCTTGTTTTAATGATTACACGCCGTATAGTTTTTCCAGTCGGGATTTTGAGAAAATATAATCATTTTAATAAATGATATTTATTATATTCAGCATGGGTGAATGTTAAGAAATTAATTATTTGACGTGGGGGTTTTGAATAAGAGTTAATGAAATAAATAAAATGCATAATGCATTTATTTATTTCCATAACTCTATAACCTCAAAACTGATTATAAATATCCTCACAACCCCAAAACTTTTCCCTAATCATTGTGCACAACAATTTTGGAGATTTATCTCAAGGCCGAAAGAACTCCTTCCTCCAGAAATGCTCTCAAGACCAAGAGATATCCTCCTTCATCAGATCAAGTCGATCTAAGGTGGAAAATGAAAGCAAAGGCTTCTCCATGCTAGCACCCGGAGATTCCTTTGGCGATGTCTAGAGATATGTGGTGCACATGTGGATCACCGCTAGAGGAAGTCTACACTTGGCTTCTGCGATGCATCCATGAATCACATTTCATCATGACCGGAGACATCAATGAATAAAGAATTCCATCAAGGTAATTATTTTCAATTAATTAAATTACTTATAAAAAACATATGATGATCCTGTCTTTATGGTTCCAGGAGTCCCTCTTTCTTTTTCATTCTTCATTCTATTCTGAAGATCCGACATTTTATTATCATGAAGGAACTTAGATTGATCGTTTTTAATGCTAAAATTAAAGTTGGGTACACCCAACATCATGATTCTGATATTCCCAGAACCTACAAGTGGTATCAGAGGGGTCATATCGTTGATTATAATTATTTAGTTTTTTTGGTAATTTATGCATTTAATAATTTAGTTATTTAAATTAATGTTAATCATTATTTAAAATCTGAATCTAGATATCTGTTCCTCATCTCTCATTTCTCGTTCACCTTCAAAAATAAATTTTTCTTTTAATTTTGATTAAAATATAATAGAGTATCTCATCTGGAGGTTCCAAGCATTCCAGGTCGTACAACAGCAGAATACGGGGCGTGTATTTGGAATTACATGCCATGTAGTCTACGTTAAATTCATTGGACTGGTCCACCAAATCAACCCGTGTATTAGATCCTATCTATGTCATTTATGACACTCTGTGTTGACGAGGAATAGGTGGCACATGGTTTCTGTATTACACGTCGTGTTGTCCACTGAACACGACATGTAGTTCGTTCGGGTTAGGGTTGGACCATGTACTCCATACATGGATTGACCGACTGGAAATTGTGTTACGTGGATACTAAAGGGCGTGTGTCCCACTGAACACGCCGTGTAATCTAACAATTTCAAATGTACATTAACACTCCATGTCCCTGGGAATTTACTTTTAATGGATGGTGAACAAAATTACACGCAGTGTATTCAGAACTACATGCCCTGTACTCAACCAAATTATTTAGATTTATTAAAATTTAATACTTTACTATACAAACCCTTGAGACGTGTACCATAGTGCAGGCGTAAATCTTTGGAAGAACATGTGATAGTTGTTTTATATATATGTGTTTAATTTAACAGTCTATGTAATGTTCATTTTACTCATTTGGTAGTTATGAAGGGGAATTCACTAGGTTACCTCCATGGAACAAGTTACTTACAAGGATAATTTTCATTTATTTAAAATTATAATGGATGAGACTCTCAAGGAAATTACAAAAAGGTTATAAGATATAAGTATTTTTTAAATAAATATTATTAATTTATTCGAGCATGATTTATCTTAAATAAGAACAATTAAAGAATTGAATGCTAGTTTTATTTATACGTAAATATCATTCCATGTATGGATGATCATGATCTAGACCAAGACCTTTGTATGTGAATGATTTCTTTTAATTTATTTATTTAAATTAAATTTTCTTGCCTGTGAGCCTTCTCCTCATTAATGTGTAGGTTCGGCGCTCCCAAGGTTTATTTTATGTAAAACCCTCTTTTTACCCCTCACCTGGGTGTCAGATAAATGCATATGTAATGGATGGAGCTTCCAGCTACTGGAGGCAGCTCATGTTAGGAGCCAAGGTAAAACCAATCCAAGGAGATAAAAAGGAGGATATGTGGAATGCTGTAAACATGAACCCAAATGGTTCAAGGTGTTTTCTCCCCCAGGTCTTGGGTTATTTTATCAACCGCTAGATAAACTAACCAATTTAACAATCTCATGATCATACCATTTATTTTATTTCTATCAGTTGCATGGTTTATTTATTGTGGGTGTGTTGTCATGATCACATGATTAATGAATTAATCAAGCATGGAAGATAGAACTAAAATAAGACTAGATTATGCATAAATATTTTCTTATACATGGTTAATCACTTAATTATATCCCACATAATATTACCAAGAATGTAATCAAATATAATAAGATTCCAATTTACGTATAATGATAAAATCCCTCAAAGAAATATCATGTCGGTATAGCCTTCCATAATCTTGGATAGAATCAAACCATAGTTCAATGTTTTGACCAACCATGGTTGGGGTACTTTCAATTATCGGGGAATTCTAATTCAAGTTTTTGGGTTGACATGACTTGGTTCACATCAAGGGTTGACTGCCACATCTAGACATGGTGTAACAAAGAGGAAAAGGTTGAGGAAATCCAAAATAAAATGATTTTAGGATTGGGGAGTCCACTCAATGGATCAAGGAGCTGTGAGTTAATGTAGTTTTCATTTGGAATGCCTACCTAAAACCATTCAAGCTGCTTGACCAACCCTAGTTGGGATAATTCAAAGGGAAATATGGATCCTTTCCACTAGAATATTCAGGCAATATAATATTCCAAAATCAATGGTGGGGGATATTAAATTTTGATAAAATAATGGGAGACTAATAAGTATTAATTTATTTATTTGTCTTAGTTTTTATAGTAACGTACTAAAACTTTTCTCACATTAATTTTTAGAAACGAAAAGACAACATGACATGAAATATATCATTGCGAACCATACTTGAGAAGGAAAACCTTCTCACCAGCACCAATTTTCAAGAGTGGACGAGGTGTTTACGCGTCATCCTTCGCCCCGAGAGGAAGTTGTATGTTCTGGAAGAGCCTATTCCATTTGTGCATGGGAAAGAGGCCAGTGATGAGGAACTAACACTATATATGAAACATATGGATGATTCCACAGATGTCCAATGTTTCATGCTATCGTCCATGTCTAATGATCTCTTGAAGCAACATGAAAACATGGACACGTATAGCATAATGACTCACCTTAAAAATCTCTACCAAGGAAAGGTAAGGCAAGAGAGATATGAGATCTCCAACGCTTTTTTTACAACTAACCTTGGAAATTCTGTGACAGCTAGGCCTCATGTAGTCAAGCTTATTGGCTACATTGAACGTCTGGACAACTTAGGGATTAAATTCCTAGATGAGTTGCATATAGATATCATCCAATCATCACTTCCCAAGACATTATCTAGATTTAATGTCAACTAAAACATCAACAACAATGAAAATAGTCTATCAGAACTTCTAACCGTAATTCTCCAGGTAGATAAGGACATAGGGTGTGACAAACCCGCAGTCAGTAAGGGGAATAAGAAAAGGAAGGACAAGGAAAAGGGGCCAAAGACTTATAAATGGTCTGAATCCCCTGAGCATCGTCCCTCCATGAAGGGGAAGATCCAGAGGCAGGGAAAAGAACAAAAGGTGGTATGTTTTTCATGTGGCAAAAAAGGACACTGGAAGAGGAACTGCACCAAGAAGCGTGAGGACACTAAAGGTGTGTTCGTTATCGAGTGTAATATTTCCATTTGTACACATTTGGTATTAGATAAAACTTGTGGGGATCACATATTTATTAAAATTTAGGAACCAAGTAGATTTATAATTATTTCCAGAGGAGAGGTGGATCTTCGAGCTTCCAATGGTGCGAGGCTAGCTGCATTAGCCATTGGCGATTACCACCTCTCATTGTCGACTGGGATGATTTTGGTTTTACATAACTATTATTATGTGCCTAGTGTTACCGAGAACATAATTTCTATATCTTTTTTGGATATTGATGGATTTATTTTCAAGTTTAGAAATAAGGGTTGTCTCTTATATAAGAACAACATATGTTTTGGTATGGAATATTTAAATAATGGTTTGTATTATTAAATTATGAAAACCAAGTGTTGCCAATTGATAACGAAACAAACTCACAAGACTCATACATCACATAGTTGTGGAATTACCATCTTGGTCATGTAAACGAGAAGCTCATGACAATGCTCTTCCAAGATGGCTATTTAGAATCTACTACACTGAAACCACTTGCTAGATGTCATTCTTGTTTAAAAGGTAAAATGACCAAGACGCCTTTTAGTGGAGAAGGTTAAAGGGCCACAGAGCTTCTAGGATTGGTGCACACGGATGTGTGTGGACCATTTCTAGTTGAAACTATAGGTGGATATTCTTAATTCATTACTTTTACTAATGATTTGAGTAGATATAGATATTTATAATTAATGAGGTATAGGTCAGTAGCCTTATAGAAATTTAAGGAATTCATGAATGAAGTAGATAATCAGCTTTGTAAGAAGATAATGAAGCTTCAATTGGATCAAGGTAGAGAATATCTGAACCAAGAGTTCATTGATATTCTATGGGAGTCTGGGATTCTATCTTAGCCCAGTCCTCCTTATACACCATAGTGGAATGGTTTTAGTGAAAGTAGGAACTACACCTTGTTGGAAATGGTGAGGTCGATGATGAGTCATGTAAATATTCCATTATCCTTTTGGGGATATGCATTAAAAACTGCAGAATACACATTAAACTGAGTAACAACTAAGGCGGTAAATGGAATTCCATCTGAGTTATGGAATGGAAAGAAACCCATTTTTGTCACACACACATGTATGTGGATGCGAGGCATTTTTAAGGCCTTCTCGGGAAACAAACTAGAACAATGGGGAATGAAGAATATCTTTATATTATATCCCAAAGAAACAAAAGGATATTACATATATAACCCTGCATTTAATAAAGTGGCTATTGCTAGAAAATCCGTCTTTCTTGAGAGGGAGCACATCCTCGAAAAGGATAGTGGGAGCACGGTTGACTTCAATGAAGTTGATTCTCGAGATAAACAGAAGTTGGTACAAGAAAAAGTTCCACAAGTCCCTATAGAAGAGGTTCCAGAAACACAAGTACTGCATAGGATCTCAAGAGAGGTAAGGGAACTAGAGATACTTGGTTTCCTAGTCACTGAGTATGGTGAATCATTATTGTAGGACAATGATGAAACTCTCTACTACAAGGAAGCAGTATAAAGCTTAGAAGTTGCAAGATGGCTGGAAGCTATTAATTCTGAGATGGATTCCATATATCATAACTAAGTATGGGTTCTAGTCGATAATCCAGTTGATGTAAAGCTTGATGGATGAAAATGGGTATTCAATAGGAAACTGGACATGGAAGGTCACGTTAGCACCTATAAATCACAGCTGGTGTCAAAAGAATTCATAAAGAGTCAAGGAATTGACTATGATGAAACCTTCTTGCCAATTTCCATGATTAAATACATAATAATCATACTTTCTATTGCAGCTTACCATGACTAGGAGATTTTGAAAATGGATGTCAAAACATCATTCCTTAATGGGAACCTTCATGAAGATGTATATATGAAAGAACTAGAAGGGTTTGTGACACCAAGTGAATCCAAATGAGTTTCAATGTGTAAAAAATCCATTTATGTAATTAAGAAAGCATCCAGGTCATGGAACATTTGATTTGATGAATCCATAAAGGAGTTTGGGTTCATTAAGAACGAATTTGATCCATGTGATTATAAGTGGGTTAATGGGAATGTGATCATTATCCTAGAAGTATATGTTGACGACATATTGCTTATTGGAAAAGATGTTTCAGTTTTACAGTCATTTAAGAACTGGTTGAACAAATGTTTCTCCATGAAGGACTTGGGTGAAGCAGCCTACATTTTAGGGATCAGGATCATTTGTGATAGATCCAAGAGGCTTCTTGGACTAAGTTAGGGTATATACATTGACTAGATACTAAAGAGATTTGGTATGGAACAATCCAAGAGGGGATTGGTTCCCATGTCACATGGACTATATCTTTCTAAGAAAATATGTCCTCAAACACAATAGGAGAAAGATTGAATGAGTAAGGCCCCATGCACTTCAGATATATGATCCATCATGTATGCCATGTTATGTACCAGGCTTGATGTTTCCTATGCACTGAGAATGGTAGGATGATATCAAGCTGATCCAAGAGAACAACATTGGACCGCTGTTAAGACTATCCTTAAGTATCTGAGAAAAACTAAGGATATGTTCTTGGTGTATGGAGGAGATGAAAAGCTTGTCATCAAGGGAACTCTGATGCTGGTTTTTTGACAGATCAGAACGATATGAAATCACAATCTGTAAATGTTTTCTGTCTCAATGGAGGAGCTATGAGCTTGAAGAGTTCAAATCAGCTAGTTATCGCCGATTCTACAGTGGAGTCCAAAAATATAGCGGCTTCTGATACAGTCAAGGAAGCTGTATAGATTTGGAACTTTTTCCATGAGCTTGATGTGGTGCCTAGCAGTAACAATCCTATCACGTTGTATTGTGATAATAATGTAGTGGTGGATCTTGCAAAAGAACCAATGTCACATCAATAGATAAAGCACATACTCTGAAATTATCACCTCTTGAGGGATTTCTATCAAAGGGGTTAGGTTGTCATGATCAGAGTGTCCATGGAAGAGAACGTGGAAGACCCCATGACTAAATTCATATATTAGCAGAAGAATGAATATAATTTGAGAGATATCAGCTTAAAGGTTGTTAGCAGTTGGCTCTAGTCTAATTGGGAGTATGTTAGAGTTGGTGGCCTAGAACAACAACATTGTATATTATTTATTAAATAAAAATATTATCACATCTTGATTGTTCTTCTATGCAATAATGCATGTGATAATGTCCCAATGATAGTTGTTACATTAAAGGGTCATAGCAGATCCTTTCTATGATGAGAACCTGAAAGTGCCATAACACTGTACTTGAATATATTTTCTATGGTCGGATGATGCTATTTTAGTGACACAAATAATACTATCCATTAGGGGTGAAGATTCATAAAAAATAATGGCACCTTCTCATGGCATGCGCCCTCGGTAATATCCAAGAAGATATTATGAGAACGAGACCCGCCAGTAAAAAATCCACATTTCATATTGTCATAGGATGTTCCTATCTGTGGACATGTGTATTGTTCCTTAGACTTTAAGATTATTATTAATGGGTATTACAAATCTTGAAATTTGATGTATCGATGAAAACTATGGCGACACACTGTTCGCAGTGAGGTAGGATACGTTGGGTGTGTCATGAGTGATACTGCATTAATTGATAATGCGAGAAAGGATTAGTCCCTTATATTCTATAACAGAAGTAGATATCTCAGGCCTTTTGTTAGAATTGATATATCCTAAATAAATCCATGTCCATGGTGAGTAATGGGGAAGTTCAATTTCGGAATGTCAAAGAAAGAATAAACGAGCACATGGGTTGATGGCACTAGTACGCAACCCGCTGGATTTGAGATATCATGACAAAGGGATTATATTACATTGTAAGAGTTCATATGAGGTGACTCATCAATGCGGCTTCAACTTCTTTCTCTCGGGTTCCATGACCCGTTGCTAGATAGTAATCTTGGACTTTAGGGAATCTTGCCTAATGCCAATGAGATAGAGGCCTAGAGGGTCACATACTAAGTGTATCCAATTATCTCATGTCGAATAAATATTATTCCCATATTTGGTTTAACAATTATTCAAGGAATCCTAAATCGATTTAATGTTTGAGGAATAATAAAATGGAAACGAGATATACACACCGTGTACATTAAATGTACACACCAGGTAGTTTTCATTTTGGAAAGTAAATGAAAAATGAGTACACATCATGTATTAATGATTACACGCTGTGTAGTTTTTCTAGTCAGGATTTTGAAGAAATAAAATCATTTTATTAAATTATATTTATTATAATCATCATGGGTGCATGTCAAGAAATTAATGATTCGACATGGGAGTTTTCAATATGAGTTAATGAAATAAATAAAATGCATAACCTATTTATTTATTTTCATAATTCTATAACCTCAAACCCGATTATAAATATCCTCACAACCCCATCACTTTTCCATAATCGTTGTGAACAACAATTTTGGAAAATTATCTCAAGGCCGAAAGAACTACTTCCTCCAAGAACGCTCTAAAGACCGAGAGAGATCTTCATCCATCAGATCAAGGCGATCTATGGAGAACAAAGCAAGCAAAGGCTTCTCCACGCTTGCACCCAATGATTCCTTTGGCAACGTCCAAAGATACGTGGTGCACATGTGGATCACTGCTAGAGGAAGTCTACACTTGGCTTCTGTGATGCAATGAAAAATCACATCAGATCATGACCAGAGACATCAATGAAGAAAGAATTACATCAAATTAATTCTTGTAAATTAATTAAAATAATTATAACCAATATATGATGATCATATCTTTATGGTTTTGGAACTACCTCTTTCTTTTTTGTTCTTCGTTCTATTCTGAATATCTAAAGTTTTATTATCGTGACAGATCTCATATTGATCGTTGTTAACGCTAAAATAAATGTTGGGTACACCCACCAAAGTGCTTCTGCTGTACCTGGAACCTATAGGAACTACTGATTGAGAGATGTACCTACCCTTTTGGTAGGATCCTTAGTTGACGATCCAACAGATGTTTTTCCCTTTTCAGTTGTATTTTTACTTTATAGTTGGGATTTTATTCTAGACCCTTTACTATCAGCACACTTTTTACTATAGTCGTTTACTTCATGGTTGCTTCTTGTCATTTTCTTGTATTGTGTGATTGAACTTTTTTAAAGGAAATTCATTCCCATTATAGGGATATCCCTTTTCGGTGCTATTCTCCAGCCCCTGGCCTATAGAAGGTGGGCTTGGAGTAGTGATGGCATGGGCCCCAGGGGAGGAGTTGTGACATAAAATCTATTAATGGCATTATATTAACATTATCTTTACATCTAATGTTATCAAAACTATGTTCTGAATCCAACAATATTAAACTGGCTAATAACATTATATATTGTATTACATTTAACTTGAAATAAATTTTTCTACATTCCCAAGATCATTTAGTTTAATATTTTTAGATAATTAAATCTTTACTTATACAAAAAAACTATATAATAAAATATTTACTTTTCAAATTATTATTTATTTATTCCACCATATAAAATATTTAAAACAACACATGATCAGGTTTTTTGAAAAATATTCAAGACATTCATATTGACATTTTCCTTTTATATACTCATATATAAACTATATGAAAAAAAATTAATCTTAGGATAAGAATAAATGGCTCAGTAAGGGATATAATATTAATGAATGGAAACATGATCCATAAATACATATAAAAATTTTATTTTTTGAAAATTAACTTTTCAAAAAAATAAACATTTTTTAACCACAAAATCACAAAATATAAACAAATTATTCCATAAATATTTTCATAATTTTTCTTAAAGGTAATATAAAAACTCAAAACGGTTTCATGAAATATTTTCACAAAATTATAACATTCATCCTTAAATCATAATCTCTAAAGGTTACTTTATAAACAATTAATATTCCTATAATACCAATAGAAAAAAATCATAAATGTAACATATGGAATCATTTTATTATTATTATAACATATATTTCTTCTCTAACGGTTATATAGGGAGTAACCATAATAGTTACATTTAGAATATCCATCATATTTTATTCTCATAATCTCTTTGGAGAAACTTAATCGGTTGACTTCGTCCCTTTACTCAATGAATTGGAGGGATATAATAGGCTCAAACACCCTCAGTTTATAATGAATCCTCCTATCATCATAAAAAATTCAAATGAACCACAACATAATCATATCACATAAATCCTTCTAAAAACATTCTTTATGAAAATAACCTTTCCATTTTGAAATAAAATTTCTTTTTAAGAAAACTACACACTTATGAATGAAAAAAAAGTATTTGGAAACAATATTTGAAATGTGTTAAGGAAAATTATTATTATTCAGGTGTAATTATGGTGGAAAAATCTACTCATTATTAATAATTTAAAAAATCATTTTAAAATATTATAAAAAATTAATGAATAGCATTAAAAGAGGGTGATAAAATGAAACTCTCTTACTTTGAGTCTGGTTTTACAAGTACAATCATTGTATTCTTGAATAATTAACTTGTATTAATTATTTACATTCTTAAGAACCTTTTCTATTTTTTTCATTCCATTTATTTTCCTTTTTACCATGTTATATACAAGTACTAAACTAATTGTGTTCTCATTAGACGTTTTGATGATATTCATTTCATAAGTTCAAAATAAAATCAGTAGGTTGACTATGGTCAATAGGGATATTAATAAATCATCTCTAGAATATTTTTCATGAAATAAATATCATTTATATACATAAATTACACTTTTAAATACTTCTATTAAATATGTTTATGAAATGAACTCTATTTCAATCATAGAGATGGTAGGTTGTACATATGCATGAGTATTGTATTCTTTTTTCGAGGAACACTATTGAAATATGTTAATTATAATACTTCAATAATGATACTAATATCATATATTTAATAATATTTATTTAAATAATCTTATTATTATCAACCATGTGATGTGGGGATGAAAAAAAAATCACATCACTTCGTGGAGGTGCTAGTCCAGAAGTACGCACAAATGACATTATAATTTATCTGTGCATGGAAATGTTATAATGTAAGGAATTTATTATCTAACAATAATTATTAATATTCCATGAATATAATATATATATATACATGAATTATATCATTATAACCTCTCTCAAGATATAGTGATAGAAAAAAATTACTTCGTTTTGCGAGACAGTAGTCTACCATACAAACTAAAGATAAATTATTTCCCCATTTGATGGTAAAAGAGTTTGATATTTGTCATGACACTAAAATTAAAAAATATTAGTGTATTTCAGATATTTTAGTTATTATGTTATCATATTTTATGATGATTTTAATGAGGTGTATGAATAAATTAACATAAACTCTTGAATAAAAATGATTCCTCTTCTTTAGACAACCTCTTTTTCCAAACAATACAAGACCACCTAGGTTGGTGTTTGGCCAAACCTAAGGACACTAGAATGAGGGTAGAAATTATATAAATTATTTTCATACATATTCATAAAAAACATGGGTTTTTAGGTGTTTTTAAATGAGCATAAGAGGTTCTCTTTTATAGGAGAAAAGAGGGGTACTCTTAGAATATCTCGAAATATTAAATTAATATAAATTAATATCCCATTCAAAATACTACCTTAGTGATTTATTTAAATGATAAGATACGTATGGGTTAAAATAAACTCATAAATAATTTTTATATATTTTTATGTCACTATCATACACTTATCATTTAGTTTTAACCCTTATGCCTATTTATCTTTTACTATGAAATCATTGATTTTTACTCTTTGAGGGTTAAAATTTTAACTATAAAATGTGAAACAACCCATAGTAAGATCATGGAAGATATTTTAAAAATTATACTAATAATCTTCCTGAATAAAAAATCATTAGTTATTTTATATCATTTTAAAAAATAATATTTATTTTATAATATCAATAATGTAAATTTTGATAGTATTCATTACATTGATTTTTACAAAATATCAATAAAAAAAGTGAAAATCGAGTAAAATACTATCATAAATACATAAAATGTAAAATTAACTAATAAAATTAATTTATTAGATTAATTATATCATATTATATTTATTTTAATATTTTTACTATCATTTATTTGATTATTCATTAATTATATAATTACAAGATCAATGTTGTCAATGAATTAAAGGTAATTATTTATTTATCAAAATTAAAAATAAATTAACATATTTAATAAAATGATATTAAATTTAAACATAATATTTTTGGTTGAACATATCTTTGAGATGAAACTATATTAATTTATTTTATTTATTGAAAACAAGATTGTGAAATGTTTGAATTTTCATTAAATACAATATTATAAAGGACATAATCTTATAAAAGTGAAGATAAATAGACATATAACCAATAATATTAAAAATAATGGATGACTATAACTCATCCAATAAAATTGGGGTGTGTTTTAAGGTCATTTTATAGCCCTTATCATTTTATTTTTACCCTTAATTATCTAATTTACCTTTAAATGTGGTAATAAAGATACTAAGGTCACTGTTTATAATTTCCAAAAAAAGTGACATATTAAATAAATTTAAAACTAAAAATTAAAAATATGTGATACATTTTTAAAAAATAAACTTAAAAAGTCACCTAATTTAATTTAAAATTGAACCAATAAAAAGTGACAAAAACCATTTTTCAGAAAAAATCCATTTTACATATAAAATATTTTTAGACAAAATAATGTATAAAATACATTTCATAAACCATAATTGGGTTATTTAAAATGAAATAGAAGAAAATAAATTTTAAAATTAGTCTAAAATATAATTTTAATTTCTAAATACTTGAAATGAAAGTACAATTTTCAATTAAAATCGTTATTTTTCACTATTCATTTTAAAAAAAATTTTTTAAAAATTATCAACAATTTCACCATATTATTATTTTCCTATGATGTTTTAAAAAATTATATGTTTTCATTAAATCAAATTTCTAAAATTTCTATAAATACATTATATTATTTTCCCACAAGAGCAATAAAAATCATTTTTGAAGAAACATTATGTGATTAATTTTTATAAGATTTAATTATTAAAAAATTAATGAGTAAGAAAATTTTATATTTTAGAATTTAGTTAATACCATTCACTCATTATAGTTTTATTTCTAGTTTATAATGGTCACTTTTAATCAATAAGAGTTAGTTATTCATTTAAGCTTTGTGTTTCGTATCATTTATTTTATTTAATATAGTGTGCTCATTTAAATAAATTCATTATATTATAAGAATATTGACCTATAATATATTTTATTACTAATATCTGTTGTTATATATTTATTTCGAGGCATATGATAAAATTGGATCAATATAAAGAAGATTAGCATCGCCCCGACCTAATGATGACACACACGAATCGAGAAATCATCTGAATTATTTTTGTTCAGTATATGAAAAGAAGTAGATCAATATTTTATAGAAGGAGTGAATTAAACCCATTGAAATGGTAGGTCTTGGAATAAAAGACCAAATGTTTTTTAATAATGGTATTTTCCTTAAATTCACAGAGAATTGTATTTCCAATGATGTTTCCTATGAATTTTTATCAAAACGGTTCAAAGGTAGACTGCTGAATGGATATAAATAATACCTTGTATCCTCTATTGGGGAATCAATAAGAAAATGATTTTATGAAATCGTGCAAGATAAAATGTTGGTGTAAATCATGAACTCCTCTCTCAACTGGTAAATCACTTCATGGATGGACATACTACTCTAGGACACAATGACTGCCTCTTCTTAGAGATTGCACATGTCCATTGCAGATTTACTATCAAAATTTCACATATCTAATAGGTTTTAACCGATGCAATTATTTCCATATATTCATATAAATACCATTAATGGATATTGGAACTCTAATATGGAATCAAGAAACCAATAAGAAATTTAATTCCAATGATTAATATAAACTGGAATGTTGGTTGTAACAGCCCGAGATTTTATGAAAAATATTCTTTTTTATTTCACTAATGTCTTGTGTTGTACGCTACACCAAAAGGAGCTTGCACAACACGCATCCTTGACTTGCCTTGCATTACACGCAATCGCAACCTTCCTCGATAGCGTGTGTGGTACGTAATACTGAGTTTCACGAAACAATGATATGCTATTAAAATATTATTAAAACTAGCCGTTATGAATAGTAATAACCACTTTTTAAATTTTAGAAATTTTAAAATGGACTTCATTTTTGGATTCGGAGTATCGAATTTAGCCTAAGGTGAAATTTTGGTACTTTTCGGATAACTTTCATATTCTGATGAATAGTGACAATTACTAAATTATAATTAAAAACAACTTTTTTAATCGAAATAATTAATAGTGATAAATCATTAATTTGAGTGGTTTTAAAGTATATTTAGAATATATTTTTACAATTTAATACAATGTTGGTCATTGGATGTAATTTCACATTTAAACTAGACATAAACAAGTGTCAATCTTTTGATAGATATTGTTTCTTAAAAACACGCTATTTGTTTTAACAGCGGGATTTAATTATAAAATTAATTAATGCAACTTTTATGTAATGAATTTGGTAAAATAGACTTCATTTTTGAATTTGGAATATGAAATATAGCTTGGGATGAAATTTTGGCACTGTTCTGAAAAACATCAATTTTTGATGAATAGTGAAACTACTAAGTGGTAGTTAAAAAAACTGAATTTTTCATAAAACATAATTTTACCGCTTCTGTGAATGGAATTTCAAAAATCCGAGAGACACGGTTGATGTCAGTAAGTAAAATGTGGTTCAATGAGATGAAAATAATTTTTGGTGAATAGTAACTTTTTACTTTTTTTTACCGCGGTTAATAGTAAATAGGGTAACTAAGGGTAAATATGATATTAATATTACCCTAACACATGTCCTAATTCTATTGGACAAGTGTAATTCGACCAAAAACAAACTTAGGAATAAAATATGACCATTTAGGCCCACTTGGATTAGATTAGGACATTTATTATTAATTTATTTAAAGAAGGGTTAAAATAGTTAAAATCAAAGTTTAATAAGTAAATCATTTTTAATATGGGGTTATACATAAGATAAGTTCGATTGTAAATATTAATTAGAAAGCTAAAAAGATTTACTACATGATGGTATTTTATTTGTAATTTTTAGACATCAAATAATTTAATTTATTTATGACACAATGATGATGCAGTAATTATCTTATTAATGAAATATTGACATAATTGATGTTATAAACACCAAAATAAATATAATTTGAGACTTTTTATGAATTCCACTAATTTTCTAGGTTACTATGATATATTAGTGTTGATTTAATCAACTTTGTTCGAACATATAATTCTGTTATGACTTTCACAAAAATCATATATCAAATAGTGTCAAAATTGACACAAAATACTTTTTAAATAAAATATTATATTATTAATTGTTATTTTATTCCTAAAAATCTAAGGTTCGGCCAAATGACTTAGATAAGGATATATATTTTAATAATAAAGAATTTGGGGTTCGTTTGGCATGTTATAGTAAGTGTATTAACCATATAGTGAAAGAAAACAAAAAGACACGGTAAAAGTTAAATTATTTAACTTAGAGTTAAATCTAATTGATAAGGTTAAAATAATAACCTAAACTTGTCTAAATCCTATTGGTTGATAGGATTTCGACCCATCCCCACTTTATCTTCGAAATAAGACCCTTTGGAACCATTATAAACCGATTTTGACTTTAATATAAAATAATATTTTGAGATATTCCTAAGGTGCCCCTCTCCTCCCTTATAAAAGGGCACCTCCTCCCCCTCCTCCTCACACCAATTTGAGCACTCAAGCTCGGCCAACCCCTGCCATTTTCTCCTCTGCACTTCCCTAGAATAATCCTAGAGGTCCTGGTCTTCTCCAAAGACCAATCTTAGTTCCTTAAGTGGAGGATTCAAAGGGGCGTTCCAAAGAAGAGGTAATATCCATTACCGATCTTTTCAATTTCTTTCTTCTTCAACTTCTTCTTATTTAGTTGTTTCATGATAAAGTAATAACATCAGTATTACTTACATACTGATATGTTATTATAAATATGAAACAACCCTAATTCACCTTCTATCCATCCTACGGAAAAATGAAATCACCGCGCGTGCGTACGTACGGAATACCGTCTCCACGCCGTGGTGTAATCTTTTTTCCACCATCACCTTACAAGGATGGGTATAATGGTGTAATGAGTAACTATATATGATTATTATGAAGTAATATTGATACTGAAATAATATATATATACTCCAATACAATTCCACGATCATAGGAACGATATCATCACTCGTGCGTACGTACGGAATACCGTCTCCACGATGTGATGCGACTCGTTCTACATGATCTTCATTTCATAATGATTATATAAATGAATTGAATGAATGAATATGGTATATACAACACTAATACCATTCTGGAAATGAATTATCTATAACCTAAAGATAAGAATAAGAATTTATTCGACAAAACACGCATAAGAACAAAAAGTTATAAAGACCCGAGTAACAAGTAACAATGAAATATTACTAACAAGAAGCTAATAATATGACCATATATGATCTCATATCAATATGTATGATTCTGTAATAAGTCAATAACATTATTTAAACCATTATACAGGAGCTTCAGACACGAACAAAGCAAATCGGACCTAAGGTAATGGAAATATCACAATCTCATTTTTATCCGAGATTGTTTATTCGTAAGTATTTACTGGGGTGTATTTTATCATCCACCTCCATGTTTCATCAATATGTAATATTATTTCCATCCACCTACAATTGTTTAAATCCATTTTTACCCTTCGGTGAGTTTTTAGTAATATGTATGAAAGGAATCTTTTGTCGTTTTTCGTACGAGGTACTTTTTGACTTTTCCGACAAAAGTGCGAAGAATGTTTTTTTTAACTTATACGGCATGAATGGATTTCTAAAACATTATTTCCAAGAAGTTTCATTTACAAGTTTTTAAGTTTATTTTTAATCAACTTCTTTTATTTTATAATTGTACGACATGTTAAGAGAGGAAATGTATTTTTGAAGAAGAATGGATATTTTCTTCAAGAATGAAGTTCAAGTATTTTATCAAAATTATTTTCCATCTAAGATAATAAAAGGGTTCTGTTTTTATCCCTATTATTACATGGATTTGATTATGTTGTGATGGAAATATTTTTATGAATTCCTTTATCTTATATGAATTGTTTTATGATGTCATGTTGTTTAAGAATCCCATTTTTATTACATGGGTTACGTTATGATGTATGGTTTATGATTATGTGGCACACATAAGAAAGGATTCATTATAAGATGGGTGGGACCTATATCTCCCTCCAATGCATTGGGTAAAGATTTTATATCTCATGAGATGGACAGGGCTGGAACGGTAGGTTATACCGGTTCAGTGAAACAGGACTGAAACGAGGGTTACTCGATTCAGAAAGGGACTTTGTCCACTAAGATAGTTTTGGCAATGAGTCTTGACTAACAAGAAATGATTTTCCATGATTATGTGTGCATGCCACAAAGTTTCAAGTTTTATGTTATGATTATGGGGATCTCATTTTCACTTCTATGATTTATCACATGTTATGATATTATGAGCTATTTTGTAGGTTAAGATTTCCAAAAGCTATGTTCTTATGTATATGATGTGATTGATATTTCTTTTGTTTACCCTTACTGAGCATTTGAGCTCACCCTTTTATGTTTTCTTTTCCCCAGGATATAAAGAAAGGTTTTTAGGTAAAAAAAAGGGAAGATCCTTATGGGAGATATTGAAGATCCTTCACCACGATTAGAAGATTACGTTCCGAGTTTCCAAAGACACTAAACTAATTACGATCCTTGTGTGTGTGTTTTTGTTATGTACTAAGTATTCCACAAAAGTAATGTAATGTCCATGTACAATAAGCTTAGGGTCTCTACAGTTGGTATCAGAGGAAAGGTTTAGTCAACCTTTGGAAACTAGGATGCGAAAACGTTAGTGAAATCCCTAGAGATATTTCTAAGGTATGTCTAGGGATGTCCCTAGGGATAAGTATACGTATAGGTTATAGTAATGGAATTACGCTAACGATCATAGAATTAAACCTAAGATGTTGGATATTGAAGGTACTCCCCCTTTATTATGTTGTTTTCCCTAGCATGATTTTTGCCTCTCACACTATTCTTTTTGGGTTTTAGACGATGGCTGGAACCCGAAGGAACCATGTTGATCAATGCAATGGACAATGCAATGATTGCCCTCCTGAACAAACAAATGTTATGGGGGATGGAGTGCAAAATCTTATTGCTATACTTACACAAGCTATGAATCATTCTGGACTTCCAAATGAGCAGAGAAGGGAACAATATTCTATTGAGTCCTTCATGAGGCAACGTCCACCTTCTTTCAGTGGGTCTTCTGATCCACTTTTGGCTGAACAATGGATCAGTACTACTGAAAAGATATTTTCAGTTCTTCAATGTTCTGAACATGATAAAGTCATCTTAGAAGTATATCGTTTGGAAGGTGAAGCTGATCAATGGTTGAATCTTATCAAGAATACGAGGCCAAGAGATGAAATTGAGTCCATGGAATGGGACGAGTTCAAGAACTTATTTTTCAGTAAGTACTTCCCTCGTATTCTTCGAACAAAGATGGAGAAAGAGTTTCTTGAACTGAAGCAAAGGGACGATGAATCTGTTGGTACCTATGAAGAAAATTTTACAAGACTTGCAAGGTATGCTTCTGGAATTATCATCCAACCTGAAAGTAAAGTTGATCGATTTTTCAGTGGCTTAAAACCAAGTCTTCGAAGGGCATTAGCTATAAGAGACTTCAGTAGCTATGAAGAAATTGTGCGTTGTGCTATCAAGGTAGAAATGGAAGTTGGTGTTACATATCCATCTCATGGTTTTGACAAGAAACGAAAGATGGAGTTCAAGGAGAAATCTCAGAATAATGGTGAAAAGAAGATGAATGTTTCCTTATGCACAAAGTGTGGAAAGAAGCATGGTGGAGATTGTCTTAAAGGGACTAGAAAATGTTTTAAGTGTGGAAAAGAAGGTCATCGAGCAGCTGAGTGTCGAAGTAATGGAAAAAGGGTTTCTAATGATGTGAATAAAGCAAACACTGCAGAGAACGCACCACCAACACTTCAATGCTTCAAGTGCAAGGAAATGGGGAATTATGCTAATAAATGCCCTAATCCAAGGGTTAGTGATGATCAACATGAGCAACCACTGAAGGCAAAGGACAAAGGGAAGTCACATGCGATCACTATTGGCAATGTTGAATATGACAATGATGTGGTGGAATGATTAAGTGTTTATGTAATGGGATTGCAAAATAATGTTGTATCATTGAGTAGTGCAATATTTATTGATGTGGTATTCAAAGTGATTGAGATATTTTTTGGAAATAAGATGATATGCATATAATGAAGGGAAAACGAGAAAATGAAATGTTTAATAATATTCATGAGCTCATGATTGATATAAGGACTAAGTGATATCATGGTTTGAGAATATAGAATTTTGAGGATTTTGGTATGTGGAAAGTGTTAACTTTTAACTGCACTCATGTTTTCACTAAGGTATTCAAGAGAATACGCGATTAAGGACTTTGAATGTTTGGAATGTGACCAACAAGACATATCTTATGATATGTGGGGATCAACGACAGTATTAAATCTCTGGTAATCGTTGTCACTATATTATGAGAGTGGACTGCAATATTATGTATAAGCCTAAAGATTAGACTGGATTATGTTGGACATAAGTTAGTATTGTTTAAGGATAGAAGATTTTCGATATTATTGAGGGGATGTTATAGTAACGTAGTTTTAGAAAAAGGACAACCTGCAGGACGGGCGACAACCCATCGCTTCGGACAAGGCTGTAGGAATCGAACCCACAACCGAAGTGCGACTGGCCTTTATCGCCTACCACTGACCTACAGGAAGTCCCTGTTTAGTAGAAACTAGTGTTATTATATTAAGCAGTATGATATATGAAGTATAAGCCCATTTTAGGAACCATATATGATTAATCCCATTATAGATCGACTTATGTATATAAATTTTGCTAACCTTTTGAGACAGATGGAATGACCCGTCATTCTATCACATGATCTGCTAACACTTCACGAATAACAAATTCAACTTCATTTATTTAAGAGATGAAGTGGAAATTGTTAAAGGCACGAACAACAGTGAGATTGTACCAAAATAAAGTAAGTATTTATTCTAAATCAAATTCTTTAACTTTAGGGAAATGATCTTGAAAACCAAAAATGTTGTCCTAGTTCTCTTATACCTGATGAATCAGATGGTACCTTAGATCATCACAAATTTATGGATTTGTGATTACTGGCTTTTCCATAGCCATGTTCTCTACCACTCTCCATCAGAACATGATGGTTAGATTTCTCTTCCATATCCATATTTTCACCTATGTGGAAACCCAGTGATTAGTTTATTTGGGTAATCGTTACATTTCATACTTTAGTTTTTAAAGCCAAGTTTTGGTATTCCTTTTTTACGATGTGGGTTTCTATTAAAGAAACTTTCGAATAGTAAACCATTTATAACCCCGACGAATTTCGAGGGCGAAATTCATTTTAAGGGGGGTAGAATGTAACAGCCTGAGATTTTATGAAAAATATTCTTTTTTATTTCACTAATGTCTTGTGTTGTACGCTACACCAAAAGGAGCTTGCACAACACGCATCCTTGACTTGCCTTGCATTACACACAATCGCAACCTTCCCCGATAGCGTGTGTGGTACGTAATACTGAGTTTCACGAAACAATGATATGCTATTAAAATATTATTAAAACTAGCCGTTATGAATAGTAATAACCACTTTTTAAATTTTAGAAATTTTAAAATGGACTTCATTTTTGGATTCGGAGTATCGAATTTAGCCTAAGGTGAAATTTTGGTACTTTTCGGATAACTTTCATATTCTGATGAATAGTGAAAATTACTAAATTATAATTAAAAACAACTTTTTTAATCGAAATAATTAATAGTGATAAATCATTAATTTGAGTGGTTTTAAAGTATATTTAGAATATATTTTTACAATTTAATACAATGTTGGTCATTGGATGTAATTTCACATTTAAACTAGACATAAACAAGTGTCAATCTTTTGATAGATATTGTTTCTTAAAAACACGCTATTTGTTTTAACAGCGGGATTTAATTATAAAATTAATTAATGCAACTTTTATTTAATGAATTTGGTAAAATAGACTTCATTTTTGAATTTGGAATATGAAATATAGCTTGGGATGAAATTTTGGCACTGTTTTGAAAAACATCAATTTTTGATGAATAGTGAAACTACTAAGTGGTAGTTAAAAAAACTGAATTTTTCATAAAACATAATTTTACCGCTTCTGTGAATGGAATTTCAAAAATCCGAGAGACACGGTTGATGTCAGTAAGTAAAATGTGGTTCAATGAGATGAAAATAATTTTTGGTGAATAGTAACTTTTTACTTTTTTTTTACCGCGGTTAATAGTAAATAGGGTAACTAAGGGTAAATATGATATTAATATTACCGTAACACATGTCCTAATTCTATTGGACAAGTGTAATTCGACCAAAAACAAACTTAGGAATAAAATATGACCATTTAGGCCCACTTGGATTAGATTAGGACATTTATTATTAATTTATTTAAAGAAGGGTTAAAATAGTTAAAATCAAAGTTTAATAAGTAAATCATTTTTAATATGGGGTTATACATAAGATAAATTCGATTGTAAATATTCATTAGAAAGATAAAAAGATTTACTACATGATGGTATTTTATTTGTAATTTTTAGACATCAAATAATTTAATTTATTTATGACACAATGATGATGCAGTAATTATCTTATTAATGAAATATTGACATAATTGATGTTATAAACACAAAAATAAATATAATTTGAGACTTTTTATGAATTACACTAATTTTATAGGTTACTATGATATATTAGTGTTGATTTAAGCAACTTGGTTCGAACATATAATTCTATTATGACTTTCACAAAAATCATATATCAAATAGTGTCAAAATTGACACAAAATAGTTTTTAAATCAAATATTATATTATTAATTGTTATTTTATTCCTAAAAATCTAAGGTTCGGCCAAATGACTTAGATAAGGATATATATTTTAATAATAAACAATTTGGGGTTCGTTTGGCATGTTATAGTAAGTGTATTAACCATATAGTGAAAGAAAACAAAAAGACACGGTAAAAGTTAAATTATTTAACTTAGAGTTAAATCTAATTGATAAGGTTAAAATAATAACCTAAACTTGTCTAAATCCTATTGGTTGATAGTATTTCGACCCATCCCCACTTTATCTTCGAAATAAGACCCTTTGGAACCATTATAAACCGATTTTGACTTTAATATAAAATAATATTTTGAGATATTCCTAAGGTGCCCCTCTCCTCCCTTATAAAAGGGCACCTCCTCCCCCTCCTCCTCACACCAATTTGAGCACTCAAGCTCGGCCAACCCCTGCCATTTTCTCCTCTCCACTTCCCTAGAATAATCCTAGAGGTCCTGGTCTTCTCCAAAGACCAATCTTAGTTCCTTAAGTGGAGGATTCAAAGGGGCGTTCCAAAGAAGAGGTAATATCCATTACCGATCTTTTCAATTTCTTTCTTCTTCAACTTCTTCTTCTTTAGTTGTTTCATGATAAAGTAATAACATCAGTATTACTTACATACTGATATGTTATTATAAATATGAAACAACCCTAATTCACCTTCTATCCATCCTACGGAAAAATGAAATCACCGCGCGTGCGTACGTACGGAATACCGTCTCCACGCCGTGGTGTAATCTATTTTCCACCATCACCTTACAAGGATGGGTATAATGGTGTAATGAGTAACTATATATGATTATTATGAAGTAATATTGATACTGAAATAATATATATATACTCCAATACAATTCCATGATCATAGGAACGATATCATCACTCGTGCGTACGTACGGAATACCGTCTCCACGATGTGATGCGACTCGTTCTACATGATCTTCATTTCATAATGATTATATAAATGAATTGAATGAATGAATATGGTATATACTACACTAATACCATTCTGGAAATGAATTATCTATAACCTAAAGATAAGAATAAGAATTTATTCGACAAAACACGCATAAGAACAAAAAGTTATAAAGACCCGAGTAACAAGTAACAATGAAATATTACTAACAAGAAGCTAATAATATGACCATATATGATCTCATATCAATATGTATGATTCTGGAATAAGTCAATAACATTATCTAAACCATTATACAGGAGCTTCGGACACGAACAAAGCAAATCGGACCTAAGGTAAGGGAAATATCACAATCTCATTTTTATCCGAGATTGTTTATTCATAAGTATTTACTAGGGTGTATTTTATCATCCACCTCCATGTTTCATCAATATGTAATATTATTTCCATCCACCTACAATTGTTTAAATCCATTTTTACCATTCGTTGAGTTTTTAGTAATATGTATGAAAGGAATCTTTTGTCGTTTTTCGTACGAGGTACTTTTTGACTTTTCCGACAAAAGTGCGAAGAATGTTTTTTTTAACTTATACGGCATGAATAGATTTCTAAAACATTATTTCCAAGAAGTTTCCTTTACAAGTTTTTAAGTTTATTTTTAATCAACTTCTTTTATTTTATAATTGTACGACATGTTAAGAAAGGAAATGTATTTTTGAAGAAGAAAGGATATTTTCCTCAAGAATGAAGTTCAAGTATTTTATCAAAATTATTTTCCATCTAAGATAATAAAAGGGTTCTGTTTTTATCCCTATTATTACATGGATTTGATTATGTTGTGATGGAAATATTTTTATGAATTCCTTTATCTTATATGAATTGTTTTATGATGTCATGTTGTTTAAAAATCCCATTTTTATTACATGGGTTACGTTATGATGTATGGTTTATGATTATGTGGCACACATAAGAAAGGATTCATTATAAGATGGGTGGGACCTATATCTCCCTCCAATGCATTGGGTAAAGATTTTATATCTCATGAGATGGACAGGGCTGGAACGGTAGGTTATACCGGTTCAGTGAAACAGGACTGAAACGAGGGTTACTCGATTCAGAAAGGGACTTTGTCCACTAAGATAGTCTTGGCAATGAGTCTTGACTAACAAGAAATGATTTTCCATGATTATGTGTGCATGCCACAAAGTTTCAAGTTTTATGTTATGATTATGGGGATCTCATTTTCACTTCTATGATTTATCCCATGTTATGATATTATGAGCTCTTTTGCAGGTTAAGATTTCCAAAAGCTATGTTCTTATGTATATGATGTGATTGATATTTCTTTTGTTTACCCTTACTGAGCATTTGAGCTCACCCTTTTATGTTTTCTTTTCCCCAGGATATAAAGAAAGGTTTTTAGGTAAAAAAAAGGGAAGATCTTTATGGGAGATATTGAAGATCTTTCACCACGATTAGAAGATTACGTTCCGAGTTTCCAAAGACACTAAACTAATTACGATCCTTGTGTGTGTGTTTTTGTTATGTACTAAGTATTCCGCAAAAGTAATGTAATGTCCATGTACGATAAGCTTAGGGTCTCTACATTGGTGCTCTAATAGACCACCATCATGGCTACTAAAATTGAAGGTACAATTCATCCAGCCTTCCATATTTTTTATTGTTTAGAATATATTTAAAAAGAGGATCCCCACACATGATTACCATAAATATTCTAGACAAAATCTTATGTCATCATGTCATCTATGCTTCAAGGTAGAAGAGGATATGAAACGCCTATATCATGTGTTTTTGCACTGAATATATATCATTCATTATGCACTCTGTTCAGTTTGGAAATTGAGACTAATATGTAGATGGATAACATTATATAGGGTATCAGTAATACCAGTTCATGTGACCACTTCTAGAACCTTCTATTGGATTCATTGGTCTCCATTTTTTTCATTTGTTTGAAATACTAGAAATAAAAAATGTTTGATGTGTATAATCCCACCACATATACAAGTATTCTAACCATACATAAAGAAGAATATGTTGAATCCATGGGGTATATGGGAGATATGGCTAATAGTACAAAATAATTTCTTAATTTCATATTCTTGGTTGTGACATATTGGCTGAGGAAACTTAGGGTTCTCAAATTAATTCCTCAGAACCCTCAAATCAACTCGTGGATCAAAGTCAATGTTGATGGTGCAACCTCTAGTATGATAGGGAGATATGATTGTGGATTTTTCTTTTACAGACACCATAGATTTTGGAAAGGGTGATTAAAAAACTACACTATAATTAGAGTGGGTTATGAGGCTAGATTATGAGCTATGGTTTAGGTAATCATGTATTTCGACCAATATAAGTGGAACTCCTTATGGATTGAATATGACTCTAAAATTGTTATTAATGGTTTGAAAATAATAATAATGATTTTGGATTATAAAATATTACCTTTTTGGATTGGTTTCTTTAACTATGCCACTCAACTCAATTAGGTCATCTCACATGCATATAAATAGTAAAATCTACTTGAAGATGTTTTGTTGAAGAAATTTAGCATGGAAATGAATATGAAGTGTTCCTTAAGGACTCATTACTATTGAATTCCAGTGGTGGATGTATATATGTGTGAATTTACATATTCTAATCATTGTAATAACCCCTTGTGATACTTAACATTCTTTTCTCATTTTTATAATATCTTCTTAGGCTTGGCTTCGATCGGATCCTATAATTTTGGGGCCAGTTGGCCTATCATTATTTTTCAATGATGTTAGGTATCTAGTATATAATATATGTTCCAATTTCATATAATATAGTGATGGGTATCCTCAACATATTACTTCCAATAGATGGGAAACTATGGAGGATGAGGCGGAGGAATGGGGTGTGTGGGTGGTGGTTGAGTTGTGGGTTATAAAATGATGAAATTTCTTTACATGTGTAAAGACCCAGAAAGTCATGTAATTTTTTAAAAATATATGGGAATTTTATGAGTCCGCGAAAATTGACGGCGCGTGATTCCATGTCCCACTGTTCCCGAAATGAATTTATGAACTTTTTTTTCGGTACGTTCAGTAAACGAATGAGTGGGTTTTTGTAACTTTTGATCCAGTGCTCGGAATTGAAATCTGAGGGCACCGTTGAACTCGTAGTGCCAGTATTCTCTTTAGGGGACCTTCACCTCAGCCGCAGTAGGTCGAGGGTGAAAGATAGAATTTGTGTTTTACGTGGAAATAGAAATAAAATATAATCAACTTTTAATTTATTTTTTTATTTGAAACCTTCCTTGAGGATAGTAAAAAGGTGGGGACCACCTGAACTAAAACTTCCCACATGTATGTTATGGAGGTGGGGACCACTGAGCTGAAAACCCCCAATTTGAATATAGAGGTGGGGACCACCCGAACCCCCTTTAATGATAGATAACCTCTCAACTCCCCTACATCAAATTTTTCCAACACCATTCATTAATTGGGCCAATTAATTTTTCCAATGTGGTACAATTAAATGAGAAAATTAATTATGCCAACGTGCCAACAAAATTAATCTACTTAATTTAATTATATTTTCACCTCTTTATTTGGGAAGATTTTTTGTTGGCAAATAAGATCCTTGGTGGGAGAAAAGTTCTCCAACAAAGAATGCCATCGAAGAACGTTCTTTGGAAATCAAGGAATAATACGATGTATGAGCCCGACATCAAAGCATGGTTTCAGAAGCAATGTTCATTGGCACCCTCATCGCCTTCTACGACGTCTTTCTCACGCCAACATTAATGAACAATCAAGGTAGGGGTTTATTTCCATGTGATTGATATTTCCCATGTTCCTCCCTTCTAAACAAAGAACATGGATCAACTATCTATAACTAATTGATATGTGGATATTTTCATTTTCTGGTTTGGGAATAGTGATTGATGGAAGCTGTGGGGTTTGATGTTTTAAACATCTTCCATACACGTTCTTAATTCAAAATTTCCAAACCTCTTGCTATCGCTCTAATGCGGAGAGTGTGGGCCAAACAAACAAGGCCTGACCTCTCCACAAGTTTTGGTGCTTATTTGTTGTGTTATTTTCGATGAAGGCGATGGCGCGACAACACCACCTGAAGAAAGAAAACCACGGATTTTTGCCATAGTGGTGAATGATGGACGACCGGCTGAACCAGCCACTAGTGAAGGCACGGCATGTGACCGCACCGCACGACTAGCCACGGCGGACCGCCGCACTGGGGCCTCCGTCGCCCCATGTCCTCACCGCCTCTCCCCCCTCCAATGCCCCATGGCATCACCGCCATGCATCCTTACGTGGAACTCACAGCCTCACCGTACCGTGGCCCCATGGCCTCACAACCTAGCGGCCCTCTGTGCCCCCCACAGTCTCGCCGTCCTGCGGCCTTGCGGGTCCCGCGGCCTCGTCATCCCGCGACCCTCTTTGGCCCCGTGGCCTCGCCGCTCTCACGGCGTTCGAATTTCCCTCACAGCCTTGTGTCGCCCAGCGCGGGCCGGGTCGACCCAAACCAGTCCGGTTCGGCCTAAGCCGGGTCAGGCCGGGTCAGACTGGACCCAGACCAGCTACGAGATTTTCGCTCTATCGGCCATAACTTTGGATCCAGACATCCATTTGACAAACCTTCAATGGTACTGTAAACCTTGGACAACGATGGTCCCTTTGTTTTACCCCACATGAGATTTGGATAATGTTGGGATACAGTCGGGTTGGATCGAGCATGAATCCAACTGGGCCTTCATTACTAAAAGGCTAATAACTTACAGACTGAGCGTCTGATTGACACACCGTCTATTGCATTGAGACCTCTATGACGTGGTGGAACAATGAGATATTTTATCGTGGGACATTGTGGCAGTTGGAGTGTCGACCAGTGTCTTGTGGATCGAACCCTCGCAGAGACAATTGAGCGTATTGCGGGATCCCAGTAGATTGTTGCGACATGAATAATGAATTGCAATCTTAAGTGGGTCAGCACCGAGCGATCCTATGTGCGTCAGCACTGAGCAATACTGTGTGGGTCAACACAAATCGATCTTGTGTGGGTCCACACCGAGCGATCCTATGTGGGTCAGCACCTATCAATCCTATATGGGTCATCACCGAGCAATCGTGTGTTGGTCAGCAGCAGATCCTCTTAACAGAGTAATATTAATTAGTAGTTACATCTAACCATATTTACTATTGTACTTAAGTTATAACTGGTGTGAGTTGAGTTCATACAAGAGTGGTACTTTCCTTTGTGTCAATGACGTGGTGGTATTCTTTTGTGTGGTGTACCTGAGTGGTACATACAATCACGGTACTCCTTCCTTTGTGGAATAATTGAGCTTTGGGATTTTGAGTTGGACTCTCTGTTTCCTCATGATTGAGATGGGTATACTTGATAACTTATGTATATGTATGGGAATATACCTAAGATAGGTTATAAATTGATTTCATGCTTTGTGGTTTATCATTTGTGGATTTTTTTGAGACGATTAGGGTCTTGGGGTCCCTATTGAGTATCGTTATACTCACCCATACACCGGATTTTCCCACACTTTGTTGTGTTTGGTCAGATGACCGACATCACTGATCGAGGCTGAGGGTTCCGGGGCCTGTATGTGGACCATACGGCATGACGGTATGCAAAGGAGACATGTGTACGTGGAGTTATGTGGAGGTGATAAATACCTACCCTTCAGGTAGGAACTTTGGAGGACGACTTAGTAGCTGCCTCTATTTTCTCTTCAGTTGTATTGTATTTCAGTTGTACTTGTACCAATACTCTTGGGCTTGTATTCTGGCCCATTTTTACATTCAGCACTCTTTTTTCTATACATTTGACTAGTGTTCATTTCTTTTTGTGTGTTTGGTTGTGTGTGTTTATAGGTTATAAAGGAAATTCCTTCCCGGTTATTTGGAATATGAATTTTGGTTCTAGTCATCAGTCCCTGGCCTATGGAAGGTGGGCTTGGGGTAGTCACGGTATGGGCCTTGGGGGATGGGTCATGACAAATTTGTATCAGAGGAGTCAGTTCTACCGTATAACATAGGACTCTAATCTTTCTTTTTAACGAAAATAGCGATAACTATAGTGAGTGTGGTTACCAGTTTAGGGAATCCAATGTTATTTCCGCTATCGATGTGTCCATAAACCAGGATCTTGATTTCTGATTTCTGACTCAATGCATGAAAAAACTGATTGCGTGTGTGTTTTCAAGAGTTTTCATTGTGACCCCTTGGATTCAGATCTATAGGAATAACTTATTAACTGTGGCACACCTGTTTCTTTTCAGGATGTATCCCCGCAGAAAGCCAGCTAGGGTTCCAAGATTAGTACGCACTGATAGCCCACCTAGCGATGAGGCCTTGGTGCAGGGCCCTCTTCCAGTAGAGGCACTAGTGGAGGCACCAGCGATACCATTACCCATTGGGTCACCAAGGCGACGGAGTAGCTGACCACCTTACACATATCCTTTGTGGATCAAGACGGAGAATATTTCCTTATGTCTCTTACATTCACTCCCCCACTTCTTCACTGAGTCAGGGAGGCACATAATGGGGATACTGATTGTGAGGCACAATGTGCTTAGATATCCATAGGACAGGAACCTGATGGATTTTCTGAAGGTGGGGAGCACATCATCCTCTTCATTGGACATACCATGGTACCAGTGTCTCTTCAAGAGGAAGTGTTGAAGGAGTTCCACATATACCCTCTAGAAGTACATCTAGGAGTGGAGAAGATGTACCAGGATCTCTGACGACATAACTAGTGATTGAGAATGAAGAAAACAGTAGCAGAGTTTGTCTCTCGGTGCCTCACTTGTTAGCAATTGAAGGCAGAGCATCAGGTTCAAACAGGATTGGTTCAGCCTTTGGAGGTCCCAGAGTGGAAGTGGGATGGGATATCCATGGACTTCGTGAAAGGCCTTCCACGTTCATCCAGGGGACATGACTCAATTTAGGTGATCATTGACAACTCAACAAGTCGGCCCACTTCCTATCGATCATAGAGCAGGGTTTAGTAGAGAGCTTGAGATGCCTCTTTGTGAAAGAGATTGTGTGGCTACATGGAGTACCCTATACAACTATCTTAGATCATGAAACATGTTTTACTTCCCAGCGATGGAAGGGGTTGCATGAGGCTTTCAAGATGCAACTTCATTTGAGAACCATCTTCCATACTCAAAAGGATGGCCGGACTGAGCGGACCATTCAGACCCTAGAGGACATGCTACATGCTTTCATCCCCGACTTTGGTTGTAGCTGGTAGGATCACTTGCCTTTGGTGGAGTTTTCATATGACAACATCTACCACTCCACCATTGGGATGGCACTTTTTGAGACATCGTACGGGCGACCTTGCAGATCACCATTATGCTGGGCTGCCTCAGGGGAGTCAGCACTAGTGGGACCAGAGATGTTATGGGCTACCACAAAGAAAGTACAGATCATCGAGGAGTAGATGAAGACTGCACAGAGCATGCTAAAGTTTTATGCTGACAAAAGACGGAGACCTCTATAGTTCAAGGATGGTGACCACATCTTTCTACAGGTCTCTCCCCGATGTGGTTTTCGGGGATTTGACCGAGAAGACAAGTTATCTACGAGGTTCATCAGACCCTTCCAGGTCCTTATAAGAGTTGGAGAGGTGGCTTACCACTTATCTATTCCACCTCAGTTGCACCGGGTGCACGACGTCTTCCACATATCCCAGCTGAGGAGGTACGTGCACGAACCTTCCCATGTCAGTGACCACAGAGAGCTGGACTTCAACGATGGGGAAACTTTTACGGATATTCCAGTTGAGATTGAGGATCGATAGGATTGGGTCGTTTTTGTGAGGTCAATACCTCTGGGGCACGTTTGTTGGAAGCACAGGAACCTCCAAGAGAGAACATGGGAGCGGGAGGCTCAGATTCATGCTCAGTACCCCCACTTGTTTTCCAAGATTTGAGTTGTGGCTTATGGGTACGTAAAGCCCCGAGGTGCAGAGACCGTAAAGGCTTAGAAATTCAATGTAATTTTTAAAAATATATGGAATTTTTACGAGTCTTTCAAAATTGACGACGCATGATTCTGAGGCCCGGTGTGCCCAGAATGAATTTATGAACATTTTTTGGGTACATTTTGTAAACGTATGAGCGGGTTTTTGTAACTTTTTAACTGGTTCTCGGAATTGAAATTTCAGGGCACCGTTGAACTCGTAGAGCCAATATTCGATTAAGGTGACCTTCACCTCGACAGTAGTAGGTCAATGGTGAAAGATAGAATTTGGGGTTTTCGTGGAAATAGAAATAAAATAAAATAAACTTTTATTTTATTTTCTAATTAGTTGAAACATCCAATGTGGATTGATTAAAGGTGGGGACCACCAGAACTAAAACATCCCAAATGTATGTTATGTTGGTGGGGACCATTGCGCCTAAAACCCCAATTTTGAATTTAGAGGTGGGGACCACACGAACCCCCTTTAGTGAGAGTAAACCTTTCAACTCCCCTACTTTAAATTTTTCCTACACCATTCATTAATTGGTCCAATTAATTTTCCTAATGTGGTACAATTAAATTAGCCAATTAGTTAAGCCAACATGCCAACATAATTAATCAACTTAATTTAATTATATTGGAACCTCTTTGTTTGGGAGGATTTTTGGATGGAAAAGAAGCTCCTTGGTGGGAGAAAAGTTCTACAATTAAGAATTCGATCGATGAAAGATATTCGAAAATCCAGGAAAGAGGACAACGTACGAGCCCGACATGAAAGCGTGGTTTCAGAAGTGATGATCAGTGGCACCCTCTTCACCTTCTTCGACTTCTTTATCAATCCAACGTCAATGAACAATCACGGTAGGGATTTATTTCTATGTGATTAATATTTCCCATGTTATTCCCTTCTAAAAAAAGAACACGGATCAACTCTCTCTAAATAGTTTATCCAATGATGTTTTCTTTTTCGGATTTGGGAATAGTGATTGATGGAGGTTGTGGGGTTTGATGTTTTAAATATCTTATATACATGATCTTGATTCAAAATTTGTGAGCTTCTTGCTACTGGTCTAACGTGGAGAGTGGTGGCCAAACAAACATGGCCTGACCTCTCTGCATATTCTGTTGTTTATTTGTTGTGTTCTTCGTGATGAAAGTGATGGCATGACTGCTCCACCCAAAAGAAGATAAACGAGACTTGTTGCCGTAGCGGTGAAGGATGGAAGATTGGTGGAACCAACTGCCATTAAAGGAATAGTGCATGACCACGCCGCACGACCAGCCACTGTGGATAGCCACACTGCAAGATCCACCGCACCGTGTCCTCTGCCACCTCATGGACTCGCCACCCCGCCACCCTCCACTGCCCTGTGGCCCTCCGCGGCCCCGCAGCCCTCCATGTCCCATGTGGCCTCACCTTCTCGTGGCCCTCCGTGGCAGTACGACCTCTCCGCCTACTGGCCCTCCATTCCCCCCACAACCTCACCATCTCGTGGCCTCGAGGCCCCCATGGCATCGACGTTCCGCGACCCCGTGGCCCCACCGTCCTCACAGCCTCTACGCCGCCCTCGCTGCCATGGGCTGCTTCGCCACCCCCGTGCCACCCAGCGCAGGCCGGGCCAGACATAGTGGCTCGGGCCGGACCCTGCGGGCCGGGTCGACCCCAACCGATTTGGGTTGTCCAAGGTCGGGTCGGGTCGGTTTGTTCCGACCGGGTCAAACCGGACCCGGACCAGATACGATATTTTCTCTCTATCGACCATAACATTGGCACCAGGCGTCCATTTGATAAAACGTCAACGACGCTGTAAACCATGGAGTGAGATGGTCCATTTGCTATACCCCAAATGAGATTTTGATAAATTTGGGATACAGTTAGGTTGGATCGAGCACGAATCCAACCGAGCCCTTGGGACTAAAAGGATAATAACTTATAGACTGAGTGTCCAATTGATGCACTGTCTATTGCGTTGAGACCCCTTTGACGTGGCAGTCCTTTGAGATACTTCTTCATGGATCTTTGTGTTATTTGGAGTATCAACCAGTGGCTTGTGTAGAAAACCCTCCTGGAGAAAAGTGAGGGTAGTGTGGGAACCCAGTAGCCGGTTGCGATGATAAAAATGAATAGTGATCCTGTGTGGGTCAGCACTGAGAGATCCTGTGTGGATCAGCACCAAGCGATCCTTTTTGGGTCTGCACTGAGCAATCCTATGTGGGCCAGAACATAGTGATCCTATGTGGGTCAGCACTGAGTGATCCTTTGTGGGTCAGCACTGAGTGATCCTTTGTGGGTCAGCAGCAGAGCCTCTTAACATAGTTAGATAAATTAGTAGTTAAATCTAATCACCTTTTCTACTGTACTAAAGTTATACCTAGTGCGAGCTGAGTTCGTACATGATTGGTACTTTCATTTGTTCTAATTATTTGGTGGTATTCTTCTATGGGGCGTACCTGAGTGGTATATACCATCGTTGTACTCTTTCATTTGTGGAACAGTTGATCTTTGGGCTTTTGAGTTGGACTTTATGTTTCTTCATGACTGAGATGGGTATACTTGATAATTTAGGTATATGTATGGGCATATACCAAAGTAGGGTTGTCAGTTGATTTCATGATTTGTGGTTTATCCTTGGTAAATTTTGTGATACCTTGATGGTCTTGGGGTCCGTACGGAGTATTTTTATATTCACCCCTGCATGGTCTTTTCTTGTACTTCGTTGTGTTTGGTGCAGACGACAGACATCGCTGATCGAGGCTGAGGGTACCAGGGCTAGACGGGGCTCGGAGGTAGACCATACGGCGTGATGGTACGCAGAGGAAATGAAGGGATGTGTAATGCTGAGGAGTTGATCTGTACCTATCCTTCAGGTTGGAACCTCGGAGGATGACCCAGTAGCTTCCTTTATTTTTTCTTCAGTTTTATTGTATTTCAATTGTACATTTACCATTACTGTTGGGCTTGTATTCCGACCCCTTTTTACTTTCAACTCTCTTTTTTCTATACATTTGTCTTGTGTTCGTATTATGTTGTGTTCTTGGTTGCTTGTGTTTACAGGTTATAAAGTAAATTCCTTCCCGTTATAGAGAATACACCTTTCAGTGCTAGTCGCCAGCACCTGGCCTATGGAAGGATGGCTTGGGGTAGTCAAGGCATGGCCCCCGAGCAACGGGTCGTGACAACATGTATAGCAATGTATATTGTATCAATGATTTAATCCCATATTATATCATCTCATCCTTATATCAGAATTTATCCTCAAAAGAGTCAATTTTTCCAATATATGATTCCTCTCTTGAAGAAGATCTAAAATGATCAAACACATTTATAATATATACACTTTCCTCAAATCCCCCTATGTGACTTGGGTGTTTTCTATTTCCTATTATAGAAACCAAAATGTTATATATACCCTCATGCATTAAATACAATTGTGTTCTCTACTCCACAAGGGATTCCATTAAATAATATTTGAAAACATTAGAAGATAATTAAAAAAAATATTTTATAAATTACTGAAATAACATCTTACAGTATTATTATCTATATAATTTAACCCTTACAAAAGATATATTTCCTTTTTTTATCGTTTCCCATTTCCATATTTCATGTCTATATGGAGGTAAAGGATGGGAAATCTTCATGGAACCAGAAGTCTCAGTACTTAATTTTGGAAATATTTCATTATAGTATTTTATTTTTGATTTAAGAAATACACCCCAAAATAAAAAGTGTTTGGGTATACATTATGTTCTTTGATATCCTAATCACAATTCTTCATTTCCTTTTAATTACTATGGAAAGTCATTATTATGTCCATTTTAAGCGATTGTAGTAAAATTAACCATAAATATATAACCTTTATTTTACAAAAACTATTATTTCTTCTTATATTCAAGAAATATTTATTTTGTATCTTCTTCTGAAAACTCATATATTTCACATAGATTTTTATTTTTTCTTTCTAAAAAGATTAAATATAAAATTATTATTTAATTAAAATAAATATAATTCCATATAGAAAAAGTTAAATATATTATCCTAACTTTTTTTGTTTCATGTACATATTATTTCATATGAATGTGACAAGGACAAATAACTTATATTACTAAATACATTACATTATTAATAAAATATTAATAAATTAGTTTAGCAAAATTTTCTACCACAACTACCTTAGTATTATTTGATGTGCACTTCACTAATCAAAAATAAAAAAAATTCTCAATAACATTGATATCCATAATGATATTAAATCTATTTCCATGTAGACTATTAAAATTAAATTTACCATTAAACTCAATTGATATCCTCTAGTCTTCACCATGGGAATGTTATAATTCAGGTAAATGCATACAACCATATTTACCACCTCCAGAAACATTTTCATTCCTTTAATATATTAAGGTATCCTTTATAGATGAATGATTAGGGTTCCCATCATATGTATATAGACGGACCACCCTAGAATATCTAGATAATTGTTCTATTTAATCTAAATTATTCCAATAAATCAGGTTAAAAAATTAGTTAAAAATTATGGAAATATAAATTTTACATAAAAAATATACTAATACTTAGAAAATGGAATAAAAAACTAAGAAAAAATATATCATGTTTTATAATATTCATTAAAATAGTTATCTAAAATTCAAAAAAATGATGCTGAAAGCATTTATGATACATGAAATTATTTATAAAGAATAAAAAACAAATGTAATATTTAAATTGATACAAATATAGTAATAAATACTATTAATATATATATAATTCTAGATCACAAGAAAAACATTTTTTCTATTAGTTACAATATATAATTAAAATAAAAAATATTGTTATAAATAATATATCTGAAATTTTAACAAATTTATAAATCTAAACATGAAACAAAAATAGTACCTATAATATTTTGAAATTAATACATAATAATTTTCCTATATTATTTATTAAGAATATTTATGAATGGTACAAACTGTATCTAATATTGGAAATCAATAACTTCGGAGAATATTTGTGTGGAACTAGGAATCTCACATAATTCATCGTTATCATCAAAAAGTATTATTAGAAAAATAATTTGTTTCCTTGCAAAATGATCGACCACTACATGTTTTATAGATCAATAACATATAAAATATCATGTATTTCAACAATAAAAGGTCATTTATGTGTCCCAATATATTCAAATTTACTAGTTTCATTATTAATTCATCATGATTGACACTATTGTTACCAAAAACCCATTTTCACTTAAATTTAAGAACTAAAATTTCAATGTATTCAATCGAGCATATATCATCAATAACTCCATAATATACAATTGATTCGGAGATTCAATTTTTATATTTTAATTTGAAAATGTATTTCTTCAAAAAACACCAATACCCCATTGTTCTAGACTTTACTCTTATTATTCATCTCTCTGGTTTAAAATATATAGCACTTAATTTTATACTCTAGTCTTGTTATTACATTCACACTTATCCAACCCACTAAACTTCTTAATGTTTATAATATAAAATATATACCATTCCCAACCTCTTTAAACCATGAAATAAAAAACTTTTCTTATGATCATTTATTAACCACATATCTCTCTTCTTTGGATAGTGTAATTTTAAAACATTAAATATTGGTATTATATATTTATGAGCATAATCAATGTTACTCAATATCTATAAACATAAATACATTATTTTTAACATGTAAATGACATTATTTTCAAACCATATATCACATTTCCTTCATAATTGGATCATTCATGGAGAGGTGTTGGAAAACCATTGTGATCCACTATAGAAAATTACTGTATAAAAAGTCATCCATCTACTAAAAAATTTAATTCTCAACAGCAGATGATTCTGTTTAGAATCAATTATTTATATAACCATTCAATAACATATTATATATAAATATTTCATACATATAATATAATTATATAAGAATAGAACTATTTATTTTCTTAGATATATACCCATTGAAAATAAATCAAATCTTACATTCAAAATATCCCTCATCTTACCTTCAATAAATAATTATTTTACAATAAAACTATAATAGATGTTATTCTCAACATGCATCACACCAATGCCTTGTTTGATCTCATGATATATCTAATTTTTCAATTTATAAATATTCATCATTACTTCACTATATTTCTACCATTACAAGGTCATTATGTCTTTATAAATATGACATCAATGTTTTTATCCCTCTATAACTATTGATCAGTGGAAAAATAATTTGAATAAATATCATATATTTATGTGCTGTTGAATTCCTTTTTTAATATTTAATTATTTTTATCGCAAGAAAAACAAATTTATGACCCATGTATAGTTTTTTCCTCCCATTTTGTAGATAACGAAATGAGTTCCATTATTCACAAATTGGACAAGATTTATATCCCGACCACTATATCCAAAAAAAATTCAACATGATGTGAATTAGTTTATAGTGAACATAATCACTGCATTCCATTGAGAATATTCAATTTTATAAGATTTATAAACATGGATACATTTACATTATAAATATTTAAAATCATGAACAAATGGTGAAATTTAAACAAGAATATCATTTCTAGGTTGTATTGGTCTTGAAATCATTAGAATCAAGATGAAGTATTTATGATTCATATAAAATTCATGAGTCGAGTTGTAATTTACCAACAAAAATAGCCATTAACTATATTTTATATTGAGGCTTCTATATGGATTAATTTCATCTATACACAACCCATGTTCGAGATTTATAACTTCAATTCCAAATTTAGATAAATAGTAATAAATTTTATTCCATTACAAACAATCGGTTGGATAAATTAAAATTCAATAAGATATTCATTGAAATTCTTAACATCATAACCATTTTTCATTATTTTAATTTATAAGATAATTTTGCAGATATGTAATTATAAGTAGAAAATAAATTCCCATAATACTAGTCTCGAAACATGGAATAGTACATAAAAAATGTTTTTTTTACATATATAGTGATGTCCCATATTTATGAGGCTCTAAAAGATATTTTTATTAATTAGAATATAATAGATAGTCATTTGGGAAATCATGTCTCTTCTTATACCACACTCCCATGATAATAATATTTTCATTCATTAAAATTTGAATCTAGAAATTCATTGATTTCTATAGGTATGTCATTCAATAACTATAAAATTTTAACGAATCTCTTTTAACCTTGTCCATTCAATACTTTTGAGTTCAAAAATATTATAACTTTTAATAAAACTATGAATGTCATACAACTTCAATATAGTGTTTTTATAGCATCACCAAAAATGTGATCCACTTTTAGTGTTTTAATAATTACATCCACTTTAAGATCATGAATTACTTCTTCAATTTTATTAGAAATTTATTTTCTAAAACCATCATTAATAACATTAAATATATTTCTAAAAAAATTTACTATACAAAATTCAAGGACTATAACTTAGATTAAAATATTTTCAAATTAAATGATATTTTATTTCTCTACATTGAATCTTTAAAATATTTATTCATTTTAAGCATGGAAAACTAAACTTGTTCTTTGAAAATTTTCAATTAAAAAATTCTAAAAAACATCAAGCCATTCCTTGTATTCATGACATTTTAATTGTATCATAATCCAACAATCATTCAATATCACCAATAAAAAATTAATTTATTAAATATAAGTTATCTTATTTTTTATAATGAATTAAAATTTACTTTTATAAATAAAAATAGAAATATAAATGAAAAAACTTAAAAAAGAAAATAAAGAAAATAAATTAAATTAACAAAATTATTACTTTAGACACGTTAACTTATAACCTAGTTTTTATTATACTTCATAGTTTTCCTCCATCTAAGACAAATACTAATATTGCATTGGACTTACTTAATTATCATCCTTTCAAAAAAAATCAAATAAAAAATAGAATTGTATATATGTAAAGTCCACATAATTGGATTTAGATAAGATTATCACAAATAAAATGCATTTTTTTCATTATTTAAATAATATAATTTGATAATTATATACCGACTATTTCCATTACAAATATGTAAATATCATAATTAAAATTTATAAATATTTAATATTTGATGATTTCACTGTAATTCATTTTAAATTACAATGAAACTGTGGAAACCAAGTACATGAATGAAAATTACACAATCTATTGAATAATTGAGTCTATCATGTTGAATGACATAAGGTTGTAGCCTTTCTTAAAAAACAAGTATAATATTGTAATGATGATTTCAATGGATCAATATGAGAAGCGAAAAAATTATGATAAGTAATTTGAGGATATTGCTAGCTAAGACATTAATTTATATAAAAAATAAGGATATTGTGAGTAATTAAAATTCATATTATTTCCGACATTATAAACAATGTGAGTGATAACATGATGTTTTATGTTCTCATACCTACCTTAGAATTGTACTCACATATATTGGAATATATAGAAGATAAAAATCAACATTGTAATCATAAACTACCATTTATAATATCTTGATTTAAATTCCTATGAAAAAAATCACATTGTTTGATATAAACATATCACCAAAATTCCACAACATTTGGTTAAAATTATAGAGTGTTAAGAAGGATAGACCATCATTAGTGGGGTGAATCATTTGTCTTTATTAATAAATAATAATTATTTTTAATTAAACCTATTTAACATGTTAATGTTTAGGATCCGCTCAAAGATATCATAAAGCCTCACCTTCCTGTTCATTAGTAAATAATATTAGATCATTATATTTATAATTTAATAAAAAAACATACTCCTTTCTATTTTAGTTCCCCCTCCATAATGAAGATTCATTATTATAAAAAAAGTTATTATATCCAGAGATTTTCCTAGTATGACCGACATAGTTTTCCACTGTGTTCCTTACTTAACACCATGATTGGAAGATACAATTATCATTTTCAATAATGATCCTTAATAGAAAGATCATCGTATTCTCATTATTTTATTTTTCATATGTATAAAATAGAATCTTCCTCCATGCAAAGATGGATAAACACGTATTCAAATGTACCTTTTGCGGATCTTCATCGCTAGCTTGTAGCTCTTCTAGTCTAAAAAATCCTTTAACATCAAATATGACCAAGATTCTATACAGTTTCTTCAAATACTCTTGTATATCCCCATCTAGGGCTCATTGTTTTGGCACTTATCTTATTTTGATAATGGTAATTATCAGACTCTCCAAAATATTATTATGTTCTCAAGTTTATATCATATTTCCTCTTATTCACCCACATGAATACAAAAATATCTTATAGATGTACTTATTATCATATTCTTAAAACCATAATTAAACATTAATAAAATATTCTATTATTACATAGATGATTTGAGTAGGTATCCCATGATTTCCTTATCTTAATAGTAGTATTCTATAACATCCTACAGTCTCAAATGTTTTCATGATCATAACTACATATAACTATAATCCGTTATTTTATTTTAAATTGGGTCAATATAACCTAATCTATTTGTCACAAAATCTAGATATTAATTTATGTTTAGTATATATGAATTATTCTACCCAAATGCAGCAGAAACCACTATTAATATATCATGACATTCTTTCATTAACGAAAATCTTAATTTTATCATCACACTTATTCAACAAATCCTCTTCACGTCATGTGGTAAATAAACAGCATTCTTCATCATTAATACCTGAATGATCCGGCATAACTCAAAATCAACAAAACATCTCATCTCGATCTCGTCTGATATCTATGAATGCATCATAGAATGTGCATGAACTAGACCCACTATCCAATACCTAAAGAACAAATCTCTTCATTGTGGAATCATCTAATGAAAGCCTCATATTCTAAATATAAGAATTTTAATGCATTAAATATAATATAAATACATTCCTCGATAATTTAAACACACTATCAAAGGTTCTCTAGATTATTTCTTTTGACTGTATCTCACCGTAGTAGTCTAACTGTAGCATATTATTCTATTACCAAAATGGTAAAAACCCAATGGTAGTATCTCACGGTATAACCACCAAAATAGAAAAATAATGAAACCACACCCAATGGTAGAACCTAATGGTGTCACTCGATAGTTGAACCAACCAGTAGAACCCATACAATAGCACATTTACCTAGGCCACTTTATCTTGAACTTTCATATTATAGTTCTTTTATTCATTGCCTCACATGGTTCCTTTTGCATCTACCATGAATATAACTCAATAAACCTATGGAATTACATTGATGTGTTATAATAAATTTCAAATAATAACTCAAATGAATCCATAAAAATATTAAAAGTATAATCATCAACACCACAAAACACATATTAATCCAATGACGAAAAAAGAAATGCATACATGGATTTATCAAAAAATATATAAAAAATATGAATAAATTGATAAACTAAATATAAAGTGAATAAAATTTGCTATGTTATGATATATTCATATTAGAAAAGGTGATATAAGGAAGAACTATATTGCAATTTATGATAGATCATTGAAATAAATAATGGCATCATATTTGAAATATTCTTATTTATATTATCCTATATGATATCCTCATAAGATAATAAAAATAAATAAATTTTAAAGACAAATTTTCTCTATCCACATTGATCCAAAATAAGAACACTAAAAAATTAACTAAAAATGACCAAAATAATAGAAAATTAAACTGAGACATGATGAAACATAGAAAATATCAGTAGGATAAAGAATAGATACACTGAAAATGGCGAAGATGATGGTTGTTGTGGAATTTGTTGGTTCTTGAGGTAGATAAATGAGATCGAAGGATTGGAGGTGTCGGTAAGAGGGTGAGCTTTGGTTTGAAGACTAATTTAAGGAGAGACTAAAATAAAAGTTAACATTGGAAATGGAATAATTTTGAAATATTTCCTACATCAGTTTTTATATAACCAACATAGAAAACATCATTTAAGGATTATAGAGATTTTTTAAATAACTAATATGGAAAATAATTTATAATGATGGTTATAAATTACTTAAATTATAAATGAGTCATTTTAAGTTGTTTCTTCAATATTTTGATTAGTTTTAGTGTATTTAAATGAATAAATAATTAATAGTGGTAATAAAAATATATTCATTATAAAATAGTTTTTTATTACTTATATTTTGATAAATAATTCATATATATAAATGAAAACATATATTCCATATTATATTTAAAATATTTGACATATGGGAATAAGTAATTATTATACATAGAATACATAAGGAATGAATAATGATAAAAATATAATAACTCATAAAAAAACTACTATATTTATAAAAATCATATTATTTATATATACAAGGTATTTTAATTTTAAAGATAAATTTATAATTTCGAAAGGGTGAATTTAATAACTGGATTCTATACTTTTAATCATCATGTTAAAATTTGATAAAAGTAATTCATATTGTATTTTGGGTAAAAAAATAATTACTATAGTAAATATTTAAATAAAATAAAATAAGGTAAAAGGTGGTAGATTTGATAGGAAATGAATTTGGAATGAGTTTATTAATATTTATAAATTCTAAAAAATTATATTTCAATGTTAATATTAATATTGAAACTAAAATTTCCTTAACTAAATCAACAATATTAACTAGCCCACCAAACTCCATTGTGATTTTAATATTAATCCACATCTACCACTTGTTTCCTAAGTTATTTCCCTCAATTTCACTTTTAAAAATACATCCCTCCAAACCATTTTCCAAAAAAATAAAATATCCTGATTTTCATGGTGACATTTTTAATGATCCAACACCATGACTAACCTTTCTAAAATAGAGGATTTTATAAGATTGCATATTTGGTTTTAGACTATTGGAAAATAAAATTAAGGGTTTATAATTATCTCTTTAAATTTTCTATTTATATTTCCTATGTTATAATATATTTTAAAATAATTAATATGGTTAAAATAATATATATCCATGATATTATCAATCATATGTTTTTTATGGATAAGATGTTGATCATTCCCTCTAGCCGAACCTTTTCCATAAACTCTTATTATATCCTATTAAGGGTCCCTAATCCTCTCCCTTACTTTCAAAATTTTAATTATTTTTCCTCAATCACATATTAAACTTCATTATCATATTCTAACTTGAAAAAATAATGGAATTATCAACCCTTTGGTAAAATTTAAATGGTAAATTTTCCATTTTTTCTCATTATTCCATTTTAAGCCATTATTCTATCAAAGAAAAGATTCTTAATTCTATAATTTTATATAATATTTAATGGTATCTAATTAAAAAATTTCTTAAAATCCATTTTCTTTTGATTTTATTCTAACATTTCAATTTTATTTTCTCAATTCTAAGATACCACGAATATATCATTTCCCATTCACTATCAACAAAGCCATTTTTTGGACATTATCAGGTGAAAATAATCCATTGATTTGTGTTTCGTCATCCAAACTCTTCTAGAACCATAGAGTTGTGGAAATCAAATACCTATGATAATATTAAAGCATCATATCCTATTATTTTCTTTATCATTATTTATCGATGATGATAGATTTTCCATCAATACCATTTCATACACTCCACTCATTAGAAAAAAAAATTATTTATCAATCTTTGTGTCTCCATACAGAGGGATGATGATGAATTATACTTCAAAAGGGTAAATCAATGAATGTAAGGGGTTACTGAACCTTAGTGTAATGTTATATATTAGTCATATATCTTATTAATTCTTCATGATAACCTCATGAATGAACATTCTTTATATTTATATTCAAAAAGTGATATATTAAATAATTAAATTTATGAAAATTTTATATCACCCCTACCTAATAATATTTTTCATAATATTTATAGCCTGTAAATACCATATACTTCATCCCTTTAATATGAGGGTGTTAAACTAAATGAATAAATGATCTGATTAACTCATCAAATATATTAAAATAAATTTTAAATTTAGTTTGTATGGTTTGAATAACCTATAATTTATTATTTTAATTGAGGGTTATTTACATACATAACCACTTTATTTGTTTGTATAAATTCCGTGCATCAAGAAAATGATATGTAATAATGTTTATTTACATAGTCCTATAAAGGAATTTTTTTAATGGATTCTGGATTATATCTATGAAATAAACATATTTATGGATATATCATTACATGTTATATGGTCTCATAATTATATAGTCCTATAATACACCTATTAAAATATTTTATCTCATTCTATCACTAAGTTTTTCATAGACCTTCTACTATTATCTTTCATTACTATTTTATGGAGGGAAATGATGTTTTTATCTCTATTCAATATGTTATTCCGGGATGTGATGTGGTTATCTTTATCCATTATGTTATACACACACAATATATGATTATCCTTTTTATTTTATTATGATGTTCTTGGTAACGAGCCTCGATATTCATTATGATTTTTTATGATTATACATGTGTGGAATTTTTATTTTACATCACAGTGTATCATGATTATTGTGTTATACATCTTATGACTCTATTATATTATTCTTTAAATCATATAATTTTTCATTATTCATGTTCCTCATATATTTATAATCTACTTATAAGTATTATATTACTCATTTATATGTCTTTCCCCTTAGTGATCATTATATGTCACCCTTTTATTTTATTATTTCATTCATAGGTAATGAATAATAGTATTAGGTGTATCATGTATAAAAATGAATTAGGTGTTTTGTTTTCTAATTGAGAATTGTGATGGGTTGTTGGGGATAAAACATATCTATGCACATTGGAAAACATAACAAATAAATAAAACCACTAGATATTTCTATTCTTTTGGATAAAACTAAATAAATTAATAATTGTGTACCCATTATCTATTGATATATAATTATTTTTAGATATTTCATAAAATATTTTCAAAATTTACTAAGAAGTGTCTAGTAGGCTCATTCCCCCATTGGTATCCATTGGATGTATTAACCTTTTAATGATTGGGAATGATATCCTATAAGACAATGTCTTCTATAAACATCATTTAATGGGTTTAGGAAGTAGAATTGGAAATATAATTTCATCATGGGGAGTTTTTTTGACCACATTAACCCAAGGGAAACCATCCAATATCACAAATTATGAGACTCTATTGTAGGATCGAAATAATGATGTAGATGCTCAATATACAAGAGGGGGGGTGAATTGTACACTTTAAAAATTTCCTTTGGAACCTTTAAAGTTGATTACGAATAACTATGTTTTCCTTAGATAAGGAAAGTTCTATGTCTAACAAAGTTAAACTAAGAAAATTCACAACACCTCTAACACCAATTGTAAAATCAGAATAAGGAATGAAGTTATAAGCTTCAAGTTATATGTACTTGCTTAAAACTAGAAAGAGATTCCGAAAGTAGGTTCCAGAACTATGGATCTGGAAATTGAAACTTAACTAAAGATTACAACATGAGAATCTACATTAAAGCGTATAGAATCTAAATGAAACAGAGTACAAGTAGAGAAGTATAAGAAAGTTATACTTTCCTTACAATACAAAATGCAACGAAAAAAAAACAGGTAGTAAAACTACAAATAACAAACAATAACTCTTTTAACCCAAAGAGAAGGGTATCCAACAACCTTGGATAATGGTCTCTTGATTTATACTCTCAAGAAAGTCTGTCTTACCTACACAAGGATAAGCCCTCGATATGAAGATAGGAATCTCTATCTTGCTATCCCTATAAGCCCTCAACTTCAAGGTAGTTGGAACCCCTTTCTTCCTCAGCAAGAAAGCCCTCGAACTTTAAGGTAGTCGGCACCTCTGTCTTCCTATCCTCGGAAGTCCTCCAATGTAATCACCAACATTCGGAGTCGCACGAAGCTTTGCGAGTTAATAAGAGCCTCTCTCTCTAGAAATCACTTCAAGCATGTAATCACATGTTTCAAAGATCAATATCAAGCTCTTTCAAATGAGCTCCTATTTATAGGCTTGGTCGACCTCCTTTCCAACGGTCATATCTTCCTTAAAAATCAGAGGGACTTGTACACGTGTCACTTAACCAACGGTTAGTTTATATTGGAATAGATGACATCTTTTTATAACAAAATAAGTGTAACAGAAAGTAAGAAATCGTTTTAAGTCTAACACAAAAGTTTGGAGTGAAGGTTCGAAGTGTAAACAAAAATTAAAGAGTAGAAAAATTATAAAAGTGTAAGCAAAATGAAAGTTCAGAGTCTAACCAAAAATAATATTCGGAGTCAAAATAAATTCGGTAGGTATAAAGGAAAGATGATTAGAATCTGTTTAATAGGTGAATTCAGAATGAGAATTCAGAATGACAATTCCTCATCAGAATTCGTAATGAGAATTCATAATCAGGATTTGTCATCAGATTTCGGTGTCGAACATCATGAGAGTTCGTATCTAGAATTCAGAGTAGAACTTTATTAGAGTTCGTATCCAGAATTCGGAGTGGAACTTCATTGTAGTTCTCATCCATAATTCAGAGCCTAAAACAGAATGCTTCATATCAAAGTTTTAAACGATTCCGAGAATATAGAAATGAATCTGATTCCTATACTGAAGAAAAATATGGATATAGATAATGAAAATATGAAAAGAATAATTTTCCTTATAAAAGCGATTTTCCTTATAAAAGCGACTTTCCTTATAAAAGTAATTTTCCTTATAAAAGCAATTTTCCTTATAAAAGCGATTTTCCTTAAAGATAAGGTGTTTTTGATTTTCAAAACAAGAAGGAATGGAAAAGTCATAAGGAAAACCTTATTGACTCAACAATCTCCCCTTTTGGGAAAGCACAAACATCCTTACGAAAAAAAAGACTAAGGAGAAAAAAATATTAAGGATTATCTCCCTTTGCTTATGGATATTGATGAATACAACTAACTCCCCCATAGGCTTTGAAACTCGAAGGATCATATTCTAGATTTCTGGAATGGCATTTCATTAAGAATAAGAATGTCTTCTTTAATGAAAAACCCCCCCTTGGATAAACTCTATTATAGTTCTTTTTCTTTATCCACCTTTATTAAGGTTATTTTTCTTTTTCCCCTTTATTAGGGTTCTTTTTCCTTCTCCCCCTTTGTGATTTTCAATAATAATTCAAGGGAATGGAAAATATAACAAAGTAGCTGAAATATTAGTTATAACAAGAAAAGAGACAAGCAAGCAAGATTTTCATTAATTTTGAAAGTTCGAAAACAAGAAAGCTAAGATACAACGAAAGATTGGACTTGTTTATTTTGGATCTTTTTCATTCGACATGAGACCCTTGAGAAAAGTATATATCTTCTTCAAGTCTTTATGGTCTTCTTCGGCTTGCTTCTCTAACACAACTATTATTTCACTTTGAGCTTCAATCTTTTCTTCCTGGGCTACAAGCTTTTCTTCCTAATCTTTCAAAATTTTTCTTTCTTTAACAACTTCTCTTCAATCTCAATCTGATGATCCCTTTCATTCCTCTAGTTTTGAGCAACAGAATTCAACTTCCCATTCAGATCTCTGTCTTCTTGAATCTGGGAATTCTTCTCAGCTGTCAACGTTTCTTCAAAGGAAGAAGTAAGATCATTTAGCTTCCTCTATTCTGTCCCAAATGCATCTTTAACATTATCTTGAAAATCATCCATGAGCCTCATATCTTGTACAATTATTTTCGACCAACTAGTCATTTTCTTACAAGAACTTTTGTGGGTTCATAGCCGACAAAAAAAGTTTTGAACTGAGCCTCCATCTCAACACATTTGTCCATAACCATGGATACAAGGTCTGTTTTCTGATTCAAAGTATGTTGGAGCATCTGGCATCTTGAATCAATACTTGAGAAAGGAAATCATACCTTTCGGATTGGCTTAGGAGGATTATTCGTAATGGGTAATATTTTTCTTGAAGAAAAAATTGACTACAAAAAATCTTTACTACGAAAAGACATATTTCGCAAAACTCAGTACGAAAAACTCAACAAAGAAAACGAAAAATCATTACAAGATTTTCAGCATGAAAATTTCATTAGAAAAGTTTGAATACGAAAAGCTCATTATGAAAGTCTCGGTACGAAAATCTCGTTACGGAAACACGAGTACGATATTTTCCATTCCGGAAGTTTTCAATATGAAAATATACATTCAGGAAAATTTCAGTTCCGAAAATTCTCATTCTGGAAATTTACTTCCGAAAAGTTTGAAAAAATAACTTTGATTAATTTAGTTACTATAACAATCAAATGTACTCCCCCTATGAAAATGATTTTATTACTTTAAGGATACTTTTTCAACAGAAAGTTATTTAAGAAAGATTACATTACGGTTATCATTCCTAAATTTTGTTTAATGTATTCAAATCTATCATAAGGCACATATTTTGTGAAAATATCAGCAAGTTGATCTTGTGTTCTGATAAACTGAATAATAATATCTCCTTTTGTTATGATAATCTTTTCCAAATAGCTTTTGTTACCAGTCATGTTTCGGGATCATCCACTATCCATGTACCATGTGTTTCTGCTGGTACTCTCTTTATTTTCCTGAAATCAAGAAGAGAATTAGACTTTTGGAATCCAAACTTGTTTGGATCCAAGATTTCCAGATAACAAAATTTTAGGTACGAACATCTTCTTAGAGAAATAAGCTTTGTGAAATCCTAGAGATTGGGTTTTGTTTAAGGAACAATTCTCTGCCTAGTGACCACCACATTGACACTTGGTACAAAATGGGGCACTTTGAGGAACAAAATAATTGTTACTAAAAATTGGTTTTTCATGGGTATAACCAAATCCGGATTTATTTCTTAAAGGTCGTATTTGGGAATAAATTTTATCAAAATATTCCTTACCATGGGTAAAGTTTGATAAACACTTCTTTAAAGAAAAAATTTCGGACTTGAGTTTTATAACAAATTTTTTTATCCTCAAAATCTTTAGTTTTAGAACTAGAGCTAGGCTCGAAATCATTTTTCTTATAAATTACTTTTTCTAACTCTTTAAAAAGTTTTTTCTTCTCAGAACATACTTCCTCAAGATTTTTTGAAATACTTTCAAAATCATCATTTTTTCTATCAAGATCTTTAGAAAGATCTGATATTTATTTCATAAGTATATGATTCCTAGAGTTTTCCTTATCATGTTTTTTATTGTGTTTGGAATTCTCAATTTCAAGAAGTTCAGCAAACCTAGAAACTTCTTAATAAGTATGTAAAGTATTTTCTTCATCAGAAGAGGATTCTTCATCAGAAGAGTTATAATACTTAATGTCGTTAGAATTTAAAGAAACATTGGTCAATGATTCAGCATTTCGTGCCATAGCCATAAAACAATGATTGTTAATAGGTAGTCTGGATACAAGACCAATATTCTTCTATCCTAAAGATTCATAATCAGAAGATTCATCTGAATAGTCACCACCACTGGCACTATAGGTATCAATAGATTTTAGAACTTTATTAGCTTTGGCTTTATAATACTTCTTTCTGTTCCGGTCTGAATGCCTTTCCTTCCTTTCTTTATTTTTGAGAATAGGGAAATCTGGTCTAATATGTCCAGCTCTCTTGCATTCATAACATGTGACTTCTCCATCTACCATATCTTTCCTTTCCTTTTTCTTATAATTGGATTGGAAATTTCTTTGGCCAACTATCTTGTTCATCCTTCAAGCAAGATTTGCTAACTCATTTTCAGAGACTTCAATCTCACTAGATTCAGATTGGAAAATAACTTTCTTAGACTTGGATCTGGTTACCCTCTCAGGAGTCTTAGCTTTCATTTGTTTTGATGTTGTTGTAAAAGCAATAGTACCATTTCCATTTTTCTTCTTGATATTGTCTGTATCTGTCTTCATTCTGGTTTCATGTTGGAGAAGAGTTCTGAATAACTCATCAAGAGAAATTTGAGTGACCTTCCTATTCTCATCTATATCAGTTCTTTTTGATTCCCACTCATTGGGAATAATATCAATTATCTTATCCATAAGTGCTTCATCATCTAACCCTTTCTCTCCCATAGACTGTAAACTGTTGACTATAGTCATAAATCTCTGTTGAACTTTAAAAATTGGTTCACCATTAAGAAATTTGAAGCCATGGTATTCAGCTCTAAGCATAGCTCTCCCAGTCTCAATCACTTTAGAAGTTCCAAATTGTGTAACTTCTAACTTCTTACAAATACAATTAGCTACTTCAAAAGAAGAAATTTGGATATATTTATTTCTAGTCATTAAACAAAGTAAGGTATTGCATAACTTTTAATTCAGTTGATACTCTCACTTTTCCTAGTTAGTGAAAGTTCTAACTTCCTTATCCGGAATTTTATAATCTCCATTAAGAATAACAAAGTTATCCACTCCAGTATTGATAAAAAAGTCTTCATTCGATCTCTCCAGTACTCATAGTCATTACAATTAAATATTGGTGGTCTTGTAGGATTTATATTATCAATGGAACCAACATTAACTCCTTCCATACTTAAAATATCCTTCAGCACACAAACTTGTTAGTAGAAAAAGTTCGTAATAACCAAGTTAGGAATGACAATGTTCGGAATGACAATGTTCGGAATGATGAAGTTCGGAATGACAAAGAACGTTCTAAGAAAGTATGAAGAATAAAGGAAAATGAACAAGAAAAACTTAAACGTGAGTATAAGTATTTCAGAGACCTGCTCTGATACCAATTGTAGGATCGAAATAATGATGTAGATGCTCAATATACAAGAGAGGGGGTGAATTGTACACTTTAAAAATTTCCTTTGGACCCTTTAAAGTTGATTAATAATAACTATGTTTTCCTTAGATAAGGAAAGTTCTATGTTTAACAAAGCAAAACTAAGAAAATTCACAACACCTCTAACACCAACTGAAAAATCAGAATAAGGAATGAAGTTATAAATTTCATGTTCTATGTACTTGCTTAAAACTAGAAAGAGATTCCGAAAGTAGGTTCCGGAACTATGGATCTGGAAATTGAAACTTAACTAAAGATTACAATATGAGATTATACCTTAAAGAGTATAGAATCTAAATGAAACAGAGTACAAGTAGGGAAGTATAAGAAATTTATACTTTCCTTACAATACAATAAGAAGCGGAAACAAATAGGTAGTAAAACTACAAATAACAAACAATAACTCTTTTAACCCAAAGAGAAGGGTATCCAACAAACTTGGATAAAGGTATCTTGATTTATACTTTCAAGCAAGTCTGTCTTACCCACACCAAGATAAGCCCGCGATACGAAGATCGGAATCTCTATCTTGCTATCCCTGCAAGCCCTAAACTTCAAGTTAGTTGGAACCTTTGTCTTCCTCAGCAAGGAATCCCTTGAACTTTAAGTTAGTCGGAACCTTTGTCTTCCTATCCTCGGAAGTCCTCGAATGTAATCACCAACATTTGGAGTCGCACGAACCGTTGAGTGTTAATAAGAGCCCCTCTCTCTCTGGAACTCATTTCAAGCATGTAATCACATGAGTCAAAGATCAGTATCAAGCTCTTTCAAATGAGCTCCTATTTATAGGCTCGGTCGACCTCCTTTCCAACAGTCATATCTTCCTTAAAAAGCGTTGGGACCTGTACACGTGTCACTTAACCAACAGTTAGTTTATAATGGAATAGACGACATCGTTTTATAAGAAAACAAGTGTAACAGAAAGTACGACATCGTTTTAAGTCTAACACAAAAGTTCAGAGTGAAGGTTCGGAGTGTAAACAAAAAATTAAAGAGTAGACAAATTATAAAATGTAAGAAAAATGAAAGTTTGGAGTCTAACCAAAAATAATATTCGGAGTCTAAATAAATTTGGAGTGTATAAAGCAAAGATGATCATATTCTGTTTAATAGGTGAATTCAGAATGAGATTTCGGAATGACAATTTGTCATCAGAATTAGTAATGAGAATTCGTAATTAGGATTTGTCATCATATTTCGGTGTTAAAATTCATGGGAGTTCTTATCCAGAATTCAGAGTAGAACTTTAATAGAGTTCGTATCCAGAATTTGGAGTGGAAATTCATTACAGTTCTCAACAATAATTCGGATCCTAAAACAGAATGCTTCATAATAAAGATTTAAACGATTCTAAGAATATAGAAATGAATCTGATTCGTATACTTAAGAAAAATATGGATATAGATAATTAAAATATGATAAGAATAATTTTCCTTATAAAAGCGATTTTCCTTATAAAAGAAACTTTCCTTATAAAAGAAATTTTCATTATAAAAGCAATTTTCCTTATAAAAGCGATTTTCCTTAAAGATAAGGTGTTTGTGATTTTCAAAACAAGAAGGAATGGAAAAGTCAAAAGGAAAACCTTATTGACTCAACATCTATATATAGTACATCCATGGAAATTCCATGCATTAAAAATTTCTATCAATAAAGATAAATCTCTCATGAGTTAAAAATCTTTGTAACTCAAAAATCATTATTATGATGCTTTTATTTATCATTAAAAAAATTATGGGATGGACAGACTCCTCTAAATATGAAAATATTATAATAAAAAATACTGTGATAGAATAGATTTTTATGTGGTTATTGATTCATGAATTATTTCATAATATGTACACTTCCATAAAGAACAATATGACATAGTAACCCTCGAAATATTGTGTTTCACACCAGAATAGTCCACAATATGTTCTAAACAACCCTGTGATGATAGTTTCATTAGTACACACATACGAAAATATAGATTGAGTTATAAAATAAGATGTATTTATAGATAATCACTAAATACTCTAAAAATGTTTTCTGTGGGAGTGATTTTTATTTATGAGATGATATTCATGATCATGTAAACTAATGTAAATGGATTTGGGTTGTAACAATCCAATTTTTATTAAGAGGTAAGAATCCCTTGAATTTATATTTTATTATTTACTTTTATCATTATGGAATTTTCGAATGATATCACAATGGTTTAAAGAGCATTGTGGTATTTTTTAAATCACAATGATATTGTTTTATTAAAAATGGCCTAATGCGCACAGTTGGCACATGTTAGTAGTAACCGTATGGCTCAACTATTTTTTCCAATAAGTGGCGGTTCACGGTTAGTTTAACCATGTACAATAGGCTTCAATTCTATGTGAAAAAACTATCATGTTATAGAGGGTAGTCGTATGAGATACACATGGGTTTTTAAATATTGTTCTTAGCTTACACAGGTACTACCACTTAGGTAGTAATCCTACAAAGTGGGAGTATGAATTTCAATAAACTACGCTACTAAACAATGTACCCTATTAAAGAAGGTTAAAATTTAACTTTTTAACTTAAACCATTATGTATGTTGACCCTACATTCTTCTTCATTATATGCCCAACACTCTTCTGCAAGAGTTCTCTTCCATGACCCCAACATAGGCATTAAATCCTCTCCTTTAACCTGACTCTGATCGGACTTCCATCCATCTCATTGGTTATCCAATGATAATTTTTCTAATCCAATAACATTCATTCATTGTTTATCTCTCCATCTTCATCATTATTTCCATATGATCTTATATGACTAATTTGCATGGTATTATTTTCTCCATCTTCATCCATTCTAGGTAGAATGTAAAAAGATATTGGATTATGGTCCACAAAAATCTGATATTTTAGGTATTTTATAAAATTCCACAAAGTCTATCTATTTTATTTTTCATCATTTTGTCATATTCTATAATTACCCTTGTTTCCCTCTAAAATCTATATACATTAAATTATTCTCTTAATTTGAAACCTAAACATGATATTTGATCACCTTCTTTATTAGAGGTCAATGATCTCAATGTGATCCACCCCTTAGGTGTGCCACAGATATGCCTATATCACCATTAGTATTTTTTAACTAAAACACCCTTTGATGTGTTTGGTTCATCTTTTATTAAGGGATTTAATTAATTTTAAGTGACAAACTTGTACATTATCATAGGAAAAGTATGTTTTACATGGATCTTATTTAATTTTAAGGAAATGTTTTAATTGTATGACACCTCATATTATCCATTTTAGTTTACAAATGAAAAGAAAAGGGGTTGAATGAACTAGTAATGATAAACTGGAGTGGTTTGCACATGGGATTAGTGTTTCATTAAATTAATGGTAATTAATTCTACTATTTACCTTTTTCTTGTTTGAGGAGTTCTCACACATGATCTATCCATGTATTCTGGAGGTAATTCGTTGAGAACTCAGATGACACCACCCAAACTGATTTAACTATTTTTCAAGGGAGATTAACTCCATGGAATTAATGCATGGTATTATTATTTTTTGAATTCATTATAATTGTATGAATAAATAAATCACTTAATATATATAAATTAGAATTCCTCAAACACACTCATTAGATTATTCTTGATGTCATTGGAAAGGAGACACCATTAATTCTTCCCTTGGTCCCCTATACTAATTTTCATAGTATTTACTATGGAAATTGTCTGAAAAAAATTTAGACTCTCTTCCAAGGGAATGAATTGATTATACCCTTGGATTAAACTTATAACCCAACTAATAAGTTGAATGGTTTATTTATGTGATCTTTCTCGACCTTCTATGTTCATGGATGTGTTCGTTTCACCTTGAGTCCTAATGTCCAATTTTCACTTTATAGAAACATTTTTTATACCTTGGTTATCATTTTACTATTGCTTATACATATCCATCTTGGTTATATTCTTAAACCCTATCCATTGAATGGTTGCCTATTTAGTAGAAATCATATTATTCCAACGCGGGTATGTTAATTCATATATCCTATGAGGAGTCTATGTCCAAAGTGGTTATAATTTTGTGAACTTAATTTAACTATTTATCATTATCTATTTTGACATGAACATTTATATTAAATAGTTAGACTGAATATTGATGTTGTTAGTGGTGGCCGATGGAGTTTATCTCAAATCATGTCTAGGTTGATGATTAGTACTCAAAAAAACATCATGGATACATGTAGGGATAAGGGAATGTTCCCAATAAATGATGATTTATTTTCATATATTTTGGGACCTTAGGAGAATAAGATTGAGTGTAGTATATTATTCTATTGGAGAAATTCATTTATTGTCCTTATGTTTTTTAATATACTCATATTGTATATGTGCATGTTTCCAAGTATTCGAATTGATTTTTGTATAGAATCATGATATTGAAATAATTTTGTATTCAGATTTTATTTTTAATGTTCAGTATTTTATAGTTTTTATCTTTTCATCTTCTCTAGTTTTACATTGTTATCCCTTTACTATACTATTAATTTGTTATAAAATTTTGTTTCACTCTAATCATGGGTAATATTCTCCGCATGAATACACCCTTGTCCCTCACTAGTAGTTAAAAACCTCTGGAATATGAGGAGGATGCATGAGGCCATATGGCCAATTGATTTCAGTTACTTAGGATAAAATTGGGTCTCAGATATCTCAAAGTGGTATCTGAGCACATTTCATGTTTTTCTTACAGTTTGGGTTGGTAAATAGGAGACTTATAACATGTCAGAATTTGGTAATGAATCTATATCTATTTGTAGCTAAACCACATATGTAGTAAAATATAAATTATCTAGGATTGGATTTGATTTTCTGGATTGGAACTCTTATGGTTGTTCTGATTTCACCATTTAATGATGCACATGAATTTTGGTTTTCATTACAAATTTGTATTTTATTGTTAATCGTGGCCCATTATGGTAAAAAGGTTTCATATCCTTCATCATTATATGAACTTGTATATTGATAAGTCATGAATTATTCCATTCCATATTTACTTATTACATGAATTTGTTTCTCTATGTTATTAGTTCCTTGTCGGTAATTTTTGAGATTTCGCTAACATTTTTTCAATGGATAAAATAATTGGATTAATCAGAATGTTTAAATAAAACAAATTGGTGTTTTCCCTGATATCATGATGGTGGGACCTAAATTAGAAAATTATCGATTATTTTAGATGAAGAACGTTGGTCAGTTGTTCTAAAATGGTAGTTGGAATAAATTTAATGGATTCCTATTCAAATTTAAAGAGAGTGTGTGCCTCTATAATTTCTGAATGATGATCCATATACATAAACAATTATATAATCAAGATTTTAGTTAAATATAGTAAAAATTTAATCTTATAAATAATAAAAAATTCTAACATCAAAATTACAGACACATATAACTAGACCATGATAAATATAAATATATATCCTTGTGTTTGGATATACACCTTGACACACTTATAAACTACTGAGTTTGAAATGGAAATGTAATTTGTTGATTGCAATTTGGATTCTCATTATATTTAAAAGGGTTTTTTCAAATATCACATGTAATTTAAACTCCATATACTGGAACCCTATTTTTAAAACATGGAACCAAAAAAATACCCAAAACATAGATCTTTAGTAGTTGGGTTAGTATGTTTTGGTTAGTGGGCCCTTATTCTTATCCTTGTACCATGAGAACATCCAAAGCTTCTTATCGAGGTTTGAAGTGTGTTATTTGAAATTGTTGATATATGCCTCCACAAAGGCCTCATGTAAGATGCCAGGAAGGTAGTGATGACTATGATTCAGAGGTGGTCAGACTTAGCCCTGCATTAGTGACACCTATGGAACCTCCAATTATACCTCACTTTTTAATGAATTCACTATTTTGAGTGATTTATCTATTTCTCATGCATACTATGATGGTAACCCTATGTCCTGACCCTATAATGGAAGAGCCAACTCTGGAGATAAATTAGAATAGTACTTCTGAATTCTCAGAGGATGGTGGCCTTATTATTTTGAGACATTTAATGAGTCCATGTTTTCCATATTTGAGTATTTATAGATTCCTCCCGAGAGGAGCTTCAAGAATCCAATATATATTCTTGGTGGTTCTACCTAGCTTTAGTGGGATTGTTATTACTCAGGCATTTAATCATTATAATACAGTCTAAGGAGACATACATAGTTCTTTCTATTAAAATTTATGATGTAATTTAATGCTGAATGAGATAGGAAATGTATGAACCTAGGTAAAGGATCCCTATCAGTTATGTAAAATTCATATCGATCTTCCGAACTTCAAAAAAATTCCCCTTCCTTCATCAGGTGATGAACTTTTGAGAGAAATTAATTTTTTAGGATGGTGTTAGATATTACATTTGGTCATAGGTCAGTATATTCTTCTTGAATACCATTTATAATATCATCAACTGGGCCCTTATAACTGAGTGAAATTTGATATATTTCTATGATACAAGGATTGTTATTTCTGAACAGAGGAATTATAATAGTTAGTCCAGCTTTAGGAAACATGGTTAGGAGGTCTATCGATAGATTAGTGGAAACCAAAGTATCCATACTAGTAGTTATGTAATATTCCATCAGTGTGATATGTAAGGTAATGTACATCCTTATAGTGACTGAGACCTAGGTGAGGGTAGAGACTACTATAAAATAGGCCATCCTCAATGGGTTTTCCAATGATTTCCATTTTTCCTATGAGAAGACGGTTTAAATCATAAATTATTTATGAAGAAGGATCAGAAGCTCCACACTAGATCGAAGGTTGGATGACCATTGGTCAAACATGTTGTTGAGGTGGAAGTTATTGAGGAGGTTGGACTAAAGATATGAAGTGCAAACTGTGTGGAACCACTCTGGGAATTGTAATTCTGGATCATGATCAAGGATCAATCTAGATATATGATATATATTTTATGACTGAGATTAATGGTTACAATCCATTAAAAATATGAGATAATATCTTGTTAGCTTCTAGTTTGTAATCTTACATTTGTGATACTGGTGCTTCATATTCTTTTGTCTCTAGAAAAATCATGGAATGAATTATTATTGGGATCTAGTTTTTATTTTGGAGTGATACAACTCAATACTATGTTGGGACAATGGTTAGAATGTGTATAAAAATTACCAGAGTTCCCCCTTCAGATTTTTAGTAATCACATCCTATCAGATCTCTTCATCCTTGATATTATTGCCTTCAATATAATTCTTGGGATTGATTGTTTGGTTCTCTTTCATCCTCGAGTTAATTATTTTCATAGTAGGGTGTCTTTTAAATCACCCAACAGTGGTACCTATATTCAAAATAGTAAATTGTATTTCCATGTGAGTGGATTCGGACCAGAACACTATGAGATAAATGGAGTGACAACATATAATTCTTGTAATTTTATGAGATCTTATGGAATCTGATGAGCTGACTTCCCTCTAATGGTGGATCAATTTAAGGATTTCTTACCAAAATAAATTTATAGAATACATCCTAAGGGGAGGAAGAGTTTAATTTTTTGTGGGTTCAAGGAGAATCTTCTATATGAATTATTTTATACAGGATAAATCCTTTCGATATTCATGGAATCAAGAAGTAATTAGAGGACTTGGAATCCAAAGGGGATATATGACCCAGTACTTCCCCTTGGGGTCCACTAGTTTTCTCACTGCGAATTTAGATGAAACCCTTAGTATTTTCGTGAATTTCCAGAAACTAAATCATCTTATGGCTTAGAACTAGAATACAGTATCTCTTATAGATGACCTTTTTGACTATATCTAGAAATTGTGGATATTATTGAAGATAAATTTGTGGTTATTCTATTAGTAGGTAGGTGTTAGGCCTATGAAAATACCCCATACAACCATTCAAAGAGTGTATGCCTTTTATGAGTACAAAGATATGTCATTCGGTTTGACGAATGCATACTACATTTTTATAGATTTGATGTATCATTTTTTACACACTTACCGAGATTAAAATTTAGTAGTCTTCAGGAATGTCATATTCTTGTACTCACATACTCGACTGGAACATTCCAAAATTATTGATTTGATTTTTGAAACACTAAGAGGGTACCCGTTCTACACCAAATTCCACTTTTGGATTGATAAGTTTAACTTAATAGGTCACTTATCTCAAGGAATGAATATCATTTGACTCATATTAGGTGAGATGTGAGGTTTATTGGGACAAACCTAAGAAATTTTTTGAAATATGAAGGTTCTTGAAGTCAAAAATCTATAACATTAATTCCAATTAGGACTTCTTACACCGTTAAACATGACTCACAAGCTAGATAAAGAAATATATATATTTTACATGATTGGATTCTTTTGATAGATACTATTAAGAGTGGAATGAATGATCTAATTTAGATGTATTGTTGATTCTACCATAACTAGGTATTATTTATATAGTATATTTTAAGAAATAGATAATCATGTTAGGTGTTTTTATTATACATGGAGACTGCTTATTGGCATATTTGCCTCAGCACATGAGGAAACATGAGTGGAATTACCCAATGTTTGATCATGATTTAGAAGTTCTGGTTAATGACCTACTTTGTTGGAGACTCTATCCATTGGGATAGTGGTTTATGGTGTATATAAACTATAAAATCAAAAAATAAGTCTTACCACTATTTAAAATAAATATTATAGTGTGAAGGTGGGTTGAATATCTATAATAGTTAAATTTTGAGCATGTCTATACACTCGTAAATGGAAATGTTTTGTTTGACGATATGAGTCGGTGGAATCAGATAGAGGCGGTTCAATACACCAGTAGTGAGAGGAAATTAAGGAACCTGTAATTTCATATGAATTTTGTATTCTATGAGTATCACCGAAACTTTATCCTTATTGATTTGTAAGTGAATTCTTCAGTTCAAAATAGTGCGAAGATGTGACAACTTTTAGACTCTAAAGGCTTAGACCCCATGAACATTGTTTCGGTAAAGGCTCTATCAGTAGGCTATATCGTTGATGTGGATGAGATATTATGAATTCATAGATGCATATCGGTTCCTGGTGAACTATGAGATGAATTTATATGATAGTATAATGCTCCTATTTGGATGGTAAACATTTGGATTACAAATATTTATTATCATATACTACTCTAGAATTGGTGGTCATAGATAAAAATATATATAGCGGGTTTCGTCAGTAGTAGTTCCACCTATTGTTATATAAAGAAGGAACATCAGTGTTAATTATTTATTTTATATTAGTTTTCTATTATAGATTTGAAATGGTATGATTCACAATTTGTTTTATGACTGGATTACTAAGATCCCATTGAGGTAGTGATGTATCGTGGGTGATCATTGAAATATTGACAATGTTCTCTCACATTCCACCTATCAAAGTGACGTATTAGTGGGTAGAATGTGAGACATTACATTTTGGAGATAATATTAATGCATGGTGTTCCATTTTATATCATATTATAAAGAGAAACTCATTTTACTTATTGATTCTATAAAATGATAGAGAGGGAACTCTGTTCAAAAGTGCTATTGACGGTTGCCTATCACCCTTTGGCTAATGGCCAGTCTAGGCATATGATATGGGTGTTAAGGGAATTTGTAGATTATGTTTTGTTGATTTTTTTGGTTTATAAGAGAAAAAATGTCCCTTTAAAATATTCTTACATTAATATATTTTTCGTAGTGATTTAGATGACTCTTTATGAGGAACTATATAAGATATTGTTTCATTCACCCTGATGATGGTTGGAGGTGGGAGAGGAAGGTCTACTAGGACATCACCCATTTACGAGACATTAGATTATGTACAATTATCATGAAATTAATATCTATATCTTATTATAGGTAAGGGTCTTATACCAATATTCATTTTCAGACTTTTGAGTTTCTTTGGGACATAGATTCTTTAAATGTGTTTCACTATCGCTACATTATAGATACATTATAAGATAGGTTAAAATGTTGCCTCATTATGTAAATATTTTCATAGTATTAGAGAGAGTAAAGATATTATTATATCAGTTATACTTTCCTTAGATGTATAATTCCATGAAAAATTTCTTCTGTTTATCAAAGATTCTACGTAATCACACTGACACATCTAATACCTTTGATCCATAAGATGTCCTTTTAGAGGCTGGTGATTATTTTGAGGATTATCCTATGCAGATAATTGTTCTAAGAAAAAAAGTTACATCAAGGAAGGTTAGTTCCATTAGTCCAGGTTCTATGGATACATTTCTTTGTGTAGGGTGAGGAATGGGGGAGATAGGATGATCTACATTCGCAGTGGATGAAATATTCTCATATAATGATTTAACACCCTTTAAAGGGTAACTCTTGGATGGGATATATTACATGGGGGATGTGATAATGTCTTGGATTTTTATATAAAGTAATGATCCCTTAAACATAATTTTTAATATTTAGTTATATCCTTAGGGTAATTTCTATTGAGGTTATGGTGGTTTGAAGAGAATTTAGTTCTTGTTTGAATCTCAAAGCTCCAGTTTTTGGAAAATTCGTCAGAGGATCATGGTTGGAACATGTTTATTAGTAGTCGTGTAGCATAACCATATAGAATAGTAAGAGGAGGAGAACAATGATTTTAGTTATGCACAAGAGGTCATGTATATGGGAAAAAACTATAGAGTATTTTCAAAGTGACACACACATGTTTCGCATGTTTTTTCGAAACCATACACCTAGCATGGATGGGTTGTTCCACTTGGGTAGTAAGCCCACATGATTGATGCGTTGTTTGGCCAAAACATGTAGAAAAACATTTTTATACCTTATTTAAGGGTAAAACAAACCTTTTACCTTAAAACTTAATATCCATTTATCCATCTCTCTTTCTCATTCCATGCACATCGGCCCTCTTATTTAGATAACCTTTAGGGAATTAACCTTGTAATTGAATCATACCCTTCAATTTGACTCTAATAGGACTGTATTTTGTCATTTCTATTAGACAATTGTATGTGATTTGATTTTTTAACTTCTTTTATTGGTTTGTATTTCCACCATGGATGTTATTTTCATGTGAGCTAATAAACCCTATTTTCTAGTTTTTTTATTTATCTATTTTATTCTATTCTAGACCAAATTTTAATCTAATACAAAATGAGGATTTTTCATTTTCTTTAACATAGGTTGTCTACAAATTTTCCTCAAGTATCATCAGTTATACTTTTTTGTACCACTTGAAATAATTATCCATGTGTATACCTAAACTAAATATACCTTAAATTATTTTATTAAATTGAAAAAAAAATTATCTAATAGATTCCCTTATATATTTTTAGATCAATGATCTCAACATGTTCTAACCCTTTTGTGCGCCACTGACATTCCTATAAGCCCATTTTAATTTTATTAACCAAAACACCCTTTGTGGTATTTGGTTTTCCTTTTATGATGGGATTTTATTTATCTAGAAAGATAAAAGAATGCATTATTATAAGAAATTTATGTTTCACATGGATCATGTTTAATTGTAATGAATCATTTTAGTGGTATGACACATCGTATTTTATTTTTTCATTTATAGGTTAAAAGGAAATTGACTAAATGAATTGGTAATGATACAATGTCAAGGTTTTCATATGTAATTTGAGTTTAATTAAATGTATGGTTCTTCTAGATAATATATATCATTTTTATTTTTATGTAGTGTTTATACTTGAGAAAACATTAGATTCCTAAAGGAATTCGTCATGCACTAAGAAGAGACCCCCACCCTGATTCATTGAGTTGGTTTCCAAGGGAGATACCCACCATGGAATTCAATATTTTTCTTATAAGTATGTGAATTAGTAATAATAGTAAAAATGATTTAGTAAAATTATATCTATAAATTAGAATTTATTTGATACACTCCTTAGATTCATCTTGATTTCCTCAAATTAGAGGAATCGTTGTTTATTTACTTGGGCCCCGGTCATGTGTATCTCTGGATTTATTATGGAATTTCTTCGTAGACATAGTTAGACAATTATATAGTGTAATTACTCATGTGTAACTCATGTTTAACAATTAGAACCCTATTGTTATGCTACATAGTGTATTTTCATGAGATTTATAGACCTTATATGGTCATGGACGCATTAGTTTTACCTTAGGTCCTACCATCCAATTATCCCTACCTATACACCTTGGTTATACTTTTGTTTCAACTTTAATAATGTGTTTAAATATTCAAATTGGTTATATTATTAGACTATTTCTATTTATAGGTCACCTATTTAGATGCATTCAGCTTACACCGGAGCGGGAATGGTTAGTCAGGTATCCTATAAGGATTCTAATCCTAATGATGTTATTATTTCATGAATATTATTCCACTTATTGTAATTATAATTTTACAATGTTACATTTATATTCATATAATGGACTCATTATTTACAATCTTGGTGGTGGATTACTGAGTATATCTCACACCTTGTTTGAGAAAATGATCTGTACCTAGAAAGACTCAATGGAAACTGGTAAGAACAATTAAAAGATCCCAATATTGGATTTATTATTTACTTACTATGTGAGAGATTTGTAGTAATAGAATAAGCATAATCTTTTAAATCTATTGTAGATAGTCCTTTTTTATCTTTTAAATCTTTTGATATACTCATATTGTCTCTGTTCATTTTTCTCTGTATCTGTATTCCATTTTTTGTAGCATCATGACATTTCCATGATTTTGTATTATTGATCGTTGTTATTTTTCATTATATTTATAGATTTTATATTTTATTTAACTCTGGTTGTTCTTTTTTATCCATTTCAACTATTATTCATTTAGTATACCATTTGTTCACTATGATCAGTTGGCATAGTCTCCCCCTGGAAACACCCTAGTCCCTCACTAGTAGTCTGCAGCCTCTAGTGTACGCGGAGGATATTTTTAGTGATGTGGATAACCTAGATTTGTTTCATAGAAGTAAATTTGGTCTTGGACATCACAAAGTGGTATCAGATCCCTTTTTTCCATTAGCCTTATTGTTTGGGTTGGTAGACCGGAAACTAGGGTTGTTTCAGAATTTTGTAATGGGTCTATGCCAGAGATTAGCTTACCCACATACGAAGGAGAAAAACAAATTTCCTCAGATGGAATTGATTTTATGTATTATGTCACTTATAATTATACTAATATCACCCTTGGGTGACTCAAACTAATTTTGTCTTTTATAATCAATGTGGACATTATATTTACTATTATCTTAATATGGAAAGGAGGTAGTGCCTCGTACCTAATTATAGGCACATGATGATTGATAAATTGCACATTATAACATGACTTGTTTACTTACTATGTACATTATGGGATCCATATTCATAGTACCATGATATTTATAATTGATATTGTGCTAATGATTCTTACATGGAAAAAATAATTGTATTAAATAAAGTTTCAACATCAACATTAATGTATTTTTATCATATAGCTTGATGGTGGAACCTTAATTGTCCAATTATAGAGTATTTGAGCATTAAAACATTGTTCACCTGAGATAAAACATTAGTTAGTTAAAATTACATGGATACTAATTTTAATTTAAAGAGTGTGTGCCTTTTGAAATTTGGAAGGGTGATCCATGTAAATGAACCATTGTAAAATTCTGGTTTTAGTTACATGTAGTACCAACTAATACTTATGAATCATAAATCATTTAATATTTTCAATGGAAAACACATATAGATACATCTTCACACACACACACACACATATATATATATATATCCACACCTTGATGAAATTACGAACTTTTGGGTCTTAAATCTAAATGGAATTTATTACTGTCAAATGGGGATTCAAATTAATACTTAAAAGAAATTATCCTTTATAACTATTAATTGAAACTCCATACACTGGAATCCTTTGATCAAAACATGGAAATTACCAAATACCCTGACCATAGATCTTGGGTATTGTGGTTAGTATTTTTGTTCTAGTGATCCCTTATTCTTATCCTTATAGTATGATAAAGTACATCACTTATTATCATGTTATGAAGCATGTTCTTGTAAATATTTTATATATGCCTCCACGAAGGCCCAACTTCAGGCTCTAGGAAGGTGGTGATGAGCATGATTATGTGGTAGTGGGACCTAATCATTAATTAGTTCAACCTAGGGCACATCAACTTATACCTTATATAGGAATCAATTCCCAATTTTAAGATGTTTTTATTCATCTCATTTTGACCATACAGTGTGCCCCGTGACCTTCCCCAATTATGGAAATGTTAAATCTAGATTTCATGTAGAAACATCCACCTAATTTTATAATGCATCACAGCCCCAAGATATAGAAATATGCATAGAGGAAATTTTTTTCATATCTTAGGATATGAAGATGCCTCCAAACCAAAGCATCAATCTTGTAGCTTATATGCTTCATGGTTCTCCCTTATGTTAATGGTAGGTTTTTACTCGGGCAAACTCTCATTCGGATATGGTATACAGAGACATCAAAACTACCTTATCTGAATATTTCCTTCCAGATACATTGATGGATGATATAGATAAGTAATTAACATTTTGGGATGAAGGATCCTGATCAGTTATGGGTATTTCATCTTTCTTTACTAAGATTCATAAATTTTTCACCTTCCATCCCCAATGATGAGATTTATAAAGAAATATTTTTTTCATGATGGGTTCAAATATTACATCGGGTCTTAAGTATAAGTATTCTGTTTGAAAACCATTTTATGGATCATAAACCTAACCCAGATCAAATATTTCAATTTGAGGAAGGAATATTGTACAAAGCATGGTTCTATAAAATTGAGTTAGGTTATTAGTTTTTTCAGTGTTTAGAAATTTTTTTGGAGGGTTCACTAAAGATTAGTGGGAGAAAAAGTATCCACACTCATAGTTTTGTAATATTTCATTGGTGTGAGTGGTCAGTTCATGTAAATTCTTTGTGTGACTATGACAAAATTGAGTTTCGAGCCTGCTGTAAATGGTCCATCATCAGAGGTTTTTAAAAAACATTCCATTTTTCTCTGGTGGAAGTTGATCCACACCTTATCCTACTTCCAAATAAGGATTGGTAGCTCAATGCCAAGCTAGAATCTGGACTTCCATTATCCATACATAATGAGGAGGTGGACATATATGTGGAGGACATACTCAGGATATCCAGTTCTAGTGGAGTGGACCCACTATCGATAGTTACATTATAGATCAGGGTAGTGGATCAGACTATATATATGATGCACATCCTATGATTGGGGATATGGGTGTTGGGATTTCAAAAATATGAGGTATAATCATGATATCTTTTACTATAGTATATTAACTTTTTGATACTAAAAATTCACATTATTTTAACTCTTTGAAAATAATTGAAATTCTTAGGCTCAAGACCTAGAATTTATTTGGTGGAATGATTATGGATACTCTATGGGGAGTATGGTTAGACATTGTATTCCAATAAAGAGAGTGATACCTTTATCTTGGTTGTTCTAACTTATTATCGGAAAACTTCTTCATTGATATTCTATTCTTCAATATCATTCATATGATTCATTTTTGGTTCTATATCATACTCAAGTTGGTTTTTATCATCGTAGGGTGTCTTTCACACCACCAAAGAGTGGTAATTTTATTCTAGATGGTGAATGAAATCTTCAGGTGAGTCGATTTGGATGAGAGAAATTTTGGTTAAGTGGAGTTTCACCCGTTAATTATAGTCACTTTAATAGAAAGTGGGTAACATGATGTGCCAACTTCCCTCAAGTGGTGGAGAGATTCAATTATGTTTTCCCTGATGAATTTTCTAGACTATCTCCTATAAATAGTAATTATTTATTTTTCCGATGGTTTCAAGAGAAGCACCAAAATCTATTCTGTCTTATATGATGGAACATATCGGTCTTTGGAAACACAATAATTAATTTCATGACTTGGAAGATAATGGGTTTATACAACCAATAACCTCTCTTTGGAGTTCACCCATGTTTTTCAAAAAGAAGGTGGATGAAACCCTCAGGATATTCTTGGATTACTAGAAGATAAATGATCTTACTATTAAGAATTGGTCTCCCCTATCTCATAAAGAATACCTCTTTTTTCCATCACTAATCATATTTTGTTTTCATGAAGATTAGTTTGAGATCACGCAATCATCATCTATGAGTCAGGCCTACAAAAATACCCCATATAAGATTTTAAATAATTTCAATCTTTCATGAGTATCTGGTTTGGTAATTTGGTTTAACGAATGCACCCTACATTTTTATAGATTTCAGGAATTAGTTTTAGACCATTTCCTAGATTCATGTGAGGTAGTCTTCAAGGATGAAATCTTAGTGTACTCACATTCTAGACATGGACATTCCCATCATATTGATATCATTTCCTTCACACTATAAGAGAAATGGTTATGTGTTATGCTCACAACATTCAGCTTTTGGATTGAAAATTTTCACTTCCAAGGTCATATTATCTCATAGTAAATAATATATTTTGAACCATATGAGGTGAGAGATATAGTTTCATGGGAGCAGCCTAATAAAGTTGTTTACATAAGAAGTTTCTTTGGATTACATGCCTATTACAAGAATTTCATTTAGGACATATAACAAATTAAACACCACTCATATGATTGAAAAATAAAGGTGATGAGTTTATATGGTATGAAGATTGTGAGGGAGACTTTGAGGAGTGGAACGGAAAATTTCCTTCATAACTATACCTGATTCAACTATAGATGGAACAAATTTATACAGTATATTTTGATACATCAAGAATCAGGCTGAGAGTCATTCTAATATAGGGAGATCTAATCATGGAATACAGGTCTCAATAGTTGAGGCAATATGATTTTAATTACCTTAAACATGTTCTCGAGTTATAATATATGGTTCATGACATGTGATATTGGAGTCTCTATCTACTGGGATAACAGTTTAAGGGGTATAAACCCCACAAAATCTCTAAATATTTCTTCATATAGTCTGATAAAAATAAAAAAATGCAGGATAGTTAAATACCTATAATCTTTTGATTTCACTATTTTCTATACTCCTATGAAGGAAAATGTTGTTTCTAATTCTCTGAGTTAGATGACTTAGATAGAGGGAGTTGAGGATGCTAGTAGTGAGTGGAAATTGATAGACGCAATTTCTATGATTAATTTAGTGGTCTAGGAGAATCACAGACAACTTATCAATAAAGCCCTAAACCAATGCTTCTAGAATCAATACTAATTTTTTTTATTTTTATGTAAAATTAAAATAAAAAATACACTGCTAATTGTACACACTAGGACCTTTTTCGACCTGGTTTTAAAGAATTAGACATATACATTAAAAATTAATATTATTATAAAAAATTAAATGAAAGGCTTTGAATGCATTACATCCTTCAATGAAAAACACCCCAAATTGAATTTCTACTAAACCTCTGATTAAATAAATTTAAAACATTGGTTGATAATCTAATTTTCCCTGTATAGGTTTTCAAAACCATTTAGAAATATCATTCATTGAAAACTGTGAAACATTATTAAAAAAAATTAATAAAAAATCAATACATAGAAAAGTGTTTTTAAATGATGAATCAGTTTTTTAAATATACATATATAGTGTATATTAATTTCAAAACAATATAATATCAAAATAATAATTCTTTTTAAATACTAATTTTGATTTCTCCATTTTGAAAACCATATTTTTACCATATTAATCATAATACATAATAGTCCATATGAAAAACCATAAGGCAGCTTATCCATATCACATGTGGGACAACATCCAATTTAGGTCATGAGCTTACTCTGTATAACACATCATACTATTAGATAATTTAGTTCCATAATTAGTGATAAAAATGTAAGTGGTCTTTCCTTTCACACTCATAACCCAAAAACATTTAAAACCCATACTTAAATTTGTTCCTTAGATGAAAAAAATAACTAATATTTATTTACAGGGAAAAAATTTATTTTATTTAAAAATTAAATAAAAATAACTAGGGGAAATCTATATTCAAAATAAGCTACTCTTAATTAAAAGGAATAAATATATATGCTTACTAAATTAAATGAGTGCATGAATTTGAATGCACAATATGTCATTGATATCTTAGATTATAGCCATATATAATGTTAATAATTAAATTCAAGGACACATAAAAACAATTCACATATAAAATGATAACATTTATCATTTACGACATTCTAAAAAAGAATAGTACATAAAATGATAACATGAGAATAAAATAATAACATTTCTCATTTTATGATTAAAATAAATACTTTAATGATAACAATAATAAAAAAATGTTTGTTATTTGTTTGTGAGAACATAATTATGATTATAGAATAACACATTATATCATTAATTATCAAAAAATTATATACATGAATATATATTTATATATATAGTTTCTGAAGATAAAAAAATAGTTGATTGGATGTCTTATAATGATTAAAATCCAAATCATAGCTTAAAAACAAAAGAGTGAATTTTTATCTAAAACATATTCTTTGATAAGAATTATGAAATAATAATATAGAATTTGAAATTATATGTATATATATATACACAAAAGCATATAATTTTTTAAATCAGAAACATACTTTATAAAACCATAAATTTAAAAAAAAATTATTAGATTTAAAATAAATATAATTTAATGCCTTGTATTAAGAAGTCTAATAAAAAAAGTGTTCCCCAAAATTCAATCCTCACACTCATATTATGAAAAGAGAATACATTTAATAATGAGGAAGAGGAGAAGGAATATTGTCCATAATCCATGAAAAGACACATCTTTAAATAAGGAAAACATAAAAAAAATTAGACACCAAAGTATGGATGGAGTTGGTTTTTCATACAATAAGATTCATTAATATATATCCCAATGTGATGTTTATTAAAAAAATAGGATTTTATTAAAAACATCATCTCCCACGACATGAGAAAAAAAAATCTTCAGACTTTTAATACTAAAATCACTGAAGAAGATATGAAAAAATTATCAGTTGAATATGAAATCTCATTTAATATAGTTATATTTCATTTCTTAACGCCAAAAAAATATCCAATTATTATTTAATAAATCTTCCTTTATAATCATATAATAAATTCCACAACCCCAATGTAGGGAACTCCAAAGTTATAAGTATTATATATATATATATGGTTATCCGTACATACAAGGGGGTGACTTAAAAAGGTGGTTCTTTTAATTTCACCTCATAGAATGCCGACTTTTATTTTATTTTATTTTTTATTTTTCTTTGTTGTTTTTTCATTCCTTGTGTTTCATTTTTTGTTGGTTTTTTTCTTTTTTTAATAATTTCTTCGACGTTTTATTTTTCATTAAATTGTTTTACCATTTTTTAAACAATTCAAATCATGTTATATTAAATATAAATAAAATTATTTTTTTTATAATAATACAATAATATGTATTTTTATTTCAAAATTTTATAAAAAACATAATATAATTTCACATAAATATAAAATATTTTATCTTGAAAATAATATTAATTTTCTTAAAAAAATAAGTTTTACCCTTACTTATTATTTTTGTTGTTATTCTTATTATTATTACCTTTAATTTCATAAAATTAATTTATCAAAATTTTGAACATTTTAAATTATAAATCTAGTTTTATTTAAATTAATATTATCAAAATTTATTTATGAAAACAAAACGCATATAAAAAATAATTTAACAATTTATGAAAGTCAATTCATTATTTTAAAATATATCAAGTAATAATTATCTTCTAAAATTAACCAATGAAAATAAATTATTTATTAATAAAGGTTAATTTAAGAGTTTACTTTTGACTTTTTCATTTATTTACTTAAATTTTTAATTGGATTATTTAATTTTAATTATTTTTATTTTAATTATTAATTATCATATTAAATTATTATTTAAATAAATAATCCTTTTATTGAAACTCGAGATGTTACACTATCCTTACAGATTTAGTAGTGTCCTCTTCACTTCAAGATATAGTGAATATGAGACAAAATTAATACTTCAAGGGATTATTACTTAAGGAGAGTGTTTCAGGTGAGGATATTCTAAAGGTTTGTATTTTTGAAATGGGTATGATATTGTGCCTTCATAGATGCACCTTAGATTCTATTGACATGTGTGATGAACTTAAGTGAGAATATCGTGCTTCTAGTTGGCTGGTAAACCCTATACATAAAATGATGAATTGTGACTTATGTAGCCAATATTATTGGTATATGATGAAAATATAAATAGTCAGTTTTCTCACAGGTTGATCCACCTATCAACATGTAAAGAAGGAACATATTTTACCAGTAATGATTTTATTTCCATTGTCTTTTCTCGAGAAGAAATGGAAAAAATTCACCATTTGTTTTGTTATTGTATTACAATGATCCCCTCAAGGTAGTGACATGGTGTGAGTGATCTTTGATAAATTAATGGGGGTCACTCAGTTTATATTTATTTGAGATACCTTTTCATTGTATTAGGTTATGAGGTATTACATCTAGGATATTGAATGAAATAATGGTGTTTCTAATTCTACCATATTATATAGAGACACTCATTTTAATTCTCAGCTGCCGAATGAGTTGTAGGGGGAACTTAGTTCACATGTATCATTGAGAAAAGTTTACCACACTAAGGCTGATGTCTAGTCCGAGTGTAGGATATGGTTATTAGAGGACATACTTAGAGAATAGATCCTTGATTTTAGAGTTTTTTATAATAAATCCAATCACTTTACCAATTTTATAACGATCACACCAATCAACCAATTATTAGGGTGAGTCCTTCTGTGGTACTATATGGTAGGAAATTTTATTCACCCATGTTCTAGTTAGAGGTAGTATAGGTAGTGCGACTGGGACCTCACCTCATTCAATAGAATTTAGAGAATAAAAAACTTAACATGAAATGAATTTCAATTTCTCATTCTAGGAAAATGTCTTATACCATTTGTTGCCACTAGCCTTGGTAGTTAGATGTGGGATATCGAGTATTTTTATGAGTTTCTCTTTGGTTGGGTCATAGATAGATTCAGATATTGGATAATTTATTTCCTCATTATGTTTTTCCTTTAAATATATATGAGAGATCGGAGATGTTATCATATCAGTTAACCTTGACACCAATGGATATGGTTATACATGATGTATTCCACGTATGAAATCTTCACAATTACTACCCTTACCCATCTAATACCTTTTATCGTGAAGATTCCATTTTAGCGATAGATGATTCAAATTAGAATTATCCTATTCATTTCACTTATTTAATCAGAATTTATCTCCAAGGAAGGTCAGTTCCATTAGTTTATGTTCTATGGAAAAATTGTTCATAAAGAATGGTACATGGGAGAGAGAGGCTAATATATGTTCTTAGTATAAGGAGTTATTCTCTAAGGATGTATTAACACAATCAAGAGGGTTACATTAGGATGAGTTATCATAGGTGGGGTAGGTTGTAATTCCTTGGATTTTATTATGATGTACCGTCCTCTTAATTTTAATTTTTTATCTTTATTTTTACCCTTTTGTAAATTCCAAATGAGGTTACTATATTTTCAACATAATTCATGGATTTTTCAAAACCCAGATCTCTAGTGTTTGGAAAAGATAGTCTGAGGCGAATAGTTGTAACACATTATGTAGTAACCATGTAGCTCAACTATGTGACCTAATAATAAGAATTTTAAATGTATTTTAACAATTCAAAATAGGACACACGACCATTCATAAACTAACAAGGATTTGTAGAGGAGACCTGCATGTAATACACATGGTTTTTCAAAATATGTGCCTATCCTACATGGGTAGTTACACTTACATAGTTTTCTCACCTGGTTGGCACACTATTTGGAGAAACAATGTGTAAAAATCAAGTGTCCCTTTGAATATGGGAAAAAATATCATTTCCAATTAAACCTTAATACCTATTAACCGATCTTTCTTCTTTCTAGGCACAAAACCCCTCTTCTTGAGATCTCTTTAGTGGCCTCAACATTGGTATTAATGATTCGCATTAAATCAGACTCTAATCAGAACAATATCTATTCCATTGGTTAGAAATAAGTAATTGATTTTATATGTTACCTTCCTTTCACACTTTATCACTCCACCTTTGGTGTTATTTCTAGGTGAGATAATATGCCCTATTTTCATGGAATTTTTAATTTATCTATTTCCTTCTATTCTATCCTAATTGGAAAGATAATACTAGATGTGAGTTTATTAAAATCCATAAGGTAGGGGGTCTATAATTTTTCATCAGGTCTCATCATTTATATTTTTCATTGTTACGAAACAAACAATAATTACCTGTTTGTTAGCCTAAAAAAATCTACCATAAATTATCTTCTTAATTTGAAACCAAAATACCTTTATAGATTCACCTTTTTAAGGGTAATGATATCAATGTGACCTAACCCTTAGATGTTCCATTAATATTAATATATAAACTTTTTTATTTTATTAAAAAAATACCATTTGTTGTCATTGGTTTTTCTTTTAAAAAGGGATATAATTTATTTTGAGAGTTGAAATAGTGTTTTTTCATAGGGAAAGTATGTTTCACATTGATATTATTAAATTTTAATAAAAAAATTTAGTGGTATGGAACCTCATATTATCCTTTTTCATTTATAAATGAAAATGAAATGGATTGAATAAATTTTTAATGATATAATTTACTGATTGTCATATGGCCTTTCAGTTTAATTAAATGTAAGGCGCCTAATGATAATTTGGACCTTATACATTTGTAAGGAGTAGTTATATTTGATTCATCCTTGAATAACTAAGGGAATTCCTTGATTACTTAGATGACACCACCATAATTCATTGAAATGGATACCAAGGGAGATACCCATATTGGAATTCATTCTTTGTCTTATCAGTTTTTGAATTAATCGACATATTACTAAAGCTTTAGTCACTTTATATCTAGAAATTGGAATTTCATGGATCCAGTCCTTGGATTAAACATGATTTCCATTGAAAATATGTACCTTGTTTTCTTCACATGGTCCCGATTCTTGTTTTTCCTAGAAGTTACTATGGACTTTCAACATAAACATGGTTTGAAACTTTTTCTAGAACCATTACTTAGTGTTTCCCCATGGATTACACATATACCCATATTTCTAGGCTATATGGATTATTTTTTATGAGTTGGGTTAAACATAAATGGTTAAGGACTCCTTGGTTTCACTATGGGTCTTACCATCATATTATCACTACATGGACACGATGGTTATACCTTAGGTCCCACATTACTATTTTTTATACTTAATAAACTTGGTTATATTATAAGAACCTAAAATTTTATACTCAAATTGTTCAAAATCATTCAACTAAGGATGAAGTAGGTATGGTCAGCCAAGTATCCTACAAGGATCCCAATCCCAATGGGGTAATTATTTCATGCATTTCATTCCACTACTTATCATTGTTCAAACACAATATTACATTTCCATTCAAAAAACCTACTTGTTATAGACATCATTGGTGGTGGGTTACAGAATATATCTCACACTAGGTTAAAGCATTAGATTTGTACCCATACAGACTTTGATAATGTAGTTAGTGATAAGGGAAATGACTTGGTCATCGATTCTTGATTTTCTTATATCATGGGATCTTAGGATCATTGAACCAAGATTAGGCATGTGATTCTTCTGGATATAGTAATTATTGGTCCTTTATTATATTTATATAATTAAATTTAATATATTCCATTTTTTATTTTTTATTTTTCCTTTTTTTTGGCATCATGACAGTGGAATTATTTTATATTTAGTGTTGATTGTTATTTTTATGTTTATTTATCTTACTTGGTGTTAATATTTTCTGGTTCGCGGGTTGTTATTTTTTATCCATTTACATTATTATTCATTAATTATAATAATTTTTTCGACTCTAATAATATATAATATTGTAACACCCCAATAATATTTAATATTTTTCTTTATGAATAAATTTAACTTCTCAATAGCTTATGATGCATGAAACCCCATTTAAAAAAACACGGTTTAGTCCCTCTCTGTATTATTTATTTTAATTTAATTTTTTTAGCTTTTTAGTAAATTTATTTCAAAAAATAGAATCCATTTTTGAAATTTTAATATAAATATTATCTTCATGTGAATTTTGGGTATTTGTTTAAAGTGATACATTTTATTATTAATAGTGATAAAAAGAGAAATCTAATTGAATGATTTTTTTATTTTAATAATTTCTATAGTTAAATTATAATATTAATTGGATTTAAATATAAATCACTTCAATTTTATATTACTAAATTCTTTTTATTTTGTTGTAGTAATTTTCATGTTAAATATCTATATATATATATATACTCTGTATATTTTAGAAAATGTTTACTTTAAAAACTCTCTTCATAATCAAAATACTGGATTAATTTTAATTAAAAATTTCGACTTCTAGGAGTTGAATTTAGAAAAATGGATTCCATATTTTGAATATGAAAAATTTGTATTATATATTAAGTTCAACTAAATTTATTGCCAAAATTAATAGCAAAAATAATAAAAATAATATTTACCTTTTCTAAATTAACAAATTTCATACCAGGGGTTAAACTGGAATGAAAATAGTAACAATAACCTAAAATTTGTTCTTAATTTAATTTAATATGTTTATTTAGATATTTTATATAATAGTCACTAAAATATTGGAATTACATTACACTTTCAATTGAATATGTCCCATATAATATGTTATGTAAAAATATTGAAAAAAATAATCTTTCCACACTTTTAATATCAATAAATCCTTGGGATAAGGACAAAAAACATACAATCGAGTATAATAATTATATTTAAAAATAACTTATTTTATATCATAGTAATTTATTATAATTGTTTTGAGATGAAATAATTACTTAAAATGAGTAACAATCAACATCACAATAATTATCTAGTTTATTGAGTAGTAAAATAAATGGTATAAAAATATTAAAAGAAAAGTAAATTTTGTGAATTAATGTGTTGCATTAAATTTTAGATGAATATATCCAGATAATTAGGTTTGAATATAATCTATTTTAATCATATCATTGTATTGATATTTTTAAATTCATATTAAATTAATAATTTCAAAATTGACAATAATGACCTTTCATAATAAAAGATATTTTATTAAGTTACTAAAAATGAATAAAACACCATATATTCTTCCAAGGGTTTTTAAATGTTAATACATATCAATTATGTCCCATTAATGGACCATGTTTTATATTATAATTAATATATTGACCCTTAAAAACTATGTGAGCACATTAAAGGATAAAACAATGTTTTTTGTGTTTCAAATGCACTTGTTTAAAAATTAATTTTCAACACAAATATTATTTTTATGTTATAAATTACATATAATAATTGAAATCATTTTATCCAAATTTTATAATAATTCTCACTTTAATTTATTCATAAAATATAAATTACCTAGTTTAGAAAACTACTTACCGTAAGGAAAATGCAAAATTGTAAAAGTACGGAAACATAAAAGTTAATGAAACAAAATTTTAAAATAGGTATTTTATTGTGTGTTAGTGGTGTGGCTAGAACATATCATCCCTCCACCAATTTTATTATCTATTATAGTTCCACATGTGGAAATATTGATCTATGAATAGTGAATAAGTTTGTGTATTTAGAAGAATGCCACTCATCCTTAACCATAAAATGGCACTCACTCCCCACACATCTTCAAACCTATCAAACAAATTATCTCATACAATCCCATATAAAATCACTTTAAAACAACCCAAATAGAATCATATATGTTTTAGTTTTTTTGAAATCCATACAATGAAAGAATTATTGAAAACCTAAGGAGGATACACAAATAAAATGTAATGTTCTTCAATGAGCTTTTTTATGATATTTCTATGTTCCTCTCAGCAATTTATTAAAAAAACATTACTAAAAAAATAAACTCAGTATCTAATATATTTTTAAATGTTTTTTACTTTAATTTAATTACCTAAAACCATATCTACATCTATCAAATGGGTTTTTAAATCATCGTTTTCGTGTATGGTAGACTACCACCTCGTGAACAGATGTCATTCGTTTTTCCATTAACACTTATAATGGACTATTATTTATATGTATATAAAGATTATATATGATATATATTACATAATTATAAATATGGAATAATTATATTAAATATTAATTATTACCTTACATTCTATAAGGGACAATATAATGTCGCTCATTTGTATACTGGGTTATCACCTTGCGAAGTGATGTGATACGTCTTTCACTAAAGCTTTTCATGAAAGGTAATAAGGATAATTTTAGTGATTATATGTGATATTAATTACAAAATAATTATATTAATGAAATATTTATCATCTATAATGATATTATATATCATTTTATTTCATAGATTTTCACAAAATGAATATGATAATGTTTTTGTTTTGTGTGTGTACTACTGCCTTCACGAAATGATGGGACTGTTTTTTCATCACCAAACCACTTGGATAATATATATAGGTATATTTAAAGAAAAAATAATATATTTTTTATATTATGATCATTATGTAAAGATAAAATATTAATTACCTCGATTTCTTAATGATCGTTCAAAAATTGAAATGTTACTCATGCGCGTGTAGGGAATATCGTATCCAAGGTTGTAATGTACTTCATTTCTCAAAAAACATCATTGATGACTAGTTATAAATTTTTAATATGTTCACAAATATAATAATTATGTCATGATTGTTATTTTAGATTTGATATAACTATATAATATTCTCAATAATCTGATCATTCATAATGAAACAGAAATCAGAAAATAATGATATTAACACCCGAAATAATGAAAATAATTAATGAATTGAAAATAATTTTCTATCAGGGACAATATATTATATTTTAAATATAATTATGTTCCTATTATATATAATTAACATTCCTAAAATCACTATAATTTAGTTTAAATAATGTTCAACCCGATGGAATCCTGAGGTATGGGATTGCATATATATTTACATTTGATTGAGAATTATTTTTTATTATGCACCATTTCAAATTTATAAGTTGAATATATTACCACTTTTAAATATAATGTAATGAATAATTAATTATTCATTTTATTTTAAGTTTCATTTTGAATTTTTTATCCAATGGTTTTTTTTACTTGAAAATTTTACTTTCTTGTAATCATTTTACATTAGATATTAAATTTATCCTATTTGTCTATATTATTGTGTGGTGGATATGATTAATTCCTAAACATTATTCCATTTCAACATAAAGTGTTTCCTTTTAAAGGTAATTGATTAACTGGGGAAAATTGATAAATATGTATCATTTACTCAATAAGGGTATTTGATTAGGCACATTGTTGATGAATTGAATCCATTATTAGATATGTGAATAATGATTTAGATAATCAATACATGGGTTGGGGACCCGTTAATGAAATAATATCAATGCATCATTTGTCTCGTTATATAAATCATAAGGAAAAATAAGATGAAGTTTTACCCTATATATTTTAAAATATCTTGAGGATAGATCATAACGGTAAATTCATCATGTATCTGGAACACATGAAACTTTATAATTAATAATTTCCTTCACTAAGAATTTATTTATTATTACCAATGATCTTTTCAAAATAATATTTTATTTGGATACAATTAATTTTATTTTTATTGATTAAATGTAATTTTTTTCAGTTATTTACCTTTCCATTTTGATTATTACTTATCCTTTTATTTAATTGGAATGTGTGTTCAGTTATTTACCTTTCAACATTGATTTATCTAATTGATTCATGATAGCTTCCATTTTACATTACCCCTACTAATAATTTGAGTTCACCCTTAGTTTGTTTACTTTCCAACCGAAATGAAGAATAAATATTTGAATGAGTTTTCCTGGATGTAGTTTATTTTATTTTATTGGGGTTAGGGTTTCTGTAGTTAGTATCAGAGGAAGTTTAGTAGAAAGAATGGAAACTTTATTTATGAAAATATGGACTGATAAACATAAACATATGATATATTTTGTTGATAAGAATCTTATAGCATACTACTATTTGGTTAGATAAATATTATGCAGTTTTTCAATATATACGTCCACATATAGACACTAAAAGAAGAAGTGGTTCTAGAACTGAGGTTCCTAAGTGTAATAAATCGGAATATGACACATTAGGCTGGACCCAATCATCACCTATTGCATGAAGAGGGTCCTTACTATGGACCTTATTTGATACTCCTAGGGTATACTCATAAGATAATTCACATGACTTATAAAACCCATTATGAATAATTTGAAATAGTGATATACCCAAATAATCCCTTTTTATGATATTTATATCTTTGAGATTATTTTTAAATTTATGTTTTATTACTTTTTGGATTATTCATTATGTTTCATATTTAAATTATATAATAAATTGTATGATATCATTTAGAAATGATTCCTTTAATAAGGAATATGAACCTCACCAATACAATTGATCTAAAGAGTAAGAATGACTGTATCCTTTGTGGGAATATGCCAATATTTAGAAGAGATCTAGTCTCCCAAGTATTCACATCACTTTAATGGCATAATATCATGTTATAATAATATATAGAATGAAATATCCATATATTATTATGTAAAATTAAATCAAGAGAATAGGAGGGTGATGAAGAAAATACTGGATACAGGGAATAAGGTGGAGAAATATTTTCCAACATGTGATACAAGTGGAAAGAAACGCCATTGTGATTGATTAAAATTAATGGGATTGTTCTCTATGTGTGGAAAGGAATTACACTTTGCTTATTATTTCAAGGTTAATAAAAGAGGTTCCATTTTATAATGATTCAATTTTATGGGGATAGGACACTACACAAATCAATATCTTAATAATCAAAGGAATATACCTCAAGAGAAGAAAAAGGTTCATGGTTATGTTTATGTTATTACCACGTATGAACAAGAATTTAAAATGTTCTTAAGTTTGAATTAAATAAATATTTTACTTATGTATTTAATGAATGATATAATGTTTATAATAATTATGATATATATAAGGATTTCACTCCATTGAATTTTTATTAAGGATTTTAAATAGTATGTTAAAAAGAAATGATTACCAAGAAAAATGATTCAGTTGAAAGTATGAAATCATGGAAAACCCATGATTGAGTGAAATATAAACCTTAATATGTTCATGATGTTGATATAATGATTTTCACATAATGAGATGATTCATATGGATAAATTAAATTGGATAGTGCTGACAACTTTGGATATGATTAATGATTTGATGAAAAAGTGGTTTATATTATCATTAGTGGAGTTAATAACATTTTTAGACTAATAAATATATCAAATAATTTATGTTTTGTTTAATAATTAAATAATAATTGATATTTTTAATAATGGTATATGATAATTTGGTTTATTAAATTATTTCAAAAGAATACATGATAAATGTATTCATGTGTTTCATATGTAAAGGTTAATAGATACAACATATTCTATCAGTGATTAAATATTTGATCATTTTGTAAATTTAGTTACATTATTTTTTATGTTTTGGATCATTATAATTTGGAAGATTCTTAAGGTTAACCATTTTGTGAAATTGTTTGAGTTCAAAATTGGACATGGTTTTAGATATTAATGTATTACTTCACCATTTGATTTTTTATGTATATTGGGTAAATTTTTCTAATAATTTAATTGTAATGATAACTAAAAATCAAAGGAATTACTTGTTATTCTAATATGGATATTGTGATCCATTAGTGCATTAGAAATAAAAAATCCATTTTTTAGAGTAAGAGATGATGTGTAAATTTATCACTGCACAAATAAAGGATGACATTGTTTTAATTAAATGGATTGAAGTAATGTAAGTATATAATCTCCAGAAAGTTCATCAAATTTTGTAAAACGATATTGAAACAGAAAAATTTATCCTATTAACATAATTTCTTATTATAGAAATTTCTTTTTCACATCAATTTGGTTTATATTTTTTTGGTCATTGACTATCTCTAGATAACCCTATTTCATGTGAGCAATGATCTATATCACTCACTATTAATCATTGAGAATCATTATTCTCTACCATTTACATGAATTCATTTCCCACCTCTATTATCTTACTTTTAAACCTTGTTATTTTTTATTGAATAAGACAATATTACTTCTATTTCTCACTCATTAAGGGGGTGTTTAATTAATTTTTTTACGATGTGGGTTTCTGAAAAATTGTATTTTCAAATATCAAAACCATGATTACTATTATCAAGTTTGAATTATGAGGATTTAAATTATTTAAGTTGGGTGGCATGCAATGTCTTAATAAATTATAATTTGTTTCTTTAAGAATAAATTAAATTTCATTGATAGATTATAATGCATGAAAAACCATGTTCAAACAAAGAATGGTTTAGTAACAGATTATGAACATCATTTAAAATTAAAATAAATAAAAAATTTATTTGACAAAATATGTTTTATTTTTTTACTCAGAATAATAAATTTTTCTTCAAGTAATTGTTGGGGATTATTATGAAAAACTTCAATTTTGATGAATAGTAAAAATACTGATTTTTAATTTAAAATGTACTTATTTTTAAATAATTAATAATGTTAAATTATATTTCAAATTTTTTTCTAGAAACATTAGTTCAATTTTATATCAATAAATCAAATTTATCTCATTGTAATCATTTTCATATTGAATTTATATATAGAATCATTGTAAAAAATTAAAATTTTTTATATAAAACCCACTTTCTCTTCATGTCTATATAATTAATTTTAAATTAAATTATACCCTTAAAAATATGGTTTTAATTTGATCTATTTAATCAACACAGTTTTGAGAAAATGACTTTGATATTATTTAAATATGAGAAAATCACAAGATATAAAATTTATATTTTTAATAAATATTTTTTTTAATATGTTGTTATTCATAAGAAATATTCAACTATAGATATTATATTAAAATATAAAATATTTATCTACATATTTTTATTTTATTATTTGTTTTCTTACTAAATAATTAACATAAATAATTATAAAATGATGATGGAGTAATTAGTTTATTAGTGAAACAATTAAATAAGTGATAATTTAAATTAAAACCTAAATATATAATATTTATAAAATTATTTTCTTAAAGTGGATTCCATTTTGTAAATCTACATGTTGAGAAATAGTTTGGGTAATTTTTTGGGAAGTTCTGAAACCTGTTGATTTTTTTGAATAGTGAAATATTATAAGTCAAGGTACTTAATAAATACAAGAATTATTGATTTCTGGATGGTGTATGGATGATATAAGAACAATTATCTCAAACACACATTATTTTTTTATATTACATAATCACCAGATTCGTCACTATTGATAGTCTCAAGCCAAAATAAAAGAAAATGAATAAGAAAATAAAAAACACTCATATCTTCTCCCTATAAATACCACCCCTCACTACCCCTTCTCCTCACATCTTCTAAGCTTTGAATATTTTATAAATTATTCCCAGTTCCCTTCCCAATACTCTTCTCCATGTCTAATACCTTCTGTTATTACCAAAATACAAAATCCAACTCTATTAATTAGGTTATCAAAGAGATGATATTGAAGACGTAAAATCCTTCTTTTTTCTCTTTTATTTTATTTTCTTTTCTCATCCTCTCCTCACCTACCCTATAAAAATTGGAATGGAAACTCCAGTATCATATATATATATAATTCTATTAATTTTATTGTTCTAATATAATATACATCAACAAATATCTTCTCTTCTCCTTTTATTTTAAAAAAATGAAAACATCATTTGTGATTTGTCGATTCGCCACTTGTATGGATGACATGTATTAGTTTTCTATTACTACCTTCATAGTTAGTCATAAAATCATTATTTTGGTCAAATCAGATTTTAATATTCATATTATAAGTTATATCATGTTTTTTAACCAACATATACATCTAATATTAAAAATACGATACAAGTTCAAGATGATCGTAAAAACCGACAAAATAAATTAAGAGATTCAAATCAATGATTTATCAACTTAATTATCCTCATTATATTTATCCAAATGATAATTGAGTAAATTTAAAATTCATGAATTTTATTAATATTGACTAATATCACTTTTGGTTTTTATTTTATTTTATAATAACTCCCATATTTATTCAGAATATAACTAACCATAAATCTATGAAACGAACGCACCTAGAACAACAAAATTAAACATTGCAACTCATTATAATGTCCATAAATGAAATTAGAAAAAATTATGATAAATCAAATATATTATTAAGAAGTTATGAATTATGTCATTAATGAATCTAATTTGATTATCTAGAACATTATGTATAATTTCATAACACTATCGGATATAAAGTAATGGTCTTATCTTCACAATTTTACTTCAGTGAGATATATCCTTTATTCAACACTTATTTATTGTTTATGGTGTATATATACTTAACTTTGATATATCAACCAATAATTTCAATATATTTATGGGATTAAATTTTTTATTTGTTAACTATTAGTTTCACGGGGAATACTATTCGACAGATTATAAAGTGGTAAAGGATTTATTAAAATAATTTTCATTCATTGTGTTCAACTTATATTTCTTTGATTATGTCATACTAAGGTTTTGTGTAAAATGAATATTGATTATCTTCTGTTTTATTATCATTTTTATGTGTAATTATAGTGAATACACATAATTAATTCATTTTTTAATGATATGATATTTTATGGGACTTCATCAAAATTTCCTTTCATTGTGTCATTTTTTTGGTTATGCAACTATTTTCATTTCTATGTTGTGTATACTACCCCATTTTTATTTAAGAACTTCAATAATTGAATATTTAATTAAATATCATTATTTATTGTAAAGTATATACTATTATTTTCTATATCGTATACCATTTTTACAAATGGTTTTTTCTTTGATAGTTATTTGATCAACTAAGGAAATATTGATAAATATCAATATTTTAGCTAATAAAAATATTTTAGTATAAGGAATATTACTTTTTAAATAGATTAATAGATATATAAAGAAGTATTTAGACTCATGTGACATTATTTGGTTCTGGTTAATGCATTCAATATGGTTTGGGTACTAGTTAATGCAAGCCCCTCAATGCATTGATACTCTTATGAGATGAAATTGGTGTGAGACAAACCCTTCACATTTTTACATGAAAAAATCAGATGGGTTTCAACCCATGGGATTAAATTCTCTTTTAAATGTTCTTGATTGTATAATGGTTCATGTTCCATATAAATTATTTCCAATAATTTATAATCCCATACATTTTGAATTTAGTTATTATTATCTAGAGAATTTTCACTAGGGAAAAAAATATATGGATAATGTTTCATATTTATTTTGTTGATTGGAATGGTTTTTTCATTTATTTACTTTACCATTATTATTATTATTATTTATTTATGTTATATTTTTATTTTACCAAACCTTAACAAAGAATTTTGTCTCACCCCTTCCTTTTTTTATTTTCCCCTTGGTTTCTAAGAAGTTTATTATGATTGATATACAAGGTTATGTTAATGGGAATAATGGTGTTCTCAATGAAAATATTTTATTTGTAATTTATTTGTCAATTATAATTTGAACATAAATTATGTAACTGATTTACCAATACTACTAAATTATTCTAACTTTTAGGATGTGATTCCTTGTATTCATTTCAATGTAATAAAGTAAGGAATCAACTCCAAACTAATGGGGTCGGAGTCTTTACCGTTGGTATCAAAAGAAGATTAGTAGAATCATTAGGAACTATATTTAGGAAATGATTGATTAGGGAACAAAAAAATAAGATATAATTTAAGGATAACTGAAGAAGAACATCCTAGAAGTTCCATGTTTATGATATTAGCTACGCATAAAATGTTTTAGTTTATATTATGTATTTAATTAGTTTTGGGATGATACATTATATTTCATTATGATTGGATCTAATATATAAAATGTTCTCATCTAGAAATGGAACCTAATAGAAATAATGAGGACCCCACAAATTCACATGATCCAATGACTAAGTAGGATCAAATCCTTTATGTTCTTGTACCAATATTTTAATGGAAAGAAGGTTGACCAAGCCGAACATATGTCTCGATGATGGCAGCTTCATAGACGATAGGGACATTTTTCGGAGCATGGTTGAGTTACATTTCAAAGACCTGCTGGGTGGCCCTAATCCTTAGATGATGGGGGCTTATCTAAGTGGTTATTAGGAATTTTTGGAGGTGATTAGTGACTCGGCGATTGTTTACTTGATTGTGGTAGTCCAAGATTTCTTCAAGGGAGGGTGATTTCCACATGTAGCCTGCGCCACTACCTTGGTGATGATTCCTAAGATATCTAGTCCCTAATCTGTCCACCACTATAGTCTTGTGAGTTTGTTTAATTTCCCTTATAAAATCCTAGAAATGACCATCAATAGGAGACTCATAGCCTACCTTCCCACCCTAATCTCGTAGGAGCAGCATGGCTTCATCTAGAGAATATCTATAATGAGATGACCATATTACATTACATAATCTTGAATTTAGTCAATAAATATCTATTTCGCATCGAAGATCTTTTCAATTTTAGATATATAGGGAAAAGTGAAATAAAACATTCATAAAATTACACATTATTACAAACTGGATACCATAAAAACATTATTCATTTCTTCCAAAATAAAAAATATTTCAAATGAAACATGATTTCTTTGAAAAATATTCAAACATTTAACATGGCTTCCTTCATTGTCTTAAATATCCTTATAACTTGTGAGAGTAATTTAAAAACTTTGGATGAGCACACAAAAACTCAATAAGGGATATAAAAATAAATAAATAACAAATTACTCCATGAAAACCTGTAACGTATGAAATGATTTTCAAAAGACATACTTCCCACCCATACATAATTTGAGAAAAATAATATTTACACAAGATACACAAAAAAAATAATAACCTAAATATAAACATAAAGGTATATTGTGTAATTACTTATATAATCTTGTAACACTCTCGATTACTGTATCATTTGTAACCCTCACGACTACCTTACAATTTTTGTAACCATCACAGTTATACTTGGAGTAACCATACGACCAACCTCCAACGTACACATACCCAATGCATTAGACGAAGGTATAGGTCCCACCCTTCATCACAAACAATTCCCAATAACTAGAAAATAATCATACAACATGAATAATTACATAAAAACAATTCTTTTGAATTTTGTAAAATAGAATTTTAAAAGATGATTTTAAGAGAAAATACCCTAACATAAATCATATAATTAAAGTGGGACTTAATAGAGTGAATAGAATATGTATATACACTATAAATACACATAAGTCAGTATTATATTAACAAAACACATCACACGAACAATATTAATACCACATAAATAAAGAAGTATAAGTTTAACCTAATGAATGGAAATTGGGTTAAGAATTCCCATACCATGGGCTAATCTTACGTAGAAATTATTTAAAGCTCCATTATAATTGTTAAAAGAGTGTTATTAATATCTTAAAGAAATATATCCATCTTTATAATGACTTATATAGTCATTTCATTACATTGTTTCACCCTTTAATTGTTAGTATTTTGCTCCTTGCACTATTTTTGGGTGACTTCTTTACATGATTTCCATGATTGGTTCATGATGGTTGTTCTTGTCAATCGTAAGTGAAAATCAATAAATTATACCATTTATCAATTTTAATTATTAAATTAAGATGATTTAAAAGTTAAATCATTAATGATGTTCGTTTAGCTCATTTTAATGTCTCTTTGATAATAACGACCTCATTTGGTTTTATAAATTAAACCCATTTGTACAATAAAATTATAGAACCATGGATGATAAATAATACATATATTATTACCTGATTAAACAATAAAAATTGTTTCATGACTATCCTTGAAGTAATTAAATAAAATTTAAATCACATCTTCCACGATGTTGGTAATTTGACACATCACAAACATTGTTTTTAATTCCTTGAATAAGTGGGGGAGGAGGAGAAGAATGTTGAGTAATTTTAAATGAACATGAGAAAATAGAGAATATACAGGATTTTGGATCTTTCATTCCTCTTGGAGAATAGAAGGTGGGGAAAGAAGAAGAAAATAACGAAACTCAAAATAAAAGAATAGTTATGAAATCCCTTATGAAATTTCAACAGCCTAACAACATCGCTCAAAATTTCATAAAACATTTTGATTGGGGAAATGGGTATCTCATCATTCTTACATAATAAGATCACTAAGGGGGACATGTTATTAAATATCCCATCATAATCCCAAAAAAAATTAAACATAAAATGAATTAAAAGAAAGAAAACAAAAGATGATGTTTTCATCTTGATCTCTTCTCCTTGAAATCCTTCTTAAAGGCTTTTCTTTTGGTCCTTTTGGTGAGACCAATAGCATTAGTGTAACATCCCAATTTTTTTAAAAAGAAAATAAATTGAAATGAATGATTCTTTGTTTTAAGTATATATTTAAAAATATCCTTTAAAACATAATTTTTTAACTTCTATGTTTTGAATTTCAAGAAACTGTCATCTAAAATTGTGTTCAGTATGTTATTTGGAGTCTATTAGAACCAACTTGTTTTTTCTCGTGAATAGTAATATATTCTTGTAAATAGAAATATGAATAGTAATATTCCCCTTAGGAATAGTAAATTTTATTATTATTTTATTTTCTTAAGGCTTTAAGATAATAACATGTTGGTTAATTTTTCATTATGATATAGAAGTTTTTATAGAATTAGAATTGTTAATTTTTGAATTAAGTAGAATTTTATATAAAAATTAAAGTACTAATATTTAGAAAATTATTTTCAAAAAATGGACTTAATTTTGGAATTCTATAAATTGAAAAATGGTTAGGGTAAATTTTTGGGATTTTTCTGAAATTCTTTAATTTTCGATGAATAGTGAAATTCGATAAAATATCGTACGGTCAAATTCTCAGTAAAATTCACAATTTATGACATCATAAGTGATGAAAGGCCAACAAGATCTAACTCACATTCCATTATTAATATTTTAGGTGACATGAACTAAGGATATTCAAAATCGTGGGCCAATATATTATAATAATGATTAAATTAATGAAAAATACCCCATCTCCGCCACTTTAAATACCACCCTCAGTCCCCTCTTCTTCCCACACCTCTAAAGCCTTGATCCATGCCTATTTTTTTTCCATTAATCCTCCAAAAGCTCTTCTGCACATCCTATATCTTCTGTTCTCACCAAAATACCAAAATTGAAGCCTTTAAGAAGGATCTCAAGGAGAAGAGATCAAGAGGTAAACATCCTCTTTTATTTTCTTTCTTTTCTTTCATTTTTTGTTATTCTCTTCCTTTTCCTTTGGATTATGATGGTATATTTCATTCTATATCCCCCCTTACTGTCCATATTATGTAATAGTGATGATATATCCCCTTTATATCATCAAACTATTTTTATGATATTTTGAGAGACGTCGTTATGCTGCTGAATTTTTGTGAGAAATTTCACATGTTTTCATTTATTTTAAGATTCCTTTCTTTTCTTCTTCTTTCCTCAACCACTCTTAAACAAGAGGCATGAAATAACCAAAATATTTTATATTATATATGTTTTAATTTTCATGGTAAACTCATCACCAATCTTATTCTCTTCCTCCACTTGTTGAAGGAAATAAAAATATATTCTCTGATGTGTCGAATTACCGACATCATGGACGAGGTGATTTCAATTTGCATTAATTCCAACAAGTATGGACATGAAACCATTTTTATGTTTGAACAAGGTTATAATATATGTATTATTTATCATAAATGGTTCTTTAATTCTACTGTACACATGGTTTTAATTTATAAAACAAAATGAGGTCGTTATTATCAAAGAACCACTAAAATGATCTAAACGAACATCATTAATGTTTCAACTTATGAAACATCCTAATGTAATAATTAAAAATGATATGTGGTATAATTTATTTTACTGGACATATTTAAATAATAATCCATTCTAATTCTGGATATTTACTTCCAATCGACAATAATATCAACCATGAACCAATCATGGAAATCATGTAAAGAACTCACCCAAAAATAATGAAATGAGAAAAATACTAACAAATAAGGAGTGAAATTATGTTATTAAATGATCATATATGATTTTATAAACATGAAACTATTTCAGTAAAATACTAATAACAATATTTTAACCATTATATAGGAAGTTTAAACAAGTTTTAAGTAAGACAAGCCTAAGGTAAGGTAATTCTTAACTAGATTTCCATTTTTTGGGTTAACCTTCTACTTCGTTATTTATGTGGTATTAAAATTGATTGTGTGATGGTTTTTGCTTATATTATGTTGAATTATGTCCCATTACTGTGTATATACATATTAAATCCACTCTATTAAGTTTCAATTAAATTATATGTCATTTATAAGGGACATTTATTCTAAAATCCTCTTTTAAAATTCTGTTTTACAAATTTCAAAAGCAATGTTTTTATGAAAATATTCATGTTGTATGATTATGTTTTGTATCATGGTCATTGTTTATGATTAATTATGGGACCAATATTTCCTTAAAATTCATTGGGTTTTTGTAGGTTGGAGGTCGGCCGTATGGTTACTCCAAGTGTAACTTCGATAGTTACACAAATAGTAAGGTAGCCGTGAGGGTTATCAGATTATGTAAGTAATGCCCCAAGTTACCATTATGATTATATTTATGTACTAATTTTTTGAGTGCATATTGTGTAAATTTAATGTTACACAATGTAAGTATATATATATATGGGTGACTAGAAAGTTTTTTTAAAAGGCTTTCATACGTTATGAGTATTCCTGGTCTAATGTGCTCTTTCAATATTTTTCATCCCTTAATGAGATTTTGTGCTCATCCCAAGTTTTTAAATCATTTTCACAGGTTAGTGGATGTGTAAGACAAAGAAGGAATCAATGTTAAATGTTGAAGAATTTTCAAGAAGTCATGCTTATGTTTTAATGTTTTATATTTTGAAAGAAAATGGAAACTGTTTTTTATGGTATCCACTCTGTAACAATGTGTAATTTTATGAATGTATTATGTCCCAATTCTCTAAATCTTTACACTTTAAAATATCCTAAATTTAAAATGAATTGTTTTATTGACTAAATTCAAGACTATGTATGTTATAAGGTCGGGTCCTTATAGTTGGTATTAGAGGAAAGGTTTATACAACTTTAGGGATTAAGAGTTTTTTTAAACATATGGTTAGTCCATATGTCTATTCTATAAGTTAAATCCTTGTTTTAGAACTTTTCATATTAATTAAAGTCAGTTAAAAATGGAAGGAGGAGGATCTCAAATGAAATTCATATCTCTTTATGATGACTTTCTTGCAATAATTGTTGCAAATTCATGTTCAGATGAAATTGTTACATTTTCTAACATACAACTCACATGAAAGCAATTAATTGAGATATCAAACTCCTCCACTATACCTTGATACCATGATAGATCATGGGTTGTATTTAATCATATCCTATTTTCTCAATATTCTCATATTTTCAAGAAAGGTAAATATTACCAAGGAATTTTCAAATATTTTACCTTATCAAGAGATTTTGAACCATATTATGATTTTGAAAGTGGTTTTGAAGAAAGAGACCCTTGTGAAACCTATTTATATTTACTTTTACAATATACTCTTTTAGAACATACTTATATTATTCTAAAAGGACAGTGGATTGAATGTTTCAACTCAAAATTTGTTAGACTACTTTATAAAAATCTTGTTTTATCAGATGTTTTGAAATTATATGTTATACAAGATTATTTTCCAAATCTATTTTTCTATGAAGACCCATATGATCCAAGTTTTACAAGGTGTATTTGGATTATAGAAGAAAATGATTTCGAAGGATTTATAAATCATTTTTTCAATGCATGGACCATCTATTTACATGAGCAAGATGATGATGAGACCAGGTGGACACCCTGATCAAGGTACCCTCATTTGTTTAATAAGTAAATAAAATTGTTAGGATGCAATTTCCAAAAAGTGGGGATAATTTAACATCCCAATTTTTTTAAATAAATAAATTTAAATGAATAAAAATTACATTTAAGTATATATTTATAACTAGCCTTTCAAACATAATTTTTTCACTTCTATATTTTAAATTTCTAGAAACTGTCATCTACAATTGTGTTCAGTATGTTATTTGGAGTCTATTGGAACCAACTTTTTTTTGGCGAATAGTAACATACCCTTGGGAATAGTAATATGAATAGTAATATGACCTTAATTAATAGTAAATTTATTATTATTTTATTTTCTTAATGATTTAAGATAATAACATATTGGTTAATTTTTCATTGTGATATAGAAGTAGTTATAGAATTATAATTGTTAATTTTTTAATTAAGTATATTTTTATTTAATATTTAAATTAATAATCTTTGAAAAATGGACATTATATTTGAATTCTAAAAATCTAAAAAATGGTTGCGGTAAATTTTTGGGATTTTTTTGATATTCTTTAATTTTCGATGAATAGTGAAATACGATAAAATACCATATAATCAAATTATCAGTAAAATTCACTATTTATGACATCAAAAGTGATGCAATGCCACTTGGTTAGAACTCCCATGCCATTATTACTATTTCAGGTCACATGAACTAAGAATATTCATAATCTTTGGAAAAAGTATTATAATAATGATTAAAATAAAGAAAAATACCCCCTCTCCTCAACTATAAATACCCTCCTCACTCTCCTATTCTTACCACACCTCTCAAGCCATGAGACATTCCTATGATATGCCCAATACTCCTCCCTAGGCTCTTTCCCACTTCCTAGAGCTACTGGTCTCACTGAAAGACCAAAACTGAAGCCCTTAAGAAGGATCTCAAAGAGAAGAGATCAAGCGGTAAACATCCTCCTTTCCTTCCAAGTTAAATTTTTATAAAAGCCATTTTAGGAAAATGGGAAAATAGAGTACACAAAGTGTTACCACTACGTGCTAAAAGAGCTCACAAACTGATTAAACACGAGACTGATATTACTTGACCCAGTTATTATATAAAGCTCCAAATGCAGAGAACTAACCTGAATACCTGGATCATCGTTGATGAGCTTTTCAAGCTGGGAGATCATCCTTTCCATTGTTTGAATAAATTCTTCTGAGTTGATTTTCTTCTGGTTAAAGCCTCGGGCCAGAATTCTATCTTGCTTGTCAATCCAGACTTCTTGATCCTTTGTAGCATCAACTTGCAGCCTCCGTTCATAAATCCTCTTGAGTTCCTCTTCTGATACATTGGGTCGTAAGTCTTGCTCAAGCATTTCTTCCGTGGAGTGCAGGATTAGATGTAGACACTCCCCATCTTCTCATATCTTCCCTTTGTTCCTTCCTTTCTTGGCCGATCGAGTTTCCATGGGTTTTGGAAGATGAGAGAAATCCTTGCGTCCCTTCTCCCTTTTCCCCTGAACCACAATACATTTCCCTATGTCTTTAATACTTTTCTTCCCCTTCTTCCTGCAAGGGCTATGAGGGCCTTTCCCTTGACATCGGTCCATACTATCCACTGAAGGTAGACTATTACTTTCCTCCCATGATGAGTCATCCTCCTCATTCCATGGAGATTCTTGGTCTTCTAATCCATCAAAGCAATTCCCAAGCTTTAGTTGTGGGTCAACTGTAAGGGAAATCTGCTTAGTTTGATATTTCCTTATGCCTGCTTTATTCTCCCGGCCTATTCTCCTCTCCCCTAACCTAGACTTCGGACAAAGGGTGTTAGGGTCAAGTTCCCTCAAAATGTTCTCATCAGCAGACCTCCTTTGGTCCTCATGAGATGTTTCAGCTAACAAAAAAGGCCCCTCCTGCACTGGTTCAGATTCAAGGAGTTGCACATACCCTCGGCCCATAAACATGGTTTTAATTTATAAAACAAAATGAGGTCGTTATAATCAATGAACCACTAAAATGATCTAAATGGACATCATTAATTTTTAACTTATGAGTCATCCTCATGTAATAATTCAGAATGATAAATGGTATAATTTATTTTATTGGATATATTTAAATACTACTTCATCCCAATTCTGGAGTTTCACTTCCAATCAACAAGAACATCCACCATGAATCAATCATGGAAATAACCAAAAACAGTGCAAGGAACAAAATACTAACAATTAAAGGGTAAAATTATGTAATAAAATGATCATATAAGATGTTATAGTCATGAAAATGTTTCTTTAAAATAATAATAACACTATTTTAACCATTATTCCTGAATTTTAAACTAGTTTTTAGTAAGACATGCCAAAACTAAGGGAATTCTTAACCCGATTTCCATTCATTGGGTTAAAATTCAACTTCGTTATTTATGTGTTATTAAAGTTGATAGTGTGGTGGGTTTTGCTTATATTATATTATGTTATTTTTAATTACTATGTATATACATATTCCATCCACTCTATTATGTTTCACTTCAATTATATGATATTTATAAGGGAATTTTCTTTTAAAATCCTCTTTTAAAATTCTGATTTACAAAATTCAAAAGAAATGTGTTTATGATAATATTCATGTGGTATGATTACGTTTTAGATCATGGGAATTTTTTATGATTAATTTTGGGACCTATATTTCCTTCCAATGCATTGGTTATCCGTAAGTTGGAGGTTGGCCGTATGGTTACTTCAAGTGTAACTACGATAGTTACATAAATAGTGAGGTAGCCGTGAGGGTTACAAATTATAAGGTAGTCGAGAGGGTTACAAGATTATGTAAGTAATTCCCCAAGATACCTTTATGATTTTATTTATGCTCTCAGGTTATGTGTGGATCTTGTGTAAATCTAATGTTACACAAAGTAAGTGTATATATATGGGTTACAATCATGTTTTTTTAAATTCTTTCGTACGTTATGGGTATTGATGGTCTAATGTTCTATTTCCTTCTTTTTCATCCCTTACTAAGATTTTGTGCTCATCCCATGTTTTTAAATGATTTTCACAGGTTAATGGACGTGTAAGACCAATATGTAAGCCATGTTAAATGTTTAATAATTGTCATGGAGTCATGTTTACGTTTTAATATTTCATATTTTGTAAAAAATGGTAACTATTTTTTATGGTATCCACTCTATAATAATGTTTAATGTTATTAATGTATTCTATCCCAATTCTCTAAAGCTCTAAACATGAAAAGATCCTCAATGTAAAAGGAATAGTTTTCTTGACTAAATTCAATATTGTGTATGTTATATGGTCGGGTCATTATATCTAGGACGTGGGGAAGAAGATTGGGGTTGGAATTTGGTAGAAATTAGATGATGCTCAAGGATCGAGAGGTGTGGGAGGAAGAGGGGAACGAGGGTGGTATTTATTGTGGAGGGGAGGTATTTTAGATTATTTTAATCATTATTATAATATTTTTCTCAATACTATGAATAGTATTAATTCATGTTACCCCAAATAGTAATAATGGCATTTGAGTTCGAACCAAGTGGGCTTACATCTCTTATGATGTCATTAATAGTGCATTAAACTAATAATTTGAATATACGATATTTTACCAGATTTCACTATTCATCGAAAATTCATGAATTTCAAAAAATCCCAAAAATTCACCCTTACCATTTTTCTACATTTAGAATTCAAAAATGAACTCCATTTATTGAAAATAATTTTCTAAATATTATTAATTTAATTTTTAAATAAAATCCTACTTAATTTAGAAAATTAACTATCTTAATTCTATAATTGCTTTTATATGACATTGAAAAATTAACCAAGGTGTGATCATAATAAATCCTTAATAAAATAAAATAATAATACAATTAACTATTCATTAGGGTCATATTACTATTCATAATGGTATGCTACTGTTCACCAAAAAAACAAGTTGGTTCTGTTAGACTACAAATAACTTGCTGATCAAAATTGTGGATGACCCTTTTAAGAATTTAAAAACATAGAAGAAACAATATTATGTTTAAATTATAGTTATACATATCTACTTTGAAAAAAGTTTCATGCATTTCATTTTTTTTAACCTTGGGGTGTTACAAGATCTATTCTGGGGGCGTTCTCTCTGGAAAAACATGTTTTTGGAAATCTTAACTTGAAGTCTCATGAATCAAATCTTGTTGTTAAGCTGGACAAGTACAAGGCCTAAGACCACATGGAGTAGAGTTTTAACATCAATGTAGTTTCTAGATTTGTATTCTCTTCTTGGTTAATTGATTTAACTTTCAGGTGTATCAGTTCTTCATGGATTCTTATTCGTTTCGTGGGAAAGCATCACGACTTCTTTAAGATGGTTCATGGTCTGAGATAGGGGGACCCCATTTCACTGAGCATCTTTATCATGGCCCAGGACGTCCTCATCTAATATATCAATAGGATGCATCAGCGATGGTTCCATTTCTCTTTATCAGTGTAGGCAGAGGCAGTGCTACATTTCACACATTATGTTTGCTGATGATATGATCATCCTTATCAATGCAATACAAAACTCTATTTGGGGATTAAATAGGATCATGAATGACTATGTCCACTATAGTGGCGAGTGCATTAACTAGAGAAAGATCACCTTCTACATTATGAATAAATTCTCAGATTCTCGAAGTGCCTCCCTGAGTAACCACCTGAACATGAATCATGGTTCTTTCCCAATGAACTACCTAGGTTCTCCCATTTCCCTAGGATGGTTGAGTGTCAAATTCTTTGACCAGATAATTGCTGGCATTACAGGTAGGTTCACGAACTGGAATAGAATGTTCTTATCGTTTAGAGGTAGGATCACCTTGGTAAATAGTGTCCACACATATATCCCAATCCATGCACTTTATACCATTAATGTTTTGAAGGTTGTTCTTTAATTTTTCAACTGGATCCTGGTCTCATTTATCTGGGATGTTCATTTATATGGGAAGCACGATTGGGATTCTTGGGAGAGACTCTCCAAGACACTAGAGGAGGGAGGTATCATTGTTAAGAGCCTCTCGAGTACACTTCATGGAATGAATTATAAGCTTACCTAGGATATAATTGAGGCCCTCTCTCTATGAGGTAGGTTTATAGATTCATGGTTTAAATAGAGTGAGGGGATTTGGGCTAGTCACAGATCCTCTATTTGGCTTATGGTTTCCTTGGTTAATGCATATCTGCAACCATACTTCATATGGATTTTCGGGAGAGGGGAGATCACTTTTTGGCACCACAACTGGTTCGGAGGGTGTCTTGGATTCCCCAGCTGCCCAGCTACCAAAATTTACTTCTTCAATGCTAGCATGTATCCCACCTTCATTGTGGAGGTTTGGAACAACAGCCAGCATAATGTTTTATACCTTATCAACATGATTGATGACCAGGATAAGTGTGTCTTCACGGCTTCATGTTTTCGTGTTTTTTCAATGAAAGACTTCTGCAAGATCTTTTCGACTTCAGAAAAAAATGATGCATGGGGGGGACTCTCTAGCTCAATGAAATCCCAGAAACATATAATTTCCTAGTTTGTATGGTTAGGAACCACTCAATTTCAAAATTTGATAATGTTATATGGAAGGGAATTCAGATGTCTTCATGTAGATCCTGTTGCTGGGTGCATATAGAGGAAACTGTGGATCACCTCTTTTTTATGGAAGAATGGGCCAATGCAGTATGGTTGGATTTAGATGTCTTCACAAACTAGGTATCTATGGACCAGATAGAGTCTCCCTTCCTTGAGAGATGTTTTGACAGTGTAGGAGGTCAAGGGCCTGATTTAAAGGCTCATGTCTTGTTCCTTGTTGTAGGCTGTTGGTGTATTTGGACTGCTCTGAACAAGGCTATCATTGAGGGGGCCTCATGTTCCCATCGAGCGGTGGTTTCAAGGGTTATGTGTTTGATGAGGGATCCATTTTGTCTAGGCAAAGTCTGGCAGGATTCCCCCACCATGAGGCTATTTTCAAACCATAATCTGTCAGCAACCCCTATCGGTGAGGGCAAGCGGGGGAAGTGGGTTCGATAAAATCCACATGCATTGGGACCAAAAAGAAACACGGATGGTTTCTGCAATATGGGAACCATGAGTGGGGGTGGTGTGATATGTGACAATAAGGGTGTGGTTATGGATTCTTTTGTCATCCACTATGGAATGGGTAACTATTAGCAAGATGAATCCCTAGCGATGCTCTCTCGTCTCCAACTATCCAAGTAGAGGAACATTACCGTTAGTGCAGGGGAAACTGAGTTAATAATTATCTAAAACTCTCTATTAAGTAAGTGTCCCACCCTATGGTCCATAACCTACATCATATGTAAATGCCTCAGTCTCATGTATGCCAACATCGACATTCATCATACGTGGTGTGAGGGAACAAGGTTGCTGAATTTCTTTCCTCATTGTAAACCCATGGGGAGAATATCCCTTACTCTCCATATATTGTGTCAATGTTTCCATAGGGGGAGAAATTGGTAATAGGGGATGCTATTGGGATTCACAATTTCATACCTATATAGTCCATGTTTTTCATGTTGCTTTTTGTGTTGTGCGGTTCCTTCGATAAAATATATAAAACTTTGATGATGAATGATTAATATAACAATTATTATATTCAATAATTATATTGTAAGAGTATTTTATCAATAATTATATGGTAATAAAAATTATGAGATATATATATGGATTGTATTACATTAATTATTCAATATGTAATCGAAATCATGTGATGAATAACACTAGTAATCCAGATAAGTGATTCTGTAATAAGTTTATTTTTTTAAACACATGAGTTAGGAAAGATAATTGTAAATATGTTCATGATATTGAAACAATAATATATAATTGTATGTGGGATAGTATTGGTGACCATGAAGGTGGTCAGTGATATGAAGTATCATGTTATAATGGAATTATTAGATTTTTAAATTTAAGTAATATATTTAACAACCTGGTATTTAACTCATGGTAGAATGATTGTTTTATAAAGTATTAAAGGATATTAAGTTATTCATATATTTTTTATGTGACAATAGTAGATACAATATTTGTGGAAATATTATTTCAATTTTATTTTTTAAATTTTGCAACCTTCCTTTTAAATCTTTGACCTTTGAATTTCGACAGACATATTTTGGATTAATCTTATGGTTAAAAACTAATGGAATAGATTAAAGATATTATCGATTAACATTATAGTATGATTTATAATATTTTATAACATGTAAAAAACATTTTTATTTCAATAAACATTTATCTTCTTTTTTATTGAGTTATTGATCTTTTGATTCTTTAAACTTACATTAGGCATGAAAAAAACATTTTGAATATCCATCTCCAACTGTATGAAATGAAGTGTAAATAGATCGACGAAAAACCAAATGATGAGATTATTATCATGAAATGGAAATTATTCAAGTATGTTTATTATATAAATTTATTATTTAGATAGTAAAATAAAACCTCAACTCATGGAAAAGGGACTTAGAAAAAAATGTTATATGTTTACATTTCTTTTAATGAAATGAATGGTCTTTTAACCGATCAAAAATTTATAGTTTTTAGATAGTTAACTTTCTAATGAACATGTTCTAAATAAATCTCCATCACAACATTAGGGTTATATTTTTATTCTTTATACATATTTTCATATTTTACTAATTTTTTCAATTTGAATGCTTAATTTTGTTATGACTATCACATCTCTCTTTCCATCTTTTCAAGAGAATTTTTTATTAAGTTTTTTTATGATGTGGGATTTTTATAAGTGTATTTCAAAAAAGGAAACTCAATTATTATCCATCACAATGTTTAAATTTATAGGATTAAATTTATTGAAGTATGGGAGAATTTGACACCCCAATATTTTATGGTATTTCTATTTTAAAATTATTCGTCTGCTTGCGAGCTTAGACAAATGATTGAATATTATTACAAAATTGTGATAGTTATCACCTAGCCACTGGAATGGAGGGAAGGAATGATATTAGATAAATTAGGAAAATATATTTTACTCATGTTTATAAAATGATTTATTTTTTACCAATTATTTATAAATGAAAATAAAAACCAATTGAACATAATTGATTTTTTTTATAAATAACAATTGTTTCTGACCAAAATGGAAAATTATCGTTATAAATTAAATTAATAACTATTATTGAAATATATTAATCAAATTTATATGTCAAATAGTCAATAAAATATTTTTAAATTCAACTAATATGTTTGATATTCTTAAGATAACAATAAATTAAATTTTAACCGTAAAAAGATATATTATCTAAAAGTCAATTTTAACATCTTTTAATGAAACATTTTTTTAAATACTTTTTTTGAAACATTTATAAATTCTATTTAATAAAAAAATTTCATTTTAGAATAGTTTTTTCAAAATTATATTTGGATTAATTTTTTGTATTTTTTGAAAATATATATTTTCCAATGAATAGTAAAAATATTGATTTTTTAAAACTATCAATTTCATTATATTAAAAGTACATTTATGATTTCAATTTGGTATCAATTTAACATAAATACTATTTAAATATAAATAATATAATTTATTTTATTTTAATCATCATTATACCTAATTTTTCAATTATTGCATTTCTTGGCTTAAAATACATTTTTCAGTTAAACTATTTTATGTTGTATTTTGTGGCATTAATTTTAAAAAAATTATAAAAATTATATTTTTTTAAATTGAAAAATAGATATAATATTTTGATTTATAATTTCAAAATTTAGAATATATGTTTATTTAATATTTGACCAATATGAATTATAACCTTGGTATATTTTGTTATTATAATATACAGTAAGTTGGGTAATTTAGGTTAAAAATTAAATGATATTAACTTGAAAATTACCATAAAACATTCCAAAATATTATTTTATAGTTTAAATTCTATCTTTAACAACTAATGTTCTATTTTTTTAATTTAATGGTCACATTTCCATGAAATATAAATTGATTTTTTAAAATTAATGAAAATAAAAAAAATCTCACATTCATATTTTTAATAACCATATTATTTTTAATATGGTTTTATTCATAAGATATAATCAACTATATATATTATTTTTAAATATAATATATGTTACTAAATCATGTTATTTTTTTAATATTTAATGAATAAATAATTACATTAAATAATTATTCAATGATGATAGAGTAATTATTTATGTAATGAAATAGTCAAATAAATAATGATTTTAATTAAAAATTAAATTTATAATATTCTCAAAACAATTATTATAAAATTTATTTCATTTTTTAAATATAAACATAAAAAAATAGTTTCTGTGAACTTTTGGTATTTTTTTTAAATAGTTTAATTTTTTTGAATATTTAAATTCTGTAATTTACGTGTTTTCACAAATACATGAATTATTGAGTCATGGATACTATATGGATGATTTTATCACCTTTATATGTAAATATTCTGGTATATTTATCATATATAGTCACAATAATTTTCACATTTGACTGTGTTGAGCCAATATAATAAACAAATGAGTAAAATAATTAAAAACTCCCATATCTTCCCCCAATAAATTCTTCCCCTCACCACTACTTCTCTTCACACATCGTATGCATTGAATATTGTCTAAATTCTTTCCAATTTATATTCCAATACTCCTCCTCACATCCATGAACTTCTGTTATTACCAAAATTCTAAATCCAAGTGTCTTAAGGAGGTCCTCAAGGAGACGGTATTCAAGAGATAAAATCACATTTCTTTCTCCTTTCTTTTCTTTTCATTTCTTTTATTTTCTTTTATTATACTCTCATCAAATACCATATACAAATTTAAATTGTAAATATATTATCATATAAATATATATTTATATTAATTTTATTGAGATATTTAATATCCATCATTAAATTTATTCTCCTCATTTTATTTTAAAAAATGAAAACACCATCTATAATGTGTCGATTCACCACCTTCATCAATGATAAGTTTTTCTTTTATTTTAACACATTTAAGGCAGGTCATAAAAATATTATTACATTAAAATAACATTTTAATATACATATTATATGTTATATCATGTTTTGGAACCAACATATAAACATAATATTAAAAAATGAAACATGTTTTTGATGATCGTAAAAACAAACCAAATTAAATAAGACTTTTTGAACAATGTTTTGTTAAATGAATCATCTTCATAACATATAAACACATGATATATAAGTCCATGGAAAAAAATTTATGACCATTTATATTAAATTATTTCAAATTTGGTGTTTTTTTTCAATTTTACAAGTACACCCATAATTATACACAATGGAACCGACTATAAACCCATATAACGAACACTCCTTGAACAACATAATTAGAGATTGAAACTAATCATAATGGCCATAATAAACTCAATAATATTTAAATAAAATTATATATTTTGAATAGGTTATGAATTAATTAATTAATTAATAGAATTTTATTATCCAAGACATTATGTACAAGTACATAACACTTTTAGGCTTAGAGTAAGGGTTTTCTCATCTCACTTTTACTTCTGTGAGATATATTCCTTATTAACTAATTAGTTCTTGTGTGTGGTGTATTTATACATCTATTTGATATATTATATCATCAATTTCATTATATTCATGTTATTAGCTTTTGTATTTGATAATTATTACTTTGATAGGGGAAATTATTTGACAGATTACAATGTGGGAAGCTATTTCAGAACCCAATTTTCATTCATTGGTTTAAACATACATTTCATGGATTATGTAATGATAAGGGTATGTGTAAAATTTAATTTGAATATATGATTATCTATTTAAATTTTGTATATTTATTTACAGTTAATACATATAATATATTAATTTTATTAATGATATGATCCATGTTAGGGAATTCATCTCAATTGTATTTCTTTTAGCCATATGTTTTATGTTATATACCTATTTTGTTTAATATAATGTATATACTACCCCATTTATTTTTGAACATCAAACATTTAATATTTTTTTAAATATCCAAATTTATTATATTATTGATATGATTATTTTCTAATTTGTATACTATTTTTATGTATACTTTTTTCCTTGATTATTATTTCATTAACTCGGGAAATATTGATACTTCATTTTATTTTAATTAATGATGATATTTGATGATAAATAAATTTATTTATTAAAGAAGTTTTTAAATATATTAAAAATTCATTGTACTATTATAAAATGGGTTTGGCCTGATTAGTTCATGGCCTATGGGTTGTGGATGTTCTAATGAAATCCCCTAGATGCATTGGTAGTATAATTACATGAAATTAGTTGGTGACAAACCCTTGGAATTTTTTTGCAAGAAAAATCAGAATTGTTTCTACCAATAGACTTAAACTATATTATGAAAGATATTTATAGTATAATTTCTGATGTTCTGTATATATGAAGTGGAATAATTAATCATTTTCTTCATTTCAAATTCATTTATCATTATCCAAAGAATTTTTACTTTGACAATATCTTTGGATGTATTTAAATTCTATGTTTATTGATTAGGTTTTAATTTTCAGTTAATTACCTTACACATTTATTATAATTATTTATTCAAGTTAGTTTCTATGATACATATCCCTTACTAATCATTTTATCTCACCACTTTCTTATGTCTACTTTCTCCCAAGTTTCCAAAAAGTTTATAATGATTTATATGTAGGGTTAAACTAAGGGGAATAATAGTGCACTCAAAAATAATATTTTTTTTATTTTATATGTAAAATTTAATTTGAATTTAAAATAATAATATAGTATACCGATACTACTAAACTACTATATCCTTTGGGATGTGATTCATTGTAATCATTCCCTTGTAACAAAGTAAGCCACTAACTTAATTCTACTAGCACTAGGTTCTTTACACCTGTTCATACTGACTTTTCCAATGGATATGTTATAAAAGAAATATATATCATGGGTCATTTATGTTTTTTTTTTGAAATTTTAATTCTCTATATAACATAAAAATATTGTGTTTTCATATAACACAAGCTATATTGTGTGTTTCCTATGACACAATCTATTAAAGAAACTCATTGTTATGTGTATCAAATGATAAAATCGGGTTTGTGTTCCCTTTACTCTATATAATATAATTTCATTATTTTAAAAATGGGGTGGTAAATTTTATATAGATATTATAACTAATTGAATAATAACAAGGAAATAAATGACTTATATCATAATGAGGTAATGCATAATTTTGAACATCTTAAAAATATTATCAAATACCATTCACTAGATAGTCTAAATATATGGGTAAAAACTAATTCACTTTTTCCAAATGATTTGTCTTATCATACCTACTGATGAATCAAGGGGATATATAAATCAAGGTCCCACCTGTTACTTAACTAGTTTAATACATTTCTCATATGAAATGGGTGAAACATAACCAACATAAACATTCATATTGAAAAACTAAAATATGAAATGGTAATACTTACCTCTATCAATATACATAATAAAATCCCATTAAGAGTAATATCATGAATGGGATCAAAATAGTGAATCCCATTCAAACAGATCATAAACCATCTATAGAAAAAATAAGTCTAATATTAATATAATATATCCACAATTTATAATAATTACCAAAAATAGTTGAAGTCTTCAATGAATAGAAATACCATAATAATATCATCAAAACATTTTTGGGGAAAATAAACTTTTTACATTGAAAAACATTTAAAAAAAGATAGAAAATAATTTTAATATAATTTTATTTGAAAATAACGTTTCAAAACTTGTAAAATAATGTTTAAAACATCAAGTATTCACGATGGTTGAAAATATTTTCTAATTTATTCCTGTAAAAATGAACACCCCTTTCAAATTTTCAGTAAAATAAAAAATAGATATTTTCTAGAAATTAACACGGGGATTCATTCCAAAAAAAATTATAAATTCAAAACTTTGAAAAAAAATGTTTTTAATAAATCATATGTTTAATGTTAAAAAAAATTAATGATTTTTAAAATACATGGTTTGGGAATAAAAAGTATTTTCAACTGAAGAGATAAATGAAGGTGGATTTTCTTAAAAAAATCTAAATCATTTAATGTAAAAAAAGAGATGGAAATTGGTAATGTTGAATTAATAAGTCAATTTATAAATATATTGTAATAAAATAGATTAATTTTATGATCAAAAAATAAAATAAATTTCATAAGGGAGACTTAAATATAGTCATTCCTGAATAATGATAAGATTGTTAAATAAACCCTTACCACTTTGGTAACTTTTGAATCATAATCCTCATGAAAGAAATAACATCAATCAAAAATGTCTATAGAATTAATATAAATAGATTCATGATATAACAAATAAAAATGTGTAGTATACTCAATACATAATGGAATAAGTGGTGAATATGGTTTATGTGTCATGAAAGAAAAAGTGATATGAGAAACACTTAACACTTTCATAAAATTTGAATTGTAAGACACATGAAAGAAATAATATAATATAAAACACTAAATATAGTCAATAAAAATATATTAGTGATACAAAATATCAATATAGGCCTTACATACACCACACAATTTACTATGTGGTGAGTAATGTGTATCTTTTCTGGAAGTAAAAGTGAGACGTGAAACCCTCACCTCTGGTTTGACTTCTTTTATAAGTACCCTAACCTCATTAATAATAAATATATTTTTATTATACATATATTAATGAACCTTAAACATATATTTCATAAAATATATGAGTTAATTATATTGTTTTAGGACACATTTATTGACAATTCATTGTTAAACCCACTTTTTCGAATGATAATTGCATTATTTTTCTTATATGATTACGTTTTTTTAATTTCATTCCTTTTAAAATGATCATGAATATATCATATATATAATGTTAAAATTTATATAAATATCAAATATATTTATAAAATATGTATTTATTTTGGTATATAAATATTAGATATATAAAATGGATTAAATTTTTCATTGAGATTATAGGGCGTACGTACGCATTAAAATTGACTCAATTTTTCTTGATTGATGAAACAAAAGAAAAATAAATATTAATTAAAATTTAAAGAATAATTATTATTCTATTTATACCATTTATATTTATAAAATTAATCCTTATTATCATCCATGTAAAAATAGAATGAAAAACATTTCAAAACACTATGTTGAGGCGGTAGTTCACATGTACACACAATCGACATTACTATTCCCTAGTGGATTGGTATGTAAGAATATTGATGTGATATTATGCTTCAAGAAGTATTTTTAGGTTATAATTATAAAATATATTAAAATAATTTTATCCATGATAATTTTAATGTAAATAATAAGTGTAAAATCAATAACATCGCTTCACGATGTGGTAGTCCTCTATCCACATGAGTGACATTATCATATCCCCCATGGAAAGAAACGTAAAAAGGTATATGTGATGTCATAAATAAAAATTTATGATAATTTTGGAAATATGACATGAATAACATTAATAAATCACTATATACATCATCTAAAGGTGGTTATTGAAAACAAATTTCATTGTTTCATGCGACGGTAATCTGCATACACCCGATCGACAGTTTCATTTCCCATTTTTGTGAAATGGAGATGTAAATAGGTAATTACCTTAAGAAAAATAATATAAAATCACATGTTATATACTTATTTTGTTAAAATATATTTTATTAATAAGATTTTAATGAGTTATAATAAGAAGTAAAATGAAAATGCATAGTTTAAAACAATACATCTTCTTTGTGAATCCTCATTAAGTTTAAAATACAGACATCCTAGATTGGATATCTTATCCAAAAAAAGAAATTATAATATTTTTATGTAATCATGAATGGTATTTGGGTAGTTATTTTTCTATATCATTGTTTTGATATGTTTTAAGAGGGGATTAGAGGGTTGGACTTTCATAAGTCGGTGGGAGGACACATAGGGAATATTCGAAAAGATAAAGTGATGCTCACCTTTTTCGCATACCACAAGCCTCTATAAAGGGTAATTATAATGCCTTAGAGGTTATAAGGTATAAATACGACCATAATATTGGTTTTTATAATAATTAGGTCATTTCTATCTTATATCTTCTTAGATTAACCCCCACCCCACCTAGTAAACCTATTTTTACCGTAACCATTATAATTAATTTTTAGTTTTTTTTTGTATTAATTAATGTAAAAAACTAATATGAACATATTATATAATATATATTATGATGATTATAAATATGGAATACATTTTTCCTATTTCATTTCAAAATATTTGAATACCTAAATTTAAAATATAACCCACAGGCATGTCGAGAAAATTTTTTTTCTTAATAAAACCTTTCGAAAGTTTTAAATGTTTTTTATCAGAATTAAATATAAAAATTAATACCAAAAAAATAAATTAGTTAACATTTCATATAATTTATGTAACACCCCGAGCTTCCACGATACGCTTCTCTTTCAAGAATGCAATAGCTTGCATTGTACGAAAGTTCGAGGTTCTAGCACACCGCGACCAATAAAAGTATCAGCTATGAATAGTAATACCCACTTTTTGAAATTATATAAATTTTATATTTCAAAATGGAATTCATTTTTGTATTCGTAATATCGAAATTACCCTACGATGAATTTTTTCTAATTTTATGAGAACTTCCAATTTTTTATGAATAGTGAAAAATACTTAAAACAACTTTTTTAATCAAAATAATTTATAGTGATAAATTATAATATTTAGAGGTTTTAAAGTATAATTTGAATATATTTTTACCATTTTATCCAATGGTGGTCATTATAATTAATTTCACATTAAAATTGGACATAAACAATGGTCAATCTTTTGATATATATTATTTCTTAAAAACACGCTATTTGTTGTGACAGTGGAAATTAGTTATAAAATTAATTAATGAAACTTATATGTTTGGAATTTTTTAAAATAGACATCATTTTCGAATTCTGAATATCAATTATAGCGTAGGGTGAAATTTTGGCATTCTTCTGAAAAACGTCAATTTTTGATGAATAGTGAAACCACTAAGTGGTAGTTAAAAAACTGATTTTCCATTTAAATGAAACATTACCACTTCTGTGATTTGATTTTAAAAAATCCAACATACATGGTTGTAATTAGGAGGTAAAATGCGGTTCAATGGGATTAAAATAAATTTTTTGTGAATAGTAACTTTTAAGTTTAATTAATCACGATTAAAGGTAATTAGTGAAATTTAAGGTAAAAATGATATTATAAAAATATGAATATACCCTTACACTTGTCCTAACCCTATTGGATGAGTCAGGACAGACCAATAAAATCCATGGGTCAACTTGGGGACTCCATGGAGCCACTTTGGTAGGAAAATGACATTAAAAACATTTTATTTAATGTTAAAATAAAAATGTCACAAACATGAGTTGTTTTACTAAAATAATTTTTAAATGGGGATATACAAGTAATCGTATTTAATATAAATATTCATTAGAAATATAAAAATATTTCCTACCTCATGGTAATTGTTTTATAATTTTTAGACATTAAATAAATTAAATGTTTTATGACACCATGATGATGCAGCGATTACCTCATTAATTAACGATTTAAATAAAATGAAAAGATAATGTAAAATCTAAGGCTTACACTTGTCAAAAAACTATTGGATCATAATATTGCGAACCCTTATCACCTTATCCTTGAAATATATCATTTTGGGACCTTTAGAATCTGAAAAGCTTTTCATAATAAAGTAACATTTCAATCTTTCCGATAGTGCCCCTCCTCTCCTCTTATAAAAGGCCCCCACCTCTACCACCTGATTCACACCTTCAAGCCATTTGGCTCGGCCAACCTCTGCCCAAATACTCTATCAACTTTCCTTTATTACTCCTATAAGCCTCAATTTGGGCAGAATTCTTCCCAAGGAAGCCTTTGGCTCAAATCAAAAAGAGTTACCCGATTTTAAGGTAATGTCTTCTCTTATGTTATTTTGTTTTATTTTGCTTATCTAACCCCATAAACTCTTTTTATTCATTTATTTTGTAACAACACCAGTATATTCAATATAGTAGTATTTTTTTATGAGAATTATTTTATTTAAACTTACACACACCTTCGTCTAATGGTTAAGGAACATATTGTTTCTGTGGGTGGCGAAATACTGCCTCACGAAACGATGATTGTTCAATATTCTTTTAACACCTCTAATGGTGGCCATTTTGATGACACTATTTTCATATATGATATATATATATATATATTATGTTTATGTTTTACTTATTCTTCTGTATTTCGCATTTATGGCATACTTTATGATTTCCATCATGGGTAAACGCAATAATTTCATTTGAGGAAGTGCGGACTACGGCCACCTCAAAGGGATTTGAATCGTTAATGCCATATGTGGGATGTATAAAGAATGGATTAGGTGATATTATATATGATATTATACTGGAATTATAAGATAAATTTATAACAATATGTTTCATTCCATTAAAATACGAAATAAAAATGAAAATAGCGTTCATGCGTACGTACGGCTTACCGTCTCCATGAACGGTGCATTTCATTTCTTACCTCTAAATGTTATGTAATATTATAAATGAATTTATATACTGGATATATATGATATATATGATATCTACATCATGAAAATAATTTTGCATATAATGGATATTTCACCACATGAACAACTTGTAATTATAAGAAGTTTATTTTTGACTCAAGTACCAAAGATCGACAAAATGACCGTTATTAACTTAAATAATTACATAATGTTCATAACATGGTAATAAGTGATATAAAAGAAATAATGAACATGAAAAAGGTTCTTAAGTAAATAGAAATTAACTCTAGTTTATCATTCAGGAGATTAAAGAACGATCGAGTCAAGTCAGACATGAGGTAAGGGAACTTCTTAACCCAATTTGCATTATTTGGGTTAATCTCCTACTTTCAAATTATGTCAGGATATTATTATGTCCTATCTTGTATTTTTACTTTCTTTATGTGTAATTATAGTGAATACTCATAATAGATATATTTTATTTAAAAAAATGATATTTGTAAGGGACTTCGTCTCAATCTTCTTTCATTGAGGCATATTTTGTTTTAATATAAGACTTTCTTTTATATGGTGTATAAACCCCTTTGAATTTTACGTTTATTCAAAAAGAATCTTTTTTATACAAAGAGTTTTACTAAACGACAAAAGGGAATGTTTTTTTTTGTCGTACGTATGCGGAAAAAACGACTTCTCTACAGCCGTGACCATTATTTGAGTTTCGGCTTCCTCTACAAGCCATAAAATTTTTTAAAATGAAAAATGAATACCATGTTTTAATTTTCTTTTATTTTTCTATTGAAAATGGTTTTGAAAGTGTTTTTTTATTATATTAATGTGTTGTATTGATATCTTGTGATTGAAATGTTGAAATGTTATGTTTCCTTTATGCATGTTTTATGTGATATGATTATGTTATGGTTTATTATATGTTTAAACCTATTCATATGCAAAATTCATTGGACTGAATAAGTGACGGGTGGAGCCCGCTATAGCTCCTCGATGCATTGGCAGGTCTCATGAGACAAACTAGTGTCTTGGCATGAGGCCTTGACAAAATATTATTTGTGGTCTTGGCACGAGGCCTTGGCTACGTGGTTATGAAAGTTTGGCATTATGCATTCCATCATTATGAAAGTGGTTATTGATATTGCATGTGATTATTCGACCAGTAGAATATCCATGTGAATAAGTAAATGGCATTATCTCATTTTACTTTTTCCATATTATGTTGAAGTTCAAGTTTAAAAGGCTTTTGTTTTAGTTATACATTGCCTCAAATGTTTATGTTTACTTATGAAAGCTTCTGCTATATTGTTATCCTTACTGAGCATCTGAGATCACCCCTTTCAATGTTTTATTTTTTTCCAGGATGTGATGAGGTATATTATGAATGACCTACAGGGATAGTATGAGGTTATATAATGAAAGGATGTTTTTTAGTTATGTTTTACTTTATGATGTAATGTAAGACTTATGAATGTATCTAGAGTTTTTCATGACTACTAAACTAATTGGTCTTTCGAGACTTGATCTTTTGTGATCATGCCTATGTTACACAATAATTCACCGACTCTGGGTAACTGGGGTCAGGGCGTTATAGTTCGTATCAGAGGAAGTTTAGTACTAACCTTGGAAGCTATATTTATATAAACTCTGATTATAGCACATAGCCCAAAGATAGACTTTGAGGATTAGTGTAGAAGAACTTCATAGAATTTTGGTATTATAGAGATTTTGTAAGGTTTCTGAGCAATACATCACTGTCTAGATACGAGCAAGTAGAGGCGGCTCTGGCATAGATGTACCTAGGGGTAAAACTCGAAAACACCGCTTTGACCTAGACTCGAACGGGAACTGGTGCACGATAACGGGCCTTGCTGCAGTCTTGGTTACGACACTCCCAGGGGATATTCTTAGGATAGTTTTCATTTTTTTACAAACCATTATGAAGGGTTTATGAATATATACTTCCTCAAAGAAAACATTTTTTATGATTATGGATTATATCCATAAACTATTCAATTTACATTAAGTATTTTACAAGTTTGGAATTATTCATTGCAATTCATAAACTAACCTAGTTTATGCCATTGTATAGAAATGGTGCCCAGTAGAAGGAATGTGAACTCCATCAATACGTATGAGCCAAAGAGTAAAAATGATTATATATTTCATGGAATTAAGCCAAAATTAGGAAGGGAAATAGTCTCCCATGTGTTCTCAACATATGAATAAATTGTATCATGTGTTAATAAGATAAGTAAAGAATTCTATGAGTCTTATGGATTTGAAGGGAATAAAGAGAAGAAAAGGATGGAAGAGAGAATGATGGATAAAGGGACGAGGGAAAAGAAGAATTTTCCAATATGTTATAACTGTGGGAAGAAACACCTTGGAACTTGCCTGAAGGGAATGGAAGTTTGTTATAAGTGTAGAGAAAAAGGACACAAAGTGCGTGACTGCAAGGGTAAGAAAAAGGTTTCAAATATACAATGCTTCATCTGTAAGGATTGGGGACACTACGCAAACCAATGTCCAAATCATCATAGTATGCCCCAAATGATGTTATTGGATAATAATAGAGTTATGGTACTACCAAAAATGAGGAGGAATGATTAGAGTTCTTATGTTGTTAATAAATAATTTTTTCATTTGAGTATTGTATCAATGATGTACTGGTTATAATAATTATGGAGTATATAAGGATTGTACTGCAGTACTATTTCATCAAGGACTTGAGATTGTGTGGAACCAGGAATAGTGACTCCACAGTAGGTTAAATTTTTGGAAAATATATGGTTGAGAGAAAGATAAACCATAATATAGTTCTGATACCGAGATAGTGATTTTGGAATAATACATGATTGATTTGGAGAAATTATATTTGATATTCTTAACTTCCTTGAAACTGATTAATGATTTGTATACATTTTTGGATAGAAGGAGTATATCTAGTATTCTATAAGGAATAAGGGATCATGAATGTAATAAATAAGGATTTATGGTAATTTAGGATGTTGCAGTGTTTTAAAAGAATACATGATGAAGGTGTTCACATGTTATTACGCGGAAAAAAGGAACTTCATTATGTTTACCTTCCTTATAAAATTTGGAATATGAGTTGGACAGAAGAATTTTGGATAACTATAAAGGTAATAATGGATTTAGATGAACCTTGGATAGTATTGTTTAAGGTTAAAACATTTTTGAATACTATTTTTGGAATATTATAATACTATAGTTTTCGGAAAAGGACAACTTGTAGGTCGGGGGATAACCCGTCGCGTCGGACAAAGCTCTAGGAATCGAACCCAGAACTGTAGTGCGATAGGCCTTTATTACCTACCACTAGCCTACAAGAAGTACCTGGTTATTACAAAATAGTTTTCCTAATCTAAATGGTATGTGTTTATATTTTTAACCTTGTACGATTAGGATAAATATAATATTTTTGAGTTATATTATCATTTTGAGGGAAAGATGAGTTTGTGGTAGAAATTAGTTGAAGGTTGAAACTCCCCTTGTCAAGTATATATATATATATATATACCACTCTCTTATTCTATGAATAAATTAATTCTTAAACTTTAGGAAAGGGATATTAGAAAAATGTGTTATCCTAATACCTTATGTTTTGTTGAACAGAATATATTTTAAATCACCATAGATTGAAGGCTTTGAGGCCCTCAGTTTTACACTTCTTTATGATTTATGACCTCAATCAATCCCTATAAATATTTACATTTTTCCTCTAATTATGTTTCTATAATTGCCACCAATTTTATCCTATTAGAAACCCTAATTTGGTGGTGACTTTCTCATTTCCATATCCCTCTTATTATGGCTAAATTTTATTAACCTTATTTCCGATGTGGGTTTTCCACAAAGGTATTTTCTATTTTAATCCTTTTATTTTCAAAGAAAAATTTCAAATTGCGAGAAGGAAATTTATTGAAGGAGGGGAGAATGTAACACCCTAAGATTCCATGATATGCTTCTCTTTCAATAATGCAATAGCTTGCATTGTACGCAAGTTCGAGGTTCTAACACACCGCAGCCAATAAAAGTATCAGTTATTAATAGTAATACCCACTTTTTGAAATTATATAAATTTTATATTTCAAAATGGACTTCATTTTTGTATTCTTAATATCGAAATTACCCTAAGTTGAATTTTTTGAAATTTTCTGAGAACTTCCATTTTTTATGAATAGTGAAAAATACTTAAAAAAACTTTTTTAATCATAATAATTTATAGTGATAAATTATACTATTTAGTGGTTTTAAAGTATAGTTAGAATATATTTTTACCATTTTATCCAATGTTGGCCATTATAATTAATTTCACATTGAAATTGGAAATAAACAATTGTCAATCTTTTGATATATATTGTTTCTTAAAAACATGCTATTTGTTGCGACAGCGGGAATTAGTTATAAAATTAATTAATGCAACTTATATGTTTGGATTTTTTTAAAATAGAAATCATTTTTGAATTCAGAATATCAATTATATCTTAGGGTGAAATTTTGGCATTGTTTTGAAAAACGTCAAATTTTCGATGAATAGTGAAACCACTAAGTGGTAGTTAAAAAACTGATTTTTCATTTAAATGAAACATTACCACTTCTATGATTTTATTTTCAAAAATCCAACATACATGGTTTTCATTAGGAAGTAAAATGTGGTCCAATGGGATTAAAATAATTTTTTTGTGAATATTAACTTTTCAGTTTAATTAATCGCGATTAAAGGTAATTAGTGAAATTTAAGGTAAAAATGATATTATAAAAATATTAAAATATCCTTACACTTGTCCTAACCCTATATGATGATTCATGGACTACCAGGACATTCCATGGGTCAACTTGGGGACCCCATGGAGCCACATTGGTAGGAAAATGACATTAAAAACTTTTTATTTAATGTTAAAATAAAAATGTCACAAACATGAGTTGTTTTACTAAATCAATTTTTAAATGGGGTTATACAAGTATTATTTTATACTATAAATATTAATTAGAAAGATAAAATGATTTCCTACATCATGGTAATTTATTTATAATTTTTAGACATTAAATATATTTAATTTTTTATGACACCATGATGATACATCGATTACCTCATTAATTAACGATTTAATTAAAATGAAAAGATAATGTAATATCTACGGCTTAAACTTGTCAAAAACCTATTGGATGAGCATATGTCGAACCCTTATCACCGTATCCTCGAAATATATCATTGTGGGACCTTTAGAATCCGAAAATAATTTCATAATAAAGTAACATTTCAATCATTCCAAGAGTGCCCCTCCTCTCCTCTTATAAAAGGCCCCCACCTCTACCACCTTATTCACACCTTCAAGCCATTTGGCTCAGCCAAACTCTGCCCAAATACTCTATAAACTTCCCAGTATTACTCCTGGAAGCCTAACATTGGTCATAATTCTTCCCAAGGAATCCTTTGGATCAAATCAAAAAGAGTTACCTGATTTTAAGGTAATGTCTTCTCTTTTGTTATTTTGTTTTATTTTGCTTCTCCAACCCCTTAAACTCTTTTTATTCCTTTATTTTGTAACAAAAAAAGTATATTAAATATACTAGGATGTTTTTATGAGATGGATTTTATTTACACTTACACACACACCTTCGTCTAATGGTTAAAGAACATACTGTTTATGTGGGTGGTGAAATACTGCCTCACGAAATGATGATTGTTCAATATTCTTTTAACACCTCTAATGGTGGCCATTTTGATGACACTATTTTCATATATGATATATATATATTATTTTTATGTTTTCCTTATGCTTTTTTATTTCTCATTTATAGCATACTTTATGATTTCCATTATGGGTAAACGCGATAATTTCATTTGAGGAAGTGCGGACTATCGCCCCCTCAAAGTGATTTGAATCGTTAATGCCATATGTGGGAGGTATAAAGGATGGAGTAGGTGATATTATGTATGATATTATACTGTAATTATAAGATAACTTTATATCATTATGTTTCATTCCATTAAAATGAGAAATAGAAATGAAAGTAGCGTTAATGCGTACGTACGGCTTACCGTCTCCATGAACGGTGCATTTAATTTCTTACCTCTAAATGTTATGTAATATTATAAATGCATTTATATACTGGATATATATTATATATATGATATCGACATCATGAATATAATTTTGGATATAATGGATATTTCACCACATGAACAACTTTTAATTATAAGATGTTTATTTTTTATTCAAGTACCAAAGATCGGCAAAATGACCGTTATTAACTTAAATAATTACATAATGTTCATAACATCATATTAAGTTATATAAAAGAAATAATGAACATGAAAAAGCTTCTTAAGAAAATAGAAATTAACTTTAGTTTATCATTCAGTAGATTAAATAATGATCGAGTCAAGTTGGACACGGGGTAAGGGAACTTCTTAACCCAATTTCCATTCTTTGGGTTAATCTCCTACTTTCAAATTATGTCATGATATTATTATGTCCTATCTTGTATTTTTACTTTCTTTATGTGCACTTATAGTGAATACACATAATAGATATATTTTATTTAAAAAAATGATCTTTGTAAGGGACTTCGTCTTAATCTTCTTTCATTGAGGCATATTTTGTTTTAATACAATACTTTCTTTTATACGGTGTATAAACCCATTTGAATTGTATGTTTATTCAAAAAGAATATTTTTTATACAAAGAATTTTACTAAACGACAAAAGGGAATGTTTTTTTTGTTGTACGTATGCGGCGACAACAACTTCTCCACCGCCGTGACCATTATTTGAGTTTCGGCTTCCTCTACAAGCCATACCTTTTTTTAAAATGAAAAATAAATACCAAGTTTTAATTTTCATTTATTTTGCTATTGAAAATGGTTTTGAAAGTGTTTTTTTATTATATCAATTTGTTGTATTGATATCTTGTGATTGAAATTTGGAAATGTTATGTTTCCTTTATGCACGTTTTATGTGATACGATTATGTTATGGTTAATGATATGTTTAAACCTTCTCATATGAGGAATGCATTGGACTTAATAAGTGACGGGTGGAGCCCGCTATGGCTCCTCGATGCATCGGCAGGTCTCATGAGACAAACTAGTGTCTTGGCACGAGGCCTTGACAAAATCTTATTTGTGATCTTGGCACGAGGCCTTGGCTACGTGGTTTTGATAGTCTGGCATTATGCATTCCATAATTATGAAAGTGGTTTTTGATATTGCATGTGATTATTCGACCAGTAGAATATCCATGTGAATAAGTAAATGGAATTATCTAATTTTAATTTTTCCATATTATGTTGAAGTTCAAGTTTAAAAGGCTTTTGTTTCAGTTATACATTGTCTCAAATGTTTATGTTTATTTATGAAAGCTTCTGCTATATTGTTATCCTTACTGAGCATCTGAGCTCACCACTTTCAATGTTTTATTTTTTTTCCAGGATGTGATGAGGTATATTATGAATGGCCTGCAGGGATAGTATGAGGGGATATAAAGACAGGATGTTTTTTTAGTTATGTTTTACTTTATGATGTAATGTAAGACTTATGAATGTATCTAGTGTTTCCAAGACTACTAAACTAATCGGACTTTCAAGACTTGATCTTTTGTGATCATGCCAATGTTACGCAATAATGCACTGACTCTGAGTAACTGGGGTCGGGGCGTTACAATTTAAGTTATTATTCGTTAAAACCAATTTATTATATAATTTAACCTTGTAAATCATTTAAACAAAATGTTGTTTTTTTTTAAAAAATAGTATTTTTCACTATAATAAAAAATACAAAATTTTTGAAAAATAAAACAAAATCACTGAAAGATAATTTTTATATGAATATTTAGAAAATAAATATTAGTATTTCAATGTAGTCTTCATAATGTTTTAAATATTATTTTTTAACTATGTATGAAAAGTGATATTAAACAACCTAGTATAAAAATAATATTTTTCAAACAAAATTTCTTTTTTTTAAATGATTATTAAGTTAATTGTATCAATATATAACCATTGATTTTATTTTATAACTATGTAAAATAAATAACATTTATACTTTATTTATTCCACTTCATACAATCCAACTTAACAACAAAGTTATAATTTTCATATTTGAATAATAATACTTCAAAATAGTATCATGTCTCATTTAAACCTGATGTTGTGTGCATCATATGCCATCAAATAGTTTGAATTAATTTAAAAATAAATATAAAAAATGTATTAGTTCATTTTATTTTAGGTATTATAGTAATATATAATTTATAATCCTATGATTTTACATTCTCAAAAACATAAATAATTGAATCCTCACAATTTCTATTATCACATATGAATAAAAATTCATAGTGGTATATAAATATAATTATGACTTGAGATATATATTCTATGAGATACATACATTTATGTCTTATATAAGACTATGTAAAATATAATATCCCTTATAATAGGCATATATTAATATTCTCAACCATTTATTCCTAATATGCCTATGTATATATGAATGGGGACTTTCTGGAGACATAGCTTCCACTAATCGATTTTTAAGATTATATTAACATTCAAATATTAAAATCAATATTGTTATGTATATATACAATATAATTAGATTAAATTATAATAAGAATATAAAATATTAATTATAGGACATCTTCGCTAATTAAACCTTTATTTCAATTTTTGATATTATAACATAAATGTTTCATCTAATAACTCTATTGGTTAAGCCAAGGTTAATTTATGTTTTTTTTCTCATACTAGTTAACCCAATATCTAAATGTAATTAGAAAATATACATTTCATTATAGATCATAAATAATATATTATTAACCAAATAAAATTCCTCAGTAGTGTCTATCCATGGGTGTAGTCTTAGATCCTCTCATCATTCACCAAAATGAAGATTGAGTTGATACTCAACCATCCTTTTTAGTGTGATAACACCTAGTTTAATCTATGCCACATCCTCTTCCACATTATAAAATATCGATTATGATGTAATTTCTAGGAAAACCACATACTCGATACATTTTTAAAATTCATGTATGTTATTTCTTACAAATTCTTATTCCTTATATTCATCCATGTAATGCCCTGGCCCCAAATTCCTAGAGCCGGTGAATTGCTTTATTAAATTGTCATGATTGCATGGAATCAAATCCCAAAGGACTGATCAGTTTAGGAATCTTATAAGACCTGATTATATACATGATACCCATAACGAATTTATAAATAAAAAATAAAAAATGATACATAATAAAATGAAATAAACTATGTCCATTAGAGATTATTAAAAGTATTCTTCTTCATAACATGGGGAACGGAAGAATTATAAGGGTGAGCTCAAATTATCAATAAGGGTTAGTAAATTGGAATGAAAAATTTATCAATGAGAATAAATTAACATGTAAACGTAAATAATTGATAACACGTTCTATTCAAATATTCAGACAAGTTACTATCAATATGGAAAGGTATGAAACTGAAGCACATTCTATTAGGTAATAAACTGATAAATAAATGAATCTACATATATTTTGATTCAAAATATCAAAGATATATTTTAATAATAACTAAACTATAAAAATTTTAAATTTATTTTTATTCGAATCCATTTTTCTTATGTACATGGAACCAATATCATCAATAACTTTCACAATATAGTTTAAAACATACTTGTTACAAACCAATTTGGATTGTCGAACCTTAACCATAATATTAAAAACATTAACGAAACTTTTTATATCACACTTGTTACAAACAAAAATGTCCTTCCATCATAATCTTGTCCCATGAGACCAGTGATTCGTCGAGGGGATTTAAGTAATCGGTCCCCAACTCGTGTATTACATGTCCAAATCATTCCTCATATCGAATTAATAATATTCCTTATATAATAAAAGTATTGAATAAAGGATATGGATTTCTCATATATTCCACAGTGGAGGACAGGTAATGAATGTAGGTACCATTGAAATACTATTAGAATATTCTTGAGGAAAATAATCATTAAGCATCTGAAAGTGTCCCAAACCACTTTGAAACTTTTAGAACCATAATTCTCTTAGAGGAGTAACATTAAATAAAACATATAATAACATGATAATATTTATATTCATTATATATCATGTAAAATTTTTATATATACCATATAAAATAATCTAGATTTATAACAATAATTTAGTCTTAATGGAATGTAAATTGAGACAAAAATATATTACCTTAACCGTATTTTTTGTTTTTTGGTATTTATACTCCAATATATTGTTTAAAATATGTTAATAAATTATACCATAACTATAATAAATTTTATAATATCATATATTATTTCCTTATAATATTTTATTACACGTTTTTTAACACACTTTCGTTATTTTAACTTTTTCATGTGATAATTGCCTAGTTTTCTAAAGTATGTTTTGAATTATCATTTTTTGTTCCTATAAATTAGAAAATAATTTCATAATATCCATTATTTGAAACATGAATTAATTATCATATATATTCAGTAAATATTTTTTTATAACAATCCATAATATTTGTAGATAATAAATGAGGTGCACTGTTCATGGAGACAGTATGCCGTATGCACACATGAATTCTACTTCCATTTCTATGTCATAAAAAATGAATGAAAAGAATTTCAAATATATTTATATTATATTTACACTATCATATCTATTTAATATTTGTAAAATAGTTTTATTGTAACCATCCTCTATACATACTATGTATGGAAGGAATGAGTCATATCATTTTGAGGGGGAATAGTCCACACTTCCTCAAATGAAATTATCATATTTACACAACATTTAAAGAAAATATTTATGTTCTAAAACATGTAAATTGGCATAAAGACATTATAAATTCCATATATATCAAATATTAATATATTTTCCATCATAATTTCCACCATGATAGGTGGTAATGGAAGGATGCACAATCATCATTTCCGGAGGCATTAGTTCACCGTATAGAGAAACAATATGTTTGTTCCCAATTAAATGAACGTTCGTGTATGTGTAGGTATAAAAATTAGAATAAAAAATTTTCGTATATTTATGATACTTTTTTTCTTATATAATCATGGAATAAATATATTTTATGTGGTGGGTAATATAAATAACACTAAAGAGCTTAAGTAAATATGTTACCTCTTAATCAGGTAACTTCATTTGGTTTGTACCAAGATGATTACTTGGATAGATTTTTATACAAGGGGAGGATCAAAGGATAAGGGGAGGGATTTATAGGTGATAGTTTTTTAAAGTTCAGATGATCCAATGTGGCTTGAGAGGTGTGTAGGTGGGGTAGATTGCTTGCCTTTTTATAGTGGATGGGGAGTGACACTCTACTAAATACCAAAAGGTATTTACTAATGGGAGGTAAAACATACCTAATGTGCCTCCAAACTGCTTAAATTGGGACGGTGCTAAATTTTGTTTTACAATCTATGGGTCGATATATTAATTATAAAATATAATTTTGTCTATTAATAGACCATACATAATATATATCAGCACTTTCTAATAACTTTTAATATTATATGATTTTTATAAATTTTAAATCATTTAATGAAATATCATTTATTGTAAAAGAACAATAATGTCAATTTTAACATTATTTCTTTAATTTTAATTTTAGAATTAAAAAAATTAATTAATTTAAAATTATTATGTATAAGTATGAATATTTTTATATATTCATCAAAAAATAATTAAATTAATTAATTCAAAAAAATTAATCCGTTTTCAATATATATTATATCATTTATTTTCATTATTTATTTAATAAATAATCATTACATTGGTCTTTCTTAAGTATTTTATATTACAAAATAATATCTAAAAATTATTAAAAAATTAGTATGATAAAAATTACCCAATTATATTTCAGTGGGAGATTTATAACCAAAAATATTATGTTTTTTACATATGTCATAGATTTGTAATTGTTAAAGGTAAAGAATGTTCTATATTTGTATTTTTCCTTACTAAAACTTTTATATAGGTAACTTCCATTTAATAATATCACAATAACACATAAAAGTACGAAACAATAGGGATATAGTTTAATTATTGAAATCTAATGGATTTTGGACAACTGTTCAAGTTATTTTGGTCCAAAATATTAAGGTTTAATCCCTTATTAGGCTTAATTTGACCTTATTCACCGTAATTAATCTTAATCACCTGCACTAATAATTTTAGTCAAAAAATATATTGATCATAATAGACCAAAATTATTTTACTAAATAGAATCATGAGTTTCCATTTTTTGAAATTCAAATTACAGAAGTGGGAAAATTAAGATTAATGCTAATCCCACACACTTGGTGAGAAAGTGTGTTTCTAATGTTGAAACCTTAAAAAGTTCAAAAATTTCTTATATCTAATATTAATATAAAATTTATTTTATGGAACTAAATTTTATTAATATATGTATAATTGATCTATTATGACTTGAGAAACCAATTTAAAAAATAATTTTACACTAAAAAATATTAAAAAAAGATCATTTTTAATTAAAATGCAGAATTTTTACTATTCAACAAAAAATGAAACTTCTTAGAAAAATACCAAAAATTCACCCGAATATAATTTTTACATTAAAAATTAAAAATGATTTTTTTTGAAAAAATCTTATAGGACTTTAAAATTTTATGCACCATCAAAAGGTTGTAAAACACAGTCTTACGTGTAACACAAGCTAACATAGTGTGTTGTGTAGTGTAAGCTTAACATAGTGTTGCCTAAAAAGAGATAAAAAATAATATTTTTTAGAAAATATAAATATTTTAAATTCTTGGGGAGTTACATTCTCTCAACCATAATAAAATTGTGTCCTCGCAATTTAAACATGATCTCGGTAATCAATAAACTGATATTTAAAAATACTATTATCGAAAAAATCACTTCATAAATAGGGTTAATAACAACTATTATTAATAAGAGTAAAAATAAAATGTGAATCTCACCATAAAATAACATTTTTAATAGGGGAAGAAAAGTGAAATTATGAATATGGAAGAGAAATATAACTATCAATTTCTAATGGAGAGTGATAGAGAACATGTTCATCAAAATGTTGTCGACCACAAAACCATAGATCAGTGGTGTGAAAAAAAGTCATTATTATCATCAAAATTTATGTTAATAAGGAAAATATTTTGTTCAATTCCCTTTTCATAGAGTAGAGAAATTATTCACACTCTAAGAATATATGTAAATATATGTTTCTATAATCATATTATTTTACTTCGATTATCCCTTAAACTATTTTTACTTCACCTTTTAGAAGAAGATGCATTGTATATTGAATTAACACATTAATATCTAAAACATCATTCAAATATCAACATAAACCATTTCATAAATGCTACAATTTTTAGAAATATTATGATATAACACTTTATAAGGAAATTAAAAATGAACTTATCATTATCCTTTGATCAACATAAAGAATGTCTTTAATCCTCACATTTCAAACATGTGAACACCTTCAACATGTGTTATTTTAAAATATTTTAATAACATGAATTACTATAACACTTTATTAGAAACATTATTTCTGCCTTTTTAATTAAGTATTAGGTAATGTATGAGGTACTGTATTAGGTATTGTTCGGTACTATAGTCTTAGTCTGGGATGAATTCATATAATAGCTTCAGTTCATGTAATTTCATGATGCATATGGTCTATTTAAGGGTACCCTTCAACCCTTAAAATGGGGATTTTAAAAAATGAATAAAAATTGAAGGAATTTGATCCATTCAGTCAAGTAAACTCCATTAATAATGACATAAATCATTTCTCATTTTCAAGGTAGTCAACACAGATCTAATTTATATTATCAGTACCAACCATTTCAATATCGAAACTTAGTTTTCTTAACATTAAGAACATATTATGGGTTATCCTTCCCTCATCCATGTGTTTTTTAAAATGTTTTAATTTTTACTAAATAAATTTTCTTGGTACCATTCATTATATGATCGCAAATCCTTAATAAAAAAGTATTTCAGTGAAATTAATATATATTTTATAATTCACATAAATAGTAACTAACTGATAAAATAATTCTACAACATTAGTAAATGATTTAAATACATAGACACATTAATCATTTCACTTCAATTGAATCAATAACATAAGAATAACCTTGATCCTTTTCCATATTATGTGGTATTTTCTCTTGATATTTGGTGAATTCATTTACATAGTACTCAATACCCCTATAGTTGATACATTTTACATTTAAATTTTCTTTCTTTCACTTGAAATTACAGACTTGGTGGCCTTTTTCTGTTCACTTATTACAAACTCTGATTCCCTTCCAGCATGTACCAGGGTGTTTCTTTCCAAAATTTTCACAAGTAGAAAAATATGCCATTCTCTTGTTTCATTTTATCTATTTTTTTGATCAACCATACTATTCTTATCTGTATTCCTTTCAAATAAATAGTACATAGATAATTATTTCTCTTTCTTGATATCACATAGAACTATTTCATTGTGTGAAGAAATGGAATGAGAAACTAGTTACCATCAGATATTTGTCTTAATAACTCTAAAGAAGTGTTTAATCTTGCATGATGTGTAACATATATAATCCGTAGCATACCTAGATAACCTTGTAAATGTTTCTTCAAAATCTTCAACACTTTCTTCATCCTTTTACATTAAGATGATTTTTTTCTTATTCAGCGTGGTTTCTTGATCATTAGATAAGTATGTATTGAATAATGTCTCCTTAAAAGTCCTTTAATCCATGAGATCAATTTCATTTGCCTCCCTAATATTCTAAATTAGTGACCACCCTTGATCGACATAATCATTGATACAATACACTTTAAATTTATTCTTTTCCATTTCATCACATCCCAAATCCAAAAACATCTTTTCCAGATACTTAATCCATTTCTAAACATTTTATTGAGGTTATTCATCATAACCTGATTAAGTTTCACTATTATCACCATAATTTGTTTCGTTCCAATACCAGTTGTATTGGTTTCCATAGGAGGGTAATCTTTACATTTTCCATGGGTATTGATATTTTTCATCCTTTCTGCCTCCATTTATAAATAATGGAATATACTAGATTTTATCATAAAATTATAGACATTATATAACTCAAAATATTTTTTATCAAAAGAAATGAATTTATGCATCGCAAATCCTATAATCATAAACATTAATTACTTTTCGGAAGTCATTACTCTCAAATCCTTCATAATGGATTGTAAAGGAAATTAGAGTTATCGTAATCATATGCCTTGGGAGTGTCAAACCAGTTGCATAGTAAAGCATGTTGTCATGTATGAGGTTAACTGAGTCAGGATTGTGACACCTTGTTTGAGTTTTTACTCCTAGTTACATCTATTCTAGAACCACTTTGACTTGTTGTATCCAGACATGGATGTATTTCAAAGAATAACCACATAATAACCACCTTTCTAAAATTAAAGTACGGTCTTTTATTCTTATCCTAAATTTCAGTATTAGGGTTTTTCCCCTTAATCTACATTTTCTAAATCTCGTTTCCAAGGTTTATGCTAAGATTCCTCTAATACCAAGAAGGCTTATTCAAAATTTTATTCTTCATAACCTGGTGAAAGGAACTAAAATATGGGTGATCTAAAATGATCGGTAAGGGTAAGTAAAGAAGAAGAAATAATGAATCAATGAGAATAAATTAACATGGAAATGTAAAAAACATATAATGCATTACATTCAAATGACTAGATAAGAAAATATCAATATAGAAAGATAAGAAACTGAAAAACATTTCATTAATAAATAAAATGATAAATAAATGAATCCAAATATATTTCAATGAAAAATCTCATTGATAAACATTGTTAATTAATAAATGTTCAGAAATTTAATTTCTTATTTATTGGGGGCCATATTTCCTAGGTACATGGAACCATTATCATCAAAACCTTTCACAATATGGTTTAAAATATACTTGTTACAACCAATATTGTTTTTCAAATCTTAACTCTATGAAAATGACCATTCACTATATAGTTTATATCATTCTATTTATAAACGAGAAGGGTTCTTACATGAATATTTGTACCCATGATAATACTTATTCATTGAGGGGATTTCATTAACCGGTCCCCAACCCATAGGGCTTACCTTAAAAATTCTCATACCCATGTCTTACCTGCCCAAATTGTAACACCCCATGATTTAAGGGTACGTTTTCCTTTGAATAATGTAATAGCTTTCATTGTATGAAACTTCAGGATTCTAACACACCACGGCCAATCAAACTAACCGTTATGAATAGTAATACACACTTTTTGAAATTTTAAAAATTTTATTTTTCAAAATGGACTTAATTTTTGAATTCGAAATATTGAAATTAGCTTATGGGTGAATTTTTGGTATTTTTCTAAAAACATTAAAATTTTGATTTATAGTGAAAAACACTACGTTATTGGTTAAAACTGAATTTTTTATTTAAATAATTATTTATTTAATTTCAATTTATTTTACATCAAAATAGATACATAATACCTATATATGTTCAATTTAATTCGTTGGAGTCAGTTTATAAGAAGTTTAGATGTATGAAAATGTTATTGAAATTTTTACCATCTTTTACCCACCTTCTAAGATCATTTGAAAATTTGCATAAAACCTCTTATGTGAGTTCCATTTCAAAAATTTGAGAGACACAATTAATATCAGTAAGTAAATTTTTGTTCAATAAGACGAAAATAATTTTTTGTTAATAGTAACTTTGGAATTTTATTTATCACGGTTAAATGTAAATAGGGTAATTAAGGTTAGAAATGATATTATAATTACCCTAACACATGTCATAATTCTATTGGATAATTGTAATTTGACCAAAAACAAACTTAGGAATAAAATATAATCCCATTTGGCCCACATGGATTAGATTAGGACATTTATTATTATTTTATTTAAAGAAGAGTTAAAAGAGTTAAATTCAAAGTTTAATAACTAACCATTCTTAATATAGGGTTACACCCAATATAAATTTGACTGTAAATATTCATTAGAAATTTAAAAATATTTCCTACATAATGGTATTTTATTTATAATTCTTTAGTCATTAAATAACTTAATTTATTTATGATGCAATGATGATGCAGTAATTACCTTTTTAATGCAATATAAAAACAATTGATCTAATAAATATCTAAATATATGTAAATTGAGACTTATGATAAATTCAACTAATTTTATGGGTTAACATGACATGTTAGGATTTGTTAAATAAATTTTATTCTATGTGATAAAGTTTTAATGGCTTTCAAAAAAATCAAATACTAAATAGTGTCAAAATTAGAATAATTGAATTTTTAAAACAAATATTATATTATTAATTAATATAATATACATAAAAATTTAAGGTTTTTCCAAAAGACTTAAATAAGTTAATATTTATAAATAATAAATCACTTCAGTTTCTCTTGGTAGTTTATATTATGATTATTAGTAATATAATATAAAAGTACCAAGAGACATGGTAAATCTCAAACTATTTAACTAAGAGTTAAATCTAAAAGATAAGGTTAATATGGTAACCTAAACCCATATAAAACCTATTGGTTGGGAGGTTTTAGAACCATCTCCATCTTATCCTCTAAATAAATCATTTGGATCCATTAGAAACCGAAAATGATTTTATTATAAACTAATATTTGAAGCTTTTCCAAAAGTGACCCTCACCTTTCATATAATAGGGCACTTCCCCTTCTCTTAATTTTACACCTCCAAAGCCGTTTGGCTCGGCCAAACCCTGCCTAAATATCCTCCCAACTTTCCTACCTTTGTCCTATAGGCATTCCTTTTTTCAGAAAGCCATCCAAAAAATCCCTTTTGATCAAATCAAAAGGATGAACCCGAAGAAGAGGTAAATATTTCATCACCTCTTTCAAGTTATTTTCATATTACACTTCCTCTTTCATTGTTGTTTCAATTATAAAATAAATGCTCCAGTATATTATATATAATTAGATGTTATTATAAAAATTGTACAACCATATTCATTATTATATCCATCATATGAATGACAAAGTCACCATACATGCGTACATACGACTTACCATCTCCATGTTCTGGTGTAGTTTGTTATTCAAACACTTTATTATTTGAATGTGTTTAATAATGAGTATAACTGATTTAAATAATAAATATAACATGTTAATGATTATTTAATATGATATACCATCCAATTACATACCATTTCACCATCAATATAATGATATTGTGGCTCATGCGTACGTACGGATTACCGTCTCTACGAACGCGATGAGATTCATTCCCCATAATAATCATTCAAGAATAATTTTCATTTTATGATTAAAAATAATGTTTATGAACATAATATTATCATATATATGAATCAAATACATCATATCCATACCAAACATGGCTTACGTAACCAATCATATAAAGGAAAATGAATCAGTTAACACCAGAAATGATGATACTAATGAAATATTATTAACCAAGAAATATTAGATGATCATATATGATATCATATTTAAGTATATATTTATTTTATAATTTAATAACAATGTTTCAACTATTATATAGTAGGTTAACATACCATCGAATAAGGAAAAGTACAAGGTAAGGGTTAATTCCACAATCTCTTTATTATCCGAGGTTGTTTTTATGTAAGCATCTACTGTGACATGTATATTATCCATGTCCATGTTTCCTAAAGTATTTTTCAAAGGGATTATTTTAAGGGACACTCTTTACTAAAACATAATTATAAAGGTTTTAAAGATTTATTCTTCTAAAACATTATCATTAATGTTTGTGTTTTCAAAATGGTTTTATTGATTTATTTATATGGGCATGAAAGTTCTAAAATGTTAATTCCTTTCAAAAGTTTCAATGTGGTATGGGACACTTATTCAAAAATATCTTTTAAATTAATTACTTTATAAATTATGTGACTTTTAAATGATTTCATGAAAAAAGGGATATTTCTCTCAAATATTTTTACTGTTCATTTTCAACTATGTCATCATCCTTTAAGAAATATTATCCTTGATAATGGTTGATTTATTATGATATAAATCGTCCATATTGTGTTGAATGTTTTGTGATATATTTCACTATGAATGTGTTATTTTTATACCATTCATTGATTATGGTTAAATTATTGACATTCTGTATTCTAGTTTTAATATGAATGTTTATGTTACATTTCATCCTTTTCATATTAGGAATGTATTGGACATAGTAAGTGATGGGTGGAGCCCGCTATAGCTTCTCGGTGCATCGGTATATCTCATGAGACAATTAGACATGGAATTGGCCTATGACAAAAACATTTTTAGAGGTCTTGGTTGAGGCCTTGAAAAAATGTTTTAGAATGTCCGGCATTATACATTCTATCATTATGAAAATAATAATTATGGTTCATGTGGTTATTTGACTAGTAGAATACCCATAACTATGTTTAATTATGAAATTAATTAATCATCTCATGTTCCTTCCATAAAGTGTTCATGTTTATTATTTGTAAAGGCATGTATTTTGAATTATTCATCATGCCTAATTTTTATGTTATCTTCCTCTGTATTTATTACCCTTATTGAGCATTTGAGCTCACCCTTTTCTTATATTTCATTTTCCCAAGATATGAAGAAGTTGGTTATGAGTGACCTGTAGGCATAATCTATGAGGCTTGGAATCTTCTAATGGAATAAATTAGTGTTGTATTTTTTTTCAAGTTGTAATGTTGAACTTATGTATGTATCTTGTTTCCAATAATACTAAATTGATCGGTCTTTTGGGACATGATTCCTTGTATCATTCCAATGTTAAGTTATAATGCACTGACTCAGGGTAACTGGGGTTGGGGCATTATAGTTGGTTTGAGAGGATGTTTAGTACAAACCTTGGAAACTAGATTTAGAAAAACTATGATTAGATAAGACTACCCTAATATAGACTTTGAGGATTAGTATTGAAGAACTTCGAAAAAATTTGGTACTGTAGATATTTTGTGAGTTTTCCAAGCAATACATCCCTATATGGATATGAGCAGGTAGAGGAAGCTCTGGCACAGATGTACCTAGGGGTAAAACTTGAAAACACCGCTTTGAGCTACACTCAAACGGGAACTGGTGCACGACAACGGGCCTTGCTGCTCTATTGGTTATGACACTCCCGGGGGATATGCTTATGATAATTCTCATTTTAGTTACAAAACATTATGAAGGATTTATGGGTATATACTTCCTCAAAGATTTTTTTATGATTATTGATTATATATATAAAATTTTCAATTTATGTTAAGTGTTTTACAATGTCAGAATTTTGTATTGTGATTCATAATCTAATATACTATATGCCACTATTTAGAAATGGAACCTAGTGGAAGGAATGGAAACTGTATCAATTCACGTAATCTATGTAGGGATTTCACTCCTACTCAAGATAATTATAGTGGATCTGATTATTCGACTAGGGCAGATTATCTTATGACCATACTAGGACAACTCTCTTAGGTTATGAATAATAACCTTACCCGAATGGAGCACCCTGATCCCCAAGGTGGAGGATCAATGTTAGAACACTTCATGATGCATCAAACAACAACATTCAATGGGAGTACAAATCCGTTAGTAGTTGAGAAATGGATAAGTACCTTAGAAAAACTATTTCATGCTTTGGGGAGTAGTGAAAGAGAAAAGGTTGTTGTGGAATTTTATCACCTCATGAGAGATGCAGATCAATAGTGGTCATTGATTAAAAACAAAAAGGAATATGAAGAAGTATCAAACATGTAATGGAGGGATTTTAAAGAGATTTATTTTAGAAAAATACTTTTCTCATGACCATCGAGCGAATATGGAAAGACAATCTCTGGGTCTCAGGAAAAGAGAGGATGAGAATGTGGCAAAGAATGAGGATAAATTTATAAGGTTATCAAGGCATGAAAAATATTATATATGTAACCCAAAGAGTAATATTTATTGATTATTTGATGGGTTAAAACCATTTATCTGGTGAGCATTAGTCTCACAATACTTCTCATTGTATAAATATATTGTATCATGTGCTATCAAGACAGAGAAGTAATTCTCTACGTCTTACGAATTTAAAGCAAATCAAGAGAAGAAGAGATCTATTGAACACTCTGGGAAAGAAAAAAAGGAAACATGGAAGAAAGGAAGAGTTAAATTTCAGCCCTATGATAATTGTTGAAGGAAGCACCCTAGTGCATGTCTAAAAGAAAAATGTGTATGCTACAAATGTGTAAAGAAAGGTTATATTTCTAGTGATTGTAAGGGGGAGAAAGAAGCTACCAATGTTCAATGCTAAAATTGTAGGGAGATAGGACATTATGGAAAATAATTTCATAAGCATCATGGAAACTTAATTCTGAACAGGACAAGGGATCATGGCCAAGATTATGTGATCACTAATACTGTGGTTGAAGCTCCAAAAGACATGGTGGCAGGAAATTTAATGGTTTCATCAAGTTTAGCCAATGGTTTATTTGATTCTGGATGCTCGTGTTGTTTCCTATCTTCACAGTTTTCTAAGAAGTGTAGATGTTTAGAATTTGATTTAACAAGGGAGTTTTCATTCAGAACTCCGAATGGAAGTATCATTACAACAATGTTTTGTTAATCAGTCCCCATTAAGGCATATAAATGATATTTAATTGCTGATCTAATCATCATAACCATGATTAAATTTGATAAAATCCTTGTAATGGATTGGCTTTTAGACCATGATGCAAAAAATTATTGTAAGATGAAGGAGGATACAATTATCTATGACGTTAAGGAGTACCTTATCTTTAGAGTAGAAACATTGTCATCTGATTTTTTTCTAGATCCACCCCCAGAAGCTCTACTAAATTCAATTATTGGGGAGGATGAGAAAGAAATAATTATGGGTGAAAAAAATGTTCGAATAGAGGACACACCTATTATGAAAGAATATATTGATGTGTTTCCAAAGGATTTACCTAGACATCCTCCAGTATGAGAAATTGAGTTTTCTATTGATTTAATTCCTCCTTCAAGGCTCATATCGAAGACCCCTTATAAAATGGCCACTGTGGAATTAGTGGAACTAAAGAAAAAACTAGAGGAATTGATTAATAAGTGATGTATTTTGCCTAGTTTTTCTCTATGGGGAACTTCTATTCTTTTTGTTACGTATAATGATGCATCTATGAGGCTCTGCTTTCACTATAGGGAGATCAGTGTTATAACAATAATGAACAAGTATCCCCTACCTTACATTGATGATTTATTCAACCAACTTCATAGAGCTCAATATTTTTCAAAGATTGACCTTCAATAAGGATATCATCAGTTCTATTTGAAGAAGGGAGACGTTCTGAAAAAATTATTCTGAACCAGGTATGGGCATTATGAGTTTAGAGTAATGCTTTCTGGATTGACTAATACACCTTATGTCTTCAAGGATATAATGAATAGAGTTTTCAAAGAATATCTTGATGACTTTGTAGTGGTATTTATCGATGATATCTTGGTATACTCCAAAAGCTATGATGAACATGAAAATCACTTCTTCATTATTCTATAGACTCTTATAAGAAATATAATTATATATGAAGTTTAGAAAGGTTGAATTTTGGCATCAGGAGATTTATTTTCTTGGCCATATTGTGTCTAAGGATGAAATCTCTATTGATCCTTAAAATACCAAGGCAATCTATGAATGGCCAGCATAGACGAGTATAACTAAGGTATGTAGTTTTATTTATTTAGCAGGTTATTATCGACATTTCATCCAGAATTTTCCCGGTTTTCTAACCCATTAATGAAGATCACACATAAATGGGTTAAATTTGTTTGGACAAAAGAGTGTGAAGAATGTTTTTGAATTACTGAATAGAATATTAGTTAATGCTCCTATCTTGAATCTACCATCAGGGAACGATGGGTCTATTATTTATAGTGATGCTTCGAAGAAAGGACTCAGTTGTACCCTTATGAAAAATGATAGAGTTATTGCCTATGCATCCCAACAGCTAAATATTCATGATAAAAACTATCCCACTCAAGATGTTGAGTTAGAAGCTGTAATCTTTTCTCTGAAGATATGGAGACACTATCTCTATGGTGAAAATGTGAGATTTATACTGATCAAAAGAGTTTGAAGTATATTTTCTCAAAGAAAGAACTCAAAATGAGTCAAAGAAGATGGCTTTAACTACTCAGGGATTATTATTCCACTATACACTACCACCTGGGGAAGGTAAAATAAGGTGGCCGATGCATTGAGTAGAAAAGGACAGGGAGTTTTTAACAAGATGAGAGTTGAAAGGGATCCTATTTTCATGGATCTAGTAAATATGTGTATGGGAATAACCATGAAAGGTGAAACATCAATACTTTTTTCAAATGGTTTCCAAACCATATTTACTAGAAAGGTTAAAGAGTTCTCAGGCTCATGATGAGGAGTTTCAAAAGAAGATTAAAGATGTAAAAGATGGAAGATTGAATGATTTCATATGTGAAGACATAATTTTGAAATTTGGGAAGAGACTTTTTCTTCCTGATATACCTGATCTTAAAAGGGAATTGGTGGATGATTCACATAGCTCCAATTTCTATATAGAACCTTGGAGCACCAAAATGTATAGATATTTGAAGGTACTTTTTTGGTGGGACAACATGAAGAGGAAGATTTCTAATTTTGTGTCAAGATGTTTGGTTTTTCAATAAGTGAAAGATAGAAGGCAACAACGTGGAGGAGTCATGAAACCTCTTTCCATACCTGAGTAGAAATGGGATAATATTACGATGGAATTTTTCATGGGGCTACCAAAGAATCCTAGAAGGCATGATACAATATGGGTCATTGTTGATCAACTTACCAAGTAAGCACATTTTCATGCAATAAGAGAACATTTACCACTTGAAAGTCTCGCAATACAATATATTAATGAAGTTGTAAGACTCCATGGTGTACCCCTATCAATTGTTTCTGATCGTGATCCCCATTTTACATCAAGATTCTGGAAAAGTCTTCAAAAAGCCCTGGATACTGAACATCGTTTGAGAACTTCCTACCACCGTCAAACTCATGGACAATCAGAATAGACTATTCAAACCTTCTAAGACATGTGGAGATCTTTCCCAGCCGACTTTCTAGGTATGTGGGATCAATATATACATCTGGTAGAATTTTTCTATTATAATAGCTTTCATTCAAGTATTCAGATGGCACCATATGAAGCGTTATATGGAAAGAGATGTTGCACACCAACCTGATGGGATGAAGTTGGTGAAATAAAATTCATAGGCCTAGAAGTTGTTGAGGAAATGATGGAAAAGGTAAAGGTTATCCAAACCCACATCAAAGCAACCCAAAGTTGGAAAATGAGCTATGACGATAACCGAAGGAAGGATTTGGAATTTCAAGTAGGATACCATGTTTTTTTGAAGGTATCATAATGAAAGGGTGTTATATATTTTGGTAATAAGGGTAAATTGAGTCTCAGGTTTATCGGACCATTCAAAATTCTAGAAAAATTGGTGTTGTAGCTTATTGTTTGGAAATTCCCCCAAGTCTACCAAAAGATCACGATGTATTCCATGTAACACTGTGGAGAAAAAACATTCCTAACCCAAAGCATGTACTAACCTATGAAGATATTGAACTGAAAACTGATCTATCATATTGGGAAGATCCTTTCAAAATTCTTGATACTAGAGAACAAGTGCTGAAAAACTGGACGACTCATATGGTAAAAGTTATATGGAGAAATCATAAGATAGAAGAGGGAACTTGGGAACCCAAGGAACTTATGATGAAGAACCACCAAAATCTTTTTATGCAGTAATATTCTAGAAATTTTTAGGATTAAATTATTTTAAGGATATGAGAATGGAACACCCCAAGCTTCCATAGTATGTTTCCCTTTGAATAATGAAATAGCTTGCATTGTACGCAACTTCGAGATTCTAACACACCGCGACCAATCAAACCAGCCGTTATGAATAGTAATACCCATTTTTTGAAATTTTATAAATTTTATTTTTCAAAATGGACTTTATTTTTGAATTCATAATATCGAAACTAGCTTAGGGTGAAGTTTTGGTATTTTTATGAAAACTTTCAATTTTTGATGATTAGTGAAAACAATGTGTTGTTGGTTAAAACTGAATTTTATATTTAAGCAATTATTTTTTTTATTTAAATTTATTTTTGGTTAAAATATATACATAATACCTATATAACTTCAATTTAATTCATTGGAGTCATTTTATAATATTTTTAGATATATAAAAATTTTATTGAACTTTTTACCGTCTTTTACCCACCTCCTTGGAGCATTTTCAAATTTACATAAAACATAATTTTACCGCTTCGGTGAGTTGAATTTCAAAAAGCCAAGACACATGTTTTATATAAGAAATTAAATTGTGGTTCAATAAGTGGAAAATAATTTCTGGTGAATAGTATCTGTTGACTTTTATTTACCCCGGTAAAAAGTAAATAGAGTAATTAAGGGTAAAAATGATATTATAATTACATTAAAATTTGTCCTAATTCTTTTGGATTAGTGTAATTCAAGAAAAAACAACCTTAGTAAAAAACCTGACCCCCTTTGGCCCATTTTGATTAGATTAGGACATATATTATTATTTTATTTAAAGAATAGTTAAATGAGATAAATTCAATGTTTAATAACTAAACCAATTTTAATATAGGGTTACACATAATATAAATTAGACTATAAATATTATTTAGAAAGCTAAAAATATTTCATACATAATTTTGTGTTATTTATAAATTTTTATGTATTATATAACTTAATTTAATTATGACAAAATGATAATGCAATAATTACCTTATTAATGAAATATTAAAATAATTGATATTATAAATATCCAAATAAATGTAAATTGAGACTTTTGATGATTTAAACTAATTCTCTATGATAATATGACATATTAGGGTTGGTTAAATAAATTTTATTCGAAGTGATAATGTTTTAATTGCTTTCGAAAAAAATCAAATACTAAATAGTGTCAAAATTGACATAATTGTGTTTTTAAAACAAATACTATATTATTAATTGATATAATATTCATAAAAATATATGATTCGACCAAAGGACATAGATAAGATTATATATATTAATAATTAAAGACGTGGTATTATCTTGGCAGTTTATAATATTTTTATTCACCATATAACATATAATTACAAATAGACATGGTAAATGTCAAACTATATAACAAAGAGTTAAATCTAAAATATAAGGATAATATGGTGACCTAAACCTATCTAAAACCTATTTTTGAGTGGTTTTCGACCCATCCCCACCTTATCCTTCAAATAAATTATTTTGGAGGCATTAGAAACCGAAAATTATTTTATTATAAAATAATATTTCAAGCATTTCCTAAAGTGACTCTCACCTCTCCTATAAAATGGCACTTCCCCTTCTCTTAATTTCACACCTCCAAAGTCATTTGGCACGGCCAAACCCTACCCAAATATCCTCCCTACTTTCCTACCTTCATCCTAGAGTCCTTCCATTGGTCCAAAATCCAACCTAAGGATCCCTTTTGATCAAATCAAAATGAATAACATAAAAAAGATGTAAATATTTCATCACCTCTTTCAAGTTATTTTCTTCTTCCACTTCCACTTTATTTTTTGTTTAGATTATAAAAAAATAACTCCAGTATCATATATATATTGTGATTTTATTATAAATATGGTACAACTATATTCATTACTCTATGCATCATATGACTGACAAAGTCACCATACTTGCGTACGTACGGCTTACCATCTCCACGTCGTGGTGTAGTTTGTTATTCAAACACTACATTATTTGGATGGGTATAATAATGAGTATAACTGATTTAAATAACAAATATAAAATGTAAATTATTTTGTATATATGATATACCATCCAATACCATTCTATTTCACCATCAATATAATGATATTGTCGGTCGTGCATACGTACGGATTACCGTCTCCACCAATGCAATGAGATTCGTTCCCCATCGTAATCATTCAATAATAATTTTTATTTTATGATTAAAAATAATGTTTATTAACATAATATCATTATTTATATGAATCAAATACATCTTATCCAAAACAAACATGGCTTATGTGACCAAGCATATAATGGAAACTGAATAAATTAACACCCGAAATGATGATACTACTGAAATATTTTTAACAACGAAATATTAGAGGATCATATATTGTAAAGACCCAAATATTGACATACAAGGACATTAAATTACTTTATCAGAATACTTAATAAGTTAAAAAATAAACACCCAATGATTGTATTAGTTTAGTGTCTTTAGAAACTTGTAACATAATCTTCAATTATGGTGAAAGATCTTCAACATCTCCCATAAAGATCTTTTTTTTCTACCTAAAACTTTCCTTTATATCCTGGGGGAAAAGAAAACATAAAAAGGGTGAGCTCAAATGCTCAGTAAGGGTAAGAATAGAGAAAATAAAACAACCCATATACATTTTAACTTAAAAACATGAACACAAAGTTTAAACATCAAAATCTTGAGTAATGACATTAAACATGGTAGTACGTAAGGCATAGATCATAATAGAACATCAATAATGATAAAATAGCTTGGGAATAATACATGTAATTGTGAAAAACCATTAATCACAATATATTATTTCCATAGTAGCCAAGGAATTGCTGCCAAGACCATCATAGTGGACAAATTCCATTACTGAATTGGGTTTACCTGTCGTTCCAGACCTGTATTATGGTACTGGATTTACTTGTCATTACAGCCATGTATATCTCATGAGATATAAATATTTACCCAATGCATTGGAGGGAGATATAGGTCCCAACAATCTCATAATGTAATCATTATTACTTGTACCACAAAATAAACATAAATCATTCATCATAACCCAAAGAATAAAATGGGTTTCATAAACATCATCCCATCATAACATAATCCATATAAAAAAATGGATATCATTTCATCATAAGAAGAATCAAACCATGTAAATAATAGAGACATTATACATGAAACATAATCATTCTAAAAATTTCATAATAGATGAAAAATAGTTTGGAAAAAACACTTGAAATGAATTCTTGAGGAAAATAGCCTTTCTTCTACAATATCATTTTATTTTCACAAAATGCCACACAATTTTAAATGAAAATGATTTTATTGAAAATAATCATGAAATCTTGTAGATTAAGCTTCATTAAGAAATGTATTTATGAAACTGTAAAAATCCATTCATACCATATAAGTTAAAAAACATTCTCCTCGTACTTTTAACAGAAAAGTAAAAAAGTACAACATATGGTAAACGAAAGAAAGATTCCTTCCATAACACAAAGTAAAAGTAAAAGATGGGTTAACATGACTTTAAAAATACATGTAATAAGTTTTTTGGGTAAAATCATTTGATTTATCGTACGTGTTTGGACTTGTTGTTTTTGATATTATTATTACATATATCATGATTTAATTACATACAGAATTTAAATAGAGATTTTTATATCATATATATTCAGTATATAAATATATAACATATAGATAAATGAAATGAAATACACCGTACATGGAGATGGTGGGTCGTACGTACGCATGAATGCAGTTTCCCTTTCCTTATTGACTTGAATGGAAGTAATAGGATGACATATATATATACACATAAATAAAGTAGATTTATTATATAATATATTTCATTATTATTCATTATATATACTTTATAATCCCTCTTGAATGGTAAACATGGAGAATGAATCTCATCGCGTCGTGGAGACGGTAATCTGTGCGTACGCACGAGCAATGATATTGTTCTCATAATTATTGAATGGAATTAGAGTGGGTGATATAATATCTCAGAACTTGTATCATGTTATAATAATCATATATAGTTATTATTTACATCATTATTCCCATCCAAGTAAGGTGGTGGTAGAAAAACATATTACACCATGGCGTATAGACGGTATTTCGTACGTACGCACGCGCAGTGATTTTGTTTTTCGTAGGATGGATATAAGGTGAAATTAGGTTGTTTCATATTTATAATAACATATCAATATATAAGTAATACTTATGTTATTACTTTATAATGAAATAACTAAATAAGAGGAATTATAAGAAGAAAGAAACTTGAATGAATATGTAGAAGAGATTACCTCTTCTTCGATGAGCCTCTTTTAAACTTCCTCTTAGGGAAATAAAGTTGGTCATTGAAGAATACCAGGACCTCTAGTATTTTTCTAGGGAAATGAAGAAGATGAATTTTCCGGGGTTGTCTGAGCTTGAAGGCTCAAAATGGTGTGATTAGGATAGGGAGGCGGTGCACTTTTATAAGAGGGGTGAGGGGAACCATAGGAAAAGGATAAAATATTATTTTATCATAAATTCATATACGGTTTATAATGGCTCCAAAATGACTTATATTGAGGCTAGGGTGGGTATAGGTCGAAATAATCTCAACCAATAGGTTTTAGACAAGTTTAGTTTACCATTTTAACCTTATCATTTAGATTTAACTCTAAGTTAAATAATTTAACTTTTACAGTGTCTTCTTGTATTCTTACACTATATAGTTAATAAACTTACTATAAACTGCCAATAGAACCCTAATTGGTTCATTAATTTAATATATATTATTATATATTTCTTTATTCCAAACCTTATATTTTTAGGACCATTATATAAATTAATAATATAATATTTGTTTTAAAAACTATTTAATGTCAATTTTGACAGTATTTGATATTTTGATTTTTATAAATTCATTAAAGCATTATTATTTCGAAAGACAATTCATATAACCAACCCTAATATGTTATATTAACCTATAATATTAGTTTAATTCATAAAAACTATCAAATTAAATTTATTTGGGTATTTATAATATCAATTATGTTAATATTTCACTAATAAGGTAATTATTGCATCATCGTTGTGTCATAAATAAATTAAAATATTTAATGTCTAAATAATATAAATAAAATAAAATTATATAGGAAATCATTTTATATTTTAAATGAATATTTATAGTCGAATTTATCTTATGTATAACCCTATATTAAAATTTTTTTAGTTATTCAACTTTGATTTAAACTCTTTTAACTCTTCTTTAAATAAAATAATAATAAGTTTCCTAATCTAATCCAAGTGGACCAAAGAGGTTCATATTTTATTCCTAAGGTTGTTTTTGGTCTAATTATACTTATCCAATTGAATTAGTACATGTTTTAGGGTAATAATAATATCATTTTGACCCTTAATTACCCTATTTAATATTAATTGTGGTAAATAAAAGTTAATAGTTATTATTCACCAAAAACTATTTTTATCTTATTGAACCACATTTTACTGCTTGATATTAACCATGTCTCTCGGATTTTTTAAATTCAACTCACAGAAGCAGTAAAATTATGTTTTATGTAAATTTTCAAATGCTCCTAGGAGGTGGGTAAAAGACGGTAAAAAGTTTAATATAATTTTTATATATCTAAAATTATTATAAAATGCCTCCAATGAATTACATTGAACATATATAGGTATTATGTATCTATTTTGACCTAAAATAAATTTAAATAAAATAATCTATTATTTAAATAAAAAGTCGTTTTAACCAATAACTTAGTGTTTTCACTATTCATCACTAATAGAAATTTTCAGAAAAATACCAAAAATTCACCATAGGCTAATTTTGATATTCTGAATCCAAAAATGAAGTCAATTTTGAAAGATAAAAATTATAAAATTTCAAAAAGTGGGTATTACTATTCATAACGTCTAGTTTATATAATATTTTAATAATATATCGTTGTTCAGTGAAACTCGGTATTGCGTTCAATGAAAGATATCGAGGAACGTTTTTCTTGCGTGTTACGCAAGCCAATAATAGTTTTGTGTATACAACAAGTTAATACGGTGTTGCGTATAGTGCAATATAATCTTGGTGTAGCATACAATACAAGACATCAAATAAATTAAAAATAATATTTCTCATAATATCTTAGGGTGTTACATATATGATATCATATTTATGTATATAGTTATTGTATAATTTAATAAAAATGTTTTAACTATTATTAAAGAGGTTAACATACCATCGACTAAGTAAAAGTACATGGTAAGGGTTAATTCCACAATCTGATTATTATCCGAGTTTGTTTTTATGTAAGCATCTACTTGGACATATATATTTTCCATGTCCATGTTTTATAAATGAGTTTTCAAAGGGATGATTTTAATGGGATTTTTTTACAAAAACATCATTTTAAATGTTTTAATGATTTATTCATCTAAACAGTTCTCAATAATTTCCTTGTTTTCAAAATGGTTTTAAGGATTTATTTATATGGACATAAATGTTTTAAAATGTTAATTCCTTTCAAAATTTTCAAAGTTTTACGGGACAATTTGGTTCAAAACTATATTAAAATGACTTCCTTTATAAATTATGAAACTTTTAAATGATTTCATGATAAAAGAGATATTTCTCTCAAATAATTTTACTGATCATTTTCAACTATGTCAGTATCCTTTACGAGATATTATTATTGATCGTGGTTTATTTATTATGATACAAATCTTCCATATTGTGTTGAATTTTTGGTGATATATTTTTTTATGGATGTGTTATTTTTATACCATTTGTGGTTTATAGTTAAATTCTTGACATATTGTATTCTAGTTTTAATAAGAAGTTTTATGTTACATTTCATCCTTTTCCTATGAGAAATATATTGAACTTAGCAAGTGATGGGTGGAGCCTACTATATCTCCTCGGTGCATCGGTTGGTCTCATGAGACAATTAGACGTGGAATTGGTCGAGACCTTTCCGAATTTGATATAAGGTTTTGGACGATGCCTTAATAATTTTTAGATGTCTTGGTTGAGGCCTTGAAAAAATGTTTCAGAATGTATGACATTATATATTTCCTCATTATGAGAATAATAATGATGGATCATGTGGTTATTCGACTAGTAGAATACCCATGACTATGTTTTATTATGGCATTATTTACTCAGCACATATTTCTTCCATAAAGTGTCCATGCTTATTATTTGAAAAGGCATGTGTTTTGAATTTTCCATTATGCCTAATTTTTATGTTATCTTCCGATGTATTTATTACCCTTAGTGAGCATTTGAGCATACCCCTTTATTATGTTTCATTTTCCCAAGATATAAAAAAGATTGTTATGAGTGACTTGCGGGCAAAATTTAGGAGGCTTGGATGTTTCTGTTGGAATAAATTAGTGTTTTATTTCTTTTCAAGTTGTAATGTTGGACATATTTATGTATCTTGTTTCCAATAATACTAAATTAATCGGTCTTTCGGGATATGATTCTCTGTATCATGCCAATGTTATGTAATAATGCACTGACTCTGGGTAATTGGGGTCGGGGTATTACAACAATCATTTCACATATCAAATAAATAATATGAATCATCAAATATACACAATGAATAAATTATACAGACTTATAAATTATTTCCTAGTCGAGGATTGTTAATAGATGTTAATACCATTGAAAGGCCATTAAAACATTCATGAAAAAAATAATCTTTAAACATCCCGAAGTATCACATACAACTTTCAAACATTTAAAACCATAATCCCCTTGGAGGATAAAAATTAAACGAAACATATAATATCATTAGAATAAATATATTCATAATATAAAATGTCAATTGTATTATATAAACCATATTAAATAAACTAGGTGCATAATAATAATTAAGACGCAATGAAATGTTAGTTGTGATGAAAATCCCTTACCTAAAACATACCTTTTTGTGTATGGTATTTATCCTCACTTATAGTGGTTTAAAATATGTTATTAACTTATACCAAATCCATACTAATCTTTAAAATATCAAATATTAATTCCTTATAATATTTTATTACCCTTTCATTAGCACTCTTTCATTATTTTAACTATTTCGGGTGTTAATTGCCCAGTTTTCTCAAGTATGTTTTGACTTGTAATTTATTATTCTAATTAATTAGGTCATGATTAATCATATCCATAATGTAAATTGTGACTTTGTTTTCATATAATTTGTTACATATGTTTTAATAATAATCCATAGTATATGGAGATAATAAATGAAGTGCATCGTTCATGAAGATGGTTGGTCGTACGTACTGATGAATGCTACTTCAATTTCATTGTCAAACTAAAAAAATGAATAGTAATTGATACATGTTTTTATTATAATTATAGTAGCATATCTACGTCATATATGTTACCTAGTTTTATTAAACTAGATTTTATACATTCCATGTATGGAATGAATGAGTCATATCCCTTTGAGGGGACAATAGTCCTTACTTCCTCAAACAAAATTATCATATTTATACAAGATGAAAAGGATAAAGGTATGTTATACAAATCATACAGAAGAATAATGACATTATAAATATCACATATATAATATATAAACATACTTTCCATCATAATGGCCACTATGAAAGGTGGTAAAGGAAAAAATGAACAATCATCATTTTGTGAGGTTGTAGTTAATTATACACAGGACAATATTTTCAATAACCATTAGATTGAAGTTTTTGTTAGTATAGGTATAAAATATAGTATAACAATGTCTTAGTATATTTGGTATACTGTTTTTGTTATAAAAACATGGAATAAAAATAGTTTATGTAGTGGAGAATGGAAATAAATATGAAGATCTTAATGAATGATGATATATATTAATCAGGTAAATTTATTTGGTTTTTACCATGAGGATTCATTGGAAGGATTTATGATCAAGGGGAGGATTCTATGATGAGGGTAGGGATTTTTAGCATCTTTTTGTGTATAATTTTAATGATCCAAAGTCGCTTGAGAGGTGTGTGGGATGGGTAGGGTTATTTCCATTTCAAAGTGGAGGGGGAGTGACACACTTGTAAATAACAAAAGGTATTCATTAATGGGAGGTATAATATTCATAATTTTCCTAAAAAATAAAAATTAATCAATCAAAGGATAATAATTTTAAAAAAAATCCTCCACCACACAAAAATAAGTGCATTTTTATAATTTGGATCCCTAACATTTATGTTTCCCTAATTTTATCATTTTGGATTTCATTAATGAAACAAGTCTTCTATCTTATGTAATTTAACCATTAAGAATAAATTAAACATAGGTATGTTAGAAAACATATATCCTCTTAATTATTAATATGATATATAATTTCTAAAAAATTCCCATGTTTTTTGGAAATTAAATTTAAAACAAGAGCACGTGATGAGTAAAAACATTGCTTAAACTCACACTGCTTTAACAATGTTTTTACACTATATCGGTCAGCATATTTGTTATAAAATATAAATTGGTCCATTAATATAAAATATATATTATATATTAACACTTAAAAATCAATTGGAATAATATATAATTTTTATTAATTTTAAATCAATTAATAAAATATCATATAATACAAAATAACAATAATGTAAATTTTGACATTATTTATTTAAATTTAATTTCAAAATATCAAAAAAATATTGTAATTTAAATATATTAATCTTAATGGTACATAAAATGATTTATTTATATAAAAAATATTTTAAAGAAATTAATTCATTCAATTTACTTTATTTTTCATATTTATAATGTCCTTTATTTTAGTTAATTATTACCTAAATATTCATTACATTTGTGTTTATTAAACATTTTAAGTAACTATATCATCTCCAAAAATTATTGAACAATAATTATGATAAAAATTACCCAATTATATTTCAAAATTATACATAAAAACATATACCTTTTTTTAAAAATCTCAATGTTTTGTAAATGTTAAAGGTATGGAAAGTTCACTTTTTGGCTATTTCCTTAACCTTTTATATAAGGCCCTTTCATTTAGTAATATACCAATAAAACATAAGATAATAACCTGGTGGGTATATGGTCATATTATTGGAATCCAATGCCTTTTAAATTAGCTTCCAAGTCATCTTGGTCTTATGAATAAGGTTTAGTCCTTTATTACTCATATTTTTACCTTAATCACTATTATTAATTTAAATCAGTTTCACTAATATTTTTGGACAAACATTATGTACATATTATTATACCTGGAATATTTAACTGATTACAACCATGTATATCATTTTTTCAAAATTCTAATAATAGTATTGGGAAAATGAATATAAACAGTAATCATGTGCAAGTGGTAAGAAATTATGTTTTTAAAGTAGAAATGTTCAAAAGTTCAATAAGTTTTTATATTTTATTTTAATATAAAAATTATTTAAATTAACTGAATTTCATTAATATATGTATAATTGATCTATTTTGACTTTAAAAAATGAAAATATAATTTAACGCTAATAATTTCTTAAATGAAAATGTTGTTTGTAATTAAAATGCAGTATTTTTCACAATTCATAAAAATGATACTTCTCGTAAAAATAAAAAATATTAATCCTATGATAATTTTTAAATTATGATTCAAAAATAAGTTTTATTTTAATATTTTGTTTTATAAAATTCCATAAATTCAATTTTATAATAGGTGCGTCATTAAAAAGGCGGTAAAACGTATTCATATGTGTAGTTCAAGCTAACTGAGTATAGTGTGTAGAAAAATATTAACATGGCGATTCTTATAAAGAGAGGGAAAATACTATTTATTATTACATGAAAACATTGTAAAGTATTTGGGTGTTATAATACCAAGTATTTTCATTAAATTTATCGTATCCTAGTCCCTAAAAATAACTAAAAATATACAAAACCAATAACTAAACCTTTCTCGAATACCAATTAAGGAGCCCCAGACCCACACTCTTTGGTCTAGTGCTAAACTAATCTTTAGATTATATTATTTATAAAATTCATATATCACATCTCAAAATAATCAAATAATTCCAAGAATGTATGGTTTAGTGTAATTGATTATCAGATATATAAGAAACTGATTGAACATTTTTCATTCACACTAGAATCTCTTCTGGACTTCTCATATATTATAATCATCCTTATTACATCTCTAAGATAAAAATAATAAATTGGTGAGCTCAGATACCTGATAAATGTAATATTCAGTAATAATAATAAAAAATCATAAGTGAGAATAATATAATAAGATGGTTATAATCAGGATACATAAAAACGTTTTGCCCAATAAATCATAGATAAATACTCAGGGCATAAGGCATGACCTAATATATTAATACATTTGTAAAATGATATATATCCACCAAACATATAATACATAGATAATTTTGATACAATAATAAGAATAAAAAATTATAACATTGTGAAAAAACCAAATGCCCATTCAAATTATTATGGAACAAAATTCCCATGCTATAAGTTGTTAAATAAAATTTCTAGATTAATGTAAGATCACTGAGCGATAATTGAAAAACTTTTTTGAGTTTGAATCCACTCATATATATATATATATATATATATATCTTAGACATTAATTTTTATTTAGTAAATATAAAGATATATCTTCATATGATATTTAAACGTATTGGTATAAATGAATATTCTTTTCAATGTTAGGTATCACCCCTAATATTGAATTCTATTATTAACGTCATTTTAGATTAGGAAGTCATATAAAGAAACTAGTTCTAAAAAATGTAATATTTTATTCTATAAACATATTTATACACCCCCAAAATCTAATCTTTTATTGTAGTTGGTTATACCCCCCGACCCCCCACAACTATCCTTCTTCTATTTACTTCCTTACTGGTTATACACCCCATCTACATTCTTTTTCAGCAACTGTTCCTACAACCTAGATATAATATTTTCAATAATATTTTATGATCCACCTTTGAATTATCTTATTATTTATATTTTTATTCTCTATAAGAAATTTGGATCACTTTCACCTATACACAACCTTATTTAAAATCGTTAACAACTATATTAAGTGTTTTTTGTTCTCAAAACTTTATCATGGTCTATAAATAACCTGGATAAACTTTTTTTGTTATACTTACTAGATTATTTTTCAAGAAACCACCTTTAAAAAATTCATCAGATAGAACTATATCTTTTATGTTGTGGATTCTACCACTATTTCATATGTCCACTTTCTAATGAACAATTTATTATACTCCTCAGTCCGATGTGCTATATGTGTCTCACTTTATCTGGTGAACCTTTTTCCCAGGCACCTTTATCTTCTAAATAAACTAGGTATGATGATCTTAAATAATCTGGTACATAGTCTATTTAAAACTCCTCTATGTGAAAGACTTTAATAATAATATCTTCTATAAAATTCTCTATTCCTCAACCATGTAGGAAAATATTTTGACAGAAACACCATTCTTGGAAAACATCACCACTTCTGCTACTTTATGTGCATGTATATTGTTATATTTTTTATATTCCAACACCCCTATTTATAATCATCTTAACACATGCCACAAAAATTTCACCCTATGAATTTTTATACTCAAATAAAAATTGAATTAAAAACATTATATCACAAAGGAACTTTATTATAATTTTTTGTAAACCTTATGGAATATTTGAGATAACCAAATTTATCAAGGTTCTCTCAAAATGATGTGTTAAGAAAGTCTTCAATCTTCCACAGATCATTGATTGATTTTTGATCATTATAGGAAAAGCTCAACATCATAATATTTTTCATGGGCATCATAAAGTTTGTGTAAATATCCTCATAACCTTATCTGGAAAAAATTTGTCTGATAACTTCATTAATAACATATTTTTCAAGTGTTTTTCTATTTGCTTCCACTATTTTTAGTCTTAATTTTCTGATTGGATTTCCATTACACTCAATTTTTTTTACTTTTACCTACGTCTAATTTCACAGGAAACCTTTTCCATATAGGTTCATCATATATTTCTCTAATGAATTCAGAATTCAATGTCTATCAAAATATCATTCCAGTATTTCAAAGATAACTTAAAATTTATTATTCTGAATTAAGTCTATGTTTTTTAGTACTTTATTGATCATAAAATTACACCATCTTAAAGAATTCATACTACTCTCCATCTGGTAAGTCTTGGTAAGCTCTTTATCCATTATAGATCTATAACATCATGATGTTTTTATATCTTTTCTCTATCTGGGGAAAAATATTTTTTATTCATTTCATGAAATCAAAATACTCAATCATCTGTATCATTGTGTGTTTCTATAATATACCTTCATCTATTATAGCTTCATAGATTTATCTATCTTGTATTCTCTACGTGGGTTTCCTCCATCTGATTTCATAGACATTCTATCCATAATTGATAACTACACTAACTCTATATCTTTGACATTTTATAGGCATTATAACTTCAAACATCACATTATTTTCAATATCTTATCTTCATCACATTATAATATTGATATTCAAACAAGTAGTCTCTTTCTATTAAACACATTATGGTGAATATATACTTTATAAAACAACCTTTGAATAGTTGGAACTCCATAGATCAATCTTCATACAACCTCATTTCCCACATTGGATCTCGGAAATCATATAACTATATAAGAAATTATTAGTTTTATGGTTCTTATCCCACCAAATATTTCTAGATTACTTAGTAACATTTACTTTGAATGGCTCTATCACAGTCCCATTTCAATAACCAAATGTTTATCCTTTATACAAACTTATAGGAAATCATTGAAGATCATGAATTTATTAATGTTATTTGGAACATGAATATCATAATTAGATTCTCTATCTTAACAGTTGTTTCTTAAAAATATATTAAACATGTCACCAAGACATTTTAATCATTAATACATAACATTATTTATAAAAACATATTGACATATTGATAATAAATTCAGCTAACACAACATGAAAATAAAAATATATTCCTATGTGTTTATTTTCAATATCCCTATAAAACATCAAACATCGTTAAATTCAATATGTAAACTCGAATATTTATCCCCCATATGATGTTTTCATTTTCTTTTCTCCCCTATGTAATTAACCCCCCTTATTGAAAATAAAATAAAAATGGTATCATAGGGATCATCACAACATGAATTGATTCCTTGCATAATCTAAATAACATTATCAACACATGAGATTCTTAACATAGAGACTTTAACTAACCATATCTATTTATTTTTGCAAAAAACTTTTGTAAAAAACAAGACTGTTTAATAAATGTGATCAATATTGGCTATAATATTTATCGAATGTGATACTTTTTCTCAATATTATTACGACTTTTTTATATAAGGTGAAATATGAGTTTGTTTGTTAAGATATACCCTACATTCATATCAACAAGGATATAAAAAGAAATTCAAATATATAGACATAACTTCTTTTTTATCTCATATTTCATAAAAAAGTCCCATTTTTAAGAAAATTGTGATACTCATATCTCATGTTCATATTTTCTTTCCTATAATGGAATCATAAAATTCCTAATCATAGTGATCATAATGTTCCATGATGGATGAATCTTCTTGATGTAAATCTACTATAGAATGCATCGAACATTTCTGTTTTTTCACCTCCAAGTCCATACAAGTTAATTTAAATTAACTTGTATATTGGAAATAACAGGGAGCAACAATGTTCTATTAATGTCATGATTAGTCTGAGAATTTTCTCTCAGTCTCAAATTATTATTCTTCTTATTTTTTTCATAGAATATTATTTTTTCCTTATGATCCACCTTCATAGATTTTAAAATAGATTTCTTCTCATCTATTGAAACCCAAGATTAAGCTATCAACTTCTTTATATCTTTTGTAACATCTTGGTTACCTTGAGTTTGTAACATCTTCTTCAATATTTTCACATGGGTGGTATAACAGTCATACAATATTTAGTACTATTTCTATCATACTCGCACCTTTAACATTTCTTTTGAATCTTAAAACAGCTTTAATCTTATAATGTTTTACCAACCTCATGTACTGAATCATTTTATTTAACCATTTCTTTAAAGGATTTTCTAAATTTTATATCATTCTAACACTGATTATTTAATCTGGACGAATTACAATGAACTATTTTTAACATTCCTCAGCTTTATTCCCATGTCAATATTCATGAGTTTCATTCCTAACATGACATTCATAAGTTGAATTTATTTATCAACATTTTTGAGTTTCTTATCATTGATAATTTTTTTTATTTTACATACCTCGCTTGAATCACTAGCATTATTCACCTTTGGAAATAATTTTATTTGGTATCATGCATTTAGGAAATGTTTTCTATTTTAATATTATCACACCTCCACCGTTTATTCATAACTTTTCTAAGTGGAGTTATATTATACCAATATGAGTAATCATTATACCCAAATACTTAATAACACCATCAGTGACCTTGGAATCCTAATAACTAAAAGTGATTGAAGTATTTCTCAAAAGTTTATTGTTGTTTCCTCTTTATAATATATAGACATCTCTATTTTGGGAAAATATTCATTATGTTTTCCACTCTATATTAGTAGAAGATTATTTTTAAAAAATCATCAATCTCCAAGATGATTAAATATTATATTTTAATTTTGAATTATTTTTTTATGAATTTATATCCTAATACTATTTGTATATAGAAACCAATTTAATCTATGGATCCTTATTTTTACCATCTTCAGAAGATTCACATTTGACTTCAATTTCATTGGTTAAGTATTTTAATATCTTTCATATCTCACCATGTGTTGTAAGAAACCATAATTTTGTCTTAGAAAACTCTTCCTCATTCTCATCCAATAATTCCTTAAGAACATTTACCATTTTCTCAAATTCTAACAACATTATCTTATTCTTATAACATTCATCTACGAGTGTTGATTTTTATTTTTAATATTCTGATGTTAAAGTTATTTTTCATCAATATTGTTACAATTTATTTTTGAGTTCATCTGCATTAATTTTCTAATTTATAATACCATTTAGTATTATTTCTTATTTTTTGATATGCTATCCATTTTCTGAAGTTATATCCTTAAAATTTTTATTTGACCTCTTCCTTTGATTCTTGAGTTCTTTATTTTTTCCATGACATATGACCAAATTGCCTTTTAGAATCTAATCAAATTATATTCTTTTTTTTCATCTTTAATAATATGTGATAAAGAACTCTCTATAATGACATGAGTTAGGAATTTTAAATGAAAATAAAATTCATTACTAGACAATGAATCATCCTTTTATCTTCTACTAAACAAATATTTATTCTTCATACTAATAAATATTTTATCATGCCCACTTATATTTTTGAGATTTTTAATATACTTCTTATGACTTTTAATATTATAACTTTTTGTTATGATATATTACTGAAAAATAACTATTGTCATTAAAATTATAATATTTAAGATATATTTTACCTTTCCCAATTTTGTTTCCCTTATTGTAAATTTTATTAACAAAAGAAATGATTGTGTTAAATTTATTTTCATCTTCCTCAACAAATAAATCACTTGATTCTCCTTTTAATTATTTATCATTTATTTTTCCTTTTAATAAATATTTGAAAAAAATTTATTACATAGAAGTTATCTTAATGAATGATGACTTTCATTTCATATGCCATAATAATACTCTAATGTTCATGTAGAGTTAAATCTTATTGATCTTCTCAAGTTGATTATGTGGAATAAAATCTATCTGGAATGTTTTGTAGTAGTTTCATAATGATAATTAAATATTCCATACTCACATGTTAACTTATGATTTTATTTAAAATCTCATTGACAATTGTAAAGTATTCATAAATAATTTCTCCATTATCCATTTTAATATATTCAAATTTTCTCATCTATATTTGTAACTTTTCCTCTCAAACATTGTCATTTACTTCATAACTTCTTCTCAACATATCACACATTACTTTGGAATTTATAAATCACACAATTTCTTATAAAAATTATATGAGAGAGACATAAAATAGAATTTTATAATTTTCCATCAGCTTTCAAATGTCTCCTATAACCATCTGTCATATAACCCTCATTAATTGAAGGAAATCCCATTATTCTAAAATCACTGTCTTCTGTTCCAAGAGATAAAATATTTGATAAGATAATTTTTATTAAACCATAATAGTTTCTAAAATAGAATATTGGAACACTTGTTTTGTTCGTTGAATTTATATACTCCATTTCTTGAAGATAGTTGTATTTTTCATAGAGAACCTTTGATCTAATAGAAATTTTCTATCCCAAATCAATGTGAGATCACATTGTGGGTGTGAATTGGTGATCACATTCAATTGTGAATTATTCTACTAAAATAAACTTATGAAACATGTTATAATTTTGATCAATTCATTTACATATCTCTCAACATTGATTTATATAAATTAAATATAAACAGAGATCAGCAAGTTGTATTTAGAAGGTTTGGTTGAAATACCATATCATTCCCATGTTAGTTATCATCCACAATATGGATTATTTTACTATATTCATTCAATATATTGAAAGAACAAACAAAAACTGGATCTAAACCTCAATAATAGTTCCTCCAGTTGAACATGGTTCAACACAACAAAATTCAAATCTTTTACTATCATTAGTTATCCCCCTCCCTCCAAACATTCCTTCTAATATCTACTTCCTTGTTGACTGGTTCTATATCCAATCTATATTTCTTTTTAGTAACTAGTACTAAACCCCATCTAAAATAACTTCTTTGATATTTTCTAATAAACCATGTAAATAGATTATTTTTCACATTTTATTTATCCACAAGTAGGTTAGATCACCGTTTCCTATGTACAATATTATTCAAGATCTTCAACTACTCTCTTAAGAGTTTTTTGGTCTTAAAACTTACTCTACATTTAAGAATGATTTACATATTATCAATTATTCAACTAACTAGAACATTTTTTAAAAAACATCATTATAAATATTCCATAATAAAACATAATTTGGTATTTTTTATATTCTTACCCACATTATGATGTGCATGGTCTTAATCACTATGCCCGGTAATATTTCTTGTAATGTTCATTAGGTGATGTAATCCATCCAATAAATGTCTGTTTTATTCTCCTCTATCCACTAAAGATACTCAATTTGATGATCTAGCTTGGTATGCTAATCAATCCATATAGTATAACTTTATCAGATATAATTTTGGTATAATATCTTCCCTATGATGTTCTCTTCTTAAACCAATTAAGAACTCAGTCATCCACTCACACTGTCCTTCAAAAACATCAATGATTCTGGTCAATTATGTATATCTATAGTATTATAATCATAGTATTCCATCACCAGTTTTTACATTCACTCTTTTAGTGGGATCGAAAAATTCAAACATTAAATTTTTCCACTCTACTCAAACCTAAATTAAAAATATTCCAAAACAATAAACCTTGGTTAGAATTTTTCTCAAACACTCTGAAACATTCAAGAGAGAAAACTTCTATATGGTTCTCCACAATACTCCGCATTAACAAAATTTATAAACTTACTTAGATATTTTCTTTTTTTATGATCATTGTAGGAATATATCTCCATTATCAAAATGTTATACACTTTATACTGTTTATGTAAATATCCTCATAAAAACATCTAGTAAATTTCAATCTGATGCCTTTGTTAAGAACTGCTTATTCTTGTCCGGTTATGTTTGGTTCCTCTCTATACAGTCTTTATTTTCTGATTGAATATATCTAGAACTGCCACGACCCATCCCTCAGGGCCCATACTGTGGCTACCCCATGCCCGTCTTCTATAGGTCAGGGGTTGTTGACTAGAACTGGAAAGTCATATCCCTAAAACGGGATGGAATTGCCTTTAAACTTGTACAAACACAGAGACTAGAATGCAACAATATGCAACCATAAAGTAAAATGGTTGTAGTAAAAGTGTGTTCTGAAAGTAAGGGGCTAAAATACAATCACAAATGAAAAGATATAGATACAACTGAAACAGAAAACCTATCCTAATATCATCCATCGGAAATCCTACTTAAAGGATTGGTACAACTCATCTCCATAGCTCTCCACATCAACCATCACCACCATCCACCGTCAGGTCCTACCTCCCTAAGTCTCAGTCAAGGATTCCCGTAATCTGCATAAGACACGACAAGGTGTGGGAAATGCCCATATAGGTGTGAGTATAACAATACCCAGTAGGGACCCCAAGACCCCCAAAGGTCTCTCAGAATTCCACAAAGTAAAATCACAAGCAATATCTCAATCACAAATCACAAAGAAGAAGACACAACTCAAACCAGATAAACTCATCTCTTCCACAAAGAAACATAAGGCTCCGAACTCAACCTTTTTCCTGGATTTCCAAAGAAGGATCAAATACTAACTTAAGGATCAGGAGTACACACTCCCTGAAATGTCCATCCCTGATGGAACCCATCTTAGAGATGTACTCCATAAGGTACAAGTCAACCATTCCTAATGGAATGTCCGAGATGATGTGCTCTATCGGGAACTCTCTGCTAGAACTTCCTCTAGTGCCCGACATTAGAGGTCTTGCGGTCAAATTCATGCACCTGAGGCAAGACCAAGGAAAACAAAGTTAAGGGGTCCACTCCACGACACTATGTCATATAGTCTAGGGAGATCTAACTCCCTTAAATGACCCACTCCCTGTCACTACATGGAGATGGGGGAGTACTACTCCATATGTGAGGACCCACACCCATCCTGGTAGGGGAGTGTAACTCTGATAGATTGTTCATTGTGGGGGGACCCATGCCCTAGTAAATCAGGGGATTACCGACCCCAGGCTAGAGGACCCACACCCTGGCATGGTAGGGGTGTATCAACTCTATGTGTGGGGACCTGCAACCTACCCGGTAGGGGAGTACAACTATGGCAGTTTGTTCATTGTGTGGGACTCGTGCCCTGGTACTTCAGGGTAGTACCGACCAAAGGCTAGAGGAACCACACCATGGAATTTTAGGGTAGTACTGACTCTGATGTAGCACTGCATAAGGAGGACCTGCACACTGGGTTAACAGAGGAGTACTTACTCCTAAAATAGAGGACATGCCCCCTACCCGATAGGGGAGTACCTGACTCTATGTGAGTTAAGCATGGAGGACCCGCACCCTTGTTCAATAGGGTAGTACTGTCTCCATATATAGAAAAACCAAACAGTTGGAAACAAACCCGCACTCATGGCATATGGAGTCTCATTTCTATCGGATTAAAGGAGTAAGGAATACCCATGCCTTGAGCCGTCAAGGGAGTAGTTATCCAAACTCTCACTACATGAAACACCCAGGTTCTGCTCCTCCAGTTATCAATCATACCTCAATATACATGAATTTCCACTAGGATTTAACTGTATGATCTTTCATGTCATAAGGGTTCTAATGCAATAGACGGCGCGTTAACCGGACACACGGTTTGTAAGCTATTGGAATTTTAGTGTCAAGGGCCCAGTTGGATTCAGAGATGATCCAACATGTCCGTACAAAAAAATTCTCCAAATCTCTCATGGAGTATCTCAAATTGACTATCTTGATCCAAGAATCCTAGCACCGCAGACGGTTTGTCAAAATAATTTTTGGTTTCCGAGATACGGCCACTTAAGTGTAACTGGGCCTAAATGGGTCCTTGTTTGGTCTGACCCAATCTGATGGACCCAACCCGACCCGGCCTAGGCTGACCTAACATGAACTAGTTCTAACCTGGATTAGCCTGAAATAGCCTTGGATGGCTCGGTTGGGCTGGGGTGGGGCAGGCTCAGCCCGCTTGGTCGTAGACCGGCCCAGATCGCCAGCCGGGTGGCCGCCAGCTCCCCGAACGGCTCAAAAAGTTCTATTCGGCCATTCAATTAGCAACGCCACGTGGATCTGCCACATAGTTCGTGGGAACCGTGGGGAACAGGTCCCCTTTCTATCGTAGCTTGATGTCATGGCCCCTTCATCGCGGCGTGTGACATCACGCTGCCTCGCCAACATGGTCGACAGGTTGTTGGCCACCACTTCGAGTTTGCAAGGATGTCAAGCGGTGCTGCCCAATTCCATAGCCGGCGAGCACCACCCGCTGCCTCTGATGCCGGCCTTGGTCACTAGTGCTACACCGTCAGATCCTCTGTGGACCACTAGGTGAGCTCTGGTGGTCCGTTCTTCCTTCTGGAAGCCCCTACGATCCTCCAGGGATGCCGCCATAGTTGCACAACTCCCATTTTCAAGGTCTTGTCAAGTTGGAACAACCCACCTCTTAAGAATGCAATTAAAATCAAGAGTTGGAGGGTCTAGGCCTTTTTCGTTTTGCCCGTACCATTTGCGTTAGTATTATAACAAGTGGGAGTAATTTATGCATTACATTAAAATACTTATAAAGCCCGTTCAAATCCCCCACAATGACCTCCTGTAAATTCAAGAATGAGGAGGAGAATCGTGATAATTTCTTTAATTAAAAGAAAACCCCTACCTTGAGATTCATTGAAGATATCATTGTGGTGAAAGAAGATTCTGCATTTTGATGAAGTCACTGATGTTCATCAATCCCGGTTCCTTGCTACCCGAGCTTCCATCTCCATTGGTGGAAGGTTTCATGTCACTTTTCCAGTGGTTCCTTAATTGATGAAGTCATGTCAAAAAATCTACCCCTAACCCCATTTAAATATAGGGGGAAAGCTGAGTAACACGCCGAGTAATTAATGAGGTTCCTTAATATACGTAATTAATGTTCCACATTAATTATATGAGGGGTGGTTATGCAACCAATGTGTAACTGGGCATTTATTATCTCATATTTAAATATATGGCCACCTATGTAGTCCCCGCCACCACTGCTCAACAGGTGGTAGGAAAAAAAGAAATAAAATAATAATTTCTATGTTATTTTATTATTTCATCAAAATGTCGCAAAAACTAAATTTCACACCCAAAAAACTGTAGTAAAAGTGAAGCTTCTCTTAATATAATTTTGATGCTGCATATTTAAGGGTGCCTTCAGATATTTAATTTGAGCACCAATTCAAATGATAGAAATTTTTGTCCGTGCGTTTACTGAGCATACCATTAAAAAAAGTTCAAAAAAATATTAACAGTCTCCCTCAACCCGCACCGATCAAGGTTAGAATCTGCCTAAGGGAAAAACTTCACCAGGAATCCAACGGTACTCTCGGATATTCAATCCGAGTTACGGTTTAGAAGATAGATAATTTAACAATACAATAATTGTTACTTAATTATTTTATATACGACCAAAAAATAACATCCATTGTTGGCCCATTCCAACCAATGTTGGGTTCTTCCTAAGGAAAGCATACCATTACAAGTTCATTAGTGGTATCATATTTTTAATCTCAGTCAGCATTCATGAGTTATAAACATTTGCAAAATAAAATAATTTTATTTAATTATTTTGTTTACGGTTATACCATTTTCAATATTTCTCTCTTAAGGCATGCGCCAACTGAATTTATGTTATGACTAGGGAAAACCTGCCATCCTGAACCTAATATTGCACTCATATTTCTCATCTGGGCAACCGTTTAAGATTTATTCCATGTTTTCAAAAAAACTGGTCACGCCTTTTATTTAATGCTCAAAAATTTTCGACGGACCATTCCAGGCACTCAGGGCCTCGGAATCACATGTCTCTAGACTTCACAGTCTCCAAATATTTCCATATAATAAAAAAAATCATACAAAAATTCTGGGGCACTAAATTCTCCCCACCATAGGTATTAAAGTCCCCAAAATCCAAAACAATTAAAACCATCAAAATGAGGGTATGGAGCATGAATCTCAGCCTCCTTCTCCCTTCATCTCTCTTAGAGATTACCATGCTTCCAACAAACTCGCACTAGAGGAATCGACCTCTAATGAAGGACCCGCTCCTGTCGATCCTCAATCTCTACCGGGAACTACATAAAAGTTTCCCCATCATTGAATTCCATCTCACCCTAGTCCATAATGTTCTATGTATCATGCATGTATCTCCTCAGCTACGGCACATGGAAAACATTATGCACCCGGTGTATCTGTGGGGGACGAGTTAGATGATACACTAACTCGCCCAATTTGATGAAAATATGGAGAGGTCCAATTAACCTTGGAGATAGATTGTTTCCCCATACAAATCATTTCAATCCCCATCTTGGTGAGACCCTTGGGAATACATGTTCTCCCTCCTCGAACTCCAAGGGTCTCCGTATCATGTCGGCATAAGACTTCTACTGGCTCTATGAAATATTCATCCCAAGCCACCAGTACTAACAATGAAGGTCATGGTACATCTTCGCCACACCAGGACGTACCGCCAAAGGGGATGTGTGGAAATCCTTCAACACCTCCTCTTGTAGCATCATGAGTACCATGGTTCTTCATCTAAAAAAAGGTGATGTGATCTCTACCTTCAGAAAATCCTTTAGGATCCTGTCCTGAGGATATTTAAGAATGTCGGGCCTCGCAATCCATGTCTACGAAAAATGCCTCCGAAACTCGCTAAAGGTGTTGGGGAGTGATATTTATAGACTGGAGATAAGCTACTCCATCACTATCCACAAAGGATTTTGGTAACATGGCTAGTTTCCATATCACCTCACTCAACTGATGTAAGCCAAACCTTTTTCTAAGTTCATCTTCCACCATGTCCCCCTTCTAAACTCTTAGATTTTGTGGCTCTAAAAGAGCCATCTTATATGAAGTTGTAGATATCAGTTCCATCACTGGTTACAAGATAATACAGAAGTCCCTCTCCCATCTGGGAGGTTATCTAGGAAACAGCTTTTGAAAAGATGTTCTCGCACTATGCCACTACTCTTGAGAACTGAAAACTGAAAACTCTTGCTGCCATGAGGGTAAGGTTGGATGACACATGAGTGATCGGATGCACCCTACTATGCATGATTTTATCCCATGCTACATGGGATTCCTTTTTTTTTTCTGACCAAGTAAATCTTCATTCCAACATTATAGACATACCATATACTTTTTCCTAAAATAATCAATCTGAGTATGAACTGTGGATGTCCAGTCCATACCCAAACTAACATCATAAGGCCTCGATGCTTCCATGAAGTCATTAAACCCAAAACTCTCTCATAAAGGTTCATATAACACCATCGACATAAGTCTGATTATCGCGTCTCTGCCCAAAGGTATCTCTGGACGTAAAGGTCAAGTTAATTGTTTAACCAAAAACTCTAGGTCTTGAACAAGATTCATGGAATGAATGAATGATTAGTACCTATGTGTATTAATACGGAACCTAGTAGCAGAAAAATATTGTACCTTGAATCATTCTTGGATCCCTTGGTTCAAACTCTTTGATCGCATGCAGGTGCTCCCTTCCCTATCCTCCAGCTCCATGAGCCTGTTAGGGTCCACATTGGGGTGCTGGTTGTAACATATCGAAATGTATACCACCTTCGGCTGCTCTCCTAGATCCTCTTCTACGTTGGCTTCCGAATAGATTAATCTGTCCCTATCACTTTCTCTTCCAGAAACATTTAACACATCCAAGTCTCTAATACTGACATCAATTTCTTCCTTTCCTACTATTTCCATTGACTGGCAGTAATTACTCACCCAAAGAATTTTCAACCACAAAGGTTCTATCAAGAACCTTAACATAAGTAGGAATGCACATAGTAATAGTGCTAGCTCGGATGTCCCTAAACACATCTCGCTCAGTGGTCTGATCCCTGAAGCAATGGTTGTATCATATTCATAGAGTACCTGGAATGGTTGGTACGCCTTGACAAATACTCTGTTACTGACATCTCATAATTTAGAAACTATAGAAGCTCTTGGGAACACCAACCCCATAGCTTTTTTTTGAAAAGATACCCCCTTCTCTGAGGAAGTTTATCAAGATATTTCCACAAAACAGTCACCTCATTATAATACAGGGGTAATATAAACCCAGAAATCACCCTACCGAGCCACATAGAATGCTCACATCCAGGTCTTCCATATAATCGTATGGTGCCATGGCTAGTTGGAAACTCGATCACCACCTCAGGATAGTCCATAGCCACCTGTGAGTCTATCTCACCTTAGAACTGGAGGGGTATCAGTCAATAAAACTCGTGTAAGGCACTGATCTGACATGTGTTCTCTATTGGTAGCACCGGTAGTAACTGTTGTCCATCGGGCAATGGTATCGCAGGGACACTGCCCGAAGGTACCATCTTAGAAAACATTCCTAGCACTGAAGCCTCATCACAGTATGGACTATCCTCATGGTGACACATTGGAAATTGGGTTGGCTATCTATATGGAGGCATCTTGAAAGAGAATCAAGATGAAAAATATTGAAAAAGATATACATAGAGAGATGACTCAAAAAAGATCAAATGTAAAACATTTCCAACATGCACGCAATCAATTTTTTTGTGATCCAAGATGGAAATCAAAATTTAGGGTCCTGGTGTATGGATACATCAGCCATCACACCAACACTAGACTCTCCTAACTGAAAACCACACTCAAAACATATAACACTTTTACTTAATTGAAAATATCAGAGTCCTAGTTTTTCGATATAACTGATTCCTCTGAAACCACGTTTTCATGACCCGTTCCCTTGGGCTCATTCCATGACAACTCCAAGACCACATTTCATAGGCCAGGGGTTGGCGACTAGCACCGGAAAGGTGTATCCCTAAAATGGTAAGGTATTGCCTTTAAACTTGTATAAACACACATAATAGAATGCAACAAGATGCAACCAAGAAGTAAAACTGATGTAGTAAAAGTATGTAATGAAAGTAAGGGGTCAGAAAAAAAGACCAACTGAAAAGATACAACTACAACTGAAATAGGAAACATCTCTTGAGATCATCCACAGGGAATCCTTCCTGAATGGTAGGTACAAATCGTCTCCACAACTATCCATGTCGTCACCATCGTCCACCGTCCGATCCTCGCTCCTCGAGTCTTAGTTGAGGACGCCCGTCATTATCACAAGACACAACAAGGTGCATGCGAAGACCATGCTGGGGTGAGTATATTGATACCCATTAAGGACCCCGAGACCCCTGAAGGTCTCTTAGAATTACAAAAAGTAAAATCACAAGCATGATCTCAATCACAAAGCACAAAGAACCAGACAAAACTCAAACAAGATATAATCGTCTCTTCCACAAATAAACATAAGTCCCTCACCTCATGCCATTTCCAAGACATTCAATAAAGGATGAAAGTGTAACTCAAGGATCAGGAGTACATGCTCCATGAACTGGCCATCCCTGATGGCACTCGTCTGAGAGATGTACTCCATTAGGTAAAACTCATCCATTCCTAATGTAAATTTTGAGATTACATGCTTCATTGGGAACTTTCTTCTAGAATAGCCTCCAGTTCCCGACACTAGAGGTCTTGCCGTCACATTATTGCACTCGTGGAAAGACCAAGGGAAACCAAGTGAAGTGGCCCACACCTTGACAATGTGTCATGCAGTTGAGGGAGCTCCAACTCCCCTGAAGGACCTGTTCCTTGTCGATACATGGAAATGAGGAAGTACTACTCCATATGTGAGGACCCACACCCTAACTGTTTGGGGAGTAAAACTTTGATAGTTTTTTTGTTGATAGGGATCTGTGTCCTAGTACGTCATGGGAGTACTGACCCCAAGCTAGAGGACCCCCACCCTGGCATGGCAGTGGAGTACCGACTCTATGTGTGAGGACCCGCACCCTACCCAGTAGGGGAGTACAACTCAGGTAGTTTGTTCATTGTGGGGGACCCTCACCCTAGTATGTTAGGGGAGTACCAACCCCAGGCTAGAGGACCTGCAACCTGGCATGATAGGGAATTACCGACTCTACTGTAGCTCTGCATAAGTGGGGATTTTACCTTGGGTTGTTAGGGGAGTACCTACTCCTAACATAGAGGACCTGCACCCAAACTAGTAGGGTAGTACCTGACTCTATGTGAGTTAAGTATGGAGGACCCACACCCTAGTTCAATAGGGGAGTACCGGCTCCAAATATAGAAAAACCAAACATAGGAAAACAAACCTGCACTCTTGACGTGAGGAGTCCCATCACTATCGGAGCAGAGGAGTAACGAATACCCACGCCCTGAGTCATCAAGGGAGTATCCATCCTAACTACCGTTACAAGAAACACACTAGTTTTTCTACTCTGGTTATCAATCATACCTCAATGAAGATGAAGTTTCAAAAGTATTTAACCCAACGACCCTTCATGTCATAAGGTTTCCAACGCAACAGACAGAGCGTCAACCGAACACCAGGTCTAAACGCTATTTTCATTTTATTGCCAAGGGCCCGGTTGGATTTGGAGTCGATGCATCCCGTCCATACTCAAAAATTTGACAAAACTCTAGTGGAGTAGCTCAAAATAACTATCTCAATCCAAGAATCCCAGTGCCATAGACGTTTCATTAAACAGTCGTCTGATTCGCGAGATACAGGCACTTAAGCATAACAACGCCTGAATGGGTCCTTGTCCAGTCAGACTTGGTCAGACTGACCCTACTCGACCCGTCCTGGGCAGACCCAACCCGAACCGGGTTCAACCCGGCCTAGCCCGAACTAGCCCAGGCCAGACCGGTTGAGCTGGGCGACGGACAAGCCCTCTTGTGCTAGGTCGCGGACCGGATCGGCCCGCTAGCATGGAATGGCCCGCCGAGCAACGCGGCTCGGTGCACTAGTATGGCTCGTCAGCCTGGTGGCTGGCAGATCCCAAAACATCTCAAGAAGATCCATTCAGATCTTCAATTAGTGGTGTCACATGGAACCGCCATGTGGATCATGGGACCCACGGGGTGCGGGTCCCCCTCCTATCACAGCTTCTATTTTGTGACCCATTCATCATGGCGTGTGACAGCGCGCCGCCTTGGCAATACATCTGGTTGGTTGTCGGCACCCCTTTGGGATTACTGTAGTGCCAAGCGGCACCGCCCACATCTGTGGTGGCAAGCACCAGCCGCCACCTCTTTTTTATGCGTTGGTTTCTAGTTCCGCACTGGAGGATCCTCTACGGGCCACTGGGAGAGCTACATGGGTCTTTTTTTCCATTCGGACGTGCCTACGGTCCTCCTATGATGCCACCGTCATTATGTGCCACACATTTTTAAATTCCCTTCAAGTTGGAACAACCCACCTCCAAAGAACACATTGAAAATCAAGAGGCGGTGGGTTTGGCCCTGTTTTCATTTGGCCTATGCCTTGTGCGTTAGTTTTATAACAAGTCGGAGTAATTTACACATTATATTAAGATAATGATTAATCTCATTCAAACCTCCCACAATAAAGTCTCACAAATTCAAGAATGGTGAGAAGAATCTTGGTAATTTCTTGAATTAAAATACAACCCCTACCTCGATATACTTTAGGGACATCATGGTGGTGGAAGAAGATTTCGTGTTTTGATGAAGTTGTTGGCGTTTGTCGATCCCAGTTTGTTGTCGCCCGAGCTTCCATCTCCATAGGTAGATGTTTTTGTGTTACATTGCCAGTGGTTCCTCTCTTGATGAAGTCGTGTCAAAAACTCAACCCCAATCCCCATTTAAATAGAGGTGGAAAAGGTGATTAACACGCTGAGGAATTAATGAGGTTCATTAATTAAGGAAATTAATGTGCCACATTCATTACACGAGGGGTGGTTACACAACCAAAGTATAACCAGGAATTTAATATCCCATATTTAAAAGTCTAACCACCACTATGGTCCCTGCCACCGTCTCTCAACAGGTGGTAGGGAAAAAAGAAATAAAATAATAATTTCTGTGTTATTTTATTATTTCATTAAAAAGTTTCAAAAACTAACTTTTTCACCCGACCAACTGTGGTTGAATTGAAGATTACCTTAAGAAAATCTTGGCATGGCAAATTCAACGGTGTCCTCAGATTTTTAATCCCACCACCTGTTTAAATGAAACAAAATGCCACTTGTGTGTTTAATGAACTAACCTTTAAAAATTTTCAACAAATTATTAACATCCACCCTCGACCCATGTCGGTCAAGGTTAGGTTATTCCTAAGGGAAACATGTCCCCACTAATACAACAATACTCTCAGATTTTCAATTCGAGTTACGGTTTAGAAGTTATAGAATTTCACAATAAAATAATTGTTACATAATTATTTAATTTATGACCAAAATCTATCTTCCACTATTTGCTCGTGCAGACCAATGTTAGGGTCTTCCTAATGAAATAATACATGTATGAGTTCAACACTGGTCTTGGATTTTTTATATGAGTCACCATTCGTATATTATACTCATTTGAAAAAAAAAATAATTAATAATTTTACTTATAGTTATTCTGTTTTCTAGTTTTCTCTCCAGAGGCATGAACCAACTAAAATTAAGTTGTTCCTAGTAAAAATCTTCCCCCCTGAACACAGCATTGCCCTCAGATTTATTATCCAGGCGATTGTTTAAGAGTAATTCAACTTTTTCTCGAAAACTTCTCGCAACCGTTATTTAAAGCTCAACAGGTTTCGACGGACCATTCTTGGAACTCTAGGATTCAGAATCATGTGTTTTCATATTTCACGGTATCAAAATATATTCATAAAACAAAAAACAATATAGAGAAATTCTAGTACATTAAAAGAACACACATCCTTATATATACTATAGACATTTATATGGTTGCATATTATTTGGAAACCTTGTTCAGATGGCTTCAACCTATCTCTTTATAAGTACTAAGGAATTTAATGGCATCTGACATTTTATTCATCCATGTTTAGTAAATCATCATATTTATTAGTCTAGTTTTTTAATGATAGATGTTTCTTTATTGATCATTAGATTTATTTATATAGAACACTTCACACTACCCTCCATCTATTAATACATTATATACTCTATCTCTAGTATAACTCGACACCATATAAATTTTTTTACATCATTTATCTTCCTAAAAAAACTTATTATTTCTACACCTCATGACCTTAAATACTTCATCCATTTTATATTTCGAGTGTACAACTGATGGACCATAATTTATTATAGTTTTATATATTTATCCCTCAAATATAATCTCTGTATGGGTTTCCTATATCTTATATCATATACAACCTATCATCAATATATAACTTCTCCCACTCTGTATCATATACTTTGTAAATAATTCACAACATTGAACTTTAGACTATTTAAAACATCATCACTTCATTACATTATGATATTGAGCTTCATAAAAAAAATTTGCCTTTTAAATACATTCTGGTGCATTGGTACATTGTAACTCAACATTTTTATATACGCAACTCCAAAGATGAATCTTTATACAAGTGTAACGTTAAAATTCGGAACTCAAAATTTATATACCTCGGTCTGAAATCATTATTCTGATGGTACACAGGCCGTTGAACTCAGTTTGGGGTACATTTTAACTTCTAATATGATTAATAGAATCTTAATATTTTTTTAATAACAAAAATCTTCATCTTTGTACAATCACATAAAAAATACCTAGGATCATGAATTTCTTCATGATGTTAGGGATTGGAAGATAAGTATGACATCATCTGAATTTGATTTTTTTATACATAGTAACAAATCTTATCTAAAACTTCTCTAACTTTCCTAAGTAACATTCTCTATAAACCTATACTGACATATTCACAAGAAATTGTAACAAAAAATACATATGCATAACTTGAAAAAAAATCATCGGCTATATGTTGTGAGTAAATAAAATTAACATGCTCTCTATATTAAATAAAAAAATTTACCATGATATATATATTCTAAAAAAATACCCACACATCATGTTTTAGAATAAATAAATTTTCCATTCTTAACATCGTTGACTCGAGATATAAATCCTTAAAATGTATTTAGAGTGATATAGGACTCTGACTATCAAAAAATAATCATCAATACATATAAGTTTCATGAAAAGATTCATACCTCAAACATCACTTTATTAACACATGAAAAAGTAAAAAATTTCATGTAACAAATTCTTAGAACACTCCATAAGACATCCATAGAAACAAGTTGGATAGTGGATCTAAAAAATATCCAGTATAAAATAAGTATCATTTAGGATGTTTCCATAAATGAGAAAATAAATTAGGTTACATATACAAATTACTCAAAAATAAGATGGATACCCAATTTTTAAGGGCTTAAAACTCCTTAAAATGGTTTCCTAAAAATAAAGAACATAGGATTGATAAAATTTTAAAAGTAATCATTTAATACCAAAATAGGTTTCTCATGAAAAAAATTATTAAAAAAATATACAATCAAAAACTTCATTGAGAGATATTAAAATAATTGAAAATTTCGTTCTTAAAACACAATCCTTCAAAAATCCATTAAAAATAAAGAATTAATTTACTTAATAATACTTTTACTTTAGGTAAAGTATAAGAACATTTACTTATATTATAAAATTATCAATATTTAAAATCATTTGGAACCCCATTTTAAATCAGGTTAAGGAAGGAAACCAAATATATTTTGACTAAAGAGAAGAATTCTTAATAATGTTATAATTTTAATTGGAAGAAATTCAACTTGGGGGAATATTTGAATCAACAATTTTATTTAAGCTAGATATAAATATAAGTTACTGTAAAATAAAATATTATGGTGGAAGAAACTAATAATCGAAAAAAGAAGTTCATGGAGATAAATTACAACACAACGAAGGGAGTTGAGTAAACAAAAACCCATGAAACTTTGGTATCATTTGAATTGGAACCCCTTTAAAGAAAAATATGATATATCTCTTTAAAACCCATTAATTTTATGAAAATGTAAAAATAAATTCACTTGGTAGTAATCAAACAATATTAATGATACAATGTTGCATATTTAGAAATACACCTCAAATATATAAATTTTGACAATGATCCCATTACTTAAAATTTCACGTAGTCATATGTGTTTTCTATCATCATGTATATTAAAAAAATTATTAAAAATTTATTTAAAAACCTAATTTAAATTTATTAACTTTTATATAATTCATTTATAATCATTTATTATAAATAAATTTTCAAATTTATTTTATTTTTCATCATTGTTTCTTTAGAATTATGATGGATTTTTTCTTAAATTCTCTATAAATGTGGGAAATATTTTTATTGATAAAAGGTTCTTCATTATAGGATTACTGAATATAATATAATCATTATTTTTTAATGAATCACAAAATCTATTTTTTTCATTTTTTGAATGATAAAGGTATGTTTGGTGAAAATGTAAGTCATGATGAACATGTTTCGACAAACATTACAAATGAAATGTTATATATTAATAAATATATGAATTATAAATAAAACCAACATAGAATAATTTCAAAATACTAAATAAATTTTTATTAATTCAAAATATTATTATATAGAATTACTCGATCATTCTCCAAATAAATATTATAACATCATTCTCATATATGGTAAAACCGACCAAAAAAATGTGTAATTTAATCATTTAATGAGTAAGGAAATGATTTTATATAATGTTAAAAATTTAATTTAATACTGAAAATTTAGTAAATATGACTTAACTTCCCTAAATTTATTTTTATAACCATATATTTTGTTTGGTGATGAAAAAATGAAATTCATCATTCGTGAAAAAAATAGTTCAGATGTACGCAAGGTTAACAATTTCATTTCTCATAAAATTGGATAGAAAGAAGGTATATGATAAATTATCATTTTAAAATAATAATTATTATATATAAAAAATATTTATTTATATTATATATACTTTTTAGCAACCTTAAAAGGTGTTAATGAAAAAACCACATCACTTTGTGTAGGTGGTAGTCTGGACGTTCACTCGATCAATGTTATTTTGTTTTTCTAAGTGCATCAAATGGATTGAATAGTGGTTTTGAAATTAATATAATAAAATTAGAAAATATTAATAACACAGATTTCATTATCTTACAATTATATAATAATTTTTTAAGATAATTATTAAGAGTAAATGGATAAGGAGTATGAAATTCTCATGTTTAGAACAAACGATTTATCTTCGAGATGTCCCTCGAAATGGATGCCCTAGAAAATATAAATGAGAGTTGATACATATGGAATTGAGATAAGGTACTAGTAATATAAAAAAACTATATATTAAGATTAAAATTATATGTAATAAGGGTGGCATGAAGGGGTGGATGTGTTCCCCTATTATAATTGAAGATAACAATAATTTTTGGATTACCCATTACTTTTCAATAAACAAATGTTACTATTAAAGAGGAAATGGTTCTAAAAGTTTAAAATATGAATTAGATATAGTTATTGGTTCCAGTATACTCAACACCACTCATTGTTTAGAAAAGTTCAAGTTATTAATGGAATTTTCTTTTTACCTTTTTAACTGTTAACCAAATGTACTTTTACCTTTGTAATAATTTTGTTATCTCGATACTAAATTTTGATAATAATATTTTAAAGTGGACTTATTACATAATTTAAACATTATGATATAAATTTTTAAAATATTTTTATCAAACATAATATATAAGTGTAAAAATGGTAATTTTTTAATAAATACCCATAACACGTAAAAAATAATTTTTGAAATTTTTTTTAATGTGATTTATATTTATTTAGAGCTTACAAATATCAATGACATTAACTTCCATGAAATAAATTTTTTTTATTTAAAAGAAATTTAAAACTGAATTTTACCATAAAATTTTTTAATCCCAATAAAAAAATAAAAGAATCCCTAAATTGGAATTAAATGATACTTAAGTTTTAAAAATTAAACATACCTTTTAAATATTGAAAATATCATTGTAAAATATGTATTTTACTATATAGATAAATTTTTAATCAATTAAAATGTTTTATAAACATTAATGTTCTTATCATAAATTTATAAATTCATAAAATTTCTAATTTTGGTTAAAATTGTATTTTCACTAATCACTTAAATTTTTTTTATTTTATAAAAATTCAAAAACAATATTAATATAACATTGTTATGAAAAATAAAAAATGAAGTCAGTTCGGTAAATTAAAATTCAATAATTTGAAAATTTTCCTATTAAATTAAATAAAAATACAATGAAAAGTTTTTTCATAGGGAAATAACTTTTTAAAATTGTAACTATTCATATTCTAATTTATTTTCAATTACTAATAAAATTAATTGTTAAAATTTTATTCATGTTAATATTATATTTTATCTAAAGTATATTTAGTAAGATAAAATAAATCACCTAAAATATAATTTTGAAGAAGATTACTTTTTAAATCACAAATCAATCTTATTAGGTAATTAGGTACACTAATTAATTTTTTTTAATTCCACAGTAATGATAATGGATTTTATTATTTCTATAAATATTTCATAATTATTTGACCTATATTTTTATATACCAATTATAAAGATACATTTTAATGGTTATACATTGTTTTATTATTTTATGTGGTTTTTTGTGTTTAAGATAAAAGATATATTAATTTTTAAAAGAATATGTATTTTAAAATCTCTGGGTGTTTCATGTATTTTTTGTCATGTCATTCTAACATATATTAGGATGAGGTGGTTTATATTTCTCTATTTTCGGCATGAATTTTATAGAATATAGAATGAAATATTCTTGTGATTCATAAGCAGTTGATGACAACTTATACTTTGTATAAGTATTATGATTATTGTTGGAGTCACCATTTTCAGGTTTCAGTTGGTGACTAGTTGTTCCCGAAAGTGTTACCTTGCTTGGGTCACTTATGTCTTGGAATTCAGGGGAATTTGTTTGGGACCGTTGGATATTATAGATAGGGGTTTAAATGTGCCTTATCAGTCATATTTTCAATCTCATATAGCATCAATCTAGGATATATTCTATGTTTCTTAATATATGAAGTATAACTTAACCCCTACCTCTTTTTAAATTGGGTAGATCTATAGATAGAGGTGGATGTATCTATGACGGTGAATATGGTTTAGATTATTGACTCTTGATAGAATTTACTTCATGGGAAATCCATCTCATTTGTCTAAGTGCTTTGGAAACACAATAATTACTCTCATGAGACATGGGGGTAGGAATATTTAGTGAGAGAGTAGTTGTATCACCATATTATCGATTAACCATCTTCAAACAGAAAAGTTAGTGGATGAAGGTGAAAATTTGGGGAATATTTTCAAACCCATTTTCCCTTTTCAACATATGAAAATCTTTTTTTATTATTTTTTACTCTTACCATTCATTTTTAGGTATTTTCTTTTGATAAAATTTAAAAAATGGGGAGCATGAATAATCGAAGCATTGGCACACATTTAGATCATAACATGCATAAATATTGTAAACTATTTAATTCATTGTCAGTGGGGATATAGAAGGTTTGTTCATCATTTTACTTACTGTACAAAAAATGTGTGATTTACTAGTTAAAACAAGTGTTACATAAACAATTAGGGAATGGTTTTGAAAACATTTTGATGAAATCAATAGTTATATCTAGATTATTAAAATTTTGAAATTACATATATACCATCCAATTATTTAAACACTTTCCTTTTCCATTTTTCTCCCACTCAAACCCAAGAACCTTCATCTCACACGAATATCATTCCCCCTTTTGTTACGTATTTTTTTTCGGTGCGATTTCTCTTAAATTTTGTAAAAAAAGAATTTTTAGTGGTTTCTTCTTCTATATCTGGATTTTATAACCCCACTTTATTGGTACTCTATTATATAATTTTTATTTATAATCCTAGGGATTTCTCAGACCAAACATAATGACATAGATTTTATATTTTTGTCTCTCCCTTGTCCCTATAATTCTAAATGATTCAATTTTATTTGGGACTCTCATGAAAGAGATGTGATTAAGATTAATAAAATAAGAAAATTTTATTATTTTCCTTTGTGATATTAACCTTGAGTTATTTCATGTTTTTAAAAGGGTATTAATAGTTTTTTAAAACCTATTATAAAATATTTAGGATTTTATATATGTGATATAATTGTTGGATATTTTTTATCCTATTATTTGAAATAAAAAACTTAAAATGAATGTTGTGTGTATATAATTTAGGCTTTTTCTTTTTGTGGTTGATAAAATTACACATTTAAATAAAATTGCATCATAAATGATGAAATAGTAACTCTTGAATGATGATAAATGCTTGGTAGCCTATGTATTTAGGTTGTTATACTATGAAAATCATGGATTGACATTGAATACCATACCTAGAAAATGGGATTAGGAAAAAAACACTAACATAACATTGTGTTGACATATTTAGGGTGTCAATTTCTTGGGGAACCTATTCCCACTAGGAATTTAGGCTACTCTTAATATCGGATTGTGGGTTGTTGGATATGATGGATTATTCCTTGAGACAATGTTAAGATCCTAATATTCCTAAGGACTTATATACCTTATTTATTATACATTTTTTATTAAAAATTTTATTCACAAGAAATTATTTTTCATTCATAATTAAAATTTTATACAACATGTTCTTTATTCATGGATCTATAATGTCAGATGATTAATTTTATACAGTTTACTTTCAAACTAACATGATATGATTTACCTAAAAAGGTATTTTTTATGAAACAATTAGTGGAACTAACTGTGCTTGTGACACTAACACCCTACATATAGCCAGTGAGTGTTTGAAGACCTTGTTTTTATAGATGTTGTAAAATTAAAGGTGCCTCTTGGAGGCAGTGGGTATTCATGTTAGGGTAGCATGAGTTGATGGTGGTGACATAGTGGGACCTATCCCTCTTTTCACACTAATATGGTAAGTGGTTTTGATTTATTTTTAGTTCCTCTTTTTTTATCATACTGTCCTACCACTTATTCATCTTCCATCCTATACATCTGTATTCAAAATTTCTTTTTTTTATTTTTTATGGTTTATTAAGCATGGAGACTTTATTAGTTTTATCAATTTTCATTTTTTATTTTTAATTATGTAATTAAATTTGACTGGGTTAGTTTTTCAGTTCTTTTTCATTATGAGAATAAATCTCAGAGTTATGGTGATGCCATGTTATGTGCATGGTTTAGAACCACTTGTTGTTTTATTATTAAAACTATCCCCAAGGTATATTCTCGAAGCCTGGGTGTTAGTTAATATCCCATTCTTAAGATGCAATTCCTATTAGTCCTTTTCATGACCAGGATCCGGTTTTGGACTAAATTGTAGACCGAGTTTATAACAACCCATACTTTACATACATTGTTATTACTTCAAAATTAAAGCACACTTATTACAACATATGACAAAACCACAAAGGACCGTATAGGTATAGTGTCTTTAGAAACTGGGAAACATAAACAACTGGTTCATAAATCTTCTACAGTGTCTCCCATTTATTTCATCATGTCTAGGGTCCCTTTTAGCATATTCTACTTAATATCCATCTTCCTGACCTGGGGAAAAGAAAACATACAAAAAGGGGTGAGCTCAAATGCTCAGTAAGGGAAAATAAAGGAAATAAAAATCATATCATATCTTTTTGAAAATCATAAACTACAAAAGAGATCATAATATCTTAACATGGAATAAATCATAGAAGTTAAAATGAGATCCCCATAATCATAACAAAAAACTTGAAACTTTGTGGCATGCACACATAATCATAGAGAATCATTTCTTGTTAGTCAAGACTCATTGCCAAGACTATCTTTGTGGACAAAGTCCCTTTCTGAACCGAGTCACCCTCGTTTCAGTCCTGTTTCACTGAACCGGTATAACCTACCGTTCCAGCCATGTATATCTCATGAGATATAAAATCTTTACCCAATGCATTGGAGGGAGATATAGGTCCCACCCATCTTATAATGAATCCTTTCTTATGTGTGCCACATAATCTTAAATCATACATCATCGCATAACACATGTAACAAAAATGGGATTCTTGAAACATCATGACATCATAAAACAAATCATATAAGGTAAATGACTTCATAAAAATAATTCCCTCAAAACATAATCAAATCAATGTAATAATAGGGATAAAAACAGAACCCTATATTATCTTAGATTGAAAATAATTTTGATAAAACATTTGAACTCCATTCTTGAGGAAAATATCCTTTCTACTTCAAATACATTTTTCCTCTCTTAACATGTCATACAATTTTATTCTAAAAGAAGTTGATTAAAAATAACCTTGAAAAATTTTAAAGGAAGCTTCTTGGAAATAATGTTTTAAAAATACATTCATGCAGTATAAGTTAAAAAAAACATTCTTCTCGTACTTTTGTCAGAAAAGTCAAAAAGTACCTCGTACGAAAAACGCCAAAAGATTCCTTTCATATCTTTTACTAAAATTTCACCGAAGGGTAAAATTTGATATAAACTATTGTAGAAGGATATAAATATTACATATTGGGGAAACACGAATGTGGATGATAAAATACACCCCAGTAAATACCAAAGTATAAACAATCTCGGATAAAATGAGATTGTGACATTTCCCTTACCTTAGGTCCGATTTGCTTTGTACATTTCTGATGCTCATGTATAATGGTTTAAATAATGTTATTGAATTATTCCAGAATCATACATATTGATATGATATCATATATGGTCATATTCTTAGCTTCTTATTAGTAATATTTCATTGTTACTGGTTACTCGGGTCTTTATTGCCTTTTATTCTTATGCGTGTTTTGCCGAATAAATTCTTATTCTTCTTTTAAGGTTATAGATACCTTATATCCATAATGGTATTAGTGTAACATATTTCATATTTATTCATTCAATTCATTTATATAATTACTATGTAATGATGATCATGTAGAATGAGTCGCATCACATCGTGGAGACGGTATTCCGTACGTACGCACGAACGATGATATTGTTCCCATGATCGTGGAATTGTATTTAAGTGTATTTATACTATTTCAGTATCAATATCACTTTATAATAATCATATATAGTTACTCATTACACCATTATACCAATCCATGTAAGGTGATGGTGGAAAATAGATTACACCACGGCGTGGAGACGGTATTCCGTACGTACGCACGCGCGGTGATTTCATTTTTACATAGGATGGATAGAAGGTGAATTAGGGTTGTTTCATATTTATAATAACAAATCAGTATATAAGTAATACTGATGTTATTACTTTATCATGAAACAACTAAAGAAGAAGAAGTTGAAGAAGAATGAAATTGAAAAGATCGGTAATGGATATTACCTCTTCTTTGAAACGCCTCTTTGAATCCCCCACTTAGGGAACTAAGATTAGTCTTCGAAGAAGACCAGGACCTCTAGGATTATTCTAGGAAAGTGTAGAAGAGATTTTGGCAGGGGTTGGACGAGCTTGAGTGCTCAAATTTGTGTGAGGAGGAGGGGGAGGAGGTGCCCTTTTATAAGGGAGGAGAGGGGCACCTTAGGAATATCTCAAAATATTATTTTATATTAAAGTCAAAATCGGTTTATAATGGTTCCAAAGGGACTTATTTCGAAGGTAAAGTGGGGCTGGGTCGAAATCATATCAACCAATAGAATTTAGCCATGTTTAGGTTATTATTTTAACCTTATCAATTAGATTTAACTCTAAGTTAAATAATTTAACTTTTACCATGACTTTTTGTTTTCTTACACTATATGGTTAATACACTTACTATAACATGCCAAACGAACCCCAAGTTGTTTATTATTAATATATATATCCTTATCTAAGTCATTTGGCCGAACCTTAGATTTTTAGGAATAAAATAACAATTAATAATATAATATTTTATTTAAAAACTATTTTGTGTCAATTTTGACACTATTTGATATATGATTTTTGTGAAAGTCATAACAGAATTATATGTTCGAACCAAGTTGATTAAATCAACACTAATATATGATAGTAACTTAGAAAATTAGTGTAATTCATAAAAAGTATCAAATTACATTTATTGGAGCATTTATAACATCAATTGTGTTAACATTTCCTTAAAAGGGTAATTACTGCATCATCGTTGTGTCATAAATAAATTAATTTATTTAATGTGTAAAAATTATAAATAAAATATAATTATGTAGGAAATATTTTTAGGTTTCTAATGAATATTTATAGTCGAATTTAACTTATGTATAACCCCATATTAAAAATGTTTTAGTTATTAAACATTGATTTTAACTATTTTAACTATTCATTAAATAAAATCATATTAAATGTCATAATCTAATCCAAGTGGACCTAAATGGTCATATTATATTCATAAGGTTGTTTTTTGTCGAATTACACTTATCCAATAGACTTAGGACATGTGTTAGGGTAATATTAATATCATATTTACCCTTAGTTACCCAATTTACTATGAACCGCGGTAAAAAAAGTAAAAAGTTACTATTCACCAAAAAAATTAATTTTATATAATTAAACCACATTTTACTTACTGATATCAACAGTGTCTATCGGGTTTTCGAAATTCCATTCATAGAAGCGGTAAAATTATGTTTTATGCAAAATTCAGTTTTTAACCTAACACTTAGTGGTTTCACTATTCATCAAAAATTGAAAGTTTTCAGAAAAATACCAAAATTTCACCCTAGGCTAATTTCGGTATTCCGAATCCAAAAATGAGGTCCATTTTGAAAGATAAAATTTCAAAAAGTGGTTATTACTATTCATAACGGCTATTTTAAATAATATTTTAATAGCATATCGTCGTTTAGTGAAACTCAGTATTGCGTACAACGCAAGCTATCGAGGAAGGTCATGATTGTGTGTAAAGTAAGCCAAGCTAGTGTGTAGTGAAAGATTCCTGTGATGATATTTATAAAAACAAAATATTAATCATAAAAATCTCGGGTGTTACATTCTGCCCCCCTTAAAAAGAATTTCCCCCTCAAAATTCGGCACTCTGTAACAAACATATGAGGATACTTCTCTCTCATCATATCCTCAAGCTCCCATGTAGCTTATTCAAGTTGGTGGTTCCTCCATAAAACCTTCACCAATCGAGTGGTCTTTTTTCGTAGAACTTTTTCGCTACGATCCAGAATCTCTATCGGTTGTTCTTCATAAGAAAGATCTTTTTCCAACGGTACAACTTCTGAGATGAGTACATGTGAAGGATCAGGTATGTACTTTCTCAGGAGAGATACATGGAACACATCGTGAACTTGAGAGAGATTCGGTGGAAGTGTCAATCGGTAAGCTACCTTCCCAACACGATCCAGTATTTCGAAAGGACCGATATATCTAGGGCTCAACTTCCCCTTCTTTCCAAATCTCATAACCCTCTTCCAGGGAGATATTCGTAAGAACACTTTATCACCCACTTCAAACTCTAGGTCTTTTCTTCAGTTGTCGGCATAACTTTTCTGTCGACTCTGAGCTACTCTTATGTGTTGTTGAATAGATCTGACCTTTTCTGCCATTTCATCAATGAGATCAGGTCCTAATAGCTTTCTTTCCCCAACTTCATCCCAGCAAGTTTGAGTCCTGCATGTCTTTCCATAGAGAGCTTCATAAGGAGCCATGTGAATACTGGAGTGAAAGCTATTATTATAAGAAAATTCCACCAAAGGTAGGTGTTGATCCCAACCTCCTTTGAAATCCATAGAGCAAGCTCTCAACATATCTTCTAGGGTTTGAATTGTTCTCTCAGACTGACCATCTGTCTGAGGATGATAAGCAGTGCTGAAACTCAACTCTGTATCCAGAGTATGCTGAAGACTTCACCAGAACTTCGAGGTAAATCTCGGATCCCGATCAGATATAATAGAAAGTGGTACTCCATGCAATCTTACCACTTCCTTTACATATATCCTGGCAAGCTGATCTAGAGAGAAATCCTCTCTAATAGCAATGAAGTGTGCAGACTTTGTAAGACGATCAACTATGACCCAGATAGCATTATTTCCTTTGGATGTTTTAGGAAGTCCTGTGACAAAGTCCATAGTGATGTTTTCCCATTTCCATTCGGGTATGGGTAATGGTTGTAACATCCCCTTAGACTTCTGTCTCTCAGCTTTAACTTGTTGACAAACCAAGCATCGAGAGACATATTCAGCAACATCTCTTTTCATGCCATCCCACCAGAAGTACTCTTTCAGGTCCCTATACATCTTCGTGCTTCCAGGATGAATAGAGAATGAAGAACTATTAGCCTCATCCAGCAGCTCCTTTAATTCATGGATGGGAGGAAAACAAACCTGATTCCTGAACTTTATTATCCCATCACAATCAATGTTGAATTCACTAAAATTTCTCACCTTCTTTTGTAACTCGACATCTTCTTTCTGTGCCTCTTTAATCTTCACATGTATAGATTGTTGAACATTCATTTGAGAAAGATAAGATTTTCCCCTTCCATTATAATTCCAAGATCCATCCTTTGTAAATCCATAAATATTGGATCTTTTGTGATTCTCATCATGGATAAACCAGCATGGTCTTGTCGACTTAATGCATCTGCCACCTTGTTTTCTTTCCCAGGGTGGTAATGGATTGAGTAGTCATAATCCTTAATCAGCTCCAACCATCTTCTTTGACGCATATTCAGCTCCTTTTGTGTGAAAATATACTTTAAACTTTTATGATTTTTATAAATATCACACCTTTCACCATAAAGGTAATGCCTCCAAATCATTAATGCAAAGATTACCACAGCTAACTCCAAATCATGTGTTGGGTAATTTTGCTCATGGATTTTCAACTGTCGTGAGGCATAAGCTATCACCATATCATTTTGCATAAGAACACACCCCAATCCCTTCTTGGATGCATCACTGTAGATCACAAACCTTTCTCCACTACAAGGCAGTGTGAGCACAGGTGCACTGAATAACCTTCTTTTCAACTCCTTGAAATTCTCTTCACATTCCTCTGTCCAAACAAACTTAACTCCTTTCTGAGTCAACTTGGTGAGTGGATTAGATAATCGTGAAAAATCTTTTACAAAACGTCGATAATATCCAGCCAAACCAAGAAAACTTCGGATCTCAGTTACTGTTGTTGGTCTCGACCATCTTTCGATAACCTCTGTTTTTGTTGGATCCACAGATATCCCCTCTTTTGAGATTATGTGACCCAAAAATGCAGCTTTTTGAAGCCAAAATTCACACTTGGTAAATTTGTCATAAAGCTTCTCCTTTCTCAGGGTCTTCAATATAATTCTCAAGTGATCTTCATGCTCTTACTTTCTCTTTGAATAGATAAGAATATCGTCTATAAAGACTACCACAAATTGATCAAGATAGTCTCTAAAGACTCTATTCATTAGATCCATGAAGATAGCAGGGGCATTAGTAAGACCAAATGGCATCACTATAAATTCATAGTGTCCATACCTTGTACGGAAAGCCGTCTTTGGTATATCCTCCCTTTTGACCCTTAATTGATGATACCCTGAACGAAGATCAATCTTGGAAAAGTATTGAGCTCTACGTAGTTATTCAAATAAGTCATCAATGCGTGGGAGATGATATTTGATCTTGATAGTGATCTTGTTAAGTTCTCGATAATCAATGCAGAGTCTCATTGATCCATCTTTCTTCTTAACAAATAGAACAGGTGCTCCCCAAGGTGATGCACTAGGGCGTATGAATCCCTTATCAAGATTCTCTTGGAGTTTCTTCTTCAATTCCTGCAACTCAATTGGGGCCATTCTATAAGGTGTCTTTGAAATAGGCAAAGCACCCGGTATGAGTTCTATTGAAAACTCAACTTCACGATTTGGTGGAAGACCCGGTAATTCCTCCAGAAAGACATCATCAAACTCCCGTACGATGGGCATATTCTTAATCGCGAGTTTCTCACCAACCATTTGAGATAAATAACCTTCATTTAGTGGAATCAATACCCATAAAATGGAAGAAATTTCCACTGGAAGGTTATGTTCATCCTTGCATTGATAGACGATCATATATTGATCTGGAATATGAAATGTGACTTCCCTTATTTGGCAATTGATATGAGCTCCATATAAAGAAATCCAATCCATGCCAAGAATCACATCGAATTCCACTAAAGGAAGGATCACAAGATTTGAAGGAAGCACTTTCCCACAAACGTTAATTGGAGAAGAATTATAAACTTTTGATGCGATTGATGTGCCATTAGGTGTTGTCACAGCTAACTCAACATCTAATTGTTGAGGTAATACGGTGATACCCTTAGAAAATTCTTCAGAAATAAAAGAGTGGGTGGATCCAGAATCAAATAAAACATTTGCTACTTTAGAGTGGATGGTAAGTGTACCTTTCACCACTTCGTTATCGTACTCCACATCGCTGATAGAAATTGCATGTGACTTTACTTTGTCTTTAGCCTTAAGAGTTTGTTGACGTCGACCATCATCATCAACCCTTGGATTTGGGCATTGATTGGCATAATGCCCCATCTCCTTTCACTTGAAACATTGAAGTGTAGTAGGTTCATTCTGTGTATCCCTTCCTTTGTTTGCATCATTAGACATCTTCTTCCCATTATCGCAGCATTCAAATGCCCGATGACCTTCCTTTTCACATTTGAAACATTTACTTGTCCCTTTAAGACAACTCCCTCCATGTTTCTTTCCACACATTGAGCATAAGGGAAAGCTCATATTATTTTCAGTGTGCTCTTTATATTTTCCTTTGAATTCCATTTTCCTCTTCTTATCAAACCCATATGACTGATGGGTTACTCCAATCTCCATCTCGACTTTGAGAGCACATCGAACGATTTCCTCGTAGCTATTGAAGTCCCTTATGGCTAACGCCCTTCGAAGACTTGGTTTTAAGCCACTAAAGAATCGATCGATCTTACTCTCATATTGGATAATAATACCAGAAGCGTACCTTGCAAGTCTTGTAAAATTTGCTTCATAGGTACCAACAGATTCATCATCCCTTTGCTTCAGTTCAAGAAACTCTTTCTCCATCTTTGTTCGGAGAATACGATGGAAGTACTTATTGAAAAATAAGTTCTTGAACTCGTCCCATTCCATGGACTCAATTTCATCCCTTTGCCTTGTATTCTTAATAAGATTCCACCATTGATCAACATCTCCTTCCAAACGATACACTGCTAGGATGACTTTATCATGTTCAGAACATTGAAGAACTGAAAATATCTTTTCAGTAGTACTAATCCATTGTTCAGCAACTAATGGATTAGTAGACCCGCTGAAAGAAGGTGGACACTGCCTCATGAAGGATTCAACAGAATGTTGCTCCTTCCTTTGCTCGTTTGGAAGTCCTGCATGATTAATAGCTTGAGAAAGTTGTGTGAGCATGGCTACAAGATTTTGCATTCCATCTCCCATATCGTTTGGTTGATCAGGGGGACAATCATTGCATTGCCCATCGCATTCTGCATTAACATGGTTCCTTCGGGTTCCATCCATTGACTAAAACCAAGAAGAATAGTGTGAGCAACACTAATTATAATAGGAAAACCACATAATTCAAGAATAAAATTTTCATGCTTAAGGTCTTATCCTAGGTTATTCATGGCCATTTCTAAAACACTAAGATTGTGTTCTATGCTTAGACTTATCCTTAGGGTTCTTACTAAGGCTTTCACATCCAAGTTTCCAAAGGATGACTATACCTTTCCTCTGATACCAACTATAACAACCTATACTTTACATACATTGTTATTACTTCAAAATTTAAGCACACTTATTACAACATATGACAAAACCACAAAGGACTGTATAGGTATAGTGTCTTTAGAAACTGGGAAACATAAACAACTGGTTCATAAATCTTCTACAGTGTCTCCCATTTATTTCATCATATCTAGGGTCCCTTTTAGCCTATTCTACTTAATATCCATCTTCCTGACTTGGGGAAAGAAAAACATACAAAAAGGGGTGAGCTCAAATGCTCAGCAAGGGAAAATAAAGGAAATAAAAATCATATCATATCTTTCTGAAAATCATAACCTGCAAAAGAGATCATAATATCTTAACATGGAATAAATCATAGAAGTGAAAATGAGATCCCCATAATCATAACAAAAAACTTGAAACTTTGTGGCATGCACACATAATCATAGAGAATCATTTCTTGTTAGTCATGACTCATTGCCAAGACTATCTTAGTGGACAAAGTCCCTTTCTGAACCGAGTCACCCTCGATTCAGTCCTGTTTCACTGAACCGGTATAACCTACCGTTCCATCCATGTCTATCTCATGAGATATACAATAATTACCCAATGCATTGGAGGGAGATATAGGTCCCACCCATCTTATAATGAATCCTTTCTTATGTGTGCCGCATAATGATAAATCATACATCATCGCATAACACATGTAACAAAAATGGGATTCTTGAAACATCAAGACATCATAAAACAAATCATATAAGGTAAATGACTTCATAAAAATAATTCCCTCGAAACATAATCAAATCAATGTAATAATAGGGATAAAAACAGAACCCTATATTATCTTAGATGGAAAATAATTTTGCTAAAACATTTGAACTCCATTCTTGAGGAAAATATCCTTTCTACTTCAAATACATTTTTCCTCTCTTAACATGTTATACAATTTTAATCTAAAAGAAGTTGATTAAAAATAATCTTGAAAACTTTTAAAGGAAGCTTCTTGGAAATAATGTTTTAAAAATCCATTCATGTCGTATAAGTTAAAAAAACATTCTTCTCGTACTTTTGTCGGAAAAGTCAAAAAGTACCTCGTACGAAAAACGCCAAAAGATTCCTTTCATATCTTTTACTAAAATCTCACCGAAGGGTAAAATTTGATATAAACTATTGTAGAAGGAAATAAATATTACATATTGGGGAAACATGGATGTGGATGATAAAATACACCCCAGTAAATACCAAAGTATAAACAATCTCGGATAAAATGAGATTGTGACATTTCACTTACCTTAGGTCCAATTTGCTTTGTACGTGTCCCAAGCTCCTGTATAATGTTTTAAATAATGTTATTGACTTATTCCAGAATCATACATATTGATATGATATCATATATGGTCATATTCCTAGCTTCTTATTAGTAATATTTCATTGTTACTTGTTACTCGGGTCTCTATTCCCTTTTGTTCTTATGCATGTTTTACCGAATAAATTCTTATTCTTCTTTTAAGGTTATAGATACCTTATATCCAGAATGGTATTAGTGTAACATATATCATATTTATTCATTCAATTCATTTATATAATTACTATGTAATGATGATCAAGTAGAACGAGTCGCATCACATCGTGGAGACGGTATTCCGTACGTACGCACGAGCGATGATATTGTTCCCATGATCTTGGAATTGTATTTAAGTGTATTTATAATATTTCAGTATCAATATCACTTTATAATAAACATATATAGTTACTCATTAGACCATTATACCCATCCTTGTAAGGTGATTGTGGAAAATAGATTACACCACGGCGTGGAGACGGTATTCCGTACGTACGCACGCGCGGTGATTTCATTTTTCCATAGGATGGATAGAAGGTGAATTAGGGTTGTTTCATATTTATAATAACATATCAGTATATAAGTAATACTTATGTTATTACTTTATCATGAAACAACTAATGAAGAAGAAGTTGAAGAAGAAAGAAATTGAAAAGATCGGTAATGGATATTACCTCTTCTTTTAAACGCCTCTTTGAATCCTCCACTTAGGGAACTAAGATTGGTCTTTGAAGAAGACTAGGACCTCTAGGATTATTCTAGGGAAGTGGATAAGGGATTTTGGCAGGGGTTGGCCGAGCTTGAGTGCTCAAATTGGTGTGAGGAGGAGGGGGAGGAGGTTCCCTTTTATAAGGGATGAGAGGGGCACCTTAGGAATATCTCAAAATATTATTTTATATTAAAGTCAAAATTGGTTTATAATGGTTCCAAAGGGTCTTATTTAGAAGGTAAAGTGGGGATGGGTCGAAATCCTATCAACCAATAGGATTTAGACAAGTTTAGGTTATTATTTTAACCTTATCAATTAGATTTAACTCTAAGTTAAATAATTTAACTTTTACCGTGACTTTTTGTTTTCTTACACTATATGGTTAATAAACTTACTATAACATGCCAAACGAACCCCAAGTTGTTTATTATTAATATATATATCCTTATCTAAGTCATTTGGCCAAACCTTAGATTTTTAGGAATAAAATAACAATTAATAATATAATATTTGATTTAAAAACTATTTTGTGTCAATTTTGACACTATTTGATATATGATTTTTGTGAAAGTCATAACAGAATTATATGTTCTAACCAAGTTGATTAAATCAACACTAATATATCATAGTAACCTATAAAATTTGTGGAATTCATAAAAAGTCTCAAATTTCATTTATTTGAGCATTTATAACATCAATTATGTTAACATTTCCTTAAAAGGGTAATTTCTGCATCATTGTTGTGTCATAAATAAATTAATTTATTTAGTGTCTAAAAATTAAAAATAAAATAGCATTATGTAGGAAATCTATTTAGCTTTTTAATGAATATTTATAGTCGAATTTATCATATGTATAACCCCATATTAAAAATGTTTTAGTTATTAAACTTTGATTTTAACTATTTTAACTATTCATTAAATAAAATAATATTAAATGTCATAATCTAATCCAAGTGGACCTAAATGGTCATATTATATTCATAAGGTTGTTTTTGGTAGAATTACACTTATCCAATATAATTAGGACATGTGTTAGGGTAATAGTAATATCATATTTACCCTTAGTTACCCTATTTACTATTAACCGCGGTAAAAAAAGTAAAAAGTTAATATTCACCAAAAAATTATTTTTATCTCATTGAACCACATTTTACTTACTGATATCAACCGTGTCTGTTGGATTTTCGAAATTTCATTCACAGAAGCCTTAAAATTAAGTTTTATGCAAAATTCAGTTTTTAACCTACCACTTAGTGGTTTCACTATTCATCAAAAATTGAAAGTTTTCAGAAAAATACCAAAATTTCACCCTAGTCTAATTTCGGTATTCCGAATCCAAAAATGAGGTCCATTTTGAAAGATAAAATTTCAAAAAGTGGTTATTACTATTCCTAACGGCTATTTTAAATAATATTTTAATAGCATATCTCCGTTTAGTGAAACTCGGTATTGCGTACAACGCAAGCTATTGAGGAAGGTCGCGATTGCGTGTATAGTAAGCCAAGCTAGTGTATAGTGAAAGATTCCATTGATGATATATATAAAAACAAAATATTACTCATAAAAATCTCGGGTGTTACAGAGTTAGTTTATGATATGACTTGTCAACAAATATGTGGAGTAATTATTATATTTTTTCCATTTATTGTCATGAGATAATATTCTTATTAATTATTTTTTTCAAATAATAATTCATATTTAATTCATTTACCTGGATTTTTATTGATATATTTGAGGTTATTGTTTGGGTTATTTATTTATAGTAAAAACATTTAATACCGCCATTATGTTTTTATACCCTTAGTGATATTCTTAAACTCTGTCTAGTCAAAGGAATTCTTTGATAATAACTCTCAGTATCATTATCTATTCAAGATGAAATATATTGTGGTTGGTTCATGACACCATCTATGGTAAAAACCAATTTCACAAAACTATTTACAGTTACCTTGACCTCTCTAACTAGGTAAACCTCTTTAATTTCAGTATTTCAATTTTATTTTGGGTGTTGTTTTGGATCAAGGGGTGTTAGGGGAATAATGGGGGAGTTTGGGAGGAGAATTAAGTAAAGAGGGAGTGGTGGCCTAATGTTGTAGTAACTGAATTCCCATTGGACTATCACAATGTACTTGGTGTCAGTGAAGAGGATGCAGAGCCACTATCATCACCACCAGGTTCTCGATGGAATAATATCATATATCTAGTGGAACTATTGATAATATTTTACTAATTTGGGACCTTATATATTTTCATCCAGAAATTAATTCCCTAAAACTAAGAAAACATTAGATTTTATTTATTTTCAATCATCTCCCCCTCTCGTGGGATCTCTCATTAACCAATTTTTCCTCTAAACAAATTCATCCCATCTATCTTGATACAAGGAACTTTATTTCATCAAAAATACTTGGATTTATATAAGTAAGGACTTATCTACCATTAATCAATATTGTTATTTTATTTTTCTTATATTAGTGGATATATATCACCCTCCCATAATTCCAAGATTATATTAATTATTCATTTCAAATTGATTTCATCATAGATAGATATTATAGAAACATCATCTAGGTTAATGTAATGTAAATTCCAAGTTCCCCTTTCAACATTCGTATCTCTATAATTTCAGCTATGGTAACCTGATAATAAATTCCCTATTGGTGTTCTCTTTGAGGTTGTGTCTTCATACTCCTATTTCATAGACCCTAATAAAGACACTACATCTATTTTTATAATTTTATCCTCTCTTACGACATATACTTCCTAAGGGATTGTTTGGAACTTGTGTATGGAAATCTATTCTCCATTTATCTTCTATAATGTTTAATGGTTACTTAAATATTTTTATTATTTCTAGGTACAACCATGCCTTATATTTTTTCATGTTTCAAAAAATGATATTGTTATATCCTATGAATACCAAAAGAACTTTTGATTACTATATTTAATGTTATAAAGATTAGATATTGCCTGGAAATGATGTTTCATATTTATTAATAATAATTACACACTCCAAAATTGTTTTCTATAAAAAATTTAGGATTTTTCTAAGATATATAGTGGATATTAAATGTTTGGTGAAGATATATTTTGGATGTTTCATATTTATCAAATTGGTATAGCCTAAATTAGATTATAAACATTGGAATAAGCTCACAAAGACACACATTTGTATAACCCCACCAAAATTCCCTAGTATAGGCTTTTTCTATAACTTTTAATACCATTTTAATGAATGGATTAATGGACTCAATTTCTTATTATTATTTTGATAATCCACCTTTCAAGGGGTGACGTGGAACACTTACAAAGATCAAAGGCTTAAAAAGTTCCTAAAATAGGAATGTTGAGTTAAGGATCCTTTCGATATGGGGAGTTATGAAATTTTGTTTAAAATAATAATAATTGTAGTACATAAACGAAATTTGGTTTCCTTGTTATTCATTTACAAATCTATACACTATTAATATAATTCTCTTGATTTTATGATGGGTAAGTAATTTTGGGTTAGAGACTGACTACTAAGTTTCCATATTCATTCCCTATATGTGTTTCACAACCCCCTCCCCATAAAGGTACCATCTAGGGCATGCAATGAATGGAGAGATATAATGATACACAAAGATCATCTACAATAGGCCACAGTTTGGTGAATACCATTAAGGGTATAACAAACACACAGATGGGGGAATTTCCATGTAAGATTAAGAGGAATTAGATATAATATAAGAGCACTAAACTAATCCTACATAAAATAAATAAAAGATACCAATAGAATAATGTAATGTCATACAACTAGAAAAATAAAAAAAAATAGAAACTATATATACCATGAGGGAAACCACCTAAAGTGACCTCAAATCCAAAAACCTCTCCTATAAAGTTACATAATCCAGTAATGTCCACAAAAATTATCAATCAGATCCTATAGAACTAAAATATAGTTTATAAATATTTGAGTGATCTTAAAAGGAATACTTAGTGGAATCTTCCCCATATCCTATCATGTAAATGTGAAAAATGTATACTAAAGTCAAGTGAATAAGAAGTGAAACTAATTAATCACCTAATCAATTATTCTATGTTCCCAACATAAATGTTTATCCCAATATTTAATTATTCCATGTAAATAAAAAAATAATATCAAACATAATATATAAGGGAAGGTACTCCTCTACCACTTCCCCAAAAGTTTTTTTATCTTTCCGTAACCTCACACATCATGATTCACATCTATATTATATCCTAAATTTTTTAAAGGAAACTATATCATAACCTGAAATTCATGCATCACATAATTAAAATATAGTAATCTGTATCTCCACATATTAGATTATTTGTTTCCAGGATCCACCATAAGACCTGCAGCTTGTGCAATTCCTCAGTCAGTCATATCTTATACACATCATACAAATTATAATCCTTCAAATACTATATCTAATAATATATGTGTATGAAATAACCACAATCCATTACAGCCCTCTTTGTAAAAATATTGGAAGGTAACATCTATGAATACCATTTGATAATAATACTCCTCGAAGAAGAGAATGTGGGTGGTCAGTAAGCCATCCATCTATCCTCCACAAACTGGATGTTGGAGAAGTCACCCTCTTGAGTCCACTAGGTATCATTTCCCTAATGCATATATGGGGTAGATTATTAAATCACAGAACATAAGGAATACTTATATATATATAATATACCACACTAAGGTCAACTACATAGCCTTAACCTAAATAGTATTTATCACCTATTAGATATTTGGATGCCAAAGATAAGGATAAGGTAACATATGAACAGATAAGAAAAAATTAATTCATTCCTTTAATCATATGATACCCATAATTTTCAACCAAATATGACACGATTACAATAAATCTCCAAACCCCAAGGGTTAAATGGTTCATATTCATTATTATTTACTCATTCAAGTTACTCTATGAGACATCCAAAGTATCATAAATTATGTTTAGACCCTAAAAACCCATGTGTGTTAAGATGTGGGGAATGGAATATAGGAAAAAATAAACTCATCCTTATAACCCTCAAAGAAAAACATTTATAAGAAAGTAAACTAGAATTTCTCTCATTGAAGAATCACTAATGACAGCTTCAACATGTTCCTTCTAAAATGGTGCAATCTCTAACACCATAATAAATGTAACCATCCATCCCCCCATCATTAGTGTCATCTATTTCCAGAACCTATAGTATCCCCCAATCATTTATCACTAATCAATCAGACATAATGAACCAATATTAGGTTTTATAGCAATAAAATACATCCATATAAATCACATAGGTAAAAAAACCAAAAATTGCGAACATGGAATCCAGGCCCTAGAACAATGGCATCGAGACTTCATATGAAACTATTATTACTTTTCCCCGATGTAATTATATTTATCCAAAAAATATTTCTATTACTGTAATGAATTAGTCAATTTATTTAACACATGATATGTCTATAAGAAACCTAAGTCATTATCTATTTTCAAATACCTATTTTGTAAATATGATTTGAGAATAAGTTCAATTTAGACCAATTATATAGATGTAAAAAATAAAGTGAACATGCCTTTATATTATTTATACATAAATAAATACTAAATTTACATTAATTATCTAATTTCCAAGAATAAAAATCCCATTAAACCAAAATAACAACAATATGAAGCAGATATATAGAAAATCAATAGGAAAACAGTCATCAAGGAATAAACACATATCATCATTATGATATAAATCCACAATTCATTATTTTATTCTTATTTAATCTTCATTAACTATTACTTTATGATATATGGAATGATAACCCCATAAAAACACTTAAAAACATAATTACTAAATCATCTACCACAATGACTTAAATTCTATTCAAACAAAAATAGAATAACATATGTAGATCACTGATTCCCTACACTTAAAGTAATCAATAATCCATAAGATGTTGCCCTATATATGTGCCACCAAACACCAAAGTAACTCTCTAAGAATAAGGGATATGTAATTTCACAGCCTATAAAAGTAAAATAGGTTCATAATTTAAAGATAGAAGAAATAATGAGGGAATAAGGGAAAAATCACCTTGATTCACCAAAAAGATAGGGATCAAAACACCCAAAAAGAGACCCTTTACATGCTAGGGTTTGAGATAATTTTAAATCATTTGGGAGAAAATGATGGTGTGTGGGGATTTATATGTACATTTCAAAAAAAATATTTATAGCGTGAATGGTTCACTGACATGACCAATTACTTGAGTTTAAGACTCACTATGAAATCACCCAAATCATATAAACATACAATCGATATAATTTGTGAAATATATGTTTATATAATGAATTTTCAGTGACAAAATCACAAAAAAACAACTCATACATTCACTCTATTAATTGTGGGTCAACATCTTGAATCACATCCCATGGAGTACCCTTACTCAGGTCATGAATAAACATTATGTTAATGATATACATACTATTAATGTGAACAATATTTCACATCATGAATTCATCATGAATCTATATTTAAACTTCCAAACTCTGATAAACTTACTCCAACCTTTGTCTAAGAACTATAAAATTTTTAAATGAAAATAATATTGGGTGATAAGGGTATAACTCATAACATAATATACCTCTCAAATAATTCAAATCATTATGAATAAAAAACATGTAGATATTTAATTTCAAAGGTTTCATCTGAACAACCACCTCATGAAATACCTCTCATGAATATTTATATTAATGTAGAAAACCCATCTAAAATAGAGGGAAACAGTATAAAACTATGAAACACACTCTTGGGACTGATACGTCTAAAATAGAATAATGTCCATAAACACGTCTTTGAAAAAAAAGAGAACTTTATCATAAGTTAGAAAAATTTAAACGCTATCAAAACACCACTACAAATAAGAAATAAAATCAACCTCTAAAAACTTAGTATACAAAGAATGTATCGAGGAATCATTTTCCCTTATTCTCTACAATATTTGACCATGTCACCTGTGGTCACAAACTAATGGAATGAAATTATCATGAAACACCTTCTCCTAGTGGTCTAGGATCTCCACTGGCCTCTCCTCAGTGGCCTTATATTCATCAACATCAATATATACCCAATAGATAATGTGACAATCATACAGATAATATATTTATATTTGTGAAACATAAAATGAATCATTAATACATATCACTTATGGGGGAAGTGTTAACCTATACGTGATGGATCCAACATGTTCTAACACCTCAAAATTCCCAAAACAATAAGAGAAATCATAATCCCAAGACTAAACATTTGTTTCCCATGAAGATAATTAATATTAATGCATGAAGGATCTCCACTTTCAAAATATTAACTCCCCCACCAATGGTAAGAATTTTAATTATATAGACAATGTTATACCTTTATCAACTAATGAATCACTAAAACTATTTATGTTGTTCTCGAAACAAATTATTTCATGAGAATTTCTGACTCTTTAACCCATGTCTAGCATAGTGTAAAATAAAAAGGTTATACATTAAATGATTTAAATAGTGGCATACCAATGGTTAAGTGAAAACTATTATTATAATAAAACTAAACCAAGGTGTCACGCCCAAAAATATAAAAACCTTGTCCATAAGAATGTAAGATTCAATCAAGAGTATTGATGGTCCACTCTGTTTTATCATCCTTATATTGATGAAAAATAATTCTGAGGTTCAATAATGTGAATGAAGCATGAAAAACAAATATCCACAATGTAGTGATGAAATAAGGATATGGATCCGGAATGATCATCCATGGTACTCTATAAATCATAACTGCCTCCTCCAGATAATCCCTCGATAATAACCCTATTAAGATCAACTCCTTGATTGCTATGAAATATGTCAAATTTTTCAAGAGGTCCATTATTACTCATATAGAATCATAACCACACTTATCTCATGTAATATTAGTGATGAATTATATAAAAATGTATTTCCACTTCTAATAATGAATTTCTAATGGCTGGAGAAAACCACTAGAAACACATTGTTCAACCATCACCTTCTGGCAGACTAAATATTGAAACATGAACTCTGTAACTAAACACTTCAAACCAATCCACCAAAACTAACCAATTGGATCATGATACATCCTTTTAATTAAGGGATATACCGATAAAGATGAGTTATGTAACACACATTGAACTACCCTATGCACCCCTGATGGAATGATAAGCCTACCTTTAAATAACATGTTTTAATCATCCTCAGACCATACGTTATGGAAATTACAACAGAAAAATAATCCTTGGTATAATTACACCTCAAAATCCCCTAGATGGGACTTCTCTTCAGGCTTCACTAAGGATGAATATACCAAAATATGATATAGTAATTCTCTACCACCAACTTCTCTCATATCAAGATTCCTTACAGAGATCTCTTTTATCACTCTCTATGAATCATCAAAATCACTCACAACACCACAATGTGACTTAATGGTTTCTTTATTAGCTATAATGTTGACCTATACAAGTGTATAAATAATATAAAACTATTTCTCAATCATGAACTCCATTCAATATATTTTTCAAATTTTCAGTTCATGCGAGGAGAAGACATACCTTGGGTGCTTGTGATCGGTGAAAACCAAAAAGTATTCACTGATAAGTTAGTGTAACCAAATATTCAAGGAAAAAACTACTACAAAATCGATATAATGGGAGGAATAATTATTTTTATAGGTACATATCTATAGAGAACCATAATAAATAAATACTCTTTGTTGTATCAGGACAATACCTAAGACAATATATGAAGTCTCAAAGTAATCCTCAAATTAAACCCCAACTTATGAAAAACAAATACCTGGGGCACTAGAAAAAATCACCATCATATTATTTAATTTATCCTTACATTGGTTAGTCCATAAGAATTTCTGATCATCTCTGGACAATGATTTTGTATGAGTCACAATTAGAGAGAATACAGGTATGAACCTCTAATAATATTCTACATGATAGTTGAAACTCTGTACCTTTTCAACATTCATGGGGAATAGAAAGAAATGGACACCTCAATATTAAATGTATCAATTACTCCTCCCCATTGGGACACAATATACCCCATGAAAAAAAAATCATAACCCCAAAATCACACTTTAACTACTTCCTAAATAGCTATTGGTGGTGAATAACTCCCAAAACCATTTGTAAATGTTCTATGTGATCCTCCTCGAACATGAATTACATAAGGACGTTGTTGATAAACACAACCATGTTTCCTAAAATCTCATAACACCTTATTTATCATTCCCTTGAATAAATATCTAGTGTTTATCACACCGAATATAATGACAATGAAATCAAAATTCCCATAACGACATCTAAAAAAATCATCATAATATATTTATTCATCACTCACATATGATTATATACCTTCTATAGATCAATATTAAATAACTCACTAGTTCCATTTAACGAGTTGAATAAATAATCAATACAAGGAAAAAAGTAGTGATTCATTATTTTCAAATGATTTAGGTGACAATAATCAATATATAGATATAAATTGTCGTTAGACATCCATGTGGAAGAAACCAGATCACCCGAAGGTGACACACTTAGGAAAAAAAACCAAGCTATAAGAGATCATAGATCTCTCTCTATAGCTCCCACAACTCATAATACTTTATCTAATATATAATAATTGATATAATAAAATAATTTAACAATATATGTATCTTAAACTAAATCCCTCATCGAGGGGGTATCACTTCAACCTCTTCACAGAAGATATCAAGGTACTCATCTATAACCGTAGTAAACTCTATCAAATGAACCTCCAATAAACATAGAATAACATTGTCCATTAATAACTATAAGGATTATATATGCCCCCTAACAAAATTAGTGTCTTCATTCCCAATAAATATGGTAGAAACTCCATAAGTATCATAGAACATGATCCACCTGTAGATAAAATACATGAAATCCTTCACCAAATATATCTTTCATTATTTAGGATGATACTATATGGTTGTATCCACAATCATTGGAAGTCTACCTAAGCACATTGTTTCCCCAACACTAGCTTATAATACCCAAACACTTAACTTGTTCTAGATCAACCTACAACTAGCATAGTAAATGTAAAGGGAACCATAATCCTCTATACTTCATGTCTCAAAGAATAAGCTACGGTAGTTCAGGTGATGATGTTTGTAAATCATGAATGAAATAAGGCATGCATCCAATTAAAAAACATGAAAATTGAATAACAAATGATGTATAGATGGACTACATCTCACAATTCAGGATCTTGCATTCGGTTATGACCTCTCTAACCATAATGATGAGCACCTACTTGGTTACTCTCTACTCTATAAGGATGAGGAGTATCATAGGGATGTCCTCTACCAACCCTATATCCCATTTAAATATTGTAGGATAGATAACCCTTCTTCCATTGTGTTGAAGTATTTTACTAAAATAATGAAACATTATAAAGACCACCATTCGCACGTTATCTACACAGAATGGTAAAGAACCCTCACTACTGAAGACTAGGGTCTCTTCATGAAAAAAAATGTATGATCCCTTTGTAGGGTCCTAAGGGCCACCAACCATAGTGAAATGATTTAAATAGGGTTTATACCAACCCTATATATTGAAAACCCTTCAATAAATGATTCTGGGAACCCTGGAATATATGTTTGCAACATGCAGAATTCTGATGAATCTCCTCTTGAGATGATCTACTCCATTTGATTATCCACTAAACAACATATTCTCTCCCTAGTAACTCAAAATATTTCAGTATCATAAATAGGGTGACATATCACTATATAATTATATAAACTCCTCCATAAAATTCATAGTCATTGCCTCCTTATCGAGAAGTAGGTCTGAAGCATATCTGGGAAGGTTCCGGATTAGATCCTTATCTCCCATGTGGTGGAACTTTTCAATCGATGTGTAAGAATCTCCCAACATTTGGTCTCTATTTTGGTTCAATAAGGAAACCAGACTTGAAACTAACCTTAGAACATATCAACCAATTAATTTGACTCCTTGTGATTCACAAGGAATAATAACCATCGCTATTTATCTTCCCTATAGAGCATCATCATCACAATTGAATCCCACTGATCTTTCCAAGTGAAGAATTAACTGAAGATTATCTAAACCAATTTGAATGTCCTCTTCTATGTTTCATCATTATCAACTTCAATACTATGGTGATCTTTTAGATCATCATATTGAAAATATTTAGTAAAAACATAATAGCAATGTCAACTTGGATCCATAACTAAAAAGAAAAAAAATCTAGGGACTCATAAACATGGAATATAAAGTATTTAAGAATAATTTTATAAGTTTTAACCTATTCCAAAATTAAAAAAACATAATAACTGGTTAAAACAAGGGTGATGCATGATACTTTACAAGGTATCTTCTTCGTAACTGGTATCTCTTCAGTTAGTATGATAAGTAAACATGAAGGTCATTGAATTATATCACATGGGGGCCTAAATACATTTTTCTTAGCTGGAATACCATGTTTACATCACATACTAAACATTTTTCACACTGTTTCCCTACCAACCCATGAAGTCCCTGCCACTTCATAAAACCAAACTCCATCTTAACATGAACCTGACCTCTAGTACCACTCTATCTGGACTCCACCACCTAATGGTAATCCACATATAATAGAAACAATGGAGTGAGATAATTATACTTGAAGTCTGTCCGAAATAGGCAATATGTTTACAATTATCAATGAGAGTATAACATGCACATAAATGGGAGGAAATACACTCTTTGGTTGAGAGGAATGAGAGAAAAACTAAAACCACTTAACAAATCTTTCCCAATGAAAATAAAATATCCAAATACACACATGTAATGTCATATAACTGAAATAACTGTAAAATTTTCAACTAAAATTTTCAAAAATAAGATCATCTGTAGATACCTAAAATAAAAAATAGATCTTAAAAATCTCTACAAGCTAGTAATATCCAGCCTAATCAAAAACTAGCACATGTCAATCAAAAAAATATCTTACATAAGTTTGGGATGTGAATAACTGGTATACTCTGTATGATCCTCCCTATACCCTCTCATGAAAATGTACATAGAGAATACTAAATACTAGTGAATAATAAATTAAACTAACTAATCACCAAATTAGGTATTATAATTTATTTTCTTTATTATGTATCTCTCTCAAAAATAATTTCATACATGTAGTAATATAATACATGATATTGTATATAAGTCATCTTTCTTTGATAAAACTCCCCCACTAGTTTACCACTCTAACCCAAAAATCACACATCCAGATACATTTATCTAAAATAATCCACATTATTTAAAATAAAATATAAAATAATACATACCTCATACATCATATTTTCTCAATATCATCACCCTCATCTCAAGGTAGTAATGGAGTATTTTTTGGGGATCCACCACATCTTGTATAGCATTTACTCTTACTCAATCCATCATATCACATACACCACATACATATAATTATCTTTAGGATACTATATATGAAGATACATATGTATGAAATAACCAAAATACATTTCCTCTCATTATACAAATATATAGTAAGGTAACATATGTGCATGTGATCAAATAATAAAAAACATTGGAGAAGTGAACGAGTGATAGAGGAAAGTCAACCATTTATCCTCACCAACCTAGATGTTGGGGAAAACACCCCACATATTCATATGGTTGTTAGTTTTCTTATTGACATGGGTGGGATTGAACATGAAATCACTTAAAATAAAGACTATGTATATATATATATCACAAACCAAATTAAGGTAAACTAAATAGCCTTAACCACGACCATGGTTATCACCTCTCAAATACTAGGATGCCAATGAAAAAAACTAGATGACCTATAATCATGAAATCGAAAAAAATTAATTATTTTAGTTTAAAATTAGATAACCATAATTACTAATAGATTATTCCATGTCGACCATCGAACTCCCAACCAAATGGGTTAAATCATTCCATTTGAATTACCATTCCCAAATTGAAGTACATTAAAAATAATCCTAATAAAACATAAAAGTAACATAAACCAAAATAATCATATATACTTATCAGTGAGGAAAGGAATACATGAAATAAGAAACTTATCAGAATAACCCATAAAGAAAACTCATTGACAACCATGAAACATATACTTATGATTAATAAAAAATGGGAAAGCCTAGATTTAACCTACTCTATCTGTTTGAGAAAAATCCCAAAAAACAATATGAATATCACTAAACATCCCTTAATAATCAATAATTATTACATCAACATCCCCAAGAACCCCTTCTAATATCTTAGCAAACCATCGACAATCTCAAACCCACATCATTTTTCATACATAGGATCTACATCCTGTGAAATCACACAAGTAAGATAGAAAACAACACGAATTTAACAATGAATCTTATACCAAGAACCATGGAATCGATAGTTCATTATCCAATGGTATTTCTCAGTCTAAATTAATTATATTTATCAAATATACAATTTGATAGCATCTAGAAATAACCAATTCATTTCACATATGTTTTAACCATAGGAAAACTAAGAAATCAGTTATCATGTGAAATTCCTCACATGATTCAATACTATATAAATATATTTGAGGGAAATATAGCTTCAAATAAACCTCCACATATTCCATAGGCTACCAACTAGAAGTAAGGGTTTAATGGTTGTATGGTAGGGAGACTATACAATTTTGATTAGTACTAAATAAGAGAAAATAAAAGAATCTAATATTATTCAGAAAATAGAAGACTATAAACATGGTAAGTTATAATAAAAACAAACAACATGAACATAATATTATAAAGAAACATGGAATTTAAGACATATAGAATGAGATAAACATACAGTATATCCTAGAAAAAATAAAAATGAGGACCCAACTCCTATAGTCAGTCTATGTACATGCTCAGTTCATAGCTCCAATAGTAGATCATACTCAAATATTTGTAACACCAAAGATGAACCAACAAGAGTCTTATTAAAAAAAATGATATATTCTTAGGTAACATGAAATCTCCCAAATATGGTGTGAGTAAAACTCACTGTCCACCCACTAATAGTGTCTAATCCATTTACAGTCTATGATTATAAAACATAATTTCATGATTTTCGTAACAATGAAAATTATAAAATTTTGATAGATCTAGAAATATCACCTCCTTAGGAATTAGATAGTTTTCCATTATTTTGTAACCTAATATGAGTGTCGTGTGACCCATGGCATATAGCATAGGTGTCCAAGTCAATGAAATAAAGGTGAATCCATTCCATGTTCCTGGTCATTCCCACAAAATAGAATCATGTGAAGCCAAGGGAAACACTAAATATTTATATGTGTGGAACTGGAAGTCCAATCCATGGGGATTAGAAAATGGTGTCTAAATATAGAGTAGACCATGTGGATTGAAACCTGAGAATTCCACTTTCTAAAGGGACTCCAACTGAGCCTAAATCACCTATCCATGGTAATTTCATGAAGAAGATTTGTTAGGATCAAAAAAGGTAATCCAAGTGAATCTGTGTCTATAGAAACAAATCAAAATCCATGATCTCATCTTAGGAATTATAATGTTTTTGACACTTCTAGGTGAATTCATGAATCCAAAAAGTTCCATTCATGAATATAAGAAATTGACCATATCCAATGTGTGATTACCCATAGTCACTCGCATTAATGAATCATGTGATGTCCATTTGGATCACGGACGTCATTCAAATATAGATTATAAGTCTTACTAATGGAATGTATCATTTCAAAGCCACAAATATTACAATTAGATAAATATTTCTAAAAATAAATAACTTCATATGTAAATAATAGGAATCTAATTAAAGAAAAAATTCATTTTATCAAAAGGACATTCGCTTAAAACACAACCAATAATTCCTTCATTTAATAACCCATTAGGTTCTATATTCCCATTTGATAATAATCTCAACTTATTTACTCATTCAATCACAAATAATTGAAATTTAATTTTTAATATTATTAATTAAAAAATAGTGTTTTTTAGATTACATTTTATTATCTTGCATTTAGTCATGTTATAGATCCAAAGGGACATATGGTTACCTAGTCCATGTTCTGGGTTAATGAATTGTAAGTCATGATTTATTAAAATGGTATATTATGTATCATAATGTTATCCCTTTACATGAATTATATTAATACATTAGGTTTATATAATTAATTAATGATCTATCAGGAAATTCCAGTTCATAAACATGGAAATCAAATTGATTCAGCAAAGGATAATTTTTGAATTTTCCAAGGCCATAATTCTCTTTGAGTCATTACACATTTAATTAAAATTTAAAAAAATGTTACACTCTATGAGAAATGGATTTAATAATTTAAACTCTTCGATTAACCTATATTAGTGCATGAAATGAGTCAAATTAATTTATTAATCTCTAATAGAAATTATAACTCATGTGGTTATTAAAGTATCCAATGTATTCTAAAATAATTTTTAATTTGGAACTCTCCCATGAACCATTCTCAACCGAGGGTGGTTTTCAAAAATAATTGTGTGATCAACACAATGTTAATTTAACCAAAGTCCATGCATCAACAGTATTATGACATTAGAATTTTAAATACATGGATAGTAACAAATGAAGTCATGATGCACAACTGATATGTTTGTAAATAATGAAAATTTGAGGGGAAGGAAATCAGACCACTTATTTAATAATTTGGTTGCTTAAATCAATATGGAAATGGTAATATTTTCATACATGAATTGAAAATGTAATAGGTGCAGAAAAAAGCTCACATAATAGGATTTTTTTGTCAAAATATGCATGAGACTACTGGATGGAATAAAAAATTAAAAATTTAAACCTGCAGAGTAATAGGCTTACCTTATATGGGATATTGCTAGAGACAGAACTTGATTTCTACCTCAGTTGAAAGAGATCCCTCTTGATGGGTGAGAAAGATACTTTTGAAAAGATTGGTGATCCAAGACTAAAATGGGTAAAAAAAGATGAGTGAGGAGTCAAAATATATTCATGGCCAAAAGGTAAGTCTCCATTTTTATTGGGGGCATAGTTTGGCTACAAGGATTGAAAAACCATGATCCAACCTTGCACTCAACGCTACCTTAAGACAAGCCACCTCACATAGTTAGAGCACAAAATCTGAAAACCCATACAAAATTCATGTGGAATGCCTCATCAATTTCTATAAAGGTTTCAAAACCTCTCAAATACCTTTAAATGGTTTAAAAACCATTCCCCTATATAAAATAGGTTTCACATTTTGGGGTGCAATGTTTTTCATTAATAATTTTATTACCATACAGCCTAAACTACAAATTCCAAAACACCAAACTCCATTCCTGATGCCCCAATGCATCTCTAGGGACACAACACACCACATGTTTCCAATACCATTAATAAAAACTACACATTAAGCCATTAAAACCTATATAATTCCATTCCAAATCCAGTTTCAAAATCATGTCCCTTGACTAACCAAAAACTCTAGTTTCCTATGATTTTCAAGTGATAATATAGAGCATGGGATCTTAAAACCTCTATAACCTATAATATCTCATCCAAGAGTTGTACCCATAACAAAAAACCACATTAATCAATTAATATAACCACAAGTTAAGGATGAAACAAGGATCATAATTATATTCTAATGTTCATTTCTAAACCCAACCCCTCCTTGTTGAGTTAGAAACTAAAATTCCATAAATTATATTGTCAACTAACACCTCAAGAGTATGGTTCCTAATGATCATACGATCAGACAAACATTTTTTGTATATTTTTTAATAATACATCAAAATTATATTTAAATTTGTAAATGTAATTTTATAACACAAAACACACAGTGGCTAGTTACACTTGTTTATTTACAACCATAACTATTTTGATCATCGAACTATCACTACAAGACATAAAAAAACCAACAATGATCCCACTTAAATCATTTCCATCCTTTAAAATATTAAATGTATGTCTATCTGTATGTTATTTCCATCAGAAAAAACTGAAATATAACTATCGATATGTCACTAACTATTTAGTCAAGACACTTCACATCCAAAAAAGTACCTAAATGTTCCCTTTTACAAACATCAAGTATCATAGTTTGATTTTACATGTCTATCAAAGACTAGTCTACCAAAATATACTTATATTAACCCAAAGTCTTAATTCAATGACTACGCTTATTGCTGGTCTTAATATATCACCAACACTCCACTTTTAGAGGTTGTTGGATCTCATAATAAAAACCTAATAAAAATAACTTTAATAACCCATCCCAGAGTGACTTCATCATATAAATTTAATTTATATACATTAATGTTGTGAACTAGTTTAATATATGAGCCTCACTCTTTATTAATCATAGTGTCTACCCACCATTGGTCTTCCCTTTCCATCGACACATGATTTATACACTTCTATACATCAATTCTAATTACACGGTAACGTGTATGTGTTCTTATTTATTTATATTAAATATATCTCACAAGATCTCACTTAAAAAATCCTTATACCATGGTGTCATAGGAAAATTGTTTCCTTTATTTTCAACAATAATAACCACTTACCTGGTCTAGATAGTACAGATGTAAGTTGTATTCATCAAAACACACTCTTCATACTAAATACAATGTTCACATAGCATTTTATTCTCACCGCACACAGTTTTTTCCTATAATGCCTTTCAGACCACTCCATGTTGAATTTTTTTCTTTTCTAAAAGGATTTATTTCTGAACAAATATTTTTTAAACAACCACCTGGTTTTGAAAATACCCAATTTATAAATTCTATGATGATGTTAACCACATATTTATATGGTTTAAATCATTCCCTCAAATATTATTATATAATCTAAAAATAGTATTTCATCAAATGATTTTTAAATGGGAAAATCAGATTTGACATTGTTTTTAAATAATGATTCAAATAAACTTTCAATATTTCAAGTGTATATTGATGATGTAATTTTATGATCATCTTATGAATCTCACTATAATGAATTTTAATATCATATGAGAAAATAATTTTAATTGAGTTGAATTTATTCATTTTTTTAAATCTATCAAAATGAGTATAAAAATTTTCTTGTTCATGTAGAATACACTAATGAACTTATAAACTGTTTTGGAACGAATCTCACTAATGAAATTAGTAAACCTTTGAGTATTTAATATAATTTAGATGTGGATAAAGTTGGTAAACTTGGTGAAGACAAGATTTAATGAATTATGATTGGGAGTCTCCTTTACCTTACAATGACCTAGTTGGGCATTATGTTTTTTCTTTGGGGTTATTTTTCATCATATTCCAAAAGAATAAAATTGAAAATATCTTTAAAATACTTTTCATCTATAAATTTGTTTTTTCAGAAAGTGTGGTTTATTATATCCTAAATTTACATTTTAATTATATTTTTGTTCTTAAAACACCCATTTTAGTGGATTTAAAATAGATATGAAAAGGTACATGTTTCATTTCTCACCTTATTGAAAACTACATAATCTGTTAGAGTAGAAAAAAGAAAAATTGATTTTATCCTTATAAATTTAAAGATAAATATATAGCCACATGGAGTAGTTATTTCCAAATTATTTGTATGAAATAATATCGCTAATATTTTTTGTTAAAAATATTCAGGTTATAATAAAATGTGATAGTTTTAGTACCATAAGAATATCTATACATATTTTTCATTATAAAAACACTAAAATATTGATGTTAGAAATTAATTTATGAGAGACCACTTTCAAAAGTAAGATATCGTATAAGAACGCATTACTATAGTTCTAAATTTTTTTGATATCTTTATAAAACCTATTTTTTTATATTATACTAATTTTATTAAATGGAATATAAGAGTAGAATTATTGTAATATATTTTATTTATTTATCCTTTTTATCATTTTAAAATACGATTATTTTTTAAAATATTTTTCTTTTTTAAAAAAATAATCAGGTTTAATCATTAAAAATCTTGTTTTTATGATCACTTTTATCATCTTGGGTATTTTATAACTTTTTTAACTATTTACACTCAAACACCCTGATATTTTGGGAAATTATTTTCAAATAAATTTGACCTTTTATATATTTTGTGTGAAACAAAACACTAATTTTAGATTTAATTATAATTAAAATTCAACATAGATTTTATTACACACAACATTATGTTTATGTTGGGTTGAATGCAATACCATGTTTATCTAGTGTTATACACAACATTGAGTTTAAACCAAAATATGACATACTAATATAATATTATTATATGATAGTTATCACCTAGACATTGAAATGGAGTTTATGAGTGTTATTAACTAGATTATAAAAATACATGTATAAAACATGTATATATAATGAATTATTTGGTGACAAAATTAATTATAAATGAAAATACAATCCTTTTTAAATTAATTGAAATCATTTTTTAAAAAACTATTTTTATACACATAAACATGTTTTACTACAAAACAATTAACAAATTATATTTGGGGAATGATTTAAATAAAATTAATATATTATATATTTAACCAAATGTTTAACATTCATCTTATGTGTTTTTTAGAAAATATATATGAATAAATCCAGCTTTAATCTTAAAATTGTATTTTTCTAAATAATAGTTTTTTAACATTTGATAAACATATTTTAAAATTATTTTTTAAAAATTTTAAAAGAATAGTTTGATAAAAAATTTCATTTTTAGAAATTATCACATCAAATTTATCTTACATTTATTCTTAAGGTTATTTTCAAAAAGTATAATTTCTTTTTGAATAGTGGAGAATAATGTATTTTAATTAAAAACTGACATTTAGTTTAATGTATTTATAAAAGAAAATTAAATTTTAAATTTATTTTAAAAATAAATTATTTAAATTATACATAAATTAATACAATTTAGTTCATTTTAATCAGTTTTATCTTGATTTTATGTATAAAAACATTGTAAACGTTTTAACATTTTCTCTTTAAAAGCATGCTTTCTCATCACATATTTGCGAATAACATTATATTAAATTTTACTAATTCTATGAATGTAATTTGGAAAATATGATTCTATATTTTGAATCATCATAATTTTTTACCAAAATGAATTGTGAATACAGTAAAACTTAATTATTTTGGTTAAGATAAGAATGGGTTTACTGGGGGGGGGGTTAAACTAAACATATAAGACTACATATTACAAATAATATTTTATAAAAACTATTTTATATCCATATTTATCATATTAAACCAATAATTATCAGTAATAGACCATTTTTAACCTTTTTACATATGAAAAACGTGGTAACAATCAATTCTTTTCAAAAATACAAACTGTGTACTCTCCTAAACTTATAAAAGGCAACCACCTATACTCCCATTATCACACATTAAACCATTTTTATTAATCTTATAAAAACCTAAATCAGTTTAATGATTCCCTATAGTCATCCTATAATACATATTTTTTACATTAATCCAACCAAGTAATTCTTTTAGTGGAAATGTAAGGGGGATACCTAGATAAGAGGTAACATTCATCAATGAGTGTTTTTGTTTTATTTCTTCCTCTACCCCATTAATTTATTATTATGACATTATGATATAGAAAACTTATCATATTCCATATAATGAGATTTGTTTCTTTATTTAATAACCTAAAATGATATCCACATCCATCAAATGGGATATGAAATCACCGTTCGTGTGTGTGGTGGACTACCGCACCGTGAACTGCTGTCATTCGTTTTTCCATTCCTACCTCTCAAGGATGAAAATAATAATGGATTTATTTATTATATATGATATTTATGGTATTTTTATTCCTAAATAATTATTACATCATATATATCTTCATGATTTCCATTTTGTGTTAAGATGATAATGTCATGCGTGAGTACGGTGGACCACTGTCCTGTGAAGCGATGTAATTCATTCACACATTACAAGGAATGTAATAATGACGGTTTTATTTTAAATATGTGATATAAATGAATTAATTATGACATTAATTAAAAATTTATAATTGTTAAATAATAACATACATTATTTGTTTCCTTCCTTTTCACTCACAGAATGATGATAGCATCATTCGTGTACGTGGGGATTGTCACCTTCAAAAGGCGATGTGACACTGTTTTTTCATAACCACTACATGTTGATGAAACTTATAAGTATATTTAAATATATAATATGGTATTTATGATATTATTATCATTATTTAAAGTTAATATATTTCTTACCACCTTTTCGTAAGGATTATTGAGAAATTGAAATGTTACTCATGTCTACGTATGGTCTACTGTCTCCATGATCATAACATAAATCATTAATAAAAACCATATTTAATGTTTATTCTTAAAATTATTATTGATTTGTAAATATTATAATTATTTCATGATTATTATTATTGACATAGTTTAACCATTATCAAATTATGGGGATCAAAAATAACAAATCAAAACATATACAAAAAACAATATGGTTATTACCCAAAACATGATTTTAACAATGATTTTTAATAAACCTATACAATAATGCTATAAAAAATTATATATGGTATGATATATATGATCATGTTTAAATATTAGTTTTATAATAAACTTTTATTTAATACAAAAAAGGATAAAATGCGTTTGAAGGATGTTAATACTTAAGGTAAGGGATTTCCATCTCACATTTACATTCATTGAGATAAATGTCGTATTCTCCAAAAGTTTATTTTATGTGGTGTATATACTTCCCATAAAATTATTTTATGATATCTATAATTATAATCATTGGTATTTAAATATCCATTTTACAATCTCTTTTTCATGGGGTTTACGGTTCAAAAGATACTAAATCGGTAAGAGGTTTTTTGCCTAAATTCGCTATCATTGAGATATATGTTATATAATGTGCATATATTTTTATATGAGTATATATAGACCCTATGACATGTATTTTCATGAATTTATTTATCATCATTATATTTCATGTTTTTTATTATATTGTACCTTCATAGAGATTATTATTCCAAGCTATCAAAGTGGTAATGATTTTATGTTACAATCTCATTGTTTATCGAGATTATTTTTTACTATTTTTATGATGATAAAATATTATGATACATGTTTCTAGAAACACATGTCCTTTATTATCATAAGTATGTTTCATGATAATACATGTTTACCTTCATTTTCCTCCATTTATGTACTCTAACATTAAAAAAGAACATTTTTAAGAATTTTTTTTAATATTTTGTCTTCCAAAAAAATATTTTCACAAATATTTTTTCAATTTTTTTTAATCATCCAAATTATTTATCAGAGAAAATTTTACCTATTATTTACTTTATAAAAAAATTTAATGGAATATTCATATCATTTTCCAAAATAATTCATGTTTGGATTTTACGAAAAACATGAAAGGAGTATCTATTTTAATGTTTACGGAATGAACATAATTTTATACCATAATGAAAATTAATTTATTTGGAGATTATTTTATATGATTTAAATGTTATTTCTATTGAAATTTATTTAAATTTTTTTTATGTCTTAAAAAGTGTTTTTTAAGTGGAATGGTTATTTTCCTCATGAAATGTTTTAAATGATTTTTAAATATTTCTTTATATGTTATAAATTTTATTTTCAGGTAAAATGATTTAGAAATTTTATTATGTTTTAAAAATATATTTTCAAATATATTTTATTTTACTTAATAAATATTCCAATTGATCTATCCAAATCCTTCTTCATCTAATATAAAATCCATTGATATGATTTATTCTTCACTAGGGACATGAACTAAGGATGAAATTACTATTCTTTTTATGAATGGATTATGTTTATAATAGAATGATTTTTATTAAACTCATTTAACTTCCATAGGTTATACCATGATTTAACTCATATGAAACATACTTCTTTTCATGGGTTATTCTATGAGGGAATGATCAGATGATTATGGATCCTATCTCTTTTCAACAGGTTATGATATGATGAAATATTAATGAAACCCTTTTAATTTCATGGGTAATGATATGATGAATTTTTTCTGATCTTAAGGAACATATATGTATGATTTTTATTATTTTATTATTGTTAAAGTAAAACCAAGGATATAGGTTACATTATAACCAATAAAGGTGGTTATGTTAAAACCAAGTGTGGTGGTTACATTATAAACACTAAAATGTGGGGCCTATATCTCTCTCTAATGCATTGGGTAATGATTTATATCTCATGAGACATGCCAGAATATAATAGGGAGTGAACCTAGTTTAGTAAGATATTAATGGAATGCATAGTGAACTTTGTTCAATAGGATAGGACTAGAACGAGAAGTGAACCCAGTTATTTAAGTCTAGGATGGAATAGGGAGTAAACCCAATTCAATAAAGTATTTTTTACCTAGTTATGGTTGGGGTAGTAAACCTTAAATACCATGATAGTTTAGAAAGTGAAACAATTAAAATATTATATCCTTAGAAGTGATCCTTGACTAAAATGGAAGTAATTTTATATTACTATGTGTATGTCATAAATTCCATTTCTTATTACAATGTTATTCTCTCATGAATCATTTTATTTTATTCCCTTATGATTCATAAATTATAAACTACCTATATTTGTATCATGACTCAATATTGTGAACTTTGATATGTAGGGTATGGTTTTCAAATGTTATTCTCATATTATAATACCCTTATGTTCATGTTATTCTTATATATCCTCATATCATACCATTAATAGTCATCTGATCTCATCCATTATTATATTTCCTTTCCCCAAGTTTGAAAGATGCATATTATATTCCATATGTATAAGAAGGGTGATGGTTGTGAAGAACATAGTGAGGGATAATTTTGCTCACTCCTAGATCAGTTTTAATGTTCCCAATTTTCCAAAGGCACTAAATGTTTTTTCTCTTCAAGCTAGTGTTTGTGTAATGAAAATAATTTTCATAAAAAATAAGTAATATCCTTGTATGATAAGCTTGGATTTCTATAGTTGGTATCAGATGATAGGTTTAGTTAACCTTTGGAAACATGGATGAGAAAACCTTAGTGAGATCTATAAGGACATTTATAATGATAATTTTAAGGATAAGATTAAGTATAGAAAAATATACTTGAATTTTGGTAAAGTATATAGTGAGTGGTTTTGAAGAAACTAAATCTCTATCTAGATACTATAAGTGGGTGTGGCTCTGGAATTGAAATACCTAGTGGTAACAACCCAAAAACATCATCTTGAGCTTGACTCTATGTAAGGTCTAGATACTATGATAAGGATCATCTTTATTTTAATTTCTTGTTAACGGAATGTTTCTTGAGAATATAAGGTGCCTCTGGGGGTATCGTAAGGGTTAGAGACACAAAATGAGTACAAAATATGGTACATAGTTTGCAGTGAATGGTTGATGTATTATTAGGGCTAACTATGCACCTAACTATTGGAACCCATGTGGAAAATATCCCTCTCAAAAAAAGATGGAACAAGACAAAAAAATTGTTTTCCAAACCATGTGGGTGCCCCCAATAGAATTTTCAACTTGACCTCTTTGGGATAGAGGGATCCTCACTTTTAGTGAACTGTTTTTCCGACCATGCATCCAAACTATGAATCCCCTAAAAAGTGGGAATTTTTAATTTTACATTCTTATGATTAAATTAATATCCCTCTAATTTCTCCTCAATGCATCCTCCATGATCTTGGGTGAAGAACTCAACCATCCATGACTTCCAAGGGATGATTCTCCCTTGATCTTAAGCTGTCTAGTGTGACATTGGGTATGGATCAAAGCTATCGGAGATTCTAGCACTCCTTTTCCTTCTATTTCTGAGATTAGCGCTTGTATAGTTGTTATTATCCTTAAAAATACATAAAACTTCACTTATAAAGAATATTTTATGTTGGGTATCATAATAGTGGTTGAGTTTAAATCAATGGTTAAGTTTAAGAGAAAATTCATCAATGATCAACTCATTTGTGTTCTTATAGATTTTCACATAGTCTTTATGTCTTATATTATTATGTTTTTGTACCAAATATACTAATTTTAAGTATTGTAATGTATTTAAATAGAAAAATTTAATTTTTCTCCATGGTGTGAGGTGTGAACGACTTTAAAGACCCCATTATGTCAACTGATGATTGACATTGGACTTAGGTATACCCATGGGATATGCCAAAACCTTTTAAATAGTGATTTAAATGGGTAAACATTGAGATAAGAAAATTCTATAAATTAATATGTTTTATTTGATAAATTGGTTTATGTGAATGGTTAAAATGGGGAGATTGTAGTTTTTATATTCATTTTGTGAAATTCCTTAGTGGATTTTGATTTTTTTTTTGAATAATTTGTTTTTTATTTTTATCCAATAGTTATTTAAAATGAATTATTTGATTTTTGAAAGTGGGAAATTTTTTAAAAGTATGTGTTGGATTCATTTTACTTTGGAAATTGTTTTTCTATAAATATTTTAAATGACGATTTTGAAATGAGGTCGTGTTCCTCCTTTTGTGCAAATGCATTACTGATTGTTTGAATTGCTTTAAATTGAAATGTGAGACTTAGTATAAGGACTCGGCCTTAAAAAATTATATAATATTGAACTAAATGAATAATTCCCATTGAGGGACTTTTCATATTTAGATTTTTATATAATTAGGACATAACTATTACATCCCAAAATATTACAATGTAGACACTTCTACTGAGTTTCCATTTTGTCGCAAAAAAAATCTCTTGAAAAAAAGAGTCATGTCTAGTTCCATGTTTTAGACAACATGACTTTCCCTTGATCCCATATTTGACCCTATTCATCTTTAAGTCCTGTGAAAAAACATTTCAAAACATGGGATGAGAATTAAAAGCTCAGTAAGGTTTATAAAACAAAGAATGAAAACATTAGTTCCTCATTACATACAAAACATAAGCTCTTTAACATACCTCATGAGACCATAAGTTTTATGAAAATCAGATAGAAAACATAAATCATAAAGGTAACCTGTGGCATCCATATCATACTTACATTGTTGTTATCAAAGCTACGTAGGGAGTTACATTTGGAATACCCATCACAATATATTCCCTAAATCTATTTGTAGAAACATTCACGTTTACCTCCATCACGTTATCCAATGCATTGGAGAGCTATCTCGGGCTCACCCTCCCTAGCATTATAACAGAACCACCTGTATATGTAAAAAATTTCCAAAAACTATAATATATTCATAACACAAAAAATAAACATAAAGGAAAGATAACATTCCCACATTCTAATCAAAATATATAATTTAAATATTTTGACATAACAAATCCATTATCTAAACCATATTCAATACCAAAATACCTAAAAGTGTATATGGTATTCATTTTCCTTTTAAAAAAAATAGCTTATTAAGGAAGCCAAAGATCAAATAACACTTGTGGCAGTAGAAAGGTCATTTTCATCACGTACGTTAAAAAACATTCGTTTTTTTTTTTTAGTAAAATGCATCGTAGAAAAGGATTACCTTTGACTAAAATGAAAAGGAACATACCTTTGAATTCATAACAATCAAGAGCATAAATCTCCTCACTATCCCTGATATTTTTCACCATCGACCACCACTGATCAGCTTCACCTTCAAAACAGTAAACGGTAAGACTAACCTTTAGGTGTTTTGAACACCCCATGACATAAAAAAATTTCTATAGTGCTTTAATCCACCCTTCTGTTAGCACAGGGTCAGATGATCCCCTAAATGATGGGGTATGTTGCCTTATGAAATGCTCTACTACTGAATTGTTTCTCTGTGGTTGATCTGGCTGATCACGTGCATGGATACCAACACCATTTATATCTTTATTCAAATGTTCCATCACTACATCAAACTGTTCAGTTCCGATTCTGACCATCTTAGGTTGTTGATTTGGAAGGTTTTCTTCCTCCTAATGTTGTCCCAACATAGCTTCCATGCTTCATCAACGGAAGACCATTCTGAAAACAGAAATATCATAGGAAAAGAAACATGGTAATCTTTAAATGAAATATCATTTCAATATTAACATAAATTAATTTATGGATATTAATTTAACAATACCCTAACTCCTAAAGTTATCTAAAACAACCTTTGATACAAACTATAATGACCCATAATTAAAATATTACATAATATTAAATTAAATGAATAATTCATATTGAGGATCTTTTCAAGTTTATAGTTTTAGAGAATAATGACATAACTATTACATCTCAAAAGATTCCAAAGTAGACACTTCAACTAAGTTTCCATTTTTTTCACAAAATAAAAACTCTTAAAAAATAGAGTCATGTCTAGTTCCATGTTTTAGATAGCATGACTCTTCCTTAATCTCATCCTTAACCCTATTCATATTTCAGTCTTGTGAAAAAAATTCAAAACATGGGATGATCCTACAAATATCAGTAAGGGTTATAAAACAAAGAATGAAAACATTAGTTCATCATTACATACATAACATAAGCTCATTAATAAACCTCGTGAAATCATTAGATTTATGAATAATACATAGAAAACCTAAATCATAAAGGTAACTTGTGGCATCCATATCATGCTTACATTGTAGCTATCATAGCTACGTTTGGAGTTACATTTGGAATACCCATTATTGTATATACCCTAAATCTATTAGTAGAAACATTCATGTTTAAGTCCGTCACTTTACCCAATGCATTGGAGAGATATCTCGGGCTCACCCACCCTAGGTTTATCATGGAACCACCCGTATATGTTAACAATGCCCAAGAACCATAACATATTCATAACACATAATATAAACATAAAGGAAAGATAAAATTTCCACATTCTAATAACTATATATCATTTCAATATATTGACATAAAAAATCCATTATCAAAACCATATTCAATACCAAAATATATAAAATAGTATATGATTTTTATTTTCCTTTTAAAACATTTTGACTTGTTAAGGAAGCCAAAGATCAAATAATACTCGCGGCGGCGGAATGGTCGTTGTCACCGCATACATTAAAAAGAAACATGTTTTTTTAGTTTAGTAAATCACTTCGTAGAAAAAGATTCCCTTTGATTGAAATGAAAATTAAAAGGTATTTATACGCCATATAAAAGAAATTTGAGAATAAAACAAAATATGCCTCAATGAAAGGAGATTGAGACGAAGTCCCTTACCTCATGTCCAACATGACCCGTTTGTCCTTTAATCTCATGGATAATAAACTAAAGTTAATTAATACTTGATTAAGAAACTTTTTCAATTTTATTATTCCTTTTATATCTCTTATTACTTTGTTATAAACACTATGTAGTCATTTAAGTTAATAATGGTCGTTTTGTCGATATTTGGTACTTGAGTATAAAATGAACACCATATATTTACAAGTTGTCCATGTGGTCAATAGTATATTATTGAAAAAATTATATTCATTATTTATATATCATATATATAATATATATACAGTATATACATGCATTTATAATAGTACATAACATTTGGAGATAAGAAATGAAATTCACTGTTCATGGAGACGGTAAGTCGTACGTACGCATGAACGCTACTTTCATTTCTATTTCATATTTTAATGGAATTGAAACATAATGATACATATTTATATTATAATTACAGTATAATATTATATATAATATCATTAAATCCATCCTTTATACGTCTCACATATGGCATCATTGAGTCATATCACTTTGAGGGGGTTGTAGTCCACACTCCCTCAAATGAAATTATCGTGTTTACCCATATTGGAAACTATAAAGGTATTATATAAATTGAAAATATAGAAGCATAAATAAAAAATAAACATAATATATATCATATATAAATATAGTTCCATCATAATGGCCACCATGAGAGGCGGTATGAGATAATCGAACAAACATTGTTTCGTGAGGCGTTAGTTTGCCATCCATAGAAACAATATGTTTTTCACCAATTAGATGGAGGTGTGTGTAAGTGTAGTCAAAATATTTCTCATAACTACTTCCAAGTATATTGAGGATAATTTTTTTTATAAAATTAAGGAATAAAAATTTTTTAGGGGGTTGGAGAAGTAAAATAAAAAAAAAGAACTTAAGAGAAGATGTAACCTTTAAATCAGGTAACTCCATTTGGTTTGAACCAAAAGGGTTTATTGAAGTGTTTTATGCCTAAGGTAAGGCTTCTAAAATGTAAAGAGGGATCTTGGGAGCTTTTTGGAGTAGAGGGTTCTCGAGGAAAAGGCTTGAGATGATAGAGAAATTGGTTAGAAGTGAGGGCTTTTTATAAGGAAGAGGAGGGGCTCTTTAAAATATTTTGAAACAATTATTTTATTATAACCTCATATTTGGTTTCAAAAGGATAAATAATCATTAAAGTTAAATTTAAGATGACTCATGGTCAAAATAAAATCCTAAAATAAAAATTGAAACAGATTTGGATATAGTTTTAATAATAATAATCTTATGTATTTAAATCATTTATTAATGAGATAAATATTGCATCATTATTGTGTCATAAATAATTTAATTTATTTGATGTCCAACAATTCTAAAAAAAATACCATGATGTAGAAAATATTTTCATATTTCCATATAATATTTATATCCAAAAATATAACTTATAAAACCCAATTTAAAAGTTTATTTACTAAAAGATATTTTTTTATCTCATTTTTGTCTTTACTTTAAATTAATTAATATAAAGTGTAATTATTACTCTCATGTGGCTCCATGGGGTCCAACATTCAACCCAAGGATTACCATTGGAATATATGTATCATCCAATAGTATTAGGACACATTTTAGGGTAATTTAATATTATTATAATATAATATTTTACCCTTATTTACTATATTTACCTTTTAATCATTGTAAATAAAATATTTACTGAAGTAAATACTTAAAATGTATAAAAATAAAAGATACCTATTTACACAATTTGGACCTACTAATTCTAAATATGGAATCCATGTTTTTAAATTCAAAACACGAAAGTTTCATAAATAAATTTAAAATTAAATCCTGTTGTGAAAATAAAAAGCGTGTTTTTAAGAAATAATAACTATCAAAAGACTGACACTTATTTATGTCCAATTTCCAAGTGAAATTAATTTCAATGCCCAAAATTGGATTAGCTAGTAAATTTATATTCTAATAATACTTTAGAACAAATTAAAAATATAATCTAACCAAATAAATAAATTATATTAAAAGGCACTTTGGAATTAAAATACAGTATTTTCACAATTCATTTAAAAATGAACTTTATCAGAAAAATACCAAAAATTTACCGAAAGTAAATTTTGACGTCCCGAATCTAAAAAAGAATATTATTTTTTCAAATAGAACAAAAAAATGATTAAAACTAGATTTAAAGACAGTTCTCCATCAAAAGGCGGTAAATTGAGCTTTTAATGATTATTAGAGTATATTTATGCTTATATTCATTCACATTTTAAGCCTCTAACTTTTATTATAAAAATGTAAAAACATTTTACAGACATGTATAATCATATTTTAGTTAGTTCTATTCATTCCCACTGATGCAATGGCTAGGCATTAACAGCCATTTAAAATAATAAAATTATATTATTAGTGTGCAACGTAAGATTTCAAAGAAACCCGATGTTGCGTATTGGGTACGCTATAGAAAATAGTGTCCCCTTTAAATTAAAATTAATATTTAATTCAAAAATATTAATAAAAATTAAAATGCATTATTATTTATTGACTTGGTATGTTACATCCATCCTCCCTTTTGGGAATTTCATCCTCACAATTTTTATTCAGTTATCAAATAAGTGGGGGTATTTATCCCTCATAACATTTTCAGATTCCCACATTTCCTCTTCAACCATATGGATTTTTCACAAAACCATTATCTGAAAAATTAACCTATTCTGCAACACCTACTCTCTACGGTAAAGAATCTGGACTGGTTATTCCTCATAAGAGAGATTCTCTTCCAACTGAACTACCTCTAGGCTCAAAACATGAGATGGATCTGGAATATACTTTCTCAACATTGAAACATGAAAAACATTGTGTAACTAATATAAAATTTGGGGTAAATCCACTATGTACACAACTGCTCTAACTTTCTCCATGATTTCATAAGGTCTGATGATCCTCGGACTCAACTTTCCATTCTTACCAAAATGCATCACAGTTTTCCATGGAGAAACTTTGAGAAAGACATGATCTCCTACCTCAAAAGATAAACCCTTCCTTCGGTTATCCGTATAGATTTTCTACATGCTCTGAGCTATTCTCATGTTATTCTTAATCAACTAAATGTTTTCTACCATCTCTTCTAAGAATTCTGATCCCATTATCTTTCTTTCACCTACTTCATCCCAAAAAGCTGGAGTTCAAAAACGCCTTCCATATAATTCCTCAAATGGATCCATCTGTATAATGGAATAAAAACTATTATTATATGAAAATATAAGCAAAGAAATATGTTGGTCCCAACTTCCATGGTAATCTAGCGAACATGATCATAGCATATCCTTCATGGTCTGAATTGTTTGTTCTGACTGCCCATAAGATTCAGGATGAAAAGTTGTACTACAATTAAATTCAGTATGCAAAGACTTCTAAAGGACTTTCCAAAATCTAGAAGTAAACCTGGTATCAAAATCAGATACAATGGAGAGGGTAACACCATGAAAACTTACTATCTCTTCAACATAAAACTAAGAAAGCTGATCTAGAGACAAAGTATCTCGATTAGGAAGGAAATGAGTAGGTTTAGTCAATCGATCAGCAATAACCTAGATTTCATTTTTACCTCTAGATTTCTTTGTTAATCCCACAATGAAGTCCATGGATATATTTTCCCATTTCTACTCTAGCACTGGTAAAGACTGAAGCATCACTTTCGGTAACTACCACTCTTCTTTAACCTGCTGACAAGTCAAACACTTCACAGTAAAATCAACAATATCTATCTTCATTCCATTTCACTAGTAATACTCCTGAAGATCTCTGCACATATTATTACTTCTTAGATAAACTCAAAACAGGGAACAAGGAGCTTCACCTAACAACTCATTCTTCAACTGTGAATTACAAGGCATGCATAATCTTTTCCCAAATCTCAAAACACAACCATTATCAATGTTAAATTCAGGAAACTTAACCTTCTGAACCAACTCTACCTTTTTATGTTTCACACTATTTTCTTTCTGCACTCGCTTAATTCTGTCTGACAGAGATGATTCCTCGGACACCTGAAGCAAAACAGAACAATTTCTTACACCAACGTCTTCTATGCCAAAGTTAATCAAATAAAAAAACCAAAGGATGTCATTCCAAACATAGCATGGTTAATGAAACATTACTTTTTCAACTCAAAGTATTAGCCACTTTATTTTCCTTTCCAACATTGTAATGGATCTTGAAATCATAATCCTTGATTAATTCCAACCATCTCTTCTATATCATGTTCAATTATTTTTTAGAAAATATATACTTCAAACTTTTGTGGTCGGTATATGTTTCACATTTCACTCCATACAAACTATGCCTCCAAATTTTTAAAGAAAAAAACAAAAGCAGCTAATTCCAAATCGTGTGTAGGGTAATTTAACTCATGAGGTTTCAACTGACGTAAAGCATAAGTAATTACTTGGTCATTCTGCATAAGGACACAACCAATTCCTTTCAATGAAGCATCACTGTAGATAACAAACTCACCATTTTTGGAATGCATTTCCTAAACTGGAGCATTCACTAATCTTCTTTTCAATTCATGAAAACAATCATCACATTCTTTTGTCCAACTGAACATAACACCTTTCCGAGTTAACATAGTCATTGGAATAGATAACCTTGAAATGTTTTGGATAAACCTTTACTAATAACCTGCTAAACCAAGAAAACTATGAATCATGGTTATATTTGTGGGTGGTGGACATTCTTCAACAACTTTTGTTTCTTCAAGATCAACAATTATGCCATTTTTTTAAACAATGTGACCCAGGAATGAAATTTGTTGTAACCAAAACTTAAACTTACTTAATTACCCATACAGTTTCTTTTCATTTATGGTATTCAAGAAAACCCTTAAATGACTTTAATTCTCCTATTTAATTTTAGAAAAAATCATCATATCATCAATGAACACAACCACAAACTTATCCAAGAACTAATAGAAAATGCTATTCATAAGATCAACGAATACATCAGGTGAATTGGTTAACCCAAAAGCCATAACTACAAATTCATAATGGCCATATCTATTACGAAAAGTGGTCTTCAGAAAGCCTGATTCCTTTACATTCAACCGATGGTACCCCAACCTCAGATCAATATTTGAAAAATACTGAGCTCACTGGATCTGATCAAAAAAATCATCAATATGAAGCAAAGGATACTTGTTCTTAACATTAATGTTATTAAATGCTCTATAATAAATGAAAAGTCTCATTGAACAATATTTTTTTAACAAATAAGGGAAGAGCACCCCATGATAATGTGCTAGGTCGAATGAAACCTTTATCTAATAAATCCTGCAATTGTTTACATAATTTTAAAAGTTCAATTTCAGCCATTTGATAAGGGGTTCTTGAAATTGGTTTAGCATTAGGAACTAAGTCAACAGTAAATTCAACTTCCCAATCATGTATAATACCAAGAAACTAATCAGTAAATACATCAAGGTACTCATTTAAAATTATCACATCATTAATCTCAAAACTTTCTTTATTTTCAAAAATTAATGCAAGGTAAAATTCATTTCCATATTTTACTAGTTTCTCAGCTTCCTGATATGTTATCAAAATTAAGGGTTAATTCTTCTACACAAACTGAAAATATTTCTGAAAAGAAATCTCTTTAGCTCTGCAGTCAACTGTAGAATGATAAACCGAAATCCAGTCCATACCCAAGATAACATCAAATTCTACTATAGGCATAAAAATATGTTTTTTGGGTATATTCTTTCCACACACAAGGACATGAAGTTTCTTATGTTTTATTTTTGTCTCAATATTTCCTCCATGTGTTTTTACCACAAGTTCTGTATTCATATCTTGTGATGGAATTCCTAATTTACAAGAAAACTTCTCCAAAATGAAACAATGTGTAGACACTGAATTAAACAACACATTGGCATAATCTGAACAAACAAACAATGTACCTGATATTACTTCATTTGATGGCCCAACATCTGCTAAATTAGTTACAAAGGATTTCACCACCCTTTTCTGCTTGTAGTCTGGCCGCTTTCCCTCAGTTGAGTTCTTCGTTAGACACTCATTTGCATAATGACCCATTTCATTTCACTTAAAACATTTTACTAACTGTAAATATTATTTTTTATTACCATTACCTAGATATTTTTCAGTGAAACTATGAGCCTTATGTCCCATTTTAACACATCGGTAGCACTTACCAAAATTCAAAAGGCATTTCCCAGATTGCTTTTTACCACAATTTTTACAAACTGTAAACTTAAGTTTCTTACCCTCAAACGTTTTTAAGGAGTTCTTCCCTTTCACCTACCACCTCAACCTCTTATTCTGTTGTTTGTCAAAGGACATCTGGTCGTCGGAAAACTCCATTTCCACCTTCTCTGCACAACGAACAAGTTTTTCATAACATTTTAACTCACAAGAAGCTAAATCCCTTCGATACTTTGGCATTAATCCTGAGTAAAATTGTTGATTTTACTATCAATGTATCGTATGAAATTCAGAGCATACCTTAAAAGTAGAGTGAATTTTTCTTAATAAACAGCCACTGAGTCATCCTCTAGCCTCAATTCTAGGAATTGATTTTCTATCCTGAGTTGAACCACCTTAGGAAAATATTTCTCAAGGAACATACCTTTGAATTCATCCCCATCAAGAGCATCAATCTCCTCACTATCCCTGATACTTTTCACCATTGACCACCACTGATCAGCTTCAACTTCAAAATAGTAAACATCATGACTATCCTTTTGGTGTTCTGAACACCCCATGGCACCAAAAAAAATTTGCTGGTTCTTTAATCCACCCTTCTCCTTGCACATGGTTAGATGATCCTCTGAATGATGGGGGATGTTGCCTCATGAAATGCTCTAATACTGACATGTTCCTCTGTGGTTTATCTGGCTGATCTCGTGCATGTATACTACCACCATTTATATCCCAAGTCAACTATTCCATCACTGCAACAAACTTTTCTGTTCCGATTCTGACCATCTCAGGTTGTTGATTTGAAAGGTTTTCTTCCTCTTGATTTTGTCCCAATATAGCTGCCATGTTTCCTCTGTGGAAGACCATTCTGAACACAGTAATATCTTATGCAAAGTAACATGGTAATCTGTAAATGCTATATCATTTCAATATTAACATAAATTAATTTATGGATATTAATTTAACAATACCCTAACTCATAAAGTTATCTAAACCAACCTCTGATACCAATTATAAGGACCCAACCTTAAAACATTACATAATATTGAATTAAATGAATAATTCACATTGAGGGTTTTTTCAGGTTTAGAGTTTTAGAGAATTAGTACATAACTATTACATCTCAAAAGATTACAAAGTAGTCACTTCTACTTATTTTTTATTTTTTTTACAAAATAAAAACTCTTGAAAGAAAGATTCATGTCTAGTTACATGTTTTAGATAGCGTGACTATTCCTTGATTCCATCCTTGACCCTATTCATCTTTCAGTCCTGTGAAAAGCATTTCAAAACATGGGATGTGTATAATAAGCTCAGTAAGGGTTATAAAACAAAGAATGAAAACATTATTTCATCATTACATAAATAACATAAGCACTTTCACATACCTCATGAAATCATGAAATTTATGAATAACACATAGAAACATAAATCATAAAGGTAACGTGTTTCATTTATTTCATACTTATATTGCAGCTATCACAGCTACGTAGGGAGTTACATTTGGAATAACCATCATAGTATATTCCCTAAATATATTAGGAGAACATTCATGTTTACCTCCGTCACATTACCCAATGCATTGGAGATCTATCTCGGGCTCACCTGCCCTAGGTTTATCATGGAACCACCTGTATACGTAAACAATTCCCAAGACCCATAACATATTCATAACACATAAAATGAACATAAAGGAAAGATAAAATTTCCAAATTCTAATCACAATATATCATTTAAATATATTGACATAACAAATCCATTATCAAAACCATATTCAATACCAAAATACATAAAAGAGTATATATTATTTATTTTCCTTTTAAAAACATTTCGGCATGTTAAGGATTCCAAAGATCAAATAGTACTCTCGGCAGTGGAAAGGTCATTGTCACTGCCTACGTTAAAAAGAAACATTATTTTTTTGTCATTTAGTAAAAATATTCATAGAAAAATATTCCCATTCAATGAAATTAAAAGTAAAAGGTATTTATACACCATATAAAAAATGTTTATAATAAAACCAAACAAGCCTCAATGAAAGGATATTGAGATGAAGTCCCTTACCTCATGTCCGACTTGATCAATTTGTCCATTAATCTCTAGAATAATAAACAAAAGTTAATTTATACTTTCTTAAGAACATTTTTAAAGTTTATAAATCCTTTTATATCACTTATTACTATGTTATAAACATTATGTAATCATTTAAGTTAATAATGGTCATTTTCTCGATATTTGGAACTTGAGTAAAAAATGAACACCATATATTTACAAGTTGTCCACGTGGTCAATAGTCCATTATCTAGAGAATTATATTCATTATTTAGATATAATATATATCATATATATCTAGTATATACATGTATTTATAATAGTATATAACATTTGGATATAAGAAATGAAATGCACCGTTCATGGAGACGGTAAGCCGTTTGTACACATGAACGCTACTTCAATTTCTATATCATATTTTAATAGAATTAAAACAAAATTATATGTAGTTATATTATAATTTAGGTATAATATTATATATAATATCATTAACTCCATCCTTTATATGTCCCACAAATGGCATTAATGAGTGATATCACTTGAGGGTGTCGTAGTCTGCACTTCCTCAAATGAAATTATCGCTTTACCCATAATAAAAACTACAATGGTATTATATAAATGGGAAATGAATAAGAATAAAGAAAACATAAACCTAATATATATCATATATAAATATATTTCCATCATAATGTCTACCATGAGAGGCGGTAGGAGATAAGCGAACAGTCATCGTTTCGTGAGGTGTTAGTATTCTATCCACAGAAATAGTATGTTCTTCACCCATTAGATGGAGGTGTGTGTAAGTGTAGTTATAATAATTATCATAAAAACATCATATTATATTGAGGATATTGTTTTTGTTATAAATAAAATGAATAAAAAGAATTTAGGGTGGTAGGAGAAGTAAAATGAAACAAAAGAACTTAAGAGAGGATGTTACCCTTAAATCTGATAACTCCCTTTGGATTGAACCAAAAGAGTTTGTTGAAGTGTTTTCATCCTAAGGTAAATCTTATAATATGAAGAGATATATATTGGGAGATTTTTGGAGAAGTTTTTTCATGATCAAAATGCTTGAGAAGTGTGAGAAATGAGTTAGAAGTGAGGGATTTGTATAAGGAAGAGAAGGGGCTCTTTAGGAAAGTTTGAAACAATTATTTTATTATTACCTCGTCTTCAGTTTCAAAAGGTCAACTAATCATTAAAGTCAAAGTTACGATGACTCATGGACGAAATAAAGTCACACAATAATAATTGGACAGGTTTTGAATATTGTTTCAATATTTATAATCTTATTTATTTAAATCATTTATTAGTTAGATAAATATTTCATCATTATTGTGTCATAAATAATTTACTTTATTTGATGTTCAAAAATTATAAAAAAATTCCATGATGATTGAAATAATTTTAGATTTCCAACGAATATTTATAGTAGAAAAGATAACTTATATAACCCCATGTTAAAATTTATTTACTAAAAGATATTTCTTTAAGTCATTTTTGTCTTTACTTAAAATTATTTAATACAAAGTGTCATTATTACTCACATGTGGCTCAATGGGGTCCCAAATTCGACCCAAGTATTCCCATTGTTGGATATATTTCATTAAATAGGAATGGGACACATGTTAGAATAATTTAATATTGTTATAATATTATATTTTACCCTTATTTACTATATTTACCTTTTAATCATGGAAAATAAAATATTTACTGAAGAAATATTTAAGTTTGTCTAAACATAAAAGTTAACTATTTAGAAGGATTTAACCTACATATCCCAAATATAGAATCCATTTTTCTAAATTCAAAACAAAGAAGTGGCAGAAATTAATTTAAAATTAATTTCCACTGTCAAAACAAAAAAGAGTGTTTGTAATAAATAATAGTTATCAAAAGATTGACACTTGTTTATGTCCAATTTCAAAGTGAAATTAATTCTAAGGTCCAATATTGAATTAAATAGTAAAAATATATTCTAATTAAACTTTATAACCAGTTAAAAAGTTAATCTATCCATATTAACAAATTAGATTAAAAGGCACTATTGAAATAAAATACAATATTTTTCACTATTCATTAAAAATGAACTTTATCAGAAAAATAACCAAAATTTACCCAAAGTAAATTTTGATATCTCAAATATAATGAAGAATTTTATTTTTTAAAATAGAAGATATAAAATGACCAGATATAGATTTGAAGAGGGTTCTCTATCAAAAGGTGGTAAATCGAGCTTTTAAAGAATATTAGAGTATTTATGCTTAGATTCATTCACATTTTAAGCCTCTAACATTAATTAGATAAATTTAAAAAAAAATAAAAACATGTATAATAATATTTTATTTAGTTTTATTCATTCCTACTGATACAATGGATAGGCATTAACTACAATTAAAAATAATTATATTATATTATTAGTGTGCAACGTAAGATTTCAAAAAAACCTGTTGTTGCATATTGGTAACGCTATCAAACATAGAATCCCCTATAAAGTAAAAGTAATATTTAATTCACAAATATTAATAAACATTTAAATGAATTATTCTTTATTTACTTGGGATGTTACACTTGGTCATTTTTAGTTTTCAAGGGGGAAGTATCATGTTTTAGTTGGTGGATTTAAGATGATTTTAATGGGTATATTGATTTCATGTGGTCATGGGTTTGGAAATGAAATTGATGTTAATATTTTGATAGTTTTTAAAATTCCATAAGTGATATTTTAAATAATTTTGTTGTTTTTTAATTGGTTAAAGTTTATAAATTGTAATTGTGTGATTTAGTTTAAGGAACATAAATGGTAAATATGATAAACCCTTTAAGAAGAATATAATCATAGATTTGTAGTATTTGGGGTATTGGTATTGAAGCTCTATACCCATGGGTCGGGCTAGACTAGGGATTTTAACCCCACATCTATAATGCATTGCTTAGGGAGCTAGATTAATGATATATCTCTATAATAAATGCATGGGATATGAATAACTAGATTGAGGGTCAAAGAGAATTCTTATATACTATTGAGTTTGGATGTTTGATTGATGCTCTATTTTACAAACTTATAAATAGAGGTGCTTTATTGGGTTGGATGGGTTGATTCTCTATTCCCACCAATGTGTTGCTAGTTTGGATATTGAATTGAGTTTTGTATTCCCAATGTATGGGCATGGCATGGTTCGGGATGTCAGAAGGAGGCTCTATGCTTCCCAAACTTTTGGACAAGGTATGGGTTGGGATGTCGGGTTATTGCTCAATGCTTCCCAAATATATTGGACATGGATAGATTATTGGACTAATGCTCTGAGGTAAGTAAATGAATGGTTTTGTTTACAAATTCCCCTTGTGAATTAAATTTTTTAATCCTAATGATAAGTCTTAGTCTCTTAGTGTGACTATAGATAGTTTTGTTGGTTCTTTGACCTTAGAGGACTTTATGGACAAAATGATTATTTTATCATTTATTTACTATGATATACGTCTCTTGGGTAGATTGTTTATTTACTTCAATTTTTTACCTCTATACATTATTTTACATAATAGTTATTTCATTAGACACCATTAGTGGTGGTCTAATGAGTTGTACTCACACCCTGCATAAGCTTCCATGGAACATGGTTACCAAATGAGATGCTACATGTTTTCTGTTTTAGGATTAGGAAATGGAAATAGTTTTTGGATTGTTCATGGGGTGATGGGTTTGAGCATGGGAGGTCATCATCAAGATGGTTATTGGGTATGTGTCTGGGATATTTTTGTAGTTTTGGTTTTAAATTTTCTATGTATGACTGTTTGACTTGCATTGTATTCATCATACTGTTATAGAATGTGCAACTTCGTTACCTATTAGATTTTTTTTATATTTTACATTTATGGTTCAGAACAGCTCATTTATATATTGATATTGTTTTTCTTTTGGTATAACTCTAATATATTGGTATGGTCTTCCCATCATATTTCTATATATCTGTACTACTAGTCGGCAACCTCTAACATATAGTGCGGCGTTCCTGAGGTGATTTAATGACCTAACACAGCGCATCAGATATATTGGCTACTGGTCTAGAGAAGTAACAAAGATGTATCATTGTGGGAATCTTTTATATTACTATTTGGGGCATGGGGGATAAGAGAATAATATTTTATGGGACTTGGTAAGGAGCTAATTATTATGTGCCTGCATCCCCACACATGGGGGAAACTCATCATTCTATGGTTGGGAAATGATAGTCTATTTTATTCTTTTAAGATTGGTTGATATTTCCATATTGAGTATTTCACATGGATGTGATGTTATTGATTTATTAGTTTTTATCTCTTTTCCTGGTGTTTTAATAGATAGTGTGTGGGTCCATACATCATTAGAGGCACATAAGATTGATAGGTCATTTGTATGATGCATTTTATTGACAGTCCTTGGGTATTATTATGTTAGTGGTGTACTTTTTGGTTTGTGGATGATTATTGTTGATATTTCTTAAAAAAATTTACATAACTTTTTGAAAATTGAATTTTAATAATGGTGGGTTATTTTGAAATGTTGGATGAGTTAAGAAAGGCAGATAGTGTATTCCTATATGGTTCTAAAATGGAATGTTTCAAAATATGATTTTTTATTTAAAATGATTAATTTTATTAAATAGGAAACTAGATTGGTTTATCTTTTAGGGACACCAGTGGTGAGTTTCCCTTGTGTTAGTTATTGACCATGTTTTTGGGTGGTTTGGACCAGTGAAAATGACATAGTTAAAATACTTGGTTATGGGTCATATGGCCCTGTTATGTTTTTATATGTGGTTAAAGTGATGTTTTAATTGTACCTTTAGTAAGCGTGTAACATTTGGGTTATGAAATTTTATCTAATGATTTCGTTTTGGTAACTTTTGGGGATTGTGGTCATTGGTTTTTGTGTACGGTATTAAGAATGGACATCTTGGTTGTAGTGCTATTAATCATAGTTTTGTTTTTATTGGTGTATTTCCCCTTATTGGTTGAGGCTTTCCATGTTTTTTTGGACCCTATAAAGGGTGTTAGGCTTGTAGTGTTGATGTTGGTGGGTGTGTACCTTTGGCATGGGACCTAGAGTAAATGGCTTCATGATGTGTTAGACTCAATGTGTTTGAATTTAGAGGTGGGAGTGTCTCTTTTGAGCAGTGAGTTGTTGAGGCTTGATGTGTATAGATTGGATAGAGATCTACTGGACTTTGAATGATGTGACTCTAGTTTAGGGAGTTGGTATCATTTGAATTTCATGGTAACCTATGAGAGTGGTCATTCAAGATTACTAGTAATTTGGGGTGTTTGATCCATAAGTGGACGTTTTGGACTTTGGCTATAGTGCACATAAAATGATGGCTAGTGTTGTTTTAGCCTAGAGGGGTAAGTGAAAAAGGGAATGGTTTTGGATATGTGACTTGAGTTGTGGCATTGTGTTGACAATCTAGGGAAATCGAGGCTAGCCTTAGGGGATGTTATCCCATCATTGCACGTTCCATGGAATGAGAAGCACATGCGGTTTCTTTAAAGGTGGATTTGATTCATGAAGGGTGTCATATAGATTTCAGTAAACATGAATATTAATTCCTAGGTATCATCCCAGGGAATAAATTGAGCTCTTATGTTTGGTTTTAAAGGTGGTTGTGGAGGGAAGAATCATTTGGAGACCTGACCCCAAAGTTTTTATTTGGTTTGATTTGAGAATCTCTGTTTCCTTGTGATAGACAAGTAAGGACCGATCAAAGAATTGATGGATTAATTTGTTAGGGAAATGAAAACTAGGGTGGGATTTGGTCACATGTTTGGTCTTTTTATACATATGGTAGGGTTCTTAGAGGATAAGATTTATAATTCCTCGATTCTTTTATGGATGGAAGACCAAGATACAAGTTCTAATTATTAATAGGTGGTTTGGGACTAGATATGGTGATGTATGAATCATGATATATTGATTTTAGATTATTGTGTGATCTTAGGAATGTGTGATACCAAAAGTGATCTGATGAGGTCAAGATATGGGCATATGTTGGGAAGGAATGATGTTGTTTGTGATATGTTAAAGGGTGTCTTGGGATAAGTGTCTATAGTTTTTCTGAGTTATCACAGTGGGAAGAATAGGTTTTGTGTGAAATAGTTGGGTTGTGGGTTGGTGTAGTGGTCCTTGTGTTTCTGTTCTGATCACCAGTGTCATTCTAGAATAACTCAAGGGGTGTTGTGGTTATAGTGACACAAGATGTGTTGGTTCACGGCTTATTGGTAGTGAGTCATGAATCAGTGGTGAATTATGGTTGGAAATCTCCTCTTGAATTATTTGTGGTGGCCAAGTGTTTATGAGATGATGGAAGGTTGTAAATTCTGATACCCATGGTAGGTTATGGATTCCATATGTTAAAGGTGACCCTGAGGATGAATAAGTTTTGGTGGTGTTCACCGATGATTTCTTAGCATTTTATTACCTTGAATTGATCATGCCCAATATCTTCCATCGTCTCAAGTACGCTGAGAAAGATCTTGTTTTACTCCTAGATACATTAATTTATTTCGGCTGGATATGGGGCCTCATAAAGGTTACACTCATGGAGTAGTGTATTTGGAGTTATTTGGTGATATGTACACCATCGACTATTTACAAGATAGGTCATTAAAAAGGACTGAATATCAATGAATGTCATGGTACTATTCTCTGAAGCCACGAATGAGTAGTGGTTGATGTTTTTTTCATTTTCTTATGTAATTTAGAAGACCACATCAAAGTTTTTGTGTTTATATTATGCTTTAATAGTGATATTTGGGTGTATAAATTTCTTGAGGAATGTGGTGACAACGACACTCCTAAGATAAGGAGCGGTATACCAGACATGGATGTGTGGAGAAGATAGTGGAGTGGATGTGGTGGTCGATTGAGACAAGTGTTGGATCCACGATCAAGGTGGTTATAAAATAAATCAAAGATGACTATGTTACAATGATTGGAATTCATGATAAGTCATGATGATGGTTCATGGAAATAGATTTTTGGTGATAGATCCTCATTGGATGTCGAGAATAGACTTGGGTAGGTGTATTTTATTGACCATGGAATGTCCTTAAGTGTTAGGTAATATCGTTAGTGTTATGTAGTGACATGATATTATTGAATATGGGAATTATATGGTGATTAAACTAGGGATGGCTCTTCTCAGTTAAAAAGGTTATGGAAGGGGTGAGTTATAAACTATCCTTGGTAGATGTTTTGGAATTATAAGTGTGTTACGGTAATAGAAATGGGTTCTGAGAAATAACTATGTTATCCTCGGTTAGTGTGTGGATGATTTATGAATATAAAATCTGGTTGGTATTATGGATGGATTTAAAGATAGGATGTTTTTCTTGTGAATGTTTGGGCATGGTGATTTGGAAAACTTGTTGGGTATGTTGTGGAAGTTGAGTTAAGGTTCCAGTGGAATTTTTTGGGATGGCGGTGCCAACAATCAGATGATGGTGGTGGTGAGCTAAATAATGTGGAGGAGATCACCATAGTAACAAAGTGTTTTGTATATGATGAGACCAGTATTATGGGTTATATGGGATCAGGTAAGATCCATCTTGATGTTTCAGTTTTGGTAATGGGTGTTGGGTCTGGTTTTGAATCCTCGATTACCTTGAGATAAATTTAATGCTTGGGTATTTCTTCAGATGTTTGAATATGGAATGATTCTTTGGGTTTTGGGTTGTCGATAGACATGGGTCGAGGGAATATAGAATAAAAACCACGTGTTCCTTAGGTGATGTTGAGATTGGGTTATGTTGGAATTTTGGAAAGGGGTGATATGGAGCCAATAGATTTAGGCCATGAGTTACAGGGAGTATTGAACTAAAGGTGTTCTCATTGTCTCTCCCAGGGTAGTGTAGTTCATTTTTTGTACCTGTTTTGTGTGGTGGATCTGTGATGTTAAAATAAAATTTCTGCTTTTTTGATGTTGGTATTGTCCAGTTATGGTGGATGCATCCTTGTGGAGCATCGGGTTTGTGATGGTGGATTATGGTGATAGAAAATGTCTGTAGGATAGGTTTTTAACTAGTCTGGGTGTGATGAAGAAATGGATTTGTTCATGATGAAAAATAGAAAATTGTAGTTTATATGTGGGTCTCATTTCCTAAACTATTGACTTGAGCTATTAGTGATGGATGGGAAGTATGGATTGAGGATGATCCATTATAAGTTAGAGAGGTAGTAAGATCCCAACCCGGAGATAAGGTGTGTCCCATTTTGAATTTTTGTTAAGAAGATTTTTCTAGAGCATATGTGGTGCCTCAGTGGTATCACAAGGGTTTGGGACATGAAAAGAGACAAAAATCAGCTAAATAGTGTGAAATGAATTGTTGGTGCATGGTTAATTCTAACCATGAACCTGACCACGGGAAGTCATGCATCCAAGCCACCACTTAGAAAAAGCATTAAACATGAGCACCAAATAGTTTTCCAAACTGTCCAAGTGACCCTAGTAGACTATGAGACTTGTGTATCACCTCGACCCTAGATAGCTCAACGATTCTGTCTTCTATCAATTACATTAGCGTGATTAAAAGGAATCAAGCCCTGAAGGAGTGAAGAGTTTAGTAGTCATTGTAAACCAGATTCATAAATGAGTCTTGTATTACAAAAAATACACTAATTACAACATAATTGTTTTCTTCTTTCTATATAAAATACTTTTCGGATTACTCTAATCCATATTGTAAATATGTGCATATAATTCATAGTACGCTTGCTGGATTCCTTGGGAAGTAAACCAAATAAGGGTGATCTAAAATGATCTGTAAGGGTAAAAAATATTGGAATCATTAATTAATCAATGAGAATAGCCAACATGGGAAGTTAAATAATTGAACACACAGTCCATGTATTCACAAAACTGAATGGTAGTGTGTAAGAAATATGGAATGGTAATAACTAGAAACACATACCATTAAAATAAATAAATATGATAAAATATATATGTAAAGGTATGAAACTAAAACACATTACATATAAATAATTTAAAATGAAATGTAATCATGGATTTGTCGATGAAAAATATAATGGATAAATAATAACTAAAACAAATATGAGGGAAATTCATGATTATTGGACTCCATGTTTCCTAGGTATATAGTACCTTTTATATGAAATAATTTCAAAAGTTAGTTTAGAATATATTAGGTAGAAACCCATTTAAGGTAGATATCCAAATGACTTATCCCATGACACAACTGATGGATCAAGGGGATATCTATAACCAGGCCCCACCCGTGTCATACAAGTCTAAAACAGTCCTCATATATTGAATAATAGATTTGGAAATGTTTCTAATAAAATATCTATATGGATTATAATGAATTAATTTGTCAATATTTTCCCAAATATTCAAATAACATTAATGTAAACACTATATAAAAATGATATACAGTTTATGAGATGAACAAATCCATGAAAAAAGATATAGTAAAGTTGGGGAAATTCAATGTTCAATGATTATAAGAAATTTAAAATTTCAAGGTAAAAAAAGGAATAATGGTTTGTAATGTGAATATTATCCATGTCCAAATCAATAATAAACCTTTCATAGGAATATTATGAATAGTATCAAAACAACATACCACAAGTAGAGTAAAATAATGGTTTGTGTCTTTGATGAAGGGAAATATTATAAAAATATGTCTTTAAAACATTCTGGAGGAAACTATACTGTTGTTTTAAAAAAAACATTTGGAAAAAATTTCCTTTTAAAATTACTTTTCGAAATATTTTTTTAAAAATGTAACCTTTTAAACATGAAAATGAATATTCAACGAAACGGCGGCAGGTAAGCCCATACATGTTGTGTGAGGTAAAAAGAACATTCATTTTACATGGTTAAAGGATAGGGAAATTAATTTTTAAGAAAGTGAAAAAAATATTACTTTGAAATCATTAGTAAAGTAAAAAATAGGGTAAAAGAGTCTTTACAAAATAATTTTATAAACATTTTCTAAAACAGTTAAATAGAACATGGTTTTTAGATTAAAATAGTTTCTCTGATTAAAAATAGAAATAATATTTTGTTTTCTTAAAAACATTTTCAAAACATTTTTATTACCAAATATATAAAATTGGTACTAAAACCTGAAAATTTTATGAATTACTATAGTAGAAGAAAAATTAAAGGGTTTATTAAACAATGATAATATAATTTCCTCAAATAGAAGTACTATTTTAAGATCATTTATTTTCATTTTTTTGAGGAAAATTATCTTTAAAAATTCCAAAGTGACCAATAAAAATTTGAAACATTTTAAATAAAAAAACTCATGAAGGAATAATATTACATAAAATTATTAAATTCCATGAAGATAAATAAAAAACTGATATAATATAAAAAAATATAGCATGCACACCACAAAAAATATGTAAGTGGTGGACATCATATGTATCTCATGGATATAAAATGTGAGATGGGAATATATTACCTTATGTTTCCTTTTAGGGGAATTTTCATTAAATTCCTTTATAATAAACTTATATTGACTTTCTAATTTCTTGAGAAACTTTTTCATGTATATAATTAGTTTTACTTTGTTTTATACAACTACCTAAACAATTAAGTTCATGTCAGGTGTTTTGACCCAATTCAATTTATGTGTAAAAAATTACTTTGGTAAGTGAACTATGGTCAAATGGGTAATTATATAAAATCTAAATAATCATAATAATGAAATAATTATCATATTTGTATATCAATTACACTTTTAAAATCAATAATTAAATGTGGTGGTGAAAAATGAATGGATGTTACAATCATGTAGACAGTAGGCTGTACATATGCATGAGTAACGTTCTCATTTTTCAGTGATCATTATTGAAAGAAGATAAGTAACACCACATCTTAATATAACAATATTTATACCAAATTATTTCTCATACATTCTTATACATTTAATTCTTGTGACGTAAAATGAATCACATCATATTGAGGAGGTGGTAGTCTACACATCCATGAATGACGTTATCACTTTTTAGTGCGTGGAAGGATAATAAAGAATATGATATATATATATATATAAAGGTAATTATGTCATTAATATCATATTAATGTTTTTTATTTATCATATATTTAGTTATAATCATCTTTTATAAATTCCATGTATTGTGTGAACAAATCACATTGCTTTGAGGGAGCAGTAGTCTGCACTTCCTCAAAGGATGTTATCATATTGACGCAAAGTGGAATTTATTAAAGTTATTTGTTATAAAGGGATTAAATAAGTATAAATACATAATAAATATCATGTATTTCATATATAAACATGTTTTCTATCATAATGAAAATTATTAGGGGTGTTAAAAGAAAAAATTAATAACCATTATTTCATGAGATAGTAGATAGTCAAACACATAAAGAGAATAAAAACATCCTACTATATTTATTATACTATTGTTTTTATAAAATAATTAAACAAGTATAGTTGAGAGAGTGGATAATGGAAATAAAAGTAAAAATCCTGAGAGAATATGTTACCTCTTAATTGGGTAACTATATTCGGTTTGTACCAAAATGATTCCTTGGAAGGGTATCAGCCCAAATGGAGGATTAAAGGTCTAGGGGATGGATATTGGGAAACTATAAGGGTATATATTTTCCAAACCTAAGTGGGTTGAGAGGTTTGAGGAATAGGGGGAGTTGGTGGCCTTTTATAGGGAAAGAAAATGGCACACTTGGAATTTCTGGAAACAAGTTAGGTGTATAATATTCACAACCAACAAATGACATACCAAACAAAATAAAATATAAAATGAAAGGTTTATTTCCAATATATTTCCATCTAATAAGAATTTTAAAATTTCCATGGTCATTTGTTCCCTAAATTTAAATGCTTTGTCTTTTATTAAGCTTAATTTTTCATTAATAAATTTAATAAATTTTAATTACTTTCTCTAATATTTTGGGTCAAAAAAAGTTGTTATTAATATAAAATATAATTTTTGTACTATAATTATTGGATAAATTCTCCCAAATTACAATCATATAATTGGTATAAATTAATTTAAAATTCATTCCAAGGGTGGGATGACAATGCGAGTTTTAAAAGTAAATACATCTGAAAGATTTCTATATTTTTGTAATCAATTTCAAATTGAATTTTTTTAAAATGAAATAAATTTTATTAATTGATAAAAATATATTCTAGTTATATTTAAAAACAAATTAAAATTAAAATTTATCCTTATAAATAAATTAAATGAATTAAAAGTTTTGAACTAAAATTCAGTATTTTTAACTATTCATTAAAAAATGAAACTTCAGGGAAGTTTTTAAAAAACTCATCCCAACATATTATTTCTATTTATATCTAAAATAATAAGGTTATTTTTACATAGTAAATCAATTAATCTTTATAAATTTAGATTTAAAATTGATTCACCAATAAAAGGCGGTAAAATAGTCGCTATAAAATAATTGGTTTTCGGTGTAAAATAGGGTTGTTCTTATCTTTGTCATATCAAAACTAATAGATGGATATCAAAAATATTTTATTCAATACATAAAATATATATTTAATTAAATTAATGAAATTATTTTAATTATTTAATTTTTTACAATAAAACTCCCCTGGATGCATAAATATAATAATATTTCTTTTTATACGCAATTGGTTATTATTTTCAGTTATCATTTATAGGCAACCCATTAATTTATTTTATATTTATATAAACCAGAGATTTTTATATTTTATCAAATATTATTCATAACTTCTAACATAATGTCTAGGTTATCTAATATTATATTAAAAAATAATATTTTAGTAATACATTGTTATTTGGTGAAACTTGGTCTTGCATGTAACACAAGAGGTCCTGGAAAGTCTCTCTTGTGTGTAATGAAAGATACTGAGGAAAGTCACTCTTTCATGTAAAGAAATATAACTCTGTGTTACGTGCATTGAAATATATAGAATACATTTTACATAGTAAATATATCATAATGTATCTGGATATTGTATTACTTTACATACTTGGTGTTGCGTGTCATACACACTATCGAATACAAGGTTATTACTTTAAATTTTCTAGGCGTCCATACATGGCCTCGATTAGGCAAAGGTATCCGCATGGTTGGAACAAAGTTTGACCAATCATATGTCCAATCAATGAGGCCCTTTGAAGGTGGAAATTTTCAAATTTTCCCTCCAGGGCTTAAATTATTCTCCCCCAAATTTCTCCTCTATTCATTCTCTAGCAAATTGGGTAGTGAATCAAACCATCCTAGGCTTCCAAGGGTTTATTCGCCCTTGATTTCAAGTCTTCTCTAGTTTCCTTGGGTGAAGATAAAAGCTAAAGGTGAGCCTAACTCTCTAGATCCATCTCTTTCGTGGGTTAGGGCCTGTTAAATTGTTATTCTCCTTTTGAAGGCCTAAAACCTCACTTTTCCAGCAGATTATATATTAGGTAATATAAGTGTAATTGATTTCTAATCAAGGGATGTTTTTAAGTTAGCATTTTACAACAAAAAAGAGGTAGTTGGTCTTAAATATTTTTCCCATAATCAGGATGTCTTATATGTGTATGTTTTTGTACCAAATGTATTCATTTATTTAATTTTTTTCTTTGGATAAGAAAAACCAATTTTGGGCCTTAGTGTGAGATTTCAAACCCTTTACGTACCCCATTAGGTCTATTGATTATTTATATGGTACTTAAAGATACCCATGGGTGTGCTAAACCCTTTGAAATGGTGAGATAAATGGGAAAAAATTTGGATAAACAAAATTATAAAAATGAATATGTTGTAATTGTAAAATTGGTTTATTAAAATGGCTAAAAATAGGTAATTCTAATGTTAATGCTTATTTTGTGAAATTACTAAAAGTAATTTGAAATTATTTTAATAATGTGTTTTGGAGTTTAATCAAATAATGGTTTTAAATGAAAAATATTATGTTTGAAAGTGGGAAATGTTTTAAAAGGAGGAAATTTCATCATAGTGTTTTGGAAATGGGTATTATTTATATATTTGAAATGAAGATTTTTAAAAGATGGTGTGTTTCATTTTTTTGTGAAAATATGATAATTATTATTTCAATGGTTGGAAAAGGAAACCTGATCCTTAGGCATGTATAGTTTTTAAGGAGTAAGTCCCCTGTTCTAGGGGTGGTATGAAGGTAATTTTTTAAAAAAAATTATTATTTTGAATATGTGTGATCATGGGTTGTGAAATGAAATTGATTTCAATTATTGTATAGTAGTTAAAATAAAACATGGAAGCATTTTTTCAAATAATGTTTCTATTTAAGGGGTTATGGTTTTTAAATGATAAATGTATATTTGGGGTTAAGGAATGTAAATGGTAAATATGATAAATTCTATAAGAAGAATCTGAACATGGATTGTTAGTATGTGGGGTATTGTACATGAGGATCTAATCTCATGGGTTGGGTTATACATAGGCTCTCAACCATGCCTATATAATTCATGGGTTAGGGAGTCAGACTGAGGATTTATTCCAATAACGAATGCATGGGATATGAATACTAGGATTGAGGCTCTGAGTAATGTGTTATGTAATATATTGTTAGGATTTCAAACTAAAGATCTATTCTCCTAACATGTATATAGGGGTGCTCGAATGGGTTTTGTAGACTAATTTCATAGGCCCACTGATGCATTTCTAGTTTTGATGTTGAACTGGGGCTCTATGATTCCCAATTTATATACATGGGCTGGTTTGGGATGTTTGACTGGGGCTATATGTTTCCCAAATATTTGTACATGGTATGGTCTTAGATGTCATATTGAGGAATTATTCTTCCCAAACTTATAGGCATGTATTGATAGTCGAACTGATGATATGAGGAATTTCAATGAATGGTTTGGTCAGTGAATTCCACTTGTGATTAAAAGTGTGTAACACTTATGCTATGGATTGCGCTCCTAGTGTGACCAGATCTATTTTAGTTGGTTGGTTGACCCTGGATAAATTGTTGGAAAAATGGTTATTTGATCATTTCTTAACTTTGATACATGTTTCCCTAATATATTTTTTACTTATAACACTTATTTTACCAAAATACGCTGTTTTGTAAGCTGGTTATTGCTTTAGACACTGTTACTCGTGTCCAAATGAGTTATACTCACACCCTGTTTAGGCTTCCATCACACATGGGTACCCAGGTAGATGCTACTTTTATATGGTACATGTTCAAGATAGAGACTTGGTGTTTGGTTTTTTCATGGGCCGATGGGCCAAATCCTGGGTGGTTAGGATAGGGATAACACTCAAATCTGTTTTCCGGATCATTAGTAGTTTTTATTTTTTTTATTTATAATACAATATGACTTGTAGTGTGTTCATTGTATTGTTATTCCATGTCCTACTTGGTTACCTATTTTCTTTTCGTATATGTTTTCCATTTATGGTTTTGTCCTGTTCTTTTATCTGTTAATATAATTTCATTTGTGGTATTACTCTAATAAGTAGGTATAGCCTCCCCAACATATATTTATATATCCACACTACTATCAATAAGACTATGGAATAACAAGATTCATTCCAAAGGTTATTTGTTGACATGGAATGGGGCACTAGATATAGTGGCTATCTGACTAGGGAAGTTACACATTTTTGGGAACTGGTGCACAATAACTAGACTTTTTGCATGCTTGGTTTGACACTCCTAGGGGATATACATAGGAAATTCACAAGTTATTTAAGAAACATCATCATAAATTTAAATATACGAATACTATGAATGACCACGGATAAACCTTTGGTGTCCTTGATTAAAAAAAACTTATCATTATTTAGACACCCTACAAGTGATTTTTCATGATTTTTTATATTTCCTCTATGATTAGTAATGATCGCACTTTGCTTTTTGGATTTATTCTATGTAGAGAACCAGAAACAATTAGGTTAACAAAGAATGTGATAAAAAAATTCTGATGAGCCATAAAATGGGATGATGATGAGAGTAACTGGTGTTATGATAAATCCTAATCATTTTTCATGTAAAATGATTTAAAATGTGTACCTTGACCAACTCATAGACTCATTAGAGAAGAGATAGAAATCTTTTATTAAGATTTAAGGTAGGGGAGACCATAGAAGAAAGAATATTATTTTTTCATATTGGTCAATAATTTGGGAATGAACACACAATTGGATGTCTTAGGGGAACGAGAAGATGTTTTGACTATGGAAAAAATGATAAAGCAAGTAACTACATAGGGAAAATGATATTTTATGGAATATTTAATGGATTAGAATAATATAATCCCTAATATATCATTAAATATTTAATTATTTAAGCATGGAAATTATGGTAATTTTGAAAATTATTTTTTACGGGGAAGCTAAGGAATACAACCAGAAAGGTAGTATGAAGAATGGTTATACTCTTGAAGATGAAGATACTACAAATGAAATACGAATGGAAATAGGTAATTGGGAATAAAATGAGGGAGAATATTTAATGTATTATGGACGAGGTATAATAATCAGGGGGGTTTATGTAATGGAATTCAAGAATTTAAGAAATATATAAATATTGTTGAAAATAATTTTTTGATAATGATTTTAAATAATATGTTGATTGGTTCTGATAACCCAAAAAAGTTATTTAATGGAAAGGTGATATTTTATGAAAAAACATGATTAAGGGAAGGTAATATTTTATACGTTCCTGATGTTGAAAAAATGGTATATATTTTTAATAAAGTTATGATTCATATGGATAAATTTAATCATATTTGATTGATGACCTCAGAACTGATAAAAGATTTTTTTAATAAAGTGGTTTATACAATCTACAAAAGTATTGGATATATGTAATATATTCAATAATTTGTTTTTCTATTAAAGTAATTAAAAATCATGCATGTTTTCATTAAATTTTTATAATAATTTCAGTTTCAATATAATACATGATGAAGGTATTCACTTGTTCGTTATTGAAGAATTAAAAACTATTTCATGCTATTTGGGGGATTAATGATAAGTTCATTCTATAAATATTTTGACCAAGTTTCTAAAGTTTTTGATTTAAATATTTTAGAAGGATCATAAGGTTAACCACTTATGAAACTATTTATATTTAAATTTTAATGATATTTTATAGATTACTGTATTATTTAGACATAAGATGATTTGTGAAAATTGTTTAACCTATGCTAACCATTTTGTAGTGATGACAACTAAAGGTAAATGGAATAACTTGTCACTATATCTATGTTTTTTATGATCATTTAGTGATTTAGGAATAAAAAATTTAACCTTATTTGTTATTGTATGATATGAAGTGGAAATTTATCAATGAAAACCGAAATGGTGATATTTTTCTTATTAAATTAAATGAAATCAAGTTATTATATATTCTCATAAAAATTCCCCAACATTTGGAAAAAGGATATTGGAATAAAATTTTTCTATATTGTAATCATTTTTAGGATATGAATGACCTTTTTAATGACTATTTAGTTTTCGGTTTTGTGGTATATAACCTTCTAGGGATCACCCATATTCTTTTGAACAGTGATATTTATCACTCTATATAATTATTTATTTTTTCCTTCCTTATCCAAATCTTCCCTTCCCTCCAATATTCTCTTATTTGGAAACCTAGTTATGAGTTACTTTAGGTTACCTTTATGTTCCTAACATTACCTTCTTAAGGGAATTTTTGTAATTCATTTTTACGATGAGGGTTTCATTAAAATAATTTTTAAATGTTAAACCATTGATGACCTATATGGATTTTTATAGAAAAAAAATCATTTTAATGGGGGTATAATGTGACCCCATAAGATTTTGTGAAATTATTTTCAAATAAATTACATCTTTTAAATATTTTATCTGACACAAAAAAATAATTTTTTTTCTTTCATAATTAACATTGGGTTTATTTTTTGTCACATACCACACTAAATTTCTATTTTGTTATACACAATACCATGTTTAGGTTTCATTACACAAAACACTATGCCTAAATAAAACATGAAATAAAATTTAAACATTATTAAATCCAAGTTATCCCCTAGCCATTTGAATGAAAGGTATGAGTAGGATATTTAAATTATAAAACTAAATGGGTTAAAAAATTATATATAATTATTTATATGGAATTCAATTAATAATAAATTAAAATAAAAACCTTTTAAAAAAGGAAATCATTTTGTAAAAAAATATTTGAATGCACAAAAATGTGTTTTACCTCAAAAAAATTAAATGACACACATTTGGGAATTATTTAAATAAGATTTATATATTATATGTTCAATAATTTTTTTAACATTAATCTTATTAACTTTCTAGAAAATAATAAATACATTTTTATTATTAAAAGGTATTTTTATAAATAGAAATTTTGTATCGTTTAGGGAACTTATTTTAAACATAATTTTTTATGCTTTAAAAAATTAAATTTATAAAATAAAATATTTTTTGAAATCATATTATCAAAAAAATTTAGGGATAATATTAGGTATTTTTCTAAAAGGTTTAATTGTTTTAAGAATAGTGTAGAATAGTAAATATTAATTAAAACCTCTATTTTAGAATAATTTATTTGTAATGTTAAGTTATTGTTTAAATTTATTTTAAAGTTAAATTAGTGAAATTATAAATACATTAATAAATTTTAGATCAATATAATAAATTCAATTTGAAATTTAGATCTCAAAATTTTAACCCTTTTGAACATTTTCTATTCAAAACCCTAATTCTCATCGAGTATCCAGGATTAATATTAAATTAAAATTTTCCACTCTTTTGAGTTGAATTTGTTAAAATGGATTCTATATTTGTAATCATAACAATTTATTTTATCTAATAATTTCATATTAGTTTTTACCAAAATTATTTGTGAATACATTAAAAATTAATTGTCATGTTTAAGGTACAAATGGGTTTACTGGATTATAGAAAGAACAAATAATTATAAAATGGATTTATACAGCTGTATAAAAACTATTTGACGGACATATTTCAACCTTTATACATATAATGATAAATAATTTCTTATTTTGGACTCTTTTTACATATCAAAAATCCAGGATTACTCAGTTATTTTCAAAAATATCGAGTGTGCCCTCGCCCCCACTTATAAAAGGCAACCACCTATTCTATGATATTCACACCATAAATCCATATATGTTTAGAAAATACCTACCCAAATCCATTATAAACTTCTTTACTCTAATACTAGGATCAATAGTTTGTATTAAATTCCAACTAATTAATTATTTTAGAGCAATCCAAAAGAGGATACCAATAGAAGAGGTAACATTCACCAACGAGCATTTTTATATTATTTCTTCCACCACCCCTTATATTAAAATTATACCATGATGATATAACACCCTAATTATCTTAAATATAGTGATATTTTATTATGTTAAATTTTTTATCTTGAAACATATCCACTTTTATCAAATGAGTTATGAAATCATCATTCGTGTGTACATCGAATTACCGCCTCGCAAACCGATGTCATTTTTTTTTCAAATACACATTATCAAGGCTCAAAATAATGATAGACTAATTGTTTATATATTATATTTATGATATTAATATACATATTTATTTCTCAAATAACATATACCTTATTCCATCCATTTTTCATTGAATACGATAATGTCACTTGAGTGTACGACGGGATACCACCTCATGAAGTGATGTGATTCATTCCCACATTACGTGTAAGGTATTAAGGATTGTTTTAATGAATATATACGATATATATGAAATAAAAATTATATTTGTGACATATTTATAATTCTTAAATTATAATATATATCATTTCCTTTCTAACCTTTTCACTTTCTGAAAGATGATAACATCTTTCATGTACGTGTGGACCACTGCCTTCATGAAGAGATATGACTCTCTATTTTCATCACAAAACCATATTAATGATATATATAATTATATTTAAATAAATAATAAATTATTTAATATATGATTATCATTTTTTAAGATAATATATTTCTTACCACTTTTTCATAATTATTATTGAAAAATGGAAATATTACTAATGCGTACGTATGACCTACAATCTCCATGATTGTAACTACTTCATTTATGAAAAACATCATTCATGATTGGTCTTAAAAGTATTATTTATTTTTAAATATTATAATTATTTCATTATTATTAGTTTTTTTATATAATTTAACCATGTTCAAATAAATTGGATTGAAAATAGAAAATAAAAATATATAAAAAAGTTGTTATTACCTGAAACATGATTTTAATAAAGAATTGTTAATAAATAAGAAACAGAAGGTCATAAAAAATCATATATGGTGTGATATACATGATTTTATTTCTATAATAAAAATATAATAAACTAATATTTATTATATAGGAGTGTATAATGTGTATAATTGAAATAAAAACTTAAGGTAATTTATTTTTGTCTCACTTTTACATTATGTAAGAGAAATTTAATATTCACCAAAAATTTCTTTTATGTGATGTATATAAATACCATTAATTTATTTTATTATTAATATAAATAAAATTATTTTGATTTAAATATCCATTTTGTATCTTTATTTCATAGTGTTTACATTTCAATATTTACCAAATCGGTATGGGATTTGTGTCTCAATTTTCCTTCTTTGAGACAAATGTTATTTTATACACTTATATTCTTTTATAAGATGTATATTCAGCCCATATAAAATTTATTATCATGAATTTATTTATCCGTATGAAAGTCTATTTTTTGTCTTATGTTATTTTTTTTGGTGAATTATGGTTTAATGTTCCCAATGTTGTAAAAATTTTATGTTACAATATCATCATTTATTAGGATTTTTTATGACTATTTTTTATGAAAAAATATTATTATTAATCAATCAAGAAACACATTACCTTTATTGTCATCTAGTTTTTTAATTACAATATTTTTTATATTTATTTTCCTCCCTTTACGTACTCAAGAGTTTTAAAATAATGTTTTTATGAAAATTCATTTTTTAGTCAAAAACATGTGTTCATCCAAACCCATGTTTTCTAAAAAATATCAAAAATGTTTTTAATATTCATAAAATGATTTATTAAAATAATTTTACCCATGTTTTAATTTTTATAAAAAATAATGAATGGAATATTCATTTTGTTTTCCAAAATATTGGTTGTCTAGATTTTATATAAAATGCATAAGAAATAATTATTTTTATGTGTGCAGCATGAAATGAATTTTCAACCATCATGAAAATGTATTTCATTGAGGATTCCATTATAAGTTTTCACGGATAATTTAAAATAAACTAATTTAAAAAAAATCATCCTCTAAAAAGTGTTTTCTAAGAAAAAATATATTTTCCACCTGAAATTTGGTAAATTACTTTTTTAGGTTACTTTATTTATTCTCAATGTTGTTTTATTAAATAATTTTCAAAACATTTATGTTTGAAAAAGTTATTTTTAAAGAAAGGTTATTTTCATTAATAAATTTTCCAATTGATCTTCCAAAATCCTTCATAAACTAAGATGAAATCCATTGATATTATTTATTCTTTACTAGGGACATGAAACAATTATAATATTCATATTATTTATTTAAAATTTTATGTTTATATTGAAAATATATAGAGACTCGATATTTTCATACATTTATATTACATAATTTTTTATTAACATTATTTTCATTACACAAACACACATTTGATCACTATAAAAGATCAGTGTAATTGGAATCTTGTAAAACATTCTTTTATCTTGGGGAAAGATCTTCAATGTTTTCAACAAATATCATCTCATTTAGTACTCCTATTTAAAACCATTCTTCCTAACCTAGGGAAGTAAAACATAATATTGGGAGAGATTAGATTCTTAGTAAAGGTAAATAGAGGAGATACGCAAGCATAACATGAACATATGTTTATAAGAACATGATAATAACCTTTGATCATACCCTGAATATCATAGATCATATACGTGAGTCCTGGAACACAGTTTGGAAAATCATAAGACTTGAATCATAAGGGAATCAAAAAACATGATCCATGATATTATAACATTGGCCAAAGGAATATGTTTTTTGCATACACATTAACTAAAAATATTTTGAATATATATTAATAGAAATATGTTAACCCATTATGTTATGGAAATGAAATCATGTCCTCACATAAACATATGGACATGAAACGAGGTCCAGGGATAACATTGTGAACATGTAATCAGGATCATACATAAGGGGATAAAACACCTAGGTGGGAAACACTAACTTCCTTAGTGGAATACCTAACTTAACTTTATTAGTTTCACTTCCCATTCCATCCATATCTATCTCATGAGATATATTTAAATATTTAGCTAATTCATGATAGAGTTATCTAGGTGCACCAATCATGTAAGCTATAATGGGATCATTCTACTCCATCTAGGTTTCCCTATCATTGATGTTTTAATGTAATTACCCAGTACTATCTTGGATTCCTCATCGTAGAATTTGAAATGGGCTTACTCGGTGCTATATATACCTCCCCCTCACAAAATTTTTAATAAGATTACCCGATGATATCTCGACAATCCCATTGTATCAGCAATTTCCAAGAACTAAAAATGTAATAAAGTACAAAGTGATTTTATATGATCATAAATAATCATTATAAACATTATAAATGGATTAAACCATGAAAATTAAATAGATTTCATGTTAATCTCTAATAATTATGATTAATACATTGAAAAGAAATAGGTTCTATAAAAACATGTCATTGTAAACACAAACCATTGAGAAAAAGATAAAAAATGGTATCATTGGGTCATATCCCTAGTAATTTATAAGTAACATCAATGTATTGGACCTTATATATAAAATACTTTATAAATATCATTTCAAAAAAATCGTAGGGAAAATATCCTTTCCCCTTTGAAAAAAAACATTAAAACATAAAACATTTTGAAAGCCTTTTTCTTTGAAATAAACCTCAAGACATATAAAGTATTCTTTAAAAATAATTGAAAATAATTTTTAAAAAATCAAAATAATTTCAAAATAATTTCCTTGAAAATTATTATAAAATGTGATTTTAAATAATTGATGTCATTTTTTTCAAACATGGTTTTGAATAAAAACATATTTCTGACATAAGAGAGAAATAAAGTCGAATTATCATAAAAAAATTTCATTAAATTGTATTTAGTGAAAAATAGTTGAAAATTTGTACCATTACTGTAATATATAATGAATAATCATATTATAAGTAAATTATTGATAATTATTCATGGTTATATCATTATATTTCAACATTGGAAGCATAATCCTAAAAAATTCTGATAAACAATGAGATTATAACCTAAAATCATTACCACGTTACTAACCTCAAATCATAAGACCCAAAAAATAATAAAATAAAAAATAACCATAAAATATCGCGAGTTTATATAAGTTCATGATATTTCATTTCAAAGGGATTTTATATACACCTAATGAAAGAATATATTTTCATATCATAACATACTTTTCAAAGAATGAACCATAAAACTCATGAAAGAGTGTTCTTAAGGTTTATATTTAAATAAAAATAATTTTAATTAAAATAATCATAAAATAAATTTAATATCATTAAATACACCACAATAATGAAATATGTGGTGAATATTACATGTGTCTCATAGAAGTGAAAATTGAGATGGAATTCCCTTACTACTATAGGGTAATTTAAATCATGATATCTTTGAAATAATAACATCAATTGAAACATTTAATATTAAGAAATAAATTAAATTCATGATATATAATTTCATAGGTCATTATATACTCAACAAAAAAATAAATAAGTGGTGAATACAAAATATGTCCTACAAAAATAAAAGTGAGACTAGAAATCTCCTTTCATTTGTTCTAGACTCTCATCGAAATTGTTCAAAAATCATATATTATAAATATAAGTTTATTTTAAATATATAATATAACCATATTAAGAAATATAACACCATATATGATTCAATTATGACTTTATATTACCCATTTATTAAAAATTTCTTATTAAAGTTATGTTTCAGGTAATAAATGCTTTGTTTTTCGTAAATGTATTGACTTTTTATTCTTGATCCTATTATATAGATCGTGATTTCATAATTTAAAGAATATAAAACATGATAAGAATATCATATTTATTCATTATATATGCATTTTTAATAATATATAAAAATAAGTAATAGGTAATTAAATACAACCTTTAGGGAGAAGGTATGTCTTACGAACACATGAATGCTATTTCAATTTTCCTATCAAATTGAAAAAAATAAAATTAAATGATATATATATATATATATATATGTATTATCATTCTAGTAGAATTATTATGTCATATATATCATATATTTATATTAAACACATCCATAATATATTAAATATAAAAATGTGAATGAATTGTGTTGCTTTTCACGATGGTAGTCCACTATACACATGAACAACATAATGGTTTTCTCACAAAATGGAAACCATTTAGTTAAGTGTTTTATAAAATTTTTAGAATCATAATAAAATAATAAAATTAATATATATAATATATGAACTATAAATCCATAATTATTCCCAAACATTTATGGGGGTAATTAAAGACTGAACAACATCGGTTCGTGAGGTGGTTGTCTGTCACACACACGAATAATGATTATGTAACTTGATTAATGGAAGCGTGTGAAATTTATGTTATTACCCTTAACAAAAAATATCATATTATATTATATATATATGTGTTATAAATTTATTATATAAAACTAATTGATGTGTTTTGAGGAATAAGTTAAACAAAAACATTTGTTGATGGAAGTTACTGTTTCTTCTGGTATCACCTTTTTCTTTGAAACAAATGTCTTACATGGTAGGATTTATACCCAAATTAAGTCTTATAGGATTATAAATTGTAATTTGAGAATTTATTTTGGTATTTACATTCTAAACCATTTTTTTTTTGATTTAGTGATGAGAGGAGGAGAGGTGGTGGCCTTATATAATCGATGGTGAGGACACACCTGAAATTTTGTAAAGGAAATATAGTTTTACCCAAGTTTTTACCTAAAAAACCTTCAATAATCCATCATATTTAATCCATTAAAGTTTAAGGTCTACATAGTTCCATAAAAAGGGTTCTTGAATACTTTATAGGTCATTTTCAACTTAATTTTATAGTTTAGTCCCATGGTAAACTCATTTTTCCTTTAATTTTTTTGATTAATTTTAACTGGTTTCATTAATAAATTTGGTCAAAAATTAAGTTAAAATTATTATAAATTATAAATTATTCTAATTAAAAATATTTAATCTATTTGAAAAAATAAATTTACTTAAGTGGAAAAAAATAATTTAAAATTAATCTCATAGACACAAAGAAAAAGTAAGATCATTAAAGGGAAAACGTTGAAATGTTTGAAATGTTTTCATATCCAATTTCAATGTGAAATTTATTAATATGACATCAATTGTATTAATTTATGTAAAATTTAACTAATTATAAATTATAACCAATTTGAAATATATCTTATCTTTATAAATAAATTCAGTGAAGAGTTAGTTTTCTATTAAAATTCTGTATTTTTCATTATTCATCGAAAAATGAAACTATTAAGAAAAATATAAAGAGTAACCATAAGATAATTTTCATTCAATGATTTAAAATTTGAAGTTTATTTTATTCAAATATAATTTATAAAACTTTAAAAAATAATATTTAAGATAAGTGATCCATTAAAAGGTGGTAAATCTACATTATATAAAAATACATCTTTTTATGAGAAAAAATGGATTTATTATTATCAATTTTATAGAGATAACATAAGATAAATTTTAAATAGATTATTGAATATATAATATATAAATTTAATTGAAATCATTTATCAAAAGTGGTTTTTTAATTTATTTAAAAAAACATGTTTGCGCATAGAAAAATATTTTTTTAGAAAAGGAATTTCATTATTTTCATATAGTTCATACATTCATTTATAATTATTTATATAGTAAAGAATTAATTTTTTAAACATGAATAAACTATATTTTCATAATATATTTAACATTTTTCCTACATACCATTTTAGTCGTTGGGTGATAACTATACTAATATTTTAATAATATGTCACTTTTTTTGTAAATTCTATGTTGCATGTAACACAAACTAATATTGGTGTTGCATGTAATGTATTATAAGTTTGTTAGTTCATTTAATGAAATATAAAAATTGTATTTCATATAACAAAATTCATTACCATTGTAACTAGTACTTAAATATAATGTAATATTTTTTGTACCGTAGGCTTAACTAGGTGTTTCATATAAAGAATGCTTTACTTGGTGTAATGTGCAATGCTACCATCAATAAAATTTTTATTTATTGGAAAAATAATTATTTACAAAAACTAATGGTGGTACATTCTACCCCCTCAAAATAAATATCTCCCTCAAAATTAATCAGGTCATAAATTTTTTAATTATTTATGGTTCTTTTCATAAGAACCAACATCATAAAATTGAATACTAAAGCATCCATTAAAAATTAAAAGTTGTAAACATAATAGTTACTAAGAGTAACTCTTAACTATGATTATTCATAGTATAAAATATGTGGGAATTTAAGAATTTTAAATCAAATAAAAGTCATAAATAATTAAGGTTAGTGATAAATATCATTGATCACAATAAAGTGGGTGATCCTGGAAAGGTTAAAAACAATAAAGACCTAAAATAATTTGGCATGAAAAGGACATTGATATCATCAAAAAATGATGATAATAGGACAATATTTTTTTGAATATCCATTTCTTAAAGATGAAAAACCTTTATAAGAATATATACGTACTTGATTTCATTCTATTTAATATGAATAATATCACCATATGGTTGTGCCTTGATCAAATTGAACTTCATAACATAATCTAATAAATTAGGTCAATATATTATGCCTAAAGCACTAATGGATCATAAAATCCATAAATAGAATGATAATTCATTATATATAAAAATATATATAGTTATAATCATAGAAAAGTGGTTTTTATATATAATCCAATATACATAAACATTTATATTTGGAGACATTAATCTATAAAATATCATTCAATGTACAATATAAACCATTTGATAAATGGTTTACCTATTTACCATTATAAAATATGAAATTCCAAAAAATTAAAATAAATTTCATTAAAATTATCAAAATCAGTATAACATTGAACTCCAAAATAATATAAATTATCTCTTTATTGTCACATACCAAATATGGGAATACATTAATCCTGTATTCTCTTGAAATATAGTAATAACCAGAATTACCATAAAACCTTATTGAAATCATATTTGCTTCCTTATTCCTCGAATAAATACATATATTAATATATTCCATAAATCCAATAATTTTTTAAACTCTATCAATGGTAACTTAAGCTACTTTTCAAAAAATAATTAATATGTTTTTAGGTAATCACTATTATCTTGTTCACTGTATTCTTATCCGAAATCACTTTATCCAAAAATGAACACCATTTTATCAACAACATAAACATATTAAGGGTTATAATCCATTAACCATAATATTACCATTCAATTAAATCAATTTCTCATTAAATATATATCATTCAACATAATATTTCAAACCCTTAATAAAAACATATATTGAACAATCCTTATATATTTCATAATTCTAATAACACAATAATTTAATTCCAATACATAACTACTTCATTCATACCACTTCTTCTCAAACGATTAACTATGCATCATTATCTTATTACCTAATAACTATTTCATGAAATATAAAATCTGAATCATGTATTAACATTAATCAAAATAAATTTAATCATTATTATAAATAATACTATAAGACTAATACATACCTTTCATATATCATTCACGTTATCTTCATCACTAATAAGAAAACTATTACTCATAAAACATTTCTGATCTCCTTTATTATATTTCCCTCAAAGACATTTATTTTCATAATTTCTATATTTTCCACACCAAAAACATTCAAATATTGAAAATACCTTAGGGAGACCAATAGTCCCATATGTTTCATTCACATAACTTTTCATTTTCCCTTTGCAGTTACTTGATTTTGGTCCTTATTTTTTATAATCAAGACATCTTCATGTTCCTCTAAGACATTCCCTTGGGTGTTTCTTCCCACATTATATAGATATATTAAACATAATAATATTTCTTCCAAAGCCTCTACTTTCTAAAATATTAGAAAAATATTTCTTCCTCTTCTTAGGTGAGTCAAAGAGTTGATTAAAATATACATTGTTAATCATGTTCTATGAATTTTTATTATGAATAATAACAATGTTATTTAATCTGGTCATCATCATATTTGATGTGTCATCTACAAATTTTCATTCACATTAATTATTATCACATTTTATTATGGTTACTGTCATTTACTTAAACCAGAAATCAAAGTGTGGTAAACACTTATCATATCCTAAAAACCACATAACCATGAAAAATCACTAATAGTGTGTCTAAATCATAAAACATTATTTTAAATCTATGAAACAATAGTCTTGACCTAATTCATTCATATCCACACATATCTAAATATTTAATGATGGTTCATTAATTGTTTCTATATTTACAAAGCATATCTGTTGGGAGTGTCAAACCAGGTGTGACGTGAGGTCTATTTTCATACATGAGTTCACAACCAAGTCTAGCTCAATATGGTGTTTTTAGGGTTGTTACCCTTAGGTACATATATTCAATGTGCACATAAACATATAATATCTATACAATTATGTATTTATTTGAATCCAATCTCTCTATACTTTAAAAAAATCATGTAATTTTTCTGTTATTTAAATCATACATATACTTTCCCTTAGTGAAATCCCTCATAACATCATTAGAAATATCCCTAGGTATTTGAAAAACTAATTTTCATACTAGTTTATAATGGTTAACTAATCCTTTCCTTTAATACAAAATATAATGACATAGGATTTTCATACATGGATATTACATCATTTTTTATGAATATTCATTCCAATACATAAGCACGCACGTGAAAACCGTAATAGTATAGTTTCTATGGAAACAAGAAAAAAAATCTTCTAACATGGTGAAATATCATTCATGACTCCCACAAATATCATCTCATTTATTACTCTTGATTAATAATATTTCTTTATAACCGGAGGAATGGATACATAAGAAAGTGTGAGGTCATATTTTTAGTAATGGTAAATAAAGGAGATGCGTAAGAATAACATGGACATAAGTGTATGAGAACATGATAATAAAATTTAAAGATCATAACCTGCATATCAAGGATCATATACAATATTAATGGAATAAATTTTGGTATATCACGAAGAATGAATCATAAGGTAGTCAAAGAATATGATCCATGAAGAAATAACATTGACATAATACATAGGTTTTTGGCATATACATCAATTTATAACATTGTGAACATATATAAATTGAAATAGGTTCACTCATTAAGTTAGGAAAATAAAATCAGGCCCTCACATAAACTTATATAAATTAAACTAGGTCCATGAATTACATTTTCAACATGTAAACAGGTTCAAAAACAAGATGATACACCTCCTGGGCGGGACACACCACCATTCCCAGTGGAAGCTCTATCTTATTATACTTGGTTAAATCCCCATTTAATCAATTTGTTTCTTAAGAGATATATAAATCCTTACAAAACGCATTGGAGAACTATCTAGGAACACCAATAATGTAATCTATAAAGGGATCTCATATAACTTTCTTGACCACCCATTCATAGATTCTATGACGAACTTACCTATAAATTTCTGGGCAACTCCATTATATAATCTGTAACGGGAATATATAGTTCTATCTAGGCTACCCCATCGTATAATCTATGTCTAAGAACCACACCATAAATAATGAAAAAAGATCTTTCATGCCATTATAAAAAATTATTTTACGCTATATAACTTGATTAACCCATGAAAAAGAAATTGGTTTCAGGTCAATCTCTTATAATCATGATTAACCTATAGAAAAGAAATGGGTTCCATAAACAAAGTATCATCATTAACATTAACCATTCAGAGAATAAATAAAAATGGTATCCTTGGATCATATCCCAAGTAAGTAATGGGTAACATAAATTGATGAAACGATAAATGGAAAATAATTTTTAATGATTATTTAAAACATTTGTTTAGAAAAATATCCTTTCCACTTTTAGAAACTTTTTTAGGACATAAAACATTTTGAAAAAAATCTTTAAAAATAACCATGAAAACTTACAAAGGGTGCTTTAAAAATCATTTAAAACACATTTTAAAATATAAAAAATTTTCAAAATCATTTTCATTGAAAATTTCATAATAGATCATTTAAAATAATTCCAAACATTTTTAGAAAATCTGGTACTGAAAGAAAATAGATTCCTAATCTAAGATAGAAATAAATTAATATTATCTTAAAATATTTTCATCATTAAATTAAGTATAAAAGAGTGGTTAAGTGGTTCTATAATTGGAATATCTCATTAATAACTATAAGATAAAGAATTTGATGAGAAATATTGAGAGTTAGATCACAATATTTCATCACTAGAAGTAGCCTGAATGGATCGAAGGCCTTCATTTTTATTGATTTTTGATAACCCCCTTTCAAGGGATTAGGGAGAACCCTTACAAAACACATAGGCTCAGATATTACATGGACTGTAGGCTTTATTAGATTATATGACCTGAAGGTATTAGAGAATTCAACCAAGACTATCTACAAGGAACTGCCCCTCCCCAACATCTGCATCCTGATAGAAGCTCCCCACCTTTGCAAGGTCGTCTGGCTATGCTTCCTATGCAAGCATAGGCTGGTCCATATGGCATAGCCAGACCCTCTAATTCTGAAAAATCCATTTGTTTCTACTCTGGTGTGCACTCGCTCTGAATCCTCCTTTGGGGCTGCTCATTTTCTATAGAGTCTATCTGGGGAAACTGTACTGATCATGTGTCCTGAAGTCCTTGAGGTGGCCTGAATGCCTTAATGGTGGCAGAAAAGCCGTATTAACCCGAAGGTCTAGGTGACCTGAAGTCCTTAAGAACTCCAAGCCTAAACCGGTGGCCCAAGGAGAATAGTTTCAGCTGCAACAGTATTGAAAAATACCTTCTACAATAATTATCATTACACGCACAAACATATACAATCCTGATAAACAATGAGATCATAACATAAAATCATTACAATATTAAATAACTATAATAATAATATGGATGAAGGAGTTACATAAAACAGAACATAAAATATCACAATGATGTATATTTTCATAATATTTCTTTTCAAAGTGGTTTTATATACTTCACACTAAATAATATAGGTTTATATCATAACATAAGCTTAAAAAAGTCAAGTTGTGACAAAATTCCTTTATAGATTTGGAAACTTTTCAATTGTAAACCACATAAAAGAGATATCCTAAAATGGATATTTAAAAATTGTAATTTAAATTTTAATATTACTAAAATAAATACTCAGTAATTACATTGTCCAAGTAAATGAATTATGTGGTAAATTTCACATTCGGCCTACGAAAGTGAAAAGTGAGACAGAAATACATTTCTACTTGAATAAATTTTTAAATTTGAGATCTGTTAAAGACTAAAAAAAATATAAACATTTAATATCAGGAAATAAATTAAATACATTATATAAAATTCCATATGTTATTATAAACACCACACAAAACAAATTATTGGTGAATATATAATTTGTTTCACATATATAAATTGACACTTGAAATCCCTTTAACTTAAGTCTTTACTCCCATCGTACTTGTTCAAAACTCTTGTGTAATAAATATAAGTTTATTAGAAATTTATCACTGAACTGTATAAATATATATAATAACAAATAGTATTTTCTTATGAATTTTTATTAAATATTTATTAACAATTGTATGTTAAAGTTATGTTTCAGGGAATAACTAGTTTGTTTTTCCTATATGTTTTTGCTTTTTATTCTTGGTACTCTTATTGAGATCTTGATTTTATAATTTTAATGTAGTAAACCATAATATAAATATCACACATATATATGAATTATATATGAATTTATAATATTATATAAAATTTAGAAATAGGTAATCAAATACACCTTTCATGGAGATGGTATGTCATTCACATGCATGAATGTTATTTCGGATTTACTGTCTTGGTGAAAGCAATAGAAGAAAATGACATATATATGTCTATCTGTGTGTGTGTGTTTATTATCATTATAGGAGAATTAGTATGCAATATATATCACATATGTCTATTAAATCCATCCTTAATACATTCTAGGTAAAATGTGAATGAATTACATCGCTTCATGAGGAGGTAGTCCTCCGTACACATGAATAGAGAGTCTTATTTTCACAAAATAGAAATCATTATGGTAAGTGCTATATTATAATTTTACAATAATAATAAAATAATAATAATAATAATTTACATAGTATATTAACAATAAATACATTATTATTTTAAACCATCAAATGTGGTAATGGATGATTGAATTACATTGGTTCGTGAGGCGGTAGTCCGTCTTAGACATAAACGATGCTTGTGTATCCAATTTGATTGAGGTTTGTAATGTTTTTGGAAATAATATTAATATAAAAACATATAATATATTTAATATAATTATTTTATTATATAATTACGATATAAAAATGATTTAAAAGGTTTTTGGAATAAACAAAACAAAAAACATTTTTGATGAACATTACCTCTTCTTCAAGTATCTTATTTTGGTTTCCACCAAAGGAATTTCGTGGATAGATTTTTGACCAAATTAACTATTCTATGATAATATGAGAGAATTGGAGATTTTTTTGGTAGTTATTGTATGAACAAATTAGCTTTTAATTTGGGAAGAGATGAGGAGAGGTGGTGGCCTTTTATAAGTGGGAGAGATGACACAATTTACATTTTTGAAAATAATTTTTTCTATAACCACATTTTACCCTAACTGATTTTGTCAATAATTTACTAAATTCTATAAAATAAGGGTTAAGGTTTAAATATCCATATACCATGTGTTTTTAAAGGTTTATATATCATTTCTTCTTTATGTTTGATGTTTAGTCCCTTGATAAACTAATTTTTCTATTTCTCCCTGTAATTAATTTTAAATTATTTCACTAATAACTTTTGTAAAAAGTTAATTTTATATTATTAGATATTATAAATTATTTGGATTACAAGTATGGAATATAAGATTCCAAATTAAATTCATATATATTGTGAAAATAAATTTACAATTAATCCTATAAATGCGATGAGAAACCAGGTTCTTTAAAATGAAAATGTTCAAAAGATTGAGATTTTTCTATATCCAAATTCAATTTGAAATTGATTAAAATAATTTACATAAAATTTTTTGTTGTATAATTGAACTGATTATACATTTAAAAAATAAAAATATAATTAAAATCATAAATAAATTAATCAAAAAGGTTGTTTATAATAAAAAGTCAATATTTTTCACTATTCATGAAAAAATGGAACAATATCTAAAAACATTCACCCTAAGATAATTTAGATCTTAAAATTTAAATAATTATGTTCATTTTTACAAATATAGTTTATTGATGATTCAAAAAAAATATTTAAAATATGTTCTCCATTAAAAGGTGACAAAAATATCTTTTAGAAAAATAGATCTTTTATTGCGTAAAATAGGATTTATTCTTAACTATTATCGAGAAATCACATAATTAGAATATTAAATAGAATATTGATTAAATTATATATATATATATATATATATTCTTAAAATAATTCAACCAAAGTTTTTTGATTAATTTCATTAGATAAAACTTGTTTGTGTATAGAAAAATTGATTTTTTAGAAAAGAAAAATGTTTATTTTGAAATAATTGTTACATTCATTCCTAATTAATTGGATTCCAAAAAAATAATTATGTAAATAGTAATTAAAGTCACTATCATTTTTGTCTCAAATTATATTTTGATTTTTTTATTAGATTGGTTAACCAGGGTCATCTCTCAAATGAAGAAGTAATTAAAATAACATAATAAAGGTATTTTGAAAGTGAAATAAAAGAAAATAAAATAAAAAAGATATAATTATATTTATTTGGGTGATTAATTTTTATAGATCATTAATATGTATTCTCGAATAAGATCGTATTTTTTTCATTTTCTTTTGAATTTAGATTAAGAAAACACAAAGACAAGATGTTTTTTAGAAAATAGTTTTAAAAGTAGTAATTGATATAACTATACCTGTTAAATAAATTACTAATAATTATTATTTAAATTATAATCCACTTAATTGTGATAAACTAAAATTTTCACCCCTAGATTCTATTAGATTTAACTTTACCATAAAAATGAAAATAATAAAACCCTAGTCTAGCTTTAGAACATGCAGTTGTAGAACCCTTTTTGATTTTCATCCTAAGGATATCTTGTGGTGAGTGGTAAATTATGCAATTTATCTATTCTAAACATGAGGATGAATTATGTTATAGGATTGAATGTGAAATATAAAAAATGATCTCGTGTGGTTATATTTTATTGATTTTTATTGTGATCTCACAATTCACACAACTCTTAACCTTGCATATTTTGTATTAATTAATTATTTATTTCACAGATTCTTTTACATTAAAAACTAAATTAAATGATTACATTAAATTAATTATATAATATCATTTATTCAAATAAAATTAATGAATACAGTAGGAGGTAATTCTATTACTAAGATAACTATTGTTCCTTAGGCGGTGTAGTCATCATTGAAATGAAGTGTATTCGAAGAGGTTTCAAAAGGGTATAACAAAATCATCTTTATAAACAATAGTTATGACAAGAATAATTATAATTAAGAATAATAAAAATAAAAATAATAGAATAAATGAGAGATAAATAGATTTTATTAAAAGAACGAAAATATGACAATAATGAAGAGAAAGAGAAGAGCATTTGGTGGAGATCTTATCCTAACAGCTTCCATCCACAAATAATGAATTTAAAAGGAATTGAAACACTTAAAATATTCTCCCAATCCAATAAGGAACTTCTAAACCCTTCCAAATGAGAAAAACAAAAAACAATTATAGAGTGGATGGGAGGCTAGGGTTTCAATACATTTCAAGTGTGAATGCTGAATTCATAAAAATATTTTAATCCAATTTTTATGAAATGTTTGATCTCCAAACCTCATGAACCACCTATCCTTACATCCATATTGTGAAAAAATTTCTCTTATAACATCTCTCAAAATTTGCGATCAATTCCAGAAACAATAAATAAGTTGTGGCCCAAATAATTAAGTGGTACCCAATCTGGTGAGTCCAGTCCAGCTTGGATTTCATGGCCCATTTACCCCAATCACATGGACGATTTAGCACAGATTCCCTAAATGAAAGTTATATCCCATTAAGTGAGAAACAAATTTTCAAAAAATTATGTTCCAATAATACAAATAAATATATATATTTTTAAAATACTATAGTAATATTTAAAAAGAATGTTGAAATTTTCATCAAATTTTCAAATGAATGATCAAATCCAAAATATTTTATAAATAAATATATTTAACACATTTGTAGTAGATTATTTCTTTTATTATCAATAAATAATTCAATAAAATTGTGTTTTATAAACTCCCCCATAACTACCATTTTTTACTCCTAGGAAAAACCACATATCAGGTATTCTAAAAATATTTGTGACAAGATATGCATGTTCATAATCCCATGTGTTGTACATTTCATTTCCCCCATATTTATTAAGATAATATATTTTTTTTGAATTGTTTTTTACTGATTTTCTTTGGGTGTACAATGGTCAATATCAAGTACACATGCATAGGTCAATTCAGTACCAAAATGATATTGATTAGAAGAAAAACGAATTATGGATAAACCATTGATATAAGATGAATTTATTTTACCTTAATTGAAGATACGTTCAACTGAGTATGAAAAATTTCACAAGTCATGGTTTCATGAAATGTTTTATGGGGTAATCAATGTCACAATTTACCATTAAAAAATATCAAAAAAATGGTGTTACAAACTTAAATGGTTTTATAATCACTATACTAATCATATCATTAATGACTTCCATTTTTTAAAAAATAAACCCTTGATGATGATATATTACTCATGATTATAATTCCACTAATGCATTTTCAATATGTTTCAAATATAAATTATAATGTTACATGATATGTTTTTTAATTTCATTTTATAAAATTAATAGAATACACATAGAAAACACACAAATGAAAATCATAAATAGCTACCCAAAAATGTTTTACCCTCTCCCACACTTACATTTTTAATTGACCTAAATTTTAAACAATGATATGATCTGTAAACAAGACATTTATAATTTTCAATAGTAAAAATAATTTAGAATTGATGGGGGTAGGAACACCCTGACATTTTCAAGTGATGATGGGGCCATGTAGTGTGTTGAAATCAAATAAATTAGTAGAATGTCCCTCAATTTATTTTTTCAAACATTTACCATTGACTTTAATTATATTTTTAGTTGTACTATAGTTTGATATATACTGAAGAACATGAAAGAATGTTAAATTAAAAATAAGGACCCAACCTTCTGGAACAAAACTTTCTTATCATCATCTTCACTCATAAAATGTCGAGTATGAATCTCTCTCCAAGATAAAACTGCCTTTTTTTGAACATTCTATCATGATATAATTTGGATATTTCCTTTTAGAGCCTTGAGTTCACATATTATGACAATTTAATCTGCAAAATCTCCTGAATTTGTAGCATCTATAGAATTATAACTTGGGCCAAATTCATGTTGCATTTCTTTATAGACCAATACATCTGATGCTCAACCTCTATGAGGATATGAAATTATTTCCCAAAAACAATCAAAAATGGGAACATACCTATGAGAGTTTTCTATGTTATCCTATAATACCAATGTGCATCATCCAAGAGCTTACTCCAATCCTTCTTATTATGCTACACGGTTTTCTCTAAAATATGTTTCAACTGCTAATTTGAAACCTCATCCTATCCATTTGATTGGGGGTGGTATGGTATTGATGTTTTGTGTGTCACCCCATATTTTTGAATCTGGTAAGCCAACTTATTATTTCAAAATTGAATCACTTGTTCACTTAATATGGACTTTGTTACTCTAAATCTATAAAAAATTTGTGCCTTGAAAAAATTTACTACATCACAAGAATCATTAATCCTATTCACCGTGGCCTCCACCCATTTACTAACATAATAAACGAAACCAAAAAAATACAAAAACAAATTTAAATTATATAATGAAACAAAAAATCCATTCCATATACAACAAAAATCACATATAATAATATGGGTTATTGGGGTATCTCTTGCCTCCTCAAAATGTATCCAGTGTGTTGGGAATGAGAGCATGACTTACAATACACATGGGAATCATGAAACAAGGTAGGATGATATAATCTATACTCTAGGACATTATTAGATATCTTTTTGCGACCAAAGTGTCTTCCACAAGAAATTATATGGAGGAAATGAAAATTAGACTTGAATCAATGAATTTCAATACACCACATAATATCTTGGTAACTACACATGCGCAAGATGTTAGGATCATCACACACACAAAACATAGAATCACCCTTTAAATTTTGTACTTTCTGTTTCTTTAAATATACAAGAATTTCATAGGCAACAAGGCAGTTCACTAAATCTATATACCAAGTATGTGTACCTGAGAGTGCATAAATATGATCACTGGGAAAAGTGTCCCGAACTGGTACCTTGTTCAAAGAGTTAGCCTCTAGCATGTGTATAATATTACACATGTAGTTTGACAATAAATTTTTAGACCCCTTATTATCCTTTATTTCAATATCAAATTGTTTAAGGAGCACCCATCATATATGTAAGGGTTGTGCATCTGGTTTCTTCATGTGGCACCTTAGAGTTCCATGGAACAAAAACAACTACTTTAGAGCCCAATAAATATGCAAAAAAATTATTTAATGAAAATATGATATAAATAAACACCTTTTACATGGTTATGTAGTTTGATTGGGTTGAATCTGATGTCCTCATAGCATAGGAAATCACATCTGAACATCCCTCAACATATGAACATCCCTCCAATATCTGTGATAAGATATCTACATCCATGATATTTGGAACATCATACATAAGATCAAATGAAATTTTTTATTGAGGGGGTTTTATGATCGGTGGAGTGGTCAGATGCTTCTTTATATAATAAAATGATACCCAACATGAATCATCAAAAATGAATCAATATCTTTTTGAAGTAGTCGAGATAAGTGTATATTGATCTTACTAAAATATCAGATAAAGCGTCGATAAAAGTCTACCTGACCTAATAATGATATAACATCATGCATACATGAAGGATATAGAAAGGATTAAATAATATCTACCATAGATCTATCAACCTCTATTCCATGTTTTTAGAATAAATTCCCTTAGACAATGACATGATCTACCATAAAATGATAGTTTTCAAATTTCAAACCTAGATTTTTCTCCATACAACTTTTCAAAACCTTTCCAATCCAAAAGATAAATTCATAAAATGAAGATCCATACATTGTAAAACTATCCAAAAAATACCTCTGTAAAGGTATCAATAAAATATGAAAAAAAATCCATCATTAAACTGTAGAAGGAACCTGGGGGATTGAAAAGTCCAAATGGAATCTTTCATTAGGAAAATGCACCAAATATACAAGTGAATGTTGTCTTCTCCAAATCCTTTAGACCTATAAGAAACTAAAAATATCGAAAAACCCATCCCTAAAACAATAGTGTGTCTTCCCAACTAGTCTGTCAAGAATTTGATCAATAAATGGGAAGGTGAAATGGTTATTGTGAGTGGATTTATTTAGTTTCCTATAATAAATAAACACACCAACTATTTTTCACCCTCATTATAACTAAATAATCTCTCTCATTTCATAAAACTATAACACCCCTTTTCTTAGGAATAACCTAAATAGGATACACCCACTAGGAATCCAAAATGGAAATAATGATACCTTCCTAGAGTAATTTTTCAACTTCTTTTTATGAACATATAAAAGAGTTAGATTAAGTCCCCTTTCTAGATTCCCAAACGGTTTATCTCCATCCTCTAGAGGAATCTTGTGCATGAAAAGTTTGGGGATAATACATGATATTTCAATCAATGTCTTCCCAATTTCCCTAATTTTCTCCATTAAATGATTAAAAAAGCATTTATTCATGTTCAAAAGATAGATTTTTAGCAATTATAATAGGTAATATCTCACCACTCAACCAGTGTGACTATTTGAGATTTGTTATTAATGGATTCAATTCCAATATAGGGGTGATTTATGGATGGAGATGTTGAAGGAAATAAAATATCTGCATAATGTACCTCAATATCTGAATAGAAATTGTCAAAATTATTGAACAATGCATTAAATCCATAATCATACTCAAAATAAAATTTATAATTAGATTGAACATGATCAAAATTATAATATGATTCTAAATAAAAATCATATCCAAAAGAGTTTTTTGCATTATAAATAGGTGTTGAAGTTATTTTAAACATCCTACTAGAACCAATTCTAATAATCTCTCTAATCATAGTACAAAAAAATCCATGGGATATTTATTTTGTGGTTCAAAATGGGAGAAGATAAAATACAAATGGTCCTCTAATGGGTACTTCATGGAGTTGATAACATTAAATATCACAACATAATCTCCAAAATCCATAAATAATGCACCCTTATAGATAATGATGATCATTGTTGTAGTTTTTGAGTAAGGGAATACCTAAGATAATGGGAACCCACGAATTTACCTGATCATCCTCCATGTTAAGCACATAGAAATATATTGTAAATATCTTTTATCTTACCCACACAAGTACATACTCAAGGAATCCCATTGGATATATTTTACCTCTGTTGGTCAGAGTAGAACACTCAAGAGGCTGGTGAATTGAGTTCCTATAAAAATTTATGTTAAAACCCTTAGTTATAAACCCCCAACATTAAAATCAAAATAGGATTGTTAATTGAAGATGTAAAATCATAATAGTTTCATTGTTCAATTAATTTATCAAAATATTTATTACTTCTCAGTTATATAAATTTTAAGGATTAATATAACTTTCCAAACTAATTTACGAAACCAAAATAGTTATAAATATTATCCATGATGAACTATCAAAGTAAAACATAGTTTTCTGATATATGAGTGAAAACGGAGTATACAAAATAAGAAAAAGTATAGTGAAATAAAATTAGATGTCCAGTCTCATGTTGAGACCTAATACTCTCCACATGATGATCACCTTCCACTAAGAAGTTTAAACTAAAAAGTTTGATCCACACCATGAATCTATGTTTACAAAAACATAAAATGATTTCCATGTCAATATAGACCTCTACCATAGTTATTCATCAGAAACAGATTAAAACCAGGTCACACATATACCTCTTCCACAGTACTTCATGGGAGAAATATGGTGTAAGAAAATGTTAGTGTGCGAATATCTTGTATTCTCTGTCTAATCACATGAGATATGGTGTTTTTATACTACAGATACACACTCTACTCAAAAATTAATAAAATTAAACATAGTCAGAGTATAAATAATGAGAGAATGTTTAGAATGATCTGTGTGTTGTTCTTGAAGCTTCAGTACTCCTTGAATGTAGAAAAAGTGAAGCTTGAGTCTTCTTCTAGAAACAGACACCAAAAAAAGTGTTGTGGAACCTTTCTATTTTATTTTCAAGGAAAATGAGATAGTTTTCGATAGTTTTCTTCTCTAGAGTATATTTCTTGCCAGGTTTATTTGAACATTGATGCACAAAAATTTCGTCCGTGTTTCCATTCAACTAGGAGGTGTGTTCCTCTTTATTTTCCTCACAGGTATTCTTGATATAGTTTCTCTTTTATGTTTTACATTTTACTCGGGTGATTCTATTTTTATTTTCTGGAGGTCTGAAATTAAGCTTGATTGGGAAATGTGTCGTACCACATACCTCTAACATCCAAGTTAATGATGCATGAGAATAGTTAAACAAGTGAATTAGTATCATTAAATAAGTCAATATGACTGTTGGATATTAAGATTGAATTTATAGAGTAATGAAATTTTGAATAGTCTATCGGTGTGTCCATTAGTCGGTAAGTCAAACTATCGGTGACTTCTTTTGTCAGTGGATTAGTGCATCAGTGAATCCTTCTGTCAGTGAGTCATTTTGTAAATAGTTCCATGAATCAGTAAGTGAGATGGATTGTCGGTGAGTCAGTTGTTCTATCGGAAACTCATTTGATATGTCTGTCAGTGAGACTATTGATGATTCATTTGTTATATTGGTGACTCATTTGTTCAATCAAAGAGTCCTGTATTTTTTTGAAAGTCTAGATATTTTTGATTAATTCTATCAGTGACTCAAACTTATATATTTCTATGACTCGTTTGTTCTTTTGGTGACTCAAACTACTAGTGAGTTATACTTATAACTATCGATGACTCATATTTAGCCAATTTGATTGTTTTTTTTCTTATAATATAAACATGTACAGAATCTATTAACCTTGTAATAGAACATTGATAATCATAATTCATTATCTTTAAACATAACTAAACAAGATATTAAATAAATGAGAATTATTGAATATGATTGAACATGATTTTTGATTATTAAAACCATAGATGGCCAAAAATCTCCCCCTTTTTGATGATCACAAATCATGGCATTATAAAGCACAAAAATTTGATGATCAAATTATTCATTCTACTTACTATCAGCCTATTACAAGAAAAAATTAAATTAAATTTCCCTTTGTATATTTCAATAGAAATAAGTCCTTATATTTTTCATAATTAATCATAGTTAACCATAGGAAAAATAAATTTTTCATTTTCATTCTCCCCCTTTTGGGATAATTAAAATGAATAGATATTAATAAAAAAAATTAATAGAAATAGAGACATGAAAGAAATCTGAAATCCATAATCAATATAAGATATAGTAGAGAAACAAATTACATTGGAGTACAATAAAGGTACAAAAAATTTTCCCTATCATAGAGTGATCCACACTACTTCTTGTTCTTCAATAAAGAATCTTTAACTTTCTTGCCTTTAGAATAAGTATCAATGGTAGGAGTTGGAGAGGTAGAAGTAGTTGCTAGTGGGTGAGAGTAAATTCTGAGAGGAGGAAGGGGAATTACAGAAAACACTAAAGGTGTCAGGCTTGTGTGATTATAAAAAGGAGTTCCAAATATGATTGGTCAAATATGTGTGAGGTCCTGAGGAGGATTCAACACCAGAGAGGTAGAGTTAGATGGTTCCAAAGATGGTATGATAGGTGTATCTTTTGGAGAAACAATTGAAATACATTGAACGTAAAAATAGGGCTTTATAAAATTGATGAAATCCATATTTATCTCCCCACCATATTGCATACCCTTCTCGAAATCTTCCTTATTCTCAGTAAACATTTCAATTGTAGGAGTAAACTCCATGAGCTTCTTTACATTATCCATAAAGGCATGGGTAACTGGATGGATTTGGATTTTCTGAAGTAAAATCTTGAAGTGCTTATCTACATCATGCTTAGTGTAAATTCTCTTTAAGTAAAAATCTAGTTTCTTGGTGATTTCTTCTTGACCTTCTATTTTCTTTTTCTGAATAAAATCTCACCTTGTAATAGACACTATCACTATTCTGAATGAGTTTTGAAATACTCTCTTGATATGTTCCACCCATTAGGGTTCTCATATCTTCTATCATAATTGTTCTGATCATCACTTTTTTCGGGAGGGTTAGATCCAAGATTTCCTGATCTAGATGCCCCTTGCACAATGTCCCTCACATCCTATCTCATCTGGGTAAATTTGGGAACATCAAAGCGGGAAATAATATCCTCAATTGCATTCATTATTTTTCCCATGGATGTCCTACATTAAATGTTCAATTGTTGATAGTATAAACTAATGCAGTAAGCTAATTTCTCAGGTTTTGATTAAATTTCACAATAGCTTCAATGAGTTCAATCATTAGGGGTCCACTACGGCAGTAACTGTGCTAAAGTGAATATTTTAATCACTTTCAATCAATATCAACATGGAAATAGTAAAGTAAAAAATCATAATGGTGGAGAAACGTTTTTCCTTAAAATTTTCAAAATCATCTATTGTGACATATTCACCTTGTATTTGAACTACTAAAGGTGCTAGAGTAGAAGAAGATGCCCCTATATGAAGTGTTTCAAACTATACAGGCTCTTCCACCATTTTCCTTGTTGGAACAACTCTATTCGGTTCATCATAATAATCACAATATTCAAAACTAAAGACAATAGAGCCAGGATACCTTTTCCATTCAAATAATATAGAGTCTTCCAAAAGAGTGAGTTTGTTAACTGCCACTCTTCCAGTTTTCAAATCCCCTTCAACTTGAGCTCTTCGACCCTGAAACTCCCCCTCAACTATATCTCATCTTACTTGTTGGTGCCCCTCCACTTGAGATCTTCTTCTAACATAAACCTACTATGGTACAAGGACTATTTAACCTCTCATTACATCACCAACATCAACTCTTTATTCTTCTTATACAGTAGAAGCTTCTACTTGATCAAGAGGTTCTATATAATTTTCTTGATCCACATTATAAACATGATTTATGTTACCACCTCAATCATCACTATGATTATTATATCCACTATCACTTCCACTTCCTTCTTCATTCATATCTTCTCCATCATTTCCACCTTCATCTTATTCTCATTCATCCTCCTCCCCACTGCCAAATCCACCCCTATTATCTTCTCATTTTTTGTCTTCTTGTTCTTCTTCAGTTGAATCCTCATCTGAACCTTTTGATCTACTCACATACTCATCACTACCATATTATTCAGTTTCTTCATCGTCACCTGAAATTTGTTTTTTGAAGGCAGAGCGGGAGGTGGATTGGGCGGTTTAAAGGTTGTTGTTCTTGGGCTTTCATCAATGATTGGGTCACTTTTATCATTTATAGAAGATCCTTCATCTATAGAGGGTCCATCTTCCTCCTCTTTATCCTCATCATCTGAATATCCATCAACATCATCTGTTCGTAGACTAGGATCATCCACTTCATTATGCCTAAAAGGATGCTCAATAGGGTTGAAATTATAATATAACTTCTCCTCATCTTTAACACAATCCCTATTCTAGGGATTCGAGCGTATCTCCATTCTTTTTAAAATATCTTTATTTAGGAATTCACCACTCCAATAATAAATAGTTTCTTCATTTTCACCTTCACAAACTTTTTCCTACAACATAACAAAAATCATCTTTGGATAGAACAAGGAATTTTTCTTATGATATGTATTTATAATCTCACATATATGGATCATCATATACCTACATAGATTCATTTTATGTCCTTTCGTTAGAAAATATAACAAGTACACATCCTATTACTTCAAAAAGTCAAAGACCCATTTTCTGGGACATAGTTTATGTTGAATAAATTTAATTAGAAGACTTATTTCCCCATCCAACTCTGAGACTATATGCCTTTTGTGATCCCTTTTTCTATTTATCTCCTCTAATATTGTCTCATAGAAAAATATATCAATGGTAGGTGGAGTACTTATTTGGTAGTCATCAAAGACTCCCTCATGTGTAACTTTTAGGCATTCTTCCCAATTCCAAGAATAAAAATAAATTATTTTTCTATTTATCATAGATTTCTTTCAGTACATCTCATTCCATTACAGAATGAACTCAACATGAATATAGAACATAGGCACATGTTTAGGATAATATGGCCTTTCATTATCTGAAAACTAATCTAACCAATGTGGAGTTTCAACACTCTCAACAGAATTGACTTACTAGATAGTAACCATTATATGAATACCTCATTCTCAGTAGTTACCACATTGATTTAAAAGAGTTGTATTAACAGGAAGAGATTTTTTCAACTCTCCTTTATACCTTTTATCGGGTCATGATTCATCTTTATATCCTTCTAGGATGCACTTTGCTATGACCATTTTGAAGGTTCTGTCAAAATGTTGGAAGGTGAAAGGTCTGAGAGTAAAAAGAGAAAAGGTAGGAGTGTGAGAGAAAATTCCAATAGTAAGAAATAGAGTGGACAAACTTTATTTTATCACGTAGGGATTTAGAAATCTCATATGGGTGAACCATGTATAATTACATATAGAAAATGTTAAACTGTGTCATTTTGGTTAAAACATATACAGACAATCAAACTCTATCGGTAAGTGACCATCAGTGAGACATTAGTGTCGGTGTCGTCATGACAATAGTGTTAGTGAGATATCTGTTTCATTGTCTATGAGAAAATCGTTGGTGTTCGCATGACATAGCATGACACTGTTGGTGTCTTCATGACATAGCATGACCCTATCAGTGGGACTTCCACACTAAGTTTTAACATCGAGTTATTGAAAGTGGGTCCTTACAAACTAATCATCCATTATTCATGTATGATGTAACTCATTATCTAAGAGTTCAATGTTATAGTGAATATATCAGAATGATGATGATCTTTGCCAATAAAATCCAACGTTATATCACTATTTTTATAACGATCTATCAAAAATTGATTTGTTACATCAATAAGTATTTTTCTAGAATGAGAAACTAGATTATTTGAAATGTTAATATCACTTGTATTATCACAATTTATAGGAAAATGTGTAAATTGGTATCCATAATCTAGTAAAGTGTGTTTAATACAAAACATTTGTGCCCAATAACTACCTGAAGTTATGTATTCTACCTTATCAGTAGATAATGCAACACAGACTATCTTCTTACTACAATAGGACACTTGAGACTTTCTTGAAAAGTGACATGGTCTGGAGGTACTCTTTCTATCTAACATACATCCACAAAAATCATCCTCAGAATAACTGACTAAATAAAATGCTTGTCTTATAGGATATAATAATCCAATGTTGGTAGTATACATGATGTATTTGAAAATTATCTTTACTGAATTTAAATGAGATTATTTGGAATTAGCTTGCAAATAGGCACACAAAAACATACTGAACATGATGTCAAGACTAATAGAAGTCAAGTAGAATAGACTTCCAATCATTGCCCTATAAGTTGTTTGATCAATATATTTACCATTTTTATCAAGATCCAACTTACATGTGGTACTAATTGGAGTGTCACTAATTTTTGTACCATCAAATCAAAACCTTTTTAAAAGATCTTTAGTATATTTCCTTTGAGTTAAAATAATGACTTCTTTATTTTGAAACATTTGAAATCCAAGATTTAATTTGAGTTCCCCCATTGAACACATTTCAATCTCTTGGATCTTGTTTTAAACCATATAAAGACTTTGTTAATTTAAAAACATGATTTAGAAAATGGGGTTTGTTAAACTATGGGTTGTTCAACAAAAATGTTATCAACTATATACCCATTTAGGAATGCACTTTTAACATCCATTTGATATATTTTGAAATTGAGATGAGTTTCATATGAAAGAAAAATTCTAATGGCCTCAATTCTAGCAACTTCTGAAAATTCTTATTCATATTAAATCCCTTCTTCTTGAATATAACCTTGTGCAACCAATATAGCTTTATTTATTACAATATTAACATCATCATCTACTTTGCTTCTGAACACCCATTTAGTGTCTATAGTCAAGGTTTCTTTGGGTCTATCTACATGTTTACAAACTAAATATCTTTCAAACTGATTCAATTATTCTTGTCTATCCATTAAAAAAATTCATCATTTATTGAATAATTGATGTTTTCAGTTCAAGATGATGAAAAAAATCATGATGTTCAACTTGGTTTCTCAAATAATCTATATTCTGTGTCCCTTTATCTAGGTCTCCAACTACATCATCTAATGGATGGTTCAAAAGGGTTATTGTAGGTCTATGAAAAGAAGGGATAATAACTTTAGCTGCCTCAACAGGTTCGGCATCATGACTGTAGTATGTAGAATTTTTAAAACTGTATGATTTAATAGGTTTCTTAAAAGTAAGGTCAGATGAATTTGAATTTATTCTCAGATTGGGAAGATCATCCTCAATATTTTTTATAGAGACCTTGGGTTCATGAGGTTGTGTTTTATCAAATTTTACATTTACAGTTTCTTCCTCACACATAGTTATTTTATTAAATACTCTATAGGCTTTACTAGAGATTGAATTTCGTTGAAATATTCCTTCATCACTTTTGGATGCATATTTTTCAAGATTTTACATTATATTAAGGATGCAAACTTTTCAGCCAACAACTTTGAAGTAACTAACATTGGGTTTGCTACAATTCTATAGCTCATAGGGGGTTTTTCTTAATAATTGGTTTAATTAATACTCTGTTAATTCTATAACAAGTTGAATTCTGAGATTCTGCCCAAACGTGGATAGGTAAGTCAAATTCATTAAGCAAGATCTGGGCTATCTATTATAAGGTCCTATTTATTCTGTATACAACACCATTACGTTGGGGTGTCCTCGGAGTAGAGAAGTTGTGATTATATCAACAATGTGAGTAAAGGGATTCAAACTCTTGTTTTTCAGACTCACGACCTTTTTCATTTCATAACATTTTAATTATAAGTCCACATAGGTTCTATAATATTTTAGAATACATAATGAAGTAATATAAATCTTTATTTTTGTGAGAAAGAAATAATGTCCATGTGTATCTAGAAAATTTATCTACTCGAAAATCGACATAGTTTTTCCCATTAAGACTACGAACCCTAGATGGTCCAAATAAATCCAGGTGAACCAACTCAAGATATTGAGATGTTCAAACATCATTATTTAGTTTAGGATATATTTTATGATGTTTTCTCTTTCGACAAAGATTAAACACATTGTCACTTGTAAACACAAGTTTGGGTATATCCTTAACTATTCCATTCCTAGTAATCTTTCTAAGTTTATGAATATTAAGATGTCCTAATATCCTATGCTAGATCCTATGCTCATAATGAACTAAACGTTAGTAGGAAACATTTTGAGACATGAAGCAATCTAGGTTTAAAGTGTAAACATTCTCATTTCTAAAGAAAGTAAATACTAATTCCTTTTCAGAATTAAAAATATTGCATGCATCATTTTCAAATTTAACATTAAACCCATCATCACATAACAAAAAGATACTAAGAATATTTTACTTTAATACATAAACAAAAAATACATTGGAAGTAAAAATAAATTAGAGTTTCCAATTTAAATAAAGGAAATTATTTTTCCTTTATCATTGTCACCAGTAGTGACATGCCCCATATAAATCACTATTAAATTCTTGAAGCATGAATAATATCCTATCATGTGTCTTGAACATCCTCTATCCAAGTTCTGTAGACTTCTATAGGAGCTCTTAAATCATATATCCTACAAAACGATCAAAAAATAGAATTTTTTGGTACCCAAATTAGTTTGGGTCTAGTAACATTAGTAATAAGTGATTTGGGAACTCATAATTGCTTCATGGATCTCATATAAGCAGTCTGTAATGTTTTTGAAAAATAAATGTTATGTGTTCCAGAAAAAATGGATGTAGTAGAAGATTGTCCAATTATTGAATTAACAGAAAATTTATCAATTCTATATATTAAAACGGTTTTTCAATATTTGGTTAGAATATGATTTTTAGCTATGTTCCCCTATCCAGGTTGGTATCCTATACTAGTAGTATACCTAGGTGTTACTTTTTTCCCAAGAATTAGTGTAAGAGTATTTTTCCCATTGATAACCTTCTCTAAGTCATTTTTTTAATTTCTATTTTGATAACATAATCTCGTTAATTTTTTTAAGAAATTGAGCATTTTTTCTTTCTCTATAGTAAGCATGAATTTTACAGTAGAGGTTAGGGCATGTTGTTTATTCAAAATTTTATTTTTATCTTTTAATTAATTGAATTTATCTTCAATAATTTGGAATTATTCAATCCTTTCTTCATTAGTTATATTTTTAGAATCATATTCATCTCTAGAATAATAATAATTTTGTTGAGGAGTATCAACAGTTACCTCAATTGTGTTTTTTTGGAAACACATTTTCGCTGTGTCACCTTTCTCATCATGTGATGGTTCTAACTCACTGGGGTTATCCTCATAAGAAATCTAGGTGGACTTCATTTACTTCTTGTATGTTTTATCATTTTCCTCATATTTCTTCATATATTTTAACTTCAAAAAATAAGCCTTTACATTTTCTCTACTCTTACATTCTTAGAAAACTATTTAATTTGATCTATCACACATTTTATAATAATTTTTCCAGTTTCACTTATTGTCATATTTACCTTTTTAGCTGGGCTTCCTAAGAAAATTCTTTTCTATTTAATAATTTTTTATCCTTTTGGATAATTGATCCATTTAATCATCACTATCAGATAGTGAATCATTGTTACCTGTACTGTCATAATGAGTTCATATCCTTTCTTTTTCTATATTTTTGGAAGTATTAGTTTTGAAAGCCACTGACATTCCCTTTGATTCATAATCCACTTCTTTGATAGACTTTTATTCTTCCCAATACATCATAATATTTCCTATTAGCACCATAACTGAAAACATACTAATATCATATGGTTCTCTTATTGACATTGAGGTTCATCTCTATCTATCTAGTAGACATATAAGAATTCGAATGATTTTTCCTTAGAAGTAACTTCCTTTCCCAAAGAAATTATATTATATACAATTTCATTAAACCTGAGATACATGGCAGAGATGGGTTCATCAAGATTTATTTTGAAGTTATCTTATTTAATAGTATATGTGTTAATTCTCATTTCCTTTACATTATAGGTTTATTCATGTGAAATAGATAATGTATCCTAAATTTCATGGATTGTTTTATATGAATAAATCCTATTGAATTATTCAACTTATAAAGAAAAATATAAGGCATTCATAGAATTACAGTTATTATTATAAGGTACCTTAGTTGGGTAATCCCAAGTATTCTAGGCAGTAGTAGTAATATTATATTCATCAATAATGGAAGACAAAATTTCAAAAATCATACATTATAAATTCATTTTAATCTTAATTTTCCACTAAGCATAATTAATTCCATTGAAAAATGTAGTTTTGTTGGTAGTATCATCTTCCAATATATTATCCATAATGCATAGTATAGAATAGGTTTTTAAAGAACTAAAACATTAGATCAAATACAAATTTATACATCTTTAGAAAACAACTACAATCATAGACAAAAAGATTTATCAAAGCATTGAAAACTATGAAACTGGAACATTAAATTCTATTATGCTTCAAAAAAAATTTCTGAGTATGAAAAATCAAGAGGGTGGTGAATTGAGTTCCTTTAAATTTTGTTATTAAAAACCATAATAAAAAAATCCACCACTTTAAAATCAAAACATGCTATTTAACCAAAGTAGTAAATTTATAATAGTTTGATAGTTCAACAAATTTATCAAAACATTGATTACTTCTCAGTTATATTAATTTGAAATATTGATATAACATTTCAAACAAGTTTACCAAACTGAAATAGTTATAAATTCTATCCATGATCAACTATCAAAGTAAAACATAGTTTTTTATAATATTATTGAAAACATAGTACACTACACATTAGAATAAAGCAGTAGTTTCAATCTCAATCTGAGTCTTATTCCTCTCCACTTGGTGATCACCTACCACCAAGAATTTTAAATTAATAATCTTTGATCACACCCTGGAACTAAGTTTACAACAGTATATAGTTCTTTCTATATCAAGATAGACCTCTACCAAAGTTCTTACATAGTAACATATTACAAACCAGTCATACAGAGACCTCTTCCATAGTTCTTCATGTGGGAAATATGGTGTAAGAGAATGGTAGTGTCAGAACATATTTTATCCTCTATCTTAGAACATGATATAGAGTGTGTTTATACTAAAGATACACACTCCTCTTGAAAATTAATAATATTGAACCCAATTAGAGAAGAAATATTGATAGGAGGATTAAAATGATTTTAGTATTGTGCTTAAAGATTCTGGACTCCTTTAATGTTGAAAAAGTGAAGCTTGATCCCAGTTCTAAAAAGAGACACCAAAATAGAGTTTTGCAGAACCACTATGTCCTGGATTCTAAGAAATTGAGATAGTCTTTGATGGTTTTTCTATATAGAGATTTATTGTTGAAAGGATTATTAGAACATTGATTCACATCAATTTTGTCTTTGTTTTCAGTAATCTGGGAGGTGTGTTCTTCTTTCTTTTGTTTACAAGTACTCTTGATATGGTTTCTCATGTTTCATTTACTTTTTGCTTGAGTGATTCAATTTTTATATTCTATAGGTCTGACATTAGGCATGATTGGGTCATGTGTTTTACCTCATAGCACTTACATCTATGTTAATTATATCTGAAAAAATGTATACAAGTGGACTAATAAAATTAAATAACTCAAAATGACCATTGGATAAAAAGTTAGAATTTATAGATTAAATAAATTTTTTATAGTCTATAGGTGAGTACTTCTATTGGTAGTTTACACCGTCGATGACTCCTTTTGATCGTAGGTTTGTGAATAAATGAACCCTTCTATCAGTGAGTCATGTCGTTGGTGGTCCCTTGTGTGCGTAGATGAGTTGGGCTATTGGTGAGTTAGTTGTTTTGTCGGTGACTCATTTGATCTGTCGGCCAGTCAAACTATTAGTGTGTCATTTATTTAATCGGTGAATCATTTGTTTTGTCAGTGATTCCTCTATTCTATCGATGAAATAGGATAATGGTGATTCAGTATATTGGTGACTTGAACTTATAACTGTCAGTGACTAATTTTTTCTATCGAGGAGTTAAACTGTCGGTGAGTTGGACTTATAACTTTGGGTGACTCATACTTATCCAATTTTTCTATCTGTATGTCTTATAATATAAACATGTATAGAAAATTTTAAACTTATTATTGAACATATATAATCATTATTAACTGTGTTTAAACAAAACTAAACATCATCTGACATAAATGAACATGATTGAATATGATTGAACATGATTTGTAATTATTAAAAATAGACAGGGCCAACAAGATCTATAAACCAACTACACCACTACTCTCATCAGATTCTACTCACCAACCAATAAATAATAGAATACAAAGTGAGGCATCAAATTTTTGCAAGCTCTCAAATAACATAATTAATCAAGAAAATTTTTAACTCTCTTATAGGGCATGGGATAGTGAATGTTCCCAAATCCTTTCACTTTGTTGGAATTTCTTGTGTTGATATAATGAGTACTAACACATACCTTCCAAGATTTATATTCACTTTTCCCACGATCCCTCTTCAATTGGTAAAAATTTATTTCAATATTTTTTCATACCTTTGGATTTTATTATAAACTTCATGTTGAGATATGTTGATCTTAACATGTTTGAATGTTTCTAAAACCACTTTTTACATCATGTCTTTAGTCATCTTTTTTATTTGAATAACTCTATTTCGAAAAGGGCAGTGTTTTAGGATGAACATCATAGATATTTATATTATCATTGTCTTCTTCTCTGGGATTCTCATTAGTTGGTCTTGAATGGGAATTCTCAAAAGGTATTGTAAGTCTTGGTGGAGTGGTTGGTATGGATGTATCATTCATTTTCTTCCCTTATCTTAATTTTATATAACTAACATTCCACTTCGGATTTGGAGTAGGTTGGGTTGGAAGATTCCCATATTTCTTACTTACCATTTCTGAAGGGGTGGAAATTTGTCTCATATATGTATAAAAATTCCTCAATTTTAAACCTTGACTCTTCATCTCATTCTTTTTATTATAAAAGAATTGTTTCAAAAGATCATTTGTGTTAGAATCTAACTTTGGTTGATAATTCCATTATTGTTGGATTATTGATTAATGGGATTTAAATATTTCTTGTGGTTGTTGGAAATCTTGTTGGTAAGGTCAGGTTTGTTGGTAGTTTTTTTGAAAAGGAGAAATTTTTTGTTGTCCAAATACATACCACATGTCAGATTTACCCTTTAAACCTTGTTTATATGTTGGCGCAATGGGATCATACTTCTTCTAGTGATGTAGGTTTTTCTACTCCCGATATGGTCTCCCAAGAAATACGGTTGCACAATATTTTGTTTCTTATAGTTGGGGGAAACAGAATGTTGGGTGTTCTGTTTCAATGAAAACATCACAAGTCCTTAAAGGTGTGGTTTGGGATTTATTTTTATACAAATTAATATGTCTCTCTATAGTGTTCCATTCTACTGACATGATATCGATTAAATGATTTTCCAGAGACTATGGACATACCTCATGTACTCCTCTAACATGTGGTGTACCTCGGTTGCCAAATTACTGTAATTGTTTTCCATATTTTTGAACAATGCACATACAATTTCTTGTGTTTTGTTACCAACTCCCCTCTAGCCATGACATCTATTGTACTCCTCTCCATAGGCATGATTTCTTCAAAGATATACATGATGAGTAGTTTCCTACTGATTTGGTGACTTGGTAATTTTTCATATAACTTCTTGAATTGCTTATAGTATGTATACATTGAATCCCCTTAGGCTTGTTTGATCCCTAATATCTCTTTTCTAATGTTACTACTCCTTGATGCTGGAAATAATCATTACAAGAAAAGACATTCTAAATCATCCAACAGGTTACATATTTAGGTTGTAAATAACACAACCCACATTTGTCAGTTCTATCAAGTTATAATTGGAATTATATTATTTTTATTTGATCTTCAGAGACATTTCTTGTTTATAAGGTTGAGAAAACCACATTAATTTTTTTAAGGTTTTTGTTGGGATCCTCACAGGAGAAGCCATGAAATTTTGGATGTTGGTGAATTAACCTAGATTTTAGTTCAAATTTTGATTGGAAGTTTGGGTATGCAGTAAAATTTGGTTGATATTTAGTATATAATACAGCCAATTATCAAATGGTTATATTAATTTAATTTTTACTGTTTTAATCCATTGGTTCTTGTTTTAGGTATTCTATAGAAGTGTTTCCAATATCATTGTTCCTAGAATAGATGAATTCACCTACTAGGTGAATGATGATACTTACCCTAGACTAGGAGTATCTTATTTGTGACCAAATTCAACATTAAATATCATGGTAAATATCTAATATATCCTATGTCTTAGTTAGTTTGATAAATCAAATAAAAATAAAATGAATAAAAGTGGACCAAAATAAAAAGATAACAAGTTTGATTTGATGGTCCAAAAAAATAAAAAGGAAAACTAAAGAAGAAGTTAAATTTAGATTGGGTATTAAAGAAATAAATAAGATAGGATTATAATAAAACTAAAAGTTTAAAAAACCTTTAAAGTTTTTAAATAAGTTCATTCCTCCCCTTAACTAGTTCCAATTTGAAAGGAATTATTGTGGAAACTCTCAAATTAAGTGTTGATTTTCGTTTTTTTTTGGTACAGTAGAGTGGAAGACCAGGGATATATCTCAATGAATAAAGAAATTAAAACAAAATATTAATGGTATTTTTGGATTAAAATAAAATAAAATGACAATAATAATTCGAATTATGAGGGGGATTAATATTTAAAAATATTGATCATGTATGGTTGAAGAATAATTATTTGTTTTTTTTATTTTTTGTAAACAAAACTCAACGATAATATTTTTTTAGAAAAATATTTTTTAAATTCATAATTGATATTACACTATCTCTTTATATAGTAGTTAATTATTATCATTTACCTTAGAATCCACTTAATTGTGATCCTAAAATTTTTTAACCCCCATACCCTATGATAATTAAAATTTCCACAAAAGATTAAAAAATTACACAATAGGTTATCATTAGAGCATACAATTGTAGCACCCTTCTTTGATTATTTTTATAAGGTTTGTTTATGGATAGTGTTAAATTATGGTTTACATTAATTCATGAAATTATTTTTAATTGTGTTATGGGATTTAATTTTAAATCTACAATTTACATCATATTGATCTATTTTATCGGTTAAGATTGTGATCCCATAATTCACACAATTCTCAACCTCATGTATTTTGTGTTATTTTTACAATTTCATGAATAGTTTATTTAAAATTAAAAACTAATTTTATATATCATATTAAATTAATTACATTTATTATTGACTAAAAACAAATAACTGGATAAGGCAAGAGGTAAATAGATTACTAATAAAACAACACTTTCATGGGTGGTGTAGTCATCTTAGAAACGGATTGCATTAGAAAAGGTTTAGAAAGGGTATACCTCAATAACATTTATAATCTTTATTGATATCCCAAATAATTATAATAAATATGAATAAAAATAAAAATAACAAAATAAATGTGAATTAAATTTAGAGTTTCTTGAAATAACAACAATATTACAACAAAGAAGAAGAATAGAAGAGCATTTTGGAGGAGATCCTAACAAGATAGATTCCCTCCTCCAATGGTGAATTTAAATGGAAATTAACCAATTATGATATTAAACCAATCCTCTATTGATCATCCAACCCCCCTCCAAATGTTAAAAACACAAATTTATATATTAGACCAGTGTCTATGTTGTCAAGACATTCCACGTGTTGATGGGAAATTCATTCAGATATTGTAATCATGTTTTATCATTCTGTTTGAACTCCAAAACACATAAAAAAACTATCCTTATAGAATTATTATTTGAGATAAATTAGGTCCTATTTCGTTTTCCAATGTTTGGCTCAATCCAATCAAGGATGAAGAAGTTATATCACAAATACGAAAGTGGTGTCCAATTTGAAGAGTCCAGTCTAACTTTAATTTCATGGCCAATTTACTCCAATCAGATATGTGATTTGGCTGAGATGTATTGATTTAAAGTTCTATCCCATTAATTTATGAACATGATTACAAAATTTAAAGATAAAATATTAAACATAAAAATATTTATGGATTAAATACTACAGTGAACATTAAATAGAAAAACTAGAATTTTCTTCATATTTTCAAATGAATGGTCTAATCCAAAAAAAATTATAAATAAACATATTTTACACAATGTGAATAAATAATTTCATTTATTATAAATAAAATATTCCATAAAATTATGTTTCATTTATTGATAAATCATATTTTCATAATTTAGTTAATCCTTTTCATAGCCAACATTGTAGTGGAAGATGATAACTATACTGATATTTTAATAGTATATCATGTTTATTTTAATTTTAGTGTTATGTGAAATGAATGCTTGGATATATTTTTTATATAACAAAAAATAATCTTGATGCTTCATGGAACGTAGTCGAAACTTGGTATTGTGTGTTACAAAATCTTATCACATTGTTGGGTGTACTAAAAGCTAAAATATGTGTTGTGTGTAGTGCGATCTTAACTTAGTGTTTTGTATAAAGTAATCTTAACTTTTTGTAAAGTGAAATTCCAACCATCAAAGAATATTAATTTACTAAAAAATAATAATTAAAAAATAAATGGATTGTTATGAAATATTATTAGGAAACCCATTTATCTTCCACAAGTTATACCATCATAGAAATCATATGTAACCCGCTTCTTTTCATGGTTTATTCTATGATAAATTTATGAAATGATTATGAAAGATATTTTTTTTTCACAAGTTAGAATGTGATGAAATGTTCATGAAACCCTTTTAATTTTATTTTTAATTATATGATGAATTTTTCATGATCTTGTGTAAAACATATGTATGATTTCATTATATATGGAGGATACATTATAACCAAGGATGATGCTTATGTTATTACCAATAATTATGGTTATGTTATATCCAATGATGGGTGAAACCAATATGTCCCACCAATACATTTGATAAAGATTTATGTCTCGTGAGATGTGTTGTATTAGAATGGGAAGTGACCCAATTTAGTAATTTTAAACTAGAGTGGGGAGTGAACCTGGTTTTGTAAGATTGGAATGTAATAGAGAGTGACCCCAGTTTAGTAAGCTGGGGTTGGAATATGGATTGTGCCATGTTCGTAAGGGTTTTTTTTCTCTATGATAGTCTTGTAATTGAACCTCGAGTACTATGATTTTTTGGGGAGTGAAACCATTATATATTATATCCCTGGTAGTGATCCTTGACTAATATTGAAGTAATTTTCTATTCTAATATGTATGCGAAAAATTTCATGTCTTATGCCAATGATATGATATCATGGCCCATGTGCTTTGATTCACTTATGATTCATGTATTATGAACTACAAATCCTTATTTCATGAATTGTGATTATGACCTCAGATATTCAAGGTATGGTTTTCAAATATGAATTTCAAGGTCTCAGAGCCTTAAGATCATGTAAGGATTACATATCTCTCATGCTTACCCTTGCGAGAATCTGATCTCACCCTTTCTAGGGTTTCTTTTATCTAGGTTATGAATGTATGTTTTATGTATGACATTTTTAAGAAGGGTGATAGTTGTAAAGATCATAGTAGGAGATGATGTAGCTCACTTATGTACAAGTGGTTCTTTTTCCAAGTATCCAAAGGAACTAAACTATAACGGCCCCCCGGAGTATGTTTATATAATGAAATGAATATTCTTCTAAAAAGATGTAATATACATACATGATAATCCTAGGTAACTATATGACCATTTTGGTTTATAAAAAAATTTAATAACAACGGAGGAAAAAAATTATATATGGGGGGGGATCTGATATTTCATGGAAAAATTTATAAAACTTCCAAGAAGTTGGAATATATCTCTTTATTTAAGGTTTTACTATTTATGAAGGAGAAAGTTTTAATTTTTGGGTGAATCAAATTCAAATGGTTCAAAAAATGAGGAATATCCTTCTTTGTAGAATGTCTTGATGTTTATGAAGGATAATGATAACTATTTAGTGGGAGAAAATTATCTTATATAAGAGGAATTGTTTCAAAAAAATATGAATATTTCAATTTTCTTACAAAGTGAAAAAAGGATCTAGCTTAATGGGGGATACATTTTCTTTAGGGATGATGGTATTTATAAATATATTTTATTTTCCCCTACTTATTTCATATTTATTATTCAACTCCTTAATTTTCATTATTTCCTTATTTTAATCTTAAATTTGTGTTTGTGGAAATCAAAAAGGGGAACATTGTTGAACCTCTAAAGTATTTTTAAGATCATAATCACATAATATATTTATAATATTTTTTTATTTTTTCTTTGTTATATTATTTTGATATAATCCTAAGGAATCAATATCCTAAGAAGAGGATTTAATTGGACTTTATAGGACCATTTCTACAGTCAACACTACCATATTATACAGATTACCTATTAGGAAGCCGCCTGCCAATCGGTGGTGTTGGAAATAACCAACATACCTCCCGGATTACCATCGGCTACATAATGGAATTTTACTAGATATCTAATGAAATTATCCAGAATAATTTCCATCCAGGTGGATCTATGGCTACCCAATAGAATCAGTTGTATCCTAAGAATCCACTTAAATGGTACTAGCTAGGCGGTGGGATCAAATCGACTACCCAGTGGCATTGATCCATATCAATAAAAGTATATTAAATTATGGATTTAAATTGTTGAATTCACTCATTTAATACTTGGGTAAAAGTAAGTTACCCTTCTAATTTATAAAGTATATAAATAGATTTTCATGGAGGTTTAAATCTAGCCAAAATAAATATTTGAAGTAAAACTCAGATTTAATGAATTCTATATTTATTATTATGACTATTTTAATTTGTGACTTTTTTGTCCCTTTATGAAATTCCTAAAGGATATTATTTTAACATTTATCAGTCTCCCTATTTATCTTTTATTTTATTCTAAGTCTTCTAAATAGATTTGAGAAATTTGTAAAGGGTCTATAAAATAACCTTTATCTACTTTATTTATTCTTTCGGTTCTGACCACCTATAAAATTATAGTTCTTTGTTCATGTTTTATTTTAAAACCATGGGTCTTATTTTGGTTCTTGGATTCCATTAAAAAAAATGGATTATTTCATTTTTTTTTGTGGTTTCCATTAAAACAAAGGTATTAATGAAATAATCACAACCATTATTTATGTGATAAGATATATGAGATCATTCTTGCGCTATTTTTGAACTACATTATCAAATTGTTCATTTTTTATTTTATTTATTTATTTTTCTATACCCTTAATTTTTTTATTCTACTATTTCATTAATATGTTATTTTTTTAATTAAATTTAATTCTTTTATTAAAATTGATTATATTTTATAGAATAATTTTAAAATATTTTTTAACGAAATTCCCCCTATTTTCATACTAGAATTGAATATGTGTACTTACGGATGTTTTCCATTTTAGATAAATAAAAAATATAAGAATATCCTAACAGTTGGGAGTTACCTTTCATTTTGAGAACAGAGATCTTGTATTGATCTCATGGTGATCAAAAATCTTCCTAAATGTTCTCAAGTTCTGTAGAGTATTATAGGTCTTTCATTCCCTAGTTTCTATGGGATATCAAGAATTTTTTCTACACATGAATTTATAGGGCTCGAGATTCATTTTGAAATTACATATATCATTATTAGAATCCTAGAGAGTGACTACATGTTTTTTTAGGTAGAGGATAGATCATGGGATATGACAGGAACATTCAACTTCTTTGGTTGAATTAATGATGTAATATAGATTATGAAACTCACATTAAATTATTCTTATGAAGCTCCTAAATAACCTTAAATGAATAGTTTTATAATTACATTAATCTTTCTTAGGATCCAATTTATTTTTTTACAAATCTAATATAATCTAATGTGAACTTTGAAATCTAAATGTATTCACACATAACTCTTATGTAGACTTATTTAATATCAAGTTTCTCACTTATGGGAAATATAATAATTAAAAATAGTCTTTACCATATAATTTAGTCTTACGTAATCACTCACCCATGATGTTTATTCTAACAAAGAAACATTATTATTGACTTAAAATCAGTTTAATCTTATGTAGAGCTATCCCTCAAGTGTTTATCTGATACAAATCACATTTTGGTTAGGATGATCTTACATGGGGTCTCCTAGACTATGTCATAGATATGTATCTATATATGAATTTGGGTAACTTATATGTAGTGTGATGGAGTTCCATTTTAACACATATAGTTCAATTTAATCACATTGAACCTACACAAATTTAATTTCAAAATAATAATTAGTTTATGACTTATCCAAAATATAATAAAAAAGGACAAATTTATTGAAATGATGAATATAATACACTTAAATATTAATTAAAAGTATTTCTAAAATTGAAAATAATTTACTAATTAATAAATATAATCCAAATTCTATGTGTATTCAATAGTGAATATAGAGAAAAATATTGTAAAAATTAATCTCCCACCAACCAATTCCTTTCACTTTGAATCCAGGGAATTTATAAAATAAATCATACCCCAACCACATCATATCAATAAAATGATAAATATATGAAAATAACTCATTGAGGATTTCTTTACATAAGAAAAATTAAACTCCTAATATTATATGTGATTTCACAATGAATTGGTGAAAATAAAAATCATGAATTCCAATCCAAGATAAAAGGAATCAGATGAGAGGAGAAGAAGAAGAAGGGAACGGGAGAGAATAGGGAAGTATCACATTATATTAGGATGAAAACCTTTGGAACATTATTTAATCGTGAATAAAATAGTGGGAGTGGAGAATATTAATAAGGATCCATGGATAGGATCTCAACTCAGAAAAAAGATTGATGTTCTAAGGTCCCCCTAAATGGGTCAAAAAATTGGTAAAAATGTATAAAATTAAGTTTTATAAAGAAAGACCTAGGTAAAATTATTACTCATTATAGTTCCAATGAGTACCTGGTGGAACCAATAAAGTAACCCACCCTCTTATTAGTCTCACTAGGTATGTCGTACCCCCCAGTCCCCCCCCCACACACAAGGTACCAAGTGATACCTATGGTTTTAAATTGTAATTCACACAACCACTAGACCACACTCATAGCTCAGAACATCCTATGAAATTTTAAACCATACTAAAAACACCTAGTATTTTACCAATAATAATTAAAATTCAAGATTTAATCCCAAAAATAAAAATGACCACTCATTCAAAACCCAATGTTCATCTAGGACCTATTTTGAAGAGCATAAAATTCATAATAACTAAAATCCAAAAAGAAAAAAATTCCCAACTAGAGGCTGTGGAAATATCCACACTAAAGGAAATTTTATCCCTAACAAGATAAATCAAATATTCACAAATTTTATAATTCTTATGTCACAAAACATTCCCCAAAATAATTCCCAAAATATCTACCACACCTATGTTATATAATTCCCAAATTTAATCCATATCACCCAAGGGCACAAAATATTTTTACCCACAAGTAATAATAATATTTTTCAAACCCACAGATAACTTAAAAAATTAGTATATATTTAATATTTAACGTACCAAATCAAGAGAAATAATTAAAATCTAGAAAATTATAACTCATAAGGATATGAAAACTATAAGGAATCATTGTACATTTTAAGACATCATTGAAACCCAGATATAGAACATCAAAATTCAATAAAAAAATGTCATATATATTAACATTATGATAAATAAAAACAGACTATGAATCCTAAAATTCTAAAAATAATCACTATCTAGACTAATCTTACATATCCAGTGCTCCCAAATGTGTGGACTATCGAAAGTTTACCTATTCATGTCACACTACTAACTCCCAATTTAACAAACAAATACTTTTCAAAATAATTTTTAGATAAAATTATATCTTCACTAAAAGTAATATTACATATTAATTACAATAAACATTTGACTTTAAAAATATTTTTAATTTTATACATTTAATTAAAAACACTCTCCAAGGTTTATTCAATGAATTACATTTTGAAATAACTTTTTCAAAAATTGGAATTTCTAACCTGAAAATAATATGTAAAAATGATTTCTAAAACAATATTTAATAAAATTATTTCCCAATTTTACATTACCAAATAAGAACAATTTTTAAATAAACATCACTTCACATAACCACTATCCATCCAAACATTGGTCTATAAAATTGTTTATTTAACCTTGAAAATGTCAACAAGTTTCTTAAAATTACAAATGAATTTTTTTCTAATGTGAATTGAATATATATATATATAACATGATTGATGGTAAAATCATAATAGTTTCAAAATTACAGTAACAAAATTATCAATAAGTGTGATCCTTATAAAAATAATATCAAATGACCATGTTTCATGTCTAATAGTGAGATACTATACATATAAGAATGATCTTTCTCAAGAATATAGTTTATTTACAAATTCTACAATATATGGATATATGTGACTGGATTTAATTTATTATATAACACCTAAGAAGATATAAAAAATATACATTTTTTACATTATTTTTTTTAATTCAATTAATTAATTTCATTCACATATCATAATAATAATATAAATGAAATAAACTAACTCTAATGTGACACCATACTGTATAATACATGAAATGGTGCATAGAGTGGCTCTCAATGTATCCCTATGTCATTCCTCCTATGTTTATAGAATATTATCTCAATATACTCACGAAAACAAATAAACCATTCTTATAGTTCCGAGACTAAACACTCGAACATCCTCTCATAACATAGGATTCCACTATGGACAGGTTGGAAATACATGAACAATATTACCCCATAAGTCCTGATGTCCCATATTTTATATATATAGATAAAATCCAAAATAACCCCCAAACGCCACTCTGATTCCATTTTATAAAGGACCTTATATAGACTCCTAAATAGAATCTGAAATAAGACAACCACTAATCTCATTGGTCTTTCTCAATCCTCAATGACTAGCTAATAACAAAAAATCTATAGATATATTGGTGGGGAATTATTTACCAACATAGGTTTACATAATAATCTTTGAATGGGTTCATCCAATGAACCATCATGAATTTCCTATATGTTTGACATTCCCAAGATAAAAAAATTTACCAGGAACAATTAAATATTAGAATGAAATAAAAAATGTTATCTATAAATTAGTATAATAAAAAAAGTCTTATTTACATATAATCACTATAAAAAAGTAATTTACCCTCAGATAAACATTATATAAGGTAATTAGAAGGGTGATTTGAGGACTTCATACATTCTAAAAAAATCCACCTACTCTTACTCTTATTAAATATTGAATACATGAACTTTCTCCAACACCCTACAAGCTAGTGCAATATCCAATATCTACACATGTTCCTATATCACATTAAATATAGCTAGCGATGTTCGATATCCACTGGAGTTTCTATGTAGTGTATGAGAATGTCAAAAATAGTAGGAAACCACTAATGTGACTAAACTCATCAGTGAACAAATAATTGTATTCATGAAGATCTCTATGATTGTGATATTCCCTAAATCCATATATAAATTTGAGAAATATTGAAAATATAATAAAACATTATATAGGTATATCATATGGTATGATTTTTAAAAATCAATCCACCACCTATCGAATTGTATTATATGAGATGGATGAATTGTATTATGGATTTACAATAATAAATTCAAGAAATACTATTTATAATCTATCATTAAACTAAGATGTTTCATATTATGAAATTCATGTTAAGAATCTACAATGATTTTATGTGGCAAATATATATTGTAGGTTAAGGATTGGAAACATTGTAATAGAATTACATTAACTCGTATGTCATAAATGTTTGTGTAAATGAATGAAGGTTTACCAAATGATATGTAATGTGGAAATTTCCATTGAGATTGTTTGGTTTGAGTCAGTCTGAACCTTCTCCTAATTCTACCATTTATCTCTTCTCATCCTTCGTTTTCCACCAAGAGGTACTAGTATACGATTTGATTGAAGGATAATACCACAATGGAATCAAGTGATTCATATAATAACATGGATACAACATGAAAGAGGGAGTATAGTGACTATATAGTAAGGATCATCATTATGAACTATGATTAAAGATATTTGTGATTTTCTTCAATAGTTAACTATAATCAATTTTCTTCATTATATATAGTTTTGGTGTTATACATGATCGATCATGGTTTTTAGTTTCAAGATTAATTTTTATCATTAAAAATGATTTTTTTTATTCTTTTAAACCCATTAAGGATGTCGTAGCTTCACCATGTTGTTTTACTCTCAAAATCATGTTGAAAAATGAAGAAATTTGATATCATACTATATATTGTATATGATATCCTTAAAAATGATTGAGATTTTTGAACTGCAGCTAACAATATGATATTTTATATCATAAACTATGATATGATCATACTTTAGGATATCTAATTTCATAGGAGGAAACACAATTCAGAATCTCAGTTTTTTACTATTTTGTAATGTTGATATAATTGATTCTTGCCAATGATAGCATTGATCCATGTATATGAAATAGATAATTGTATCATTGTTATGATATATATGATATCATTTGAAATGACTAATAATACTTAATTCGCATTGTTATTGTTTCATAAAGAAAATAATAAGTCATAATTACCAAACAATATATATTTATATTATACAAAATGCCGCCAATTATGGCTTAATGCTGTGAATTGTAATCATAACAGGTGATGGGGCCATGCCAATGAGTTACTTCTATATTATCCACACAACAATTGTTTTATATTACATGGGCCAAATTATAAATTATAAATTTTGATTAATGGCATAGGGTTTGAGGAGTCAATAGATGTGAAATAATTCATGTAATATGACTTACGTATATTCTAAATTGTAGTATAATAGGAAAACATATATGTTAATCAATATTGAATTGAATTTTATAACTTATAAAATGTTTTTAAATTATATGAAATTATTTTTTTGGATATTTATTTAATTTATCAAGTATATGTAAATTAATTAATTATAAATTTTCTATAAATAATTATCATATTTTTTAGAAACATTTATTAATAAATATTCTATAATTTTAATTTTTAATATTAAACATCTTTTGATATTATATTTAATGACTAATAATATATATATATATAGTTGTTAGATAGAAATTATAAGAATAATTTAGCACATATTTATAAATTACAAAATAATGCTAAATATTAAAGTATTTATATTTAAATTATGAAATGTTAAAAATTATTTAATTTGAGAGATTCAAATTATATTCCTTATTTGATAAAATTACTTAAACCGTATTAAATTTATTTTTATCATTTATTTGATGAATATTTAAATAATGTTAAATGTGTGATATTCTGAAAACATGCAGAATATATGAATACTTCATTTGTATAATTTTTATATCTTAGATATCATAGATATATGTAAAGTTTATATAAATTATGATATAGACTTTTTATATTTGAAATATAGAAAAAAAATGTAATTAATATTTCAATGTTGATAACTAATTGATAATTTATAGTTTATATATAGTTAATTTTATTTATGAATTGTTTGTAAAAATGTTTATCTCGTGTTTAAATATATGAATTGTTCAATTTATTTCCTATTTTATAAATAAAAATTATTTATTTATTTGTTGAATTTATAATTTAGTTGTTAAACTACTTCTATAAAGCTTCATACATCCATTTATAGAGTTACATGTTAGGTATGATGAATGATTTTGGTGGGTTCTCCCTTGAATTTGGTATGTACCCAGTTCTGATATTAAATTAAAAATTTATTTATAGTTCATAAAAATTAGGTGTTATAATTGAAATGTTATTCATGTATCTCTTGAATAAAATATATTTTGTAGAGGCCTTTTTATTTGGACTACTCACTAGTTTGGAGGATTATTACTTTATCTAGAAAATTTTAGGTTGTCTAGTTGTTTCTCTAAGATTAATCGTGTTGGAAATGTTGATTTCATGTGTTTATAAGCCTTAAATGAAAGGGTTTCATGTACCTCACGCATAGATACATTTGGATATATATATATATATATATATATATATATATAATTATATTTAATTTTAGATAGTAACACAATCTATGAGTGGTAAAGATAAATAAACATCAATATGTTTTAAACATATTGATTTGGTTGAATCAATAATATTTCTAACTAAATCACTAGAATATTATTCAAATATAAAAGGAATAAAATAAGATAATAGTGTGAGTTTTCCCCACAAAATACTAAGTTTCATATTATTTCTAAAAACACACTTTTCAATACCTCAATCATCATACTCGGAAGTTCATTCCAAAACTGTTCGCCCGTAGATTATCTTGTATATTTAAATAAATAAATGAGTGTATATAATATGATAAGGTTCATATTTTTGGAAATATATTTAGGTTAATATTTTAATATAAACACAAATATTATTTTTTTACAATATAAATATGGTTGTGTCAATCAATATAGTGGATTGAAAAGAAGTTTTTCACTCAACTAATTGAAATTCATATATGATATGATTAGAATAATTGCCTAACTAAATAACTGTGTTATGTTATAAAAGATAATTATAACCAAATATTATTTAAATATAGGTATTTTCCCACTAATAAATATGATGAGTTTAAAATGTGACATCATTTTAGTGGGATCAAATTTAATTAAATTCCTTTTTAAATGAATGAAAAACATGAGACCCATCTGAAAAAAGTTTCAGTTGTGGATTAATAACATCATCATTATCAAACATTACATTTAGATCAATCGTATAGAAAATAGGATATCAATGTAATAAATTCCCTAGAATACTGTAGAAACTAAAAAAAATAGGAAAAGAAAAATTTTATGTATTGTAGAAACACCTTCCTAATTTACCAACTACTGAGGATTCTCAACATGTTTATCTAGATGATTATAAAAAATATAGAATAATTTATTTTATGTTTTAATGTATTTATATGTCAAATTTCTTATGTAAATTTAGTCCCCACTCATTCACTCATTGTCATTAAGTATGCCAATTACAATGAGAGACTAAATATTTCAATTAAAGGATGATCATATGAATATTTTCATTCTGTAATTTTTGTTGTAAAATTTCTAAAAATGTAAATATATTCATGAAATGTTTACCCAATTTTCCCAATTAATTGATAATAAAAAACCATTTTAGGTTATGTATAATATTTATTACAATGTTCATAGTACTAATGGGTATAATTTTATGTTTTAAAAGATAATTGTAATTTTATAAATGTCAATTGTGTTAATTAAAACCAAAAAAACGTTATCCAGAAGGAGAGAAGATGTTTCCAAGTGATAGAAATTATTCGATCAATTGAAAGGTCTCTAAGAGACTCCTAGAAAAGTTTACATCAGGATTCAATGTTATAGAATCAATTTATTTATTTTTAAAGGTATTTGATACAAAATATTTATTTAAAAACATTAAATATACCAGAGATCAAAATCATGAAATAAATTTATGAATATTTAAAATTTAATTAAAATCATGAAATAAAGAGTTATTGATAATATATTTGAATTTAAAATAATATATCAATTTAATATGGATCCAATAAAAGTATGTTTATAGTTATCTAATTTTTCTCCTCTGATAATATAATTCATTTTGAAACAATGTTTTTTTATGAATAAAATGATAAGTTAAATATGGTTTTTGATTCAAAATAATCTATAACATATTTGAAAGGAATATGAGGGAAAAAATATTCATTTATGATAAATAGTTTATTATGATGTTTTTTATAATATAAATGGTAATATCCTACCATCCATTAGTGTATATATTTGGAATATATTACTATTTCCATAATATATCTCTAAACATATATAATACCATTTAAAATATAGACATAGTAGTTTATTTTTAAAATATTCCCAATAAAAATGTTAATTATTATTTACTAACACAATAGGGGTTTTTGTGTCTTAGCTGGATATTATGAATAGAATATACTGTCTAGGAGGATAGCGGGAGTATGTTTAGATTTGTTAAGGTTTGAATGTTACCCAATAAATGTTTTTATAAGTAAAACTTAAAAATTAAATTTTAATTAATATCCAAAATTTTTTATTGTATATCCGTAGAAGATTAATATGAATATTTATATTAGTTACCAAAATATTTCAATAAAATGTTTTATGGGATTAGTTCCTAAAAAATAATTATGATGTACTACTAAATATTTATATAAAGTAGGCATAAGTAATTAACATTAATAAATTTGTAGTTGTGAAGTAAAAAAAATTAATATTTGTTCAATGAATTGAAAATTAAAAATATTATTCTAAAGTCTCACCCTTATTCAAAATTGATTACTTTATAGATTTTACATAGTAAATAATTTTTTGGAAGAATTTTATTAGGTATTTACTATGAGATGTGGAAGGTATTATATAGAGATGTAATATGTTTAACAAAACCCTAACAGTGTAGAATACATAAACACTCTAACATAGTCTATCATATGGGACATGATTGTAAGGTTCCAGATTTTTCATTTAGATATAATTATTAAAATATTTTGAGAATATAAAATGTATACTGTGATACAAAAAATAAATCTATACATTATCATTTATTTACATTGGATACATATACTCATAAAGTGTAATGACAATTGACCTTTGAAAGTATGCCTTTGAGTAACCTATTGTCATCATAGAGTATTACAGGTTATTATGAAATAATATGGTTATAATAACTAATTTTTTATATATTTATGTAAAATATTCTAATGAGGCCCAAAATATGTTTTTATCCCTATATAACCAGTGAAGCATACCAAATATATTTTCATACACTATGAAATTGTTACAATTCGGGTGTATGTTTAATATTGGGATGTATCTATACCTACAGTATGTGAGATACCTAACATGAGAACCTTGGTACATTGATATATTTTTTATAAAATCCTTTAGGTGAAGATGGTCAATGCGGGTTGGATATGTTTCTGATCATGTCATCAGTTCAATATTATCAAGATGATATTTTTCAAAACATATGACTAGTAGGAAACATAGGTACATGATTAAGATAATATTAGTTAGTGTACAGTTATACCTACAAAATAAATTTTAATTCTATGAGATATTTGATAATATATTGAAATATAAAGTTATTGTGACATTGATAAGATTATTATGACCCAAGGAGAGTTTGTTGAAATCACATGTTTAAGAAAAATAACATTCATGGTTTCTTGTAAAAGGGATGAAAAAATGTGAATGCAATAGAGTGGATGTGCTTATCAATTGTATTTTTTTCAAAACTTATTTTATATTAAAACTTACATAAATTGTTTTTATAATGTGATATGTAGGTTATTAAGATGTTTTAAGGTGTTTCAAATATTTTTGGATTATTTTGGAAGTTGTATAGAGTTTTTTCAAGCTGATAATATTTGTGTCTGAAATTTATAAAATTCATTAATGTATAAGTGTAGCATTTCACATATTTAACGTTTACTATAATGATTAGAAGAGTGTATCATAAATTTGGTAAGTTCCTTAATAATTAAGAGTAATGTTTCTCAAATATAAGGATTTATTTGAGGAAAATTAAACACATAAAGGTTTATTTTATAATACATATAGTGGTTGATATGAGGAAAATTAATTGGGTAATGCTTGATCTACCGCTATGTAAGCGTCGATATTAGGAAAAGGAAATACATAAAGGTTTATAATTTGACATTTATGGGTAGATATGAATTAATTAAAATATGTATGTATCAATATTATGAAACATTAAAGTTAACGTATAATTTCCTAGGTTACATAAGGTTTAATCTACAATATATAGTGATGAATAGAGTTTCCAAAAAATTCAAAAATTGAGTTACATGGTATTGAGAATCAGTTGAAATATAAATTCCTAGAAACTAACTCTTTATGATCTCAATAATGTACAAATGATTTAAAAACATTCAAAAAAATCATAAATATATCATAGATGAATAATATAATTAAGATGATTAGAGATATCAAATATGAATGAAAATAACTGAAATATAATTAATGGTATTTACTTTTCTAAATTTCAAAAATTGAAATTGAAATTTAAAAATCAAAAAATTGTTTCCATTATGTAATCCTAAAAATATGGGTCTTACATGATTTTCTATTATTATAAGAGAATAATAGAGAATAAGAGACAAGATCATTGAAGAGAAGATGGTGAATAAACAAGAATAGTAAAAATGAGGTTTTTGAGTTGTAAGAGTGTTCATCACACAATTGTTTGTGTGCATGATAAATAAGTGGGGAAGAAGTCACAAATATTCTATATTAAATAAGTTCAAGACCATAATTAATTTTTAAGACATAATGAAATCTTAAGATTAAGCATAAACCCTACCTCATCAACATTTATATCAATATTGAAAATTGATAAGATACATGTTGGGTGATAAAATTGTTGATATTATTGTATTATGATTAAAGTATATAACCTATTTATTTTATCCTCTATTGTGGTTATAGTATATTTTGTGTCCATGGGTTTTATCAAATCATTCCAAGGACGGATATTCATTTTGAGTAGGGTAACTTTTATATAGGGTGTTATTTGTTTCTTTACATACTGTATTGTTGTTCATAAGATAGATTAATCACTATAATAAGTGGTAGAGATTCATTTCATAAAAAATTATAAAATGGAAAAACAAAAACATTTTATAATTATTTACACCCTATAAACCAGACCCATGCTTGGGGCTATCACGAGTGGTGTCATTGTAGTCCAAGTATCCTCTAAAGAGTAATGATCTTGATTTTTATTATTGGGAAGGATTTTGAAATCAATTTAAATTTTAGTTTTTTTCACTTTGTATAATCTAAGAAGTGTAAATGTTTATTTTTTAAAGGTTTTAAGTAAATTTATTATTTTGAAAAACATTTACATCTATAATGGATGGTATTAATTTAGTGAATAGAAAAGGATGACACATATTCAATGAGGCGAATTGAAGATTTTGGATGAAAATAATTTCCCTTATAAATTACATTGGGATTTGATATTCTATAAATTATTTTTATTGTTTTATATCTCATGCATAAGGATACCATTTTACTCATGATTATAGAAATAATTTAGAGATTTATTTGAATGAAGGAACTTTCAACTTATCCTCAGTTTTAGTGAAATAGTTTTTAATGTTTCTAGGTTTCAAGATAATGAAAGGAATTTTGGACAAGAAAAAAATACCAATGAATTCATTTTCAAAGTTAAAAATGTTAAATTGAAATTTTTTTGATTTAAGTATGAAGATATTAATTTTCATGAAAGATATTGTGTTTATTGATTCATTATAAGGGATTATAATGTTTTAAAACCCATTAAAGTATTCAATAAGAATCTTAATGATTTAGTATTGTTCGAGAAGATACATCATTCATACCATATAGATTTAATGTAAATGTTTTGTCTCTAGAGGATCATAACCATGGAACACTTTCTTTTGATCACTTTCACAACATCTTGATTTCACATGGATGAGAAAAGTATGCAATCTGAATAAAAATAATTTGTATGAGAAGGAATTATCCTAAAATATCATGAAGAATAAAAGGGAATTAAATAAATTATTCGAAGAATATGAAGATGATGTTGTAAGTTCATATTCAGAAAAATATTTTAATATGAGTATAAGATTATGTCACTTGTCTGAAGATCTATTTGAATAGAAAAAGGGGGATTTAGGGAAATATACATATGAAGTGTTATAGCTATGGGGGGGTATTGTACATTTCATTTCAAATTTTTCATATATGGAATAATATTAATAGGATTAATAATATGTTGATTAAAGGAATAATTCTAATAACATAAAAGTAATAAATTTTACATAAGAAATTAAAGGAAGAATTATTATTTTACTAAATGGAAGAGTTATTTTTCAAATAAGGATGATAAAATAAGTGAGGGTAGTGAGGGTTATTATTCCCTAAGTAATAGTAGTCAAAATAAATTCACTGTAATAATGGATTAGAAAGTGTAAGGAACTAGAGATGAATCAAAAAAACGTATAAATGGTTTAATCATATAGTAATAAAAAGTTACATGAATCTAAAATAGGGTAAATATTAAATAAGGAATTAAAAAATCGAGTAACGATGTTTTTTATGTTATTGAAAGAAAATACGAGCATGAAAAATTAATTTAATATTGTTGAATTGGATAATTATGAATTCACAAATAACAGTCCTATGTTACTCCTAAGTGTTTAACCATTAACATACCATCTAACTAAAGAGAAAAAAAATTGAATTATCAAAATATAAGAGTCTTAAAAATGATTAAAAACATTAATTTCTCAAAATGGACTTTCTATAGAATGAAACTTATTTCAAAATTTTCATGTAATATTTTTCAAATTCTATGTATGAAGTGGCGTATTTCTTGAAGAATGTGATGTGTATTGTGGATGGAGTTTATCTAAAAACTATTCTCCTAATATTAATCCTTAAAATGATTCATAAATATTATTTAATAATTAGTGAAATATTTTAATAACAACTAAAGTATATGAAAAATATGAAAATCCACTAGAGAAGAAATTGTATAAACTATTTCCATCTTAAAAGTATAACATTGAATGAAATTATTATATAATTTGTAAATATAAAAAAAACATGAAAATGTCTAAAATGAATATAAACATTTGTAGATAATCTCAAATCTATTTTTCTTTAAATATAATATGCAATGTATTTCAATATGATATATTTTCTAAATGTATTGTTGTTGACCAAACTGGTGGTTCATGATGAATATTTTCATTTAATTTCATTATTGAATTTTTGAAGGTTTTAGAATAATAATGTTATTTTTATAGTCCATATTAAGAATATTTGTTACCTTTAAGAGTTATTAAATGAAACAATATATGGTATATATCCATTTAAATCAAATAAATTCAAGAATAATACTATTCAACAATAAAGTGTGGTGTTGAGGTGAAGTTTTGATAACATGAATTAAGTGTTCAGGAGATTATATCAAAATTTTCATATCAATGAATGGTGTATCATAATCCAACCGTTTCAATAATTTGAAAAACAAGATCCGGTGGTATTTTAAGTTATATAAAAGTGAAATAAAGTGGTGAAGAATTATATGTATTTGTAGGAATAACAAGTTATTAGGAATATATTGAAAATTTATTACTTCAAAAATAGGATACATATAGTTCTACTAAATAATAAGGATAAAATATTGATCTAAATTAGAAGATATCATAAAAGGAATAAATATGAAGGTTTTTTTTATTTTAGAATAGCAATTTCAGTGTTCTGAAAAAAGAACTTGAAGTTAAGAGAATAAAAAAGATAAAGTATTTAGAGTGAAATGTTTTTCAGTAAAGAATAATATGAGTTATCCTAATATAAAATTGGATATAAATAAGTTTTAACTAATAAAAATGTTTTTCAATAAAATAATGAGTTAAATACCATGAAATGGATGTTAAAGAGTAAATCTCAATTGTAACATCACATACTCAGATCGCCCACAAGAAACTTGATTAGGGTAATCATATGACCATTGGAATGCCTCATGGTATTCAAGAGTGTCATTATTATTGGAGATAGCCTCAAACTATAACAATCCATAATTAACATACATGGATATTACAAGAATTTAGTTAAATATTTTACACATTACAAAAGTACAAACCTGATGATCGTAATAGTTTAGTGTCTTTAGAAATTTGGAACAAAATATTCTAACTTAGTGAGTGATATTAATTGTTACACATAAAGACTATACCCATTAGTTATTTTACTAAAAACCATTCTTCATAACCTAGGGAAAGGAAACCTTGGAAATGGGTGAGGTCAGATTCTTTGTAAAGTAATATAAGGGATATTTGTAAGTATAACTTGATCAAAAGGGTATGATAAAATGATCATAAAATTATAATTTCATTCATGGTATATCAAAGATCATGAATGTTAATCATGGAATAAATAAAGGAAATTCATAGGATTGGAATCATAAAGTAATCAATTGAAAATCCAAAAAACTCATAACATAGGATTAAGACATATAATTTGTTTTAGACACATAATCATGAAAAAAATGATTTCTATAATAGTCAAGGATTCATTATAAAGCTATCTAAATGTATTGGTTTCTCTCTTAGAATAATCTCGGAAATAATGGTTCACTCCCATGATTATATTAGTAGTCAACGTTCACACCCAAGACTATCTTAGTGATCAAAGTCCTTTACTAAACAGAGTTCACTACAAGTTCCATCCATGTCTATATCATGGGATATAAATATTTCCCAATGCATTTTAGGGAGATATAGGTCCCACCCATCTCATAATTAAATCATGAATATGTGTTCCATAAGATCATAAATTGTCATATCATAACCCATTAAATTAAATGGGTATCATAAACATTTTATCAAATCATAAATATGGAATAGAAACTAGTTTTGTAAACATTTAACAAAAGCATAACCCATGAAAATAATTTGGTTTAACAAGTATATAACCCAATAAATAGAAAACAATTTCAAAAATGTATAACTTATGAAATAGAAACTAGTTTCATAAACATATATCCCCGGAAAGAGAAATGGATTTCATGAACATAAAACTCATGAAAAAAACGAGTTTTATAAACATCTAAACTGTGTATGATAAATGAGTTTCATAAACATCATTCCATCAAAATATAAACAATTAAAAGAAATAATACTAATTTTACCCTTGGATCATATCTTTATTAATTCATGAGTAACACCAATGAATTTCATCTTAGAAGGAAAATGATTATTGATAAATTATTTAAAGTATTTCGTTGTAAATACAATTTTTTTATCCATTGAGAAAAATAATATTTAAAATATAAAACATTTTTAAAATAATTTTCTTTGAAAATAACCTCAAAAAAATATAAAAGAATATTGAAAACATTTTGAAAACTATTTCCTTAAAAATTATAAAAGAATCATGAAAACCTTTTGAAAAACTTTTTATTTCAAAACTTATAAAGTAATATTGAACACATTCCGAAAACCATTTTTAGTGCAAACTTATAAAAGAATCTTAAAAACATTTTTGAGAACCTTTTTCTTTCAAGAAATATAAAAGAAACTAGAAAAGGTTTTGAAAACCTTTTTTATTTGAAAAAATATAAATATATCTTGAAAACATTTTCACTAGAAAACATATAAACTAATATTGAAAACATTTTTAAAAAAATTCCTTGAGGAATTACAAAATAAGAATAAAAAAATGTTGAAAATATTTTTCTTAAAAAACTTATTAGTCAATCAAAAAAACATTTTGAAAGCATTTTTCTTTTAAAACATACAAAGGAAGTTTGAAAACATTTTGAAAACCTTTTTCCTTGAAAACAGATAGAAGAAGATTGAAAATATTTTGAATAAATTTTCTATGTAAAACATATAAAGGAAGATTGAAAAAATTTTAACACGCTTTTCATACATAAAATATTTTTAGGAAACACAGTTTTGAAAGAACATTTATTTCCAACTGAAAAGTGAAATAAAGTCATATTATAATAAAAAGATTTGCATAGTCCTATTACATAAAAAAGAATGTAATTGGTAATAATACATGAATATATCATGTATATACAAGGGATAATAAACAACATGAGTTTTATATATATATTGACATAATATTTCATCAATGGATTTGTAATCATAAACAATCCTAATCAACAATGAGAATGTAGTAATAAACTCTTACCAATTTAGTAACATTGAATAATAATACCAATGATAAAATAACATTAAATGAAACATAAAATATCATTAAAATAATTATATTCATGATATTACATGTAAAATATCATTTTATACCCCTCGTAAAATAATATTAGTGCTTAACATGGTATGCATCTGAAAGAAGGAAAATTGGGAAAAATATACTTTTCAGATTTGGTAATTGTTGAGACATAATAACCATAAAATAGATATCATACAATGGATATTTAAATAAGAATAAATTTAGGTATTTTAGTCATATAATATATTCATGGTAATTGTATACAAAACACAAGATAAATGAGTGGTAAATAAGGCATAAGTCTCACATAAATAAAAGTGGGACTAGAAATCGCTTTACTACATAAGTAAGCATTGAATCGTGATATCCATGAAATAATAAAATAAATTAAGACATTTTAAATCCTTAAATTAAGTAAAAAAATGATATAACATTTCAGATATAAGTATATATGCCATTTGACGTTACGTGCCGTAGTGACTACTGATCGTGAGTTGTACCAACCCTTTAGGTAGGATCCTCAGTGGAAGTTCTAGGTGAAGTTTTCCTTTTTCAGTTGTACTTGTACTTTATATTTGGTCTTGTATTCCGGACCCTTTACTTTTAGTACAATTTTTATTAAAGAAATTTACATTTTGGTTTCTTTATGTTGAGTTCTTGGATTGTGTGTTTGTACATGTTTAAAGGAAATGCCTTACCGTTATAGGGATACTCCTTTCTAGTGCTAGTCTTCATCCCCTAGCCTATGAAAGGCGGGCTTGGGGTAGTCACGGAACAGGCCCCGGGGGACGGGTCGTGACATTATTACAAACATGAAAACAATTTTTCTAAATTTAATTCAAAGATGTTTTAGAAATCAATTTATAATTAAACTCATAGACATGTCAAAAAAAATTTCCCAAAGACTCATTTTCAAAACGTCAAAATGTTTTTAAATAATAAATCTATCAAAATTTGATTATAATTACCAAAATTAGATAAATTTTAATATAATTTTACTAATTTTAATTTAATAACAATTTTAAATATAATTTTTATTTTTAAATAATTTAAATGAAAATTATTTTTTAAATAATAATCTATATTTTCTCACTATTCATAAAATAATTAATCTTTTTAGAAAATTCTCCAAAATACACATAAATATAATTTACCCATTTAGATTCAAAAAATTATTTTTATTTAAAAAATTTGATGTTGTAATGTGTGTAAACATATTTTCAAATTATGCATTCAAATAATGACTAAACCACCTTTTTGAAAAGTACAAATTTTCAAAAACAAATATTTCTTTTGATTTGAAATAATTCTTATTTTATGTATAATCAATAGATATCAACTGAATTTATTTTATATAGGTTTAAACCATATAATTTTCAAAATTTAGTTATTAATATTCATACCCACCAACATAATAGCAAGTTTATAGTGGTCAATTATAAATAATAATTTGTAAATAAAGTTTGAAGTTTTGTTCAAACCAGACATTCCATCCATTGAAAATTAACCAAGAGTGTAAATTTTGTTTTAAATTGATATATATCATAAAGTCTCAATGTGTTACATTCTATTTTCTTCTTACTATTTTTTCTTAAATACACTATCAAATATTATGTTCAAAATTTAAATTTTATGGGTGTCACATTCTACCCCATAAAATAAATTATGTCCTTTCAATATAATCTTGACCTTAGTAAAAAATAATTTGACATTTGAAAATGCCATTTTTGGATAACCACGTTATGATATGGTTAAATAAAAGTTAATTTTTATAGGATAGAAATAAATTTATGAAGGTAATCTAGAATGACATAATACTAGGTTTTCATGTAAAATAGCATTGGTGGGAAGTGAAGATGTGTAAATGTAAGAAAATAATAAATAATTATAGAGAGTGATAGATATAATTGATCACAAGAAAAAGAATTATAAATGGAAATTTAACGACCATAAAACAATAAATCTTTGATAATATAAAATACCATTAGATTCAATGGATAAGAATGTAATATGATAACATTTTTGTTTCAAGATCCTTTTCCTAATGTTGAGGAATTATTTTAATGTTTATGAATATAAAGAAAATATACATACTTGATATCAGAATATTTCATAATAACACTTTCATATTTTGGTTTCATTTAGTAAATTTTCAATTCATTTATTGATCTAAGAAATGAATACCTAAAAATGAGTTTTTTATGCTTGTAACATTAAAATTTTCCTTTAATGGATCATAAGCTCCATAAGAGATTAAAAAGTTATTCTTCATGTCTTTATTAAAAGCCAAATGGTTTGCACAAGTTAACCAATATAATAAATTAATATCTAAACTAAAACAGTAACACCCAAATATTAACTTAATCCATTTCATAAATATTTAAACTTAAGGACCATCCAAAATTTGACTAACCAAATTCAAAGTCCAAAATTTTAGGAGGGTTTCTAAATAAATATTTTATTCCTCAAAAAATATAAAGTATCTCTTAATGTCACATTAAAAATATGTGAGTACCTTTATCGCTATAAATACTTAATGAAAAAATTCTTGATTCCAAAAATAAAATCTCATATTTTTGAATATATTCCAAAACTCAAAAAAAATAAGTGAACCCAATAAAAGATAACATAAACTATCAAATAACTTACTAATTTAAATGTCACTAATAATCTTTCATAAACATATCTTTGTCATTATTATGTCAACATCAAGAGTATATTAAGGGTTTTATTCCATCAAATATTTTTCCCATAATTATTAACTTTCCACTGAATCCCTTTTCTTGGTTATTAGTACTATTCATCTCATGAGTTAAAAATCCTTACAGAAAAGGTACTACATTAAAATAAATTTACATTTCATTATTCATATAATAAGAATATCATTAATAAAATACTTCTTAAACATAATTCTCAAATCCAAATACATGGTAACTTTAATTATTCAACGTCACTTACAGTAAAATCCTAAGCCTAACCTTTATCTCTTAGCATCTTCTGAGCTATATTCCCTTGGTGCTTAGAGAATTTGTTTTCATAGTTCCCCATATCCTTAAATTTCAATTAATTCACATTGTTAAATTTTTCCTTTCTCTTAAAATAATTAGTGTGGTTAAATTTCTCTACACACTTATATAAAACTCCCATTCCCTTCAAGAGATTACTAAAGTGTTTCATTCCACAATTATCACGTGGGGAAAATCCTACTTTCCTTTCTTTATTTTATCTATCTTTTTCTCTTCCTTATTATTCTAATGTTAATTCCCTGAAAAACATAAATTCATGTAAAAATTAATCTCTATACTTATACCACATGATATTATAACCTCGTATGATCAGTATTTTTTTGGAGACCTGCTCCCTTTGAATAATTGGAATAATCCCATCAAAGAAATGGTCAATATTTCTCTTCATATTATATACAATGTTCTTAAAATACCTTAATAACCTTATAAATATGGATTCATGATTATAAATATATTCATATTATTTTTATCTTAGACATGGTAATTTTCTATCCATTTTCTATTGTTTCTCATGAGGAAAATACTTTTACAAGAAGAGTACCAAAAAAACCATTCATTTCATGCTAGTTATTTTTTATTTATCTATGTTGTTTTTAATTAATAACCACCATAGTTCTACATCTCCTAAGAGATGTAAAACTAAAATTAAAACCTTCTCCATTTTTTTATATCCCAAGAAAATAAATATTTTTTATAAGGAACATATCCATTTTTTCACTTCCCTAAAATGGTTTTAATTTCTTCAGTTCCAGCTACATATCTAGATCCCTCTTCATTGTTTTTCTTAGGAGGGAAATCCCTACATGTGGTATGTGCATTGATACAGTTACCATTTCTTTCACAGGGCTCCATTTATAAAAAAATTATAAATTTAATTGTATCATATCATTATGAAAAAATGTATAATCCCAATACTAGTGAAATTTTTAACATAAATAAATAATTTAATGCATTTCTAATCTCATAATCATAATCATTTTTTCTTTGGGAATGCTTCCAAATATAGAAATATTTTTAAAATAATTCATAATTGTATGAATAGAAAATGTAAATTATTCTAAGAATATCCCATAATATTGTCAAACTATGTGTGTAGTAAGGGAGATTTTCATGTACTGGGTAATAGTCGATTCAAGTCTTAAATTCCTTTTTCGGAGTTACTACCCCCATATACATATGTTATAGAACCAAATCTGATTTTATTATTCACAAATATATGTATTTCTATAAAAACTAGATAATTTTTACTGCTCTAAAACATTTGGATGTTATTATACACTTATACTCAGTATATATCCTTGGTTTTTGGTCCCTAATCTATGCTTTCATAAATATAACTCTCATGTTTTCAACTAAAATTTCATTGATACCAACTATAAAGACATTGACCCTAGTAGCCTAGATTTTAGGGTAACATTATTTCATTAGCCTTAGATAAGTGGAATCACATCCCAAAGGGCTGAAAAGTTTATTTTTCTTATTAAAATAGATTCATACCTAAAATTCACATTACATTTTAAAACATAAAATACACAAATTATTTTGATTTATATCATCATTATTACCCTTTTTTATCTCTGCATATCAATCACGAAACACTTTGTAGTGTCTTGGGGAAAATAAAAGATAAATGATGGGTGTGATCAGACTCTTAGTAATTGTATGCATATAGTCGAATCTATCATGAATAAATAAGAGTAATCAATATAGAAATGTAAATAACTGAACCTCATTTCATTCAATAAATTACTTGAGTTTAATATGATAGGGATAGTTTTGATTAAATTATTCTATATAAAAAATCACTTCTTCATGAAACTTAACCATGGATAATTAAATTAATCATATAATCACATGGAACATTAATCACTAATATCATAATGATGTAATTTATAATTTCATACATCTAAATCAAAATTTCAAGATGTTTAACAATAAATATTAATTTTTTTGGTAGACGCCCATCTAATTTGGTGAATTTATTTATCTCATGATACCGATCTATGAATTGAGGAGATTTGTAATTTTGATCCCCACCCATCACATAATAATTATAATAAATTCCTAAAATTAAAGGGATGATAAATAATATACATAAAAATTTATTTTGAAAAACTAATATATGATATGTTAATACTTACCCTAATCAATAAACTTAATCATAAAGCATCCAGAGTAATATGGTGAATGGTAATAAAATAGTACATCACAAAAAACTGATCATATACCATCATTAAAAATAATCAGGATTCTTTCCTTAAAATATATCCTCACTATAATATAACTATAATAAGGGATTTTTTCATTGGTGAAAAGAAATTATTTGAAAATATCCACTAAAGCATTATTGAGAAAAATAGAATTTTCCTTTTGAAAATCACCTTTCAAAACTATAAGTTAATAAATTGAAAATAATTTTATTTGAGAGTAAAATTTATAATTTATAAATTTTTCAATAAAACATTGAGTGGTAATTGTGGATGAAAATTTTGTTCATTACACACACGTTAAAAAAAATCCATTCACATTTTTGGTAAAAGCAAAGACGTCCTTTTTTGAAAAATGACATAAAGTATACTTTCAAAAAAAATTAAAAACTAAAAATTGGGTAAGAACGTATTTAATAAATTATTCTGATAATTTTCAAAAAAACTTTAAGAAATATAAAACATGGATTTAGATAAAAATGGATTTTTGACTGGAAAAAATAAAGTCATGTTTTCTTAAAAACATTTTTTCAATAATTTTAATTAGAAAAGAGAGAAAATGGTATTATTACTTGAAAAAATTCATGAATAAACGTAGTATAATAAAATATATTGATTTTATGATAAAAACAACAAATAATCCCCCCAAAGGGAGTTATAAACACAAAAAATCTAGAATAAGATGAGATTGTGAAATATACCCTTTTTCTTTTGTAATGTTTGAATATTAAGCCCCATGAATGAAATAACTCCAAATGAAACTTTAAATTCAACATAGATAAATATATTCATGATACAACATATAAAACGGGGTTTTATAAACACCACATAATGGAATAAGTAGTGAATATGGCATATGTCTCATGAAAGAAAATGTGAGATGAGAAACTCTTACTTAAGGTTCAACTACCTTTGTATTTTTTTGAAACCCATGTATAATAAAAATATATTTGTTATAAATATATTATATAACAATATTCATATATATCATATCATATATTATTTACTTGTAGTCTTTTATCAACTTTTTATTAACATCTATTTGTTAAAATCATTATTTTGGGTGATAATTACTTCATTTTTCACATATGATTTGGTTGGTTACATCATCCATTATAAAATGATCTTGTCTACATAATCTCCATTATTTTTTAAATTATCTATATATAATATATATTCATTATATATTTAATTATTGTAATCTATAAAATTTATAGATAGAAAATGGATTACACCACTCATATAGACAGTATATTGTACGTACACGTGAATGATGATTCAATTTTTATCGATGGATGGAATGAAAAAAAATGTTAATTCACCTTTAAATAATAATTTCTATTTCATATATATGATTTATATTTTTATTAAACATCCATATTAATATCCATGTAAAAATAAAATGAAAAATATTTCACATCGTTGTGTGGAGGCGGTAGTCTACACATACTCAATAATGATGTTATTATTTCCCAATTGATTAAAATGTAATAAATACTATTTGATATTATATTTATATAATTATTTTTAGGTCTTAAATATCCCATATATTCAATAATGTTATCCTCAATACCTTCAATGTAAAGAATAAATGAAAAAATTACATCGCTTCATGAGGCGGTAGTTTGTCGTACACACGAGCGACGTTATCATGTCACCCCACGGGATGGAAAGTATAATCATATATGTGATATAATTGTTAAAAAATAATAATATTCACATAAATATAATATAAATATGTTCAATTATTAATTATATCCATCATTGAAAGGTGATTATGGAAAACAAATGAGATTAATTCATGAGGCGGTAGTCTGCTGTACACATGATTGACGGTTTGATTTTTCATTTGATGGAAGATGATGTGGATATTTTTCATTAGAATAATGTAATAAAATATCATTATATGTTACATAATTGTTATATTATATTATCATATATGAAGAATATTTCAATGATTTATAAGAATAAGTCAAATGAGAATGCATAGATGAAAACATTACCTCTTATCCGGGAAACCACTTCAGATTTAACCGAATGCCTTCATAGATTGGATTTATGATCTAAAAAGACGTCTAATATAATGGGATGAGTATAAGTAATAAATTTAGATAGGTATTGGCTGATCCAAGGGGTTATGTATGTGTTAAAATGGGATGATAGGGGGTGGATGTTTATTAGTGGGGGAGAGAACACACAATGAATTTAAGAAAAGATAAAGTGATAACAAAATTTGTATTATTCCAAAATCCATAATTATGGTTACTTATAAAACAATTATATATTATAATGTCTAAATATGGGAATACAGATTTTTTGGCATAGTTTAGGATATTCTTAACCGTTATCTTCTTAGTTTAATCCCTAATAAATCCATTTTTACATTAACTATTCTAATACATTTTTAATGTGTTCAATATTCATTATGATTAAGAAATTAAGTTTAAAATATTATATAATATAAATTATGATAATTTAATATATTTCATAAATTATTCCAAATTCAATTAATATAAGTGGTATAATTCAATTTAAAACTAAACATGCAGATGCATCAAAAAATGATTTTTCCGAGGAAACACTTGAAAAAGTTTAAAATATTTTTATATTAGAATTAAACATGAAACTGATTCTAGTGAAGTAAATTAGTTAAATTGTAAAATTATTGAAATAATTTCACTTTAAACCCAATAAAAATAAAATTTAAAAAAAGGTAGTTTCAAATAAAAAAATAAGTATTTCTGAATATTAATCAAGAAATTATTCTTTTTAAAAAAATCTCAAAATTTTACCCAAAGATAATATTGAACTTTAGATTAAAAAAAGAAATATTATTTTGTAAAATAAAATTTATAAAAGTGGTAAAAATTTATTTAAAATTTTTTGTTCAAAGATCAACTAAATGACCTTTTTAGAAAATTCAATTTTTCAGAAAACATGTTTTTGTTAAAATGAATCTCATTTTGTTTCTAATCAATAGATATCCATGAAAATTATTTTATACAAGTGTAAACCATATAATATTCATATATTAGTTATTAATATTCATGACCACCAATAAAAAAGCTAGGTAATAATTTTAATATTTAAATAATAATATTTTAATATAGTATTACATTTCATCCAAACTCGGTGTTGTGTGCATTGCAAGATATCGAATAGATTGAATTTATTTAAAATAAAATATATCATAAAATCTAGTGGTGATACATTGTCTTATAATAATGGGTTTTTGTGACATATAAGCTATTTAATATGATTTTTATATTTTAAAATCTTGTGGTGCTACACTCTCCCTCGAGGAAAGGTCATACTAGGTCTAAAGTCAAACCTTCTCACTCAATATAAGACAAAACATTATACACAATAGGGATTCAGTATCACCCAATGCGATTCTTTTAATACCCTCTATCTTGGTCTAATTTCATTAATACCTCCCATATCAAATAGGGTGATGTTCAAAACCATAAAACATAACATAAAATAATAGGTATCCAACATATAGACAACAAAAACAGAGAACAAATACAGGGAACAAAACCCATCTCATAGCTCATCAACTCAACACTAGGGATCTAGTTACTCAAGACCCAATTTTGAAAATAAGGTAATCTAATAGTCTCTATATAACCCATATCTACCCTCTAATGGGTCACTTGTATCATCAAAACCCATATTAGTCTTTGATAAAAAAATAACATCATTGACCATCACATAAGAAATGCATCGTTATGCATCTACATACACAAAAATCAGTCACAAATGAGAATATAAATAGAAAAATTGGATATGGAAAATAGTAAATCTCCCTCATAAGTTCAAATAAAATAAAAAATTCATCCACACAATTCCATATTTCTTTGGAAACCAACATAAAATTTCACTTTAAAAAGGTTTTCAAAAGGCATCGCATGTCATCTTTCCCGCATTATGCCCTTTTCCAAAATACCATTACACATTCTTTAGAAAAAACCAAAATCATTTTTGAAATTATAATTTAATTTCCATAATAAAAATAAACCAATTTACATTAATGTTATTATTTAATCAATAACACCCTTTGAAATCATTATTTAAAAAAGGAAATGCATTTTTCTTTAAAATCCACTCATGCCAACACACAATCAATAAAAAGGACCACCATCACTCATTAAACCAACATAAAATCATCCAACGATTTATAAATTAACTAGTTCTATGTTTTATATTAATCCAATGTGTCCCATACCAATTCATATAGATATATCACAAAATAATTCATTATATAGACAAATATAATAATTATGGAACACAAATATAAAATTCCAAACAATTTAGCGACTCCTGTAAATTCTAGGAAACCCACCACAATCTGTGATCCATAAATCATTCTGTGATCATACCAACCTCATTTCAGTTCACTATCACCTATCCCATTATGATATACGATGAAATTAACAAACTGTAAATTTATAATAGAAATCTCAAATTGGAAAAATCAATTGCAAACTCATCAGGTGACCTCAAAGTACTCAAACAATGATAAAGAGGGTATGGAACACACCTGACATTCACTCAAACAAAACATGAAAAAAATACCAAATTACATTTCACTAATGGATGGAAAATTAAACCAAAAATCACTATAAATTGTTAAATAAATATTTTGGGAAATATATATCAAGGAAAATAATTATTGATTTTTTGGATAACTTCATTCAAGACACCCTCTACTAGCCATATGCTAAATCCCCATGAAGCATGATGAATCCACCATTCTCTATTGGAATCATCTCCCTAAAACCCAAACTATTGAACATGAAAATAGAGGATGATAAAGGATATGAACGTGATAAAAAGGGGATGGATATTACCTTGAACATACTTGATGAAATACCCTTGGATAAACTAGATCATAAAGAAAAGTAGGGGTAAAGGAAAATCCAAGTGGGGATCTTCCATTTCATTAAATTGGAAAACATAATCAGAGCCTTAGGGGCTTCCAAATAGGACCACCTCTAAAAATATCAAATGTTTCCTCTAAAAACTAGTTGGGTACCCTTTTCTTCAGGGCAATAGGAGCTAAAGTATGAAAACCACCCTCATTATTGGTTCCTTGTGGTGAAACCCACTGGGTTGTTGAACAAAGTCCCTCCCTTGTCTTCGGTGTAACATCCCAACCCCCTCCATTGGTGTGGGAATTTATTGTATCATTATAGGCCTTAGGTGGCATCATAAGGAATCCAATAAATTACAATAAATTCTAATTGATTAATGAAATATTGTGGTACTATTTTCCACTTGAAAATAAAACAAAATAAAGATAACGATAACAAAAGATTCACTAAATGATTCGTGTGGAAAATGTAATAAAACATAATGTATAACAATCCAAAAATTTCCAAACTACTATAGAGTATTGGCGGAAACCAAAACCGACAACAATATTAGGGATAAATTTGAAACCAAAACCTAAAAATCTCTTAAAACACAAAAATCACCAAGACAGCAACTCCCAACCTACTCGAAGCTCCAAAATACATATATGGATCAAGGTATCATGATTTATCCCTAAATAAATGATATAAATTATCATTACCTATGTCTCAATAAAAAATACTTTCAAATGTAATAAAGCTCCAAAGTAGGGGTGGAGTATAAAATTCAATAGTTTTTCAAAAAAATAACATCCCTACTCATGCCACTAGTATAGAACAGGTTATCAAATTTATATAAAAATGTTTAAAAGAATTGAAAACATTTTATATCAAAACACAAACCATTTCAGAGAATAATATATTTCCATATAAAGAAACCAAACAAGTGTTTATAACTATTACTCATTTTGATTTGGCATACCTTGTACATGATTCACATACACCCACACATGAATGTTTAGATGATAGTTTCATAATCAATAGTAGTCTCTCTTTGATCTACCAAGTCATAAAAAGGTAACCATATCTATTATCCCATAATATAACACACATGTTCTATAGTGTCATGTCATTTTACCCTAATGGTAAATTCCCCTTATCCACGGTCACAACATCAAACTTAACTTGCACAAAATAATATTCCAACCCAAAAAATAAAAGCAATTTTAATTGAAAAGTTATTTTATTCAAAAAAATAAAACCAATTTCCCATGAATCAAATCCAAACAAAATTTTAAAATCATCATTTTAAAATTATGAAGACAATTTTAGTTTCCACAATCCACCAATTTCTAAAGTTTCATAAACCATCACTAAAGAGGGTTTCCATCAAACATTGTATGAAAATTTCACAATTTTAATCATGAAATTCAACCAATTTGAAATAACTCATTATATTTATATAAGTGGGTGTTGGTAGTGAAACCAATTATCTCACAGAGATAGGAGAATACAATTAATGGTGAAAATTATTCAATAATCCTAGCTTATATGTTCCAAAACCCACTTAGATATTGTTCTAGGCCAGGAAATAATCATATCTAAAAATGATTGGCATCACACCACATGGATATATCCTTAGTTAATTAGATCCATGAATCCAAGTGAATTAATAAGAATAAATATAAGGAAATTCAGCATGAAAAAGAACTTACCATGGAATTTTGGCCTCCAACACACAATGATTCGCCAATAGATCACTCTCGTATCTAGAGTAAGGGTCGTTAAAGCCTTTAGGAGGAAATGAAACCATTTTATGGCCTAACTAGGGTAAAAATAAGGGGATAAAGGGGTAATATGAATTAGATCCACAAAATTAGGTTCTTTTTTAACACTACATGGTTAGGGTGCATGGTTAGTAAAACTATGTGCTGACAATGTTCTACCCACTACCTCCAAACACCCCTAACTTTATTGGATCATATAGTGAGAAAAACTATGTTCCAACCATAATAAACCCCTCTATTTGACATCACATGAATTCTTTGGGGTATTTGTATAGTTAGACCAAACTATACACTAAACTCTATGCCTACCTACAACCCAATGTTTTAGTGGCGCAGTTTTCTAGAAGGTGTATCATGGTTTCTAATAACTCTAATCAAACTGTGAAGCTCCAAAAGTTCCCCAGATATATTCCAAAACACCTTTGACTCTTCCCAAAAAACACAATTATATTATATATATATAATAATGGTTAATTACTAAAAAACTAGGATGAAACTTTCCCCCTAGCATTAGTATTTCTATCCCCAAAATTTTATAAATTACCATTTTACTAAAAGAGTTTGGTGCTTTTATTGACCATATCCTTTTACCTCTCCCATGCTTATTCCTGAATTTGACCATGCAACTATAAACCCCACAATAGTGCAATTATTTCACCATGAAACACTTTCTCTTTCCTATCCACAATCTGTACTAGAACATGAACCAACATAGCATCCTGGTCTAGGTAACTTTGATTCCGTCGAATCACATGGATAGAATCTGGCTTATTCCTTTTCAACTAAGATACATGGAACACATTATACACCAAATTTTACATTGGTGTAAATACCATTTGATTTTCCACCTCAGTTACCCATTCAATTATCCCAAAATTTAATTTTTATTGAGGAGATAAGTTGACCTGGTTCTAAAACAATGAAATCCAGTCCTTGGAGATATTCTCAAGAATACATGATCACTCAAATCGAACAAAAATGGACATGAATGATGATCCTCGTATAATTTATATTGAATTTGATCCATCTCCATAGTATTCTGATCAATTAAATCTTCTCTATTGTCTCTTGTATAATGAAAGGTCCAACTAGTGAATTCTCACATATTTTCACCCAATACAGTGGAGAACGAAAATGGATCATGTAAAATGGTTCAATATAATCCATATTTATGAAGGTCTGATAACTAGTGTTATACAAGAACTATAATAAAAACATATTCTTCTTCTATAATCAATCAAAATCAATGACACAATCCTGAATATTATCTTCAAATGTTTGTATCATCCTTTTGGAATTTCCATCCATCTGAGGTTGATACTCTATGTTCGTAATCAACTGAGTCCCAATGGGTTGATGTAGGGATTTATAAAAACGAGACCTAAACCATTGATCTCAGTATGATACTATCGAAAATGGTATTTCATTCCAATTTACCACTTCTCATTAATAGATTTTTGACAATTCTTCCACCATATGATATTCATGAATAGGGATGAAATGGGTTGACATTGTGAGCTAATCCCCTATCACCAATATGCATCTTGTTATTTTACCGTCCTTGGAACAAATATTAAAAAATAAATAGATTTATACTTTTATTTCTATATAGGAATTGGTAAAGACTGTAACATACCCACTGAAAGCTGGTGATTTTCCTTAACCTGTTGATAGGTGACTTTAGGTCCTAAAAATTCTTCAAGGAGGAAATCCAATTACCCCAAGACCTGGGAAAGGACCGAGCCGGTCTGCATACTGGCTCCCAAAAATAGTACGTGGCCGGTTCGGCGAACTGCAGTTCCGTGGACCAGCGTCGTCCCTGAAACGGAGGCGGGGCTCCTTCGCGGGCGTGAAGCAGGATGGACGCCAAGCCGGTCGACCACCAAAAACTACGAAAACCTTCCCATGTTGTCGTGAGCCTCATCGTTTGCGGAATAAAGGTGGATTGTTGTGCCTCCGCGAAGAAACCCCGCCGTGACTCATCAAATATCGGTTGACCAAGTCGTTTGTGGGTGGGGATTCTTTCATGGGATTCCGCAGAAAGTGACATGGTCCCATCGATACCGCCTCTTTGATACTCTATAAATAGACCCCAAGGGGCATCAAAAAGAGGAGAGGGAGGACTGGTGAAAACCCGTGGGGAGATGCTGGAGAAAATTCTCCCAGCAGTAAAGTCCCTAGACCATCTGTGGACCCCATATCGTCCGCGAATGAGCTCATCTGCATAGAGGAGAAACCAGTATGTGAACCACATGCGGCCAGCTCCTCCACGGCCACCCCATAGTGGCCATTTCCTTCTCGGATAGTCCCTCCACAACCACCCCCTCCACAGACCAGTGTAGTTCACAAAATGGAGGCAGGAACCCCTCCGCGGGCGTGAAGTAGGATGGGAACCAACCCCTTTGCAGATTCCCTTCATGACCATTTCCTTCGCAACCATCTCATCCGCGGACAGCCTCCTTTGTGGATAGCCTCCTTCGCAGACAACCTCCTCTACGGCCAGCTCCTCCACGGACACCCTTCGAGGACAACAAAATCGCGAACCACATGCGGCCAGCTCCGCCGTGGCCAGCTCCTCCACAGCCAGCCCTTAGCAGCCATTTCCTTCACGGACATCCCAGGCAGCTAGCTTCTATGAGGCCCGCCTTCTCTGTGGCCAACTCTTCTGCGGATACCCTCTCCGCTGCCATCTCTTATGCGGCCAGGTCCTACATGGCCTGCTCCTATATGGAAAACCCCATGCACATGCTGGTCCATACCAAGGGGGGTGTGCCCCCACACCCCTGCCCATGCTCTTTTGTCGGCCTGTGGTCCCTGCCCTCTGCGTCAGTCCCTTCGCTACCATCACTGACCCCCATGAAAAATGGAGTGTCACACTGCGAACTTTTCAGGTCGGGATGTCAAGATTTTCCATTGCGCACCCACCTTCCACCAATATAATACCATGGTTTGAGATACTCCTCCAAACTCAATCACTTGGCTTCTATGCCAGGTTGAACCAGAAAGGGCCGCCCCTACATAAGTCCCACACCAACCATTGCTAGGTCTCTCCTACCTAGTCTTCCTAACCACATGATGTTAAACTATATGGCCCTCATTCTATCCATATGACATTAAACTATATGGAAATAGTCCTCTCTACATGACTACAAACTGTAGCATTTCCTCTCATTCAATAATTGGATGCCTCTTGCTCTATGCAAGAGATGCCTTATGCTCCAAGCATCAGATGCCTCATGCCATGTTTACAGTGGTATAATTTTAAGAGCGCTGGAATCCATTCAAACATTCCATCACTCCATCTCATGATTTGCATATCTTTCATTCAGTTCTTCGTACTATTCCATGTCTGAAGAGACCCCCTAATGGCCTGGTCCCATGCTGCATCGGCTCACCTCCCATCCTAGGCCAATGCCCCGGATGACTTTTGACAACACTTTCAGTCAGGTCCTATGTTTCGAACATGGTCAGCAGTTGACCCTCATTTGATTGTCCTCATCTTAGGCTAACGCGATATGGATGTTGTGTTTTAAACACTGTCAACAGTTATACTCCATCGCCATGCCACCGTCATTGCGTTCTGAATGTCAGGCATATAATTCACACTTTCCATCTTCCTTTGTTCAGACTGATTACAAGACCCTTAGAGTTATCCCACCTATGCACCCGCGCATAGGTGTTGGCCCCCATTATATTCCTCGACCCACCAATGGGTTTGGATGCCCTTATGGCCAGATATGAGGAAGACACCTTGGGCGTCCATCTCAGAGTAAGCCCCGAATTTTTCTGGGCCGCTCCCATGCGTATGCCCCATCACACTTCCCACGGATGCATGTTTCACGTCGTGATCATCTGGTCCCTGCTGCCTCTTGTTTCTCACACCGAGCATGACTCACATGGGCTTAGAGTAAGCATTGACCATGACGTCCTCTCCTGGGCCTCCTCAGAGTATAATCCCCAATACATTACCCTAGGCTACCTCAGAGTGTAAGGCCCATACCAATTAAAACTACGTGGTCATTGATTCCCCACCACTGGGATACGTAGGAAACCTCCAAGAGGTTCAAGCCCGATCACCATCGGACCCTCGGGTCCACCTTCACATCGGTTCTCCAACACCCTAATTATAACTACATGGACTTTGATCCCTGTCTCCTAGGCAAGGTATGTAGGAAGCCTCCCCGAGGTTCAAGCCCAACAACCGGTCGATCTGACTATCTTTATGTCAGTTCACCACACCAACCCTGGGCATCCTAGAGTGTAAGCCCCATACCAAACCGAACTACGTGGATTCTGATTCCTATCATGAGGATACGTAGGAAGCTTGTATCACGGGTTAGATCCAAATGCTCAAGTCATTATCTCTCCCCCTGGATGATAATAAACTCCAGAGTGTTTGGTTATGAGGCTTTCAATCAGTGTTGTCTCAGGGAGTCCAGACTCCTCGGGTTCATTAATCCAAAGAGGGATAGTAAACCTCATGCATAAATGATTCTGAACCCCTGCGTCCAACTGACCATTTCCAACCAGAAGTAATCCATGGATACGATGGTTGGGTATAAACGAAATATTCGTGAACATATTAATACGTCTTAAATCTATAAGAGAGTCCCAGAACATGAAATTATTCTACCTACAAGGGTGCGATGAGCCTGACTTTCCATCCTCTCGAACAATGTGATTTCTTAAGTATCGCTGGTCAAACCACCCAGCGAACGCCTGCCTTTGGAAAGTATGTCCATGTATTGCTGGATATAGAACCGTTGGGCATTTCGAGGTGAAAACGGTGCACCCGATATGAGTTATTAAGCAGAACCCAATATTCACTAATCAACCGTCGGGTAGTGCATGTTTCTCCCCCACGACCCTGTCATGCGCCACGAGACAAGGACTCATCTTGAAACAATCTCAGACAGTTTTATTTCCATTATAACAAACCAAAAAATTACTTTCATTAACCTGTTTATATTTTAATTCCATTATGAATAACCCGTATTGAATGATTTTAAGCATGAATAAGTTATTACTGACAAGAAATAAGTATGACCACCCAATCTCTAAACACAGAACGGAACTTCCATCCAGCTTCTATCCCCCAAATGTATTCCCACTATTAAGTTTTAACCTTTTAGAAACACATTCATAATTGGATGTATGTGTCGATTTAACCTTATCAAAAAAATCACAAACAGAATAAACTAGAATGAAAACTCCAAAAATACTTCATTATTCACAATACAAGTGCATGTCAGTTATCACCGACATCAAATACCATTGATCTAAAGCCACTTTTTCAAATGACCATATGACATCATTCTTAATGACTCTTCCTCCTAATTTCCTTTAACTAGTGTATACATAAAGTCAAATTTGGTCATTTGAAGATAATGCATCCATATTTTTTGTCTTAGATTCAAACATCATACTGATAAAATATGTTTCAAGCTCTTATGATTCATAAATACCAGGAATTTCTCACCAAAGAGGTAATAACGCTAAGTCTTCAAAATATGGACTACATCACCTACCTCAAATTGAGGGTAGAGTAGTTATTCTCATAAAAATTTAATTATCATGATCTATAAGCAACAGAATGATCTAATTTCATGGTAATACATCCCAACACATATCTCAAAAAATCACTATATACTATATAACCTTTTCTGGATTCTAGAAATAGCATGATCGGTGTTGTAAGATGACATTTAAGCTCTTGAAAATACTTATGATATTCCTAATTTTACTAGAATATAAAAATTTTCCTTGTAAAATATTTAATTAATAAATCAATTCATGAAAACCAATAAAAAACATTGATAATAACCTTACAATTGATGGAAATTGTGTATCTTTAATACATTATTTGACAGTTTCCTAGAGATTATAGTATCTATATTTTTGGGATCCATAATTGATCATTTTTAACATATAACATGGCCATTTAAATGTACTTATTGTATCCAAAAATCACAATTTTATAGTTTTCAATAAATATGATGATCCAACAGGATACCCAACACTATCGCCAATTTGTTCTCATGCTCAACCATTTTCTAAGAATAAACTAGATTTACATCCACAAAAAACACCACAACAGAATCATGATTCCTTTGAAATATATGATTCATCAATTCCATAAATACTGAAGATTCATTCATAAGATCTAATGTATAAACACATACACATAATTTACATATATACTCCTAAAATCTATATTTGTAATATCCTTTTTTCGCACCCGTAACTGGTGATATACTGAATGAAATTCAATTTTAAAGAAGTAATGGTATCCCCGCAATTGATCAAAAATGTCATTGAATTATGGAAGTTGATACTGATTATTTATCATAACTTTGATAAGATTATGATAATCCATGAATTTCTAAAGAGTTCGATCTACCTTTTTCACAAAAAAATGGTGCTACCAACAGACACATACTAGTTTGAATGAACCCATTTCTTTCCAACTCTTCCAAATGAAATTTCAATTCCTTTAATTTTGTTGGTGTCATCTAATAAATTATATGTGAGATAATACTAGTCCCTATAAAGTGATCAATTGTACACTCAACTTCTCTTGTGGGTAGAAACCCTAAGAATTGTTTTGTAAAAACATCCAAAAACTGATCAAAAATTTCTGGAAAACTGTTATTCCCAATATCATCCATTGATACCATAGTCAAAGCTTCCATATAGTATGAGATAGTTCCAACCATTTTTTACAAATATTATTCTTTCCCATCTTTTATAATTTGGACTTCCTTAATGAAATACTCGATGCCATGATCAGTTGTAAAACTAACCCTTCATGTGTAATAGTCAATGTGGGATTTGAAAATTGTCAACCAATAAATACCTAGGATTATTTCATATAAATTAATATTGAGTATAGAGAAATCCCATATCAATTATACCCCATAAACAGTTATAGAACATGCTCTACACATAAAGGATATATATTCTCTTCAGAAAAAAGGATTTTGAAGATTCAAAATTGATGGAATCATTTCATCATGAAAACCTTGGAGATCAATAGCATGAGAAGCAATAAAATAATTGGATTCTTTAATATGAAAAAGTTTTCAATGAGGTAAAATTTAAATTAATCATAACTCACACCATTTAATGTCAAGATTGATCATCCAATATCATTTTCTCTACTCCAAATAATTTCTTCATCACTCCACATAATTCTTTATTTTCCTGTTTAGATTAAACTAGTTGAGGATTCATGGTATTCCTAGAATCACCATGGATTCATCGGTTCTAATAATGAGAACTATTCAAATTCCCTTATCCTGTCAAAGCATACGATGTTTATGAAACATGATATGTTCTCCTAGCACCCGACCTTGGAGAACTATGACAATAGTACTAAATATTCCCCATCTTGTTGTAATTATTTCATTCTCAAGGTGGTTCTATATAATATTGCTTCCTATGCTCTAAATAACCACACTAAAAACTTCCAAGAATTCTCTTTGATTTATGATTTAGTGTCACTGATACATACACATGATTCTGAGTCATTACACATCCTTGGAAATAGGTATCCCTCTTCCACATTTCCCAAAATTTGAGTTCCCGCAATTTCCCATAGGTTTCGACATGCTTCATCCACCCATACTACCTAATATGTCTCTTTCTACTACCATCACTCTATTAACCATCTCTATATAATCTATTACACAAAATATGAAAATATTTGACTTCATTTATCACCTTAACCCCAATTCAATATATTTTTCCTTTTAGGACACACTTGAAGAAACATCCCATGAAATAACTCTAAAAGATGATGGATTTTTATTTTGGAAGTAAACAGAATGATCCACTTTCCTTGGTTTATCCCTCCTATTCCCTCAGTCAAATTCTTGAAAATATTGGACTATACTTGGAACCAGCTATTGGTTCACCTATTATTCAAGTGTATCCACATTCTTAGAAACTTTTTCTGGTCGATTTCTATAATGCCTACTGGGTTCCGTTTTCTATAACCACGAGAAAAAACCATTTAGTCTCACTCTCTAGAAACTTAAGGCTTAGAAATTTAAAATTTAACAGATCATATATATCACAACATAGATTTCCAAAATTCAACATTTTCCTCATTAAAACCAATTTTAAAAATTTCACCATGGTTTTGAAAATCAAACCATTTTAAAAATACCACTACCATGCCTTTTCAAAATCTCACATTTGAAAATGTTTTTAATCCTTTAAAATAATATTTTTTTCATAAAATCATAAATAATTACTCAAAATGAATTATGAACTTCTAGCGAGAAGTCATTTCTATTAGTGAATTTCATGATCTTCTCATTAGCTAAACCTGTGATGATGAGATTACAAATCCTATAATTTTCTCAAAAAAATTATGTAACCAACTCCTAGGTAACATGATTCTAATCATAAATAGGTTATTGATGCCCCTTTATGCTCTAAATTTCAAGTTCCAATGATCCTATATTTTTTCTACCAACCCAACTCAAGGAATATAAATGAATTAATTTCCAACTCAAAGACCAAAAAATCAATACCATTCGTCCTAAATTTAATGAAGATCATCTAAGACTAGTATCGTTTGTAAAATATTGTCCCGAACCATTTGTTATGGAAGAAACTAGAACATTACTAGGATTTATGTTACATCCTCAAGACACCAAAGGCTGGAAAAAAATGTTGAGGGCTTCATGAATAATTGGGGGATGATTTTCCCTTTAAATATTAAACTACAAAACCATGATAACTAAAACTAAACATCCATTTAATGATGCATGACGAACATTTAATACAAGTCAAAGTACAACCATCTGATAAAAACAAAACTGAAACATAGTATAAGAAGAAACCAAAACCAACAACACTATTAGAGTATAATAAAAAACCAACCAAAATACACAAAAAAACTCAAAATTCACCAATACAGCAACTCCCAACCTGTTTAAAACACCAATCCAAATTCCTATCCTATAGTATAATGATGAATCACTAAAGATATTAAATACCTTTACTTTACCTATGTCTCGGTAAATAGTAGTTGTAAACTCACCAATGTTCCAAAGAATAGGGTGAGTATAAAACTCATTATGATTTCCCTAATATAACTTACCTTCTCACGCCACTATGATTAAAAAGTTATCACATATATATATCAGAGTTTAAAATAATTTAAAATGGGTAATATCAACAACAAAACCCTTTATGAGCATAATATTTTTCCATAGAAAGCTACCAAAAAATTCCTTATAACCATTTCACATTTTCATTTATCAGACCAAATGCATGTTTCACACACACCCACATATGGTTGCTTTGGTGATAGTTCCATACTAATTAGTGGTCTCTCGTAAGTATATCAAGTCATCACAAGGTAACCATATCATAAGTGCCTCAATGGAACATGCCTCTTCTATAGGGTCACATCATTGTTCCCCAGTGGTATATTCCCCTAATCGCAAGTCACATCAATGAAATGAACTCACAGTAACAACATATTCCAAATATCATATCAACCTAAAAATTCCAATCCATTTTAATAAAAAAATTGAAAAAAAATCCAACAAATTTTCCTTGCATCAAATCTACACACAATTTTAAAAGCGTCATTTTAAAATTAGGAAAAAATATTCACTTTCCAAAAACCACCAATTTCATTAATTTCACAAACCATAACTATAGATGGTTTCCATCAAACTTTGAACATTAATTTCACATTTTAAATCAATAAATTAAACTAATTAACAATCAATCCATCTTGTTCGAGCAAGGGTAGTTGAGAGTGAATCCACCTAACTTACATTCTTTGGAAATATGGAAGAATGGGACAAATGATTTAATATTATTGGATTATATCTACTAAAACATTCTTTATATATTGCTTCCTTCCATTAACACAACCATATCTCAACATTATTACCATCACAAAACATGGATCTATCCCTATTAGATTTTATCCACGAATACAAGAAAGGGAATAAGATAAAAACTAAGTAAAACCGCGAAGAATGAGAACATGCATAGAAATATGGGCCTCTAATATACAAATATTCTCCAATGGATAACTACTAGATCGAGAGGATGGGTCTCCACAATCTTTGGGAGAAAATGAAATCTTATTATGAAAAAATTATAGGAAAATGAGTGATTAATGGTTTATTTTGAATTATATCCACAAAATTAGGATCCTATTTTTAATGCAACATGGTTAGGGTGAATAGTTAGTAAAACCATGCACTAGACATTGCCTCCAAACACCCCTTTAATGGTAGGATCTCATGGTTATAAAAACCATGAACAAACCATTCTAAAACCCTTTATTCCACTTCAAATGGTTTCTCTTGAGTGGCCACATTGTTTGGAAAAACTGTGCACCTAATCTTGTGCCTACTCATAACCCAATTTTTCTATTTTACGGTTTTTCTGGGAGGTATTGAATAATTTCTACTAACCATGCTCAAACCATACACCACTATAAGATCCCAAAAAAATTTCAAAACAATTTTAAACCTTCCCAAACATAACCCAATTACATTATATACTTAAAATAAATAAATAAAGGGTCAATTAATAGAAATGATGGGTGATAATTTTTTTATATCATGGAGCATGGTTTTTTATGTATCCCACTTTAAGGGGTTGGTGTTTCCTAAGTACCCCCAATGGTGCCCCCCTTAAACTACAACATGGTTCTCTCCCACTGGTAAAATGTTTTGGAATGATACATGGTTGGTGGTGAAGCCCACCCCCAGAGTAATCTTAACACTCCAAATTTATAGAAACCCTCCATGGTGAATCCCTTTGGAAGGGTGGCCATTCCCCCACATCCACCACTCTAATGAAACTCCCTCTTCTATAGTGTAGTTCCTTATCCTCTATCAAAAAACCAACTCCCTTAATACCGTCCATGCCACAACACCACTATGATATAGTGTGGTATACCTACTATAACACAAATAAACACCCTTGTCTCCCTAACACTTCATTGATGGTCATTTGAGCACCAAAACCACAAAGGAGCCTGATCCATGTACAAAAACCTGGATAATTTTAGACACTCATAATGTTAATATGAGTCCCAATTCACCAAACTTCACCAACCCCATGATGAAAAAATTAAATTCCTTCAGAAATTAACTACCCATAATTGAGTGGGTTATTATAAACTATCTACCATAAGTGTTATCATCCCTGAGAATCATCAGGTAGTCCTAAATCCAATATTCTTAGCCTACCATTTTCAAATATTCAAAACAAATTACCCAGGTTTCATTAACAATCATCCAACAAACCACCAATATAAAAAATATGACCACCATGTTCAATATTTGTCAAAATATGATTAGTCCATTTACTGGACTCCCTGAAGCTCTTTCTGTGACCATTATCACATCTATGACATTGTTTTGTTCATTGTTTTCAATAAATGTTCTCAATGTGGATTCCGCATCACCCTTTTTTCCTCCATAACACAACACCATTCAGTTCTTATTTAACTAAATTTCACCAAAAACACTCATTCTCACCCACTGACTCACTAGAACATCCCCCAACCATTATGACTTAATCCTAAATGACATCATAGAACAAAATCTACCATCCTACTCTACCCCTAATTTCTAATAGTTCCCATTCCAACACACTCTCAGATTCCATCATATCCATGACACTAACCGACGTGAGGGTATAACTTTCTTGACTAATTTTATTCTACCAAACATAATAATATCCATATCATATCCTCACAAAGTTGAAACACTTTATCTCCACCACCCATGTCACATACACTACTATGTGTAATGATTGGAGATTGCCTCCCCTCTCACACCTGAGAACCAACCCAAAACATCAGTCACGACACACTGTGATGATGCTCAACTACACCAATCGACCCTAAGACACCAATGTGTTGACTACTAATTCATCTTGAGACTTATGGTTCTCCCCACTATAATAATCCACTCAAAATGGAATACTCTTCTAGATGGTCTTCCCTACTATAGGAATTACATTCAAAAATCCGAATCAAGTTGTCCAAACAATAGAACTAGTCAAAACTGACTTCTAGATACTCAATCCCAAAATGGAACATACATATCGTGAGCCCTATATATGCAGATTTCTAAAAAAATATTGACATAACAACCGAATTCACAATTCAAACACCTATGTCATCCCCAAACCACCAATAAAAAATGGGAAAACTTGTTCTGCATTGGAACCAGTTTCTTTTTACCATCACTTGACCAAAAAAAGTTGTCACCTAGACACATCACTTGGTAGTTCCGTCAAAACATTGAATTCAATGAAAGAACATAATTCAAGTATTATGGTCACTCCCATCCAAAAAAATTCACGATAACTTGGTTTAAAAAGGTATCAATGTTTTATTTAAATTTGTTATGAAATCATTTATGACACCCCTAAAACTCACCAGAGTTTTCAATAACACACATAAACATCTAAGGTGTTTCACCAAATCAAAAATCTCAAAAACTCCTAGCCTAGTCATTCTGTGCCTTAAAAACTAATAATATTTCCAAAAAAATTTAGAATTCAACTCTATAACGTGAAATTCTTAACTTTTTCTCAGAACTCAAAACTTCATCCATTTTGAAATCACAAGCACCATGATAGATTTCAAATTAAACAAACATATAAAACCACTCACACAAACATTATTCCACTGCATGATATCTCCTTCTAAATGAAGGCTTTTTTCATGAAAACAAACCATCCCTAATAACCATTTTCTAAAGAGGATAAAAAAAATCAAAATCACAATCAGTTAAATAATCCCCTCAAACAACAACTAATCTAATCTCCCATAATAATTTAATTGATAAAAAATTCATTAGATTATAAGTTTACCCAATTAATAATGTATTTTTACAAGGAAACATGTCAAAAAAAAGACTTCCCAGTGGCATGTGTATCATTCCCTAAGTGTGTAAATATCATGATGCATGAAAAAATATGTAGTTATTGGCCAAGCCCCATGACTCATCTCAAGTATCATCTTTTACACATTTGGATTCTCAGGCCCACCAAATACCTCAGTCATTATAATTTGAATAGTCCAAAAATTATACATCCCATGGAAATACAGGTTTCTACATATGTCATATTGTTTAGGAATATGGTGGGTCTACCTCTCAAGTCTTAAAAACATAAGTATGCCTTTAACTGGTAGTATCACATCCAAAAACATGCTATGATAATATTTTTATTTTCCCTACCTAGATCTCTTGAAAATTGAATGTGTGGGGTCATCACATGACCTCTTGCATGACTCCCCATACACTATATACTTATGACTAGTAGTGAGGGCATAAAATAGTAATACAGATAATATGTCCTCCAAAATAATTCCTAACGGTCATTCTTGAATTTAACAAAAAATCTACATGACATGTCCTTATAATAGAGATCCAAAAAACTATGTAAAAATAAATAGGAATCTAACTAGGAACCCTTAGTCTAGAATAAAATATCAGTAATGGTTTATATGTTTCATAAAATGTAATAAAGAAACAACATCAAATGAAAATAAATAAATAAAATGGTACATTGACAAACACATATTAAACAATAATAGAAAATAAACTGACATCTAGAAAAACTAACACAATTATCATATTAAATACTATGCCTCTATAACCTATTAGTCCCCAAAAAATTGTCTTCCTCCAAGAAATACATGTTCCTATGAATAAAACATGAATGTCTTCCCACATACATCCAAACCCATATCATGTACATTAGTAGGGTTGAGTCCAATGACCCTATAAGAATCCAAAATTCCTTAATGATATTATGTGAAGTTGTTATAAATTAGATGTGAATGAAATATGTATATAGTGATAAATTATTGGGCAAGAAGTACACCTACCCAAAAAACATAGAATATAGTTTTGTATTCAATTCATCATTTTCTAACTAGGAAACTTGAACACCTGACCCTACCTAATTTGTATCTATGCTAGAAGGAAGATAATAACCTTTTCTATAAACTTTAACATTCCACAATATGTAAGGCTCGGGTTCCAAACCAAGTTCTCAACCTATACCCAAATGTTCAGGGTAGGGTGTATCACCATTCCAAAACTAATATCTGAAGACAAAGGATATTTCATCATAGGAAATCCTAGAAAATACCCTCCCACGTAGGGTAGGAATTTTCCTAAAACTTAACAAAATCTCAACAAGTTCCACCCACTACCATATCTGTGTTGCCGGGCTCAATGACTACCAGTGGACCAAAACCCTCAAAATCATGGGGGTCCCTTCCAAAACATTCTCACTATAGAAAGGCCATACCAGGTCTAAATCTATATATTACCACTCAATGTAGTCCCACACTACATACATAATAAGAATCTAGTCTCACCCAATGTGATCATTCCAATACCCTCTCACTTTGGACAAATCTATACGTCCCACCCCTCTCACTCACGGTCAGGTTTATAACCATCTATCATTTCATACAGTAATAGGTAGGCAACTCATAGTTATAATAGAAAAAAAAAATATTTAGGGCATGAATCCATACTCAAAAATCAACAACTAATAATTTTTAATATATTTCCTTGAGACCTATTTTTTCAAATAAGGGAATCTACTAGCATCCTTCTGGTCCATCTCTACCCTTTAAGGAATTAACTATATCTTCATAAGTGAAAATTTTATTTGATACTTAAAAATAACATCATTGACCATCACATAAGACATGAATCATCTGAAATTAAAATGTACACCGAGAAACCACAATTGAGAATCACAATAAGAACTCATGGTAAAAAAAACAAGTCACTTCCTTTACGATTCCAAACAAACAAAACCATTCAACTAAGACCTTCATAATTGCTTTTGGAAAAGTAGTTAAAATCCCCATTAAGAAAATTACAAAGACAGAAAAATTTTTCTTATGCATACTAGGCCCTTGGGAAAAATCACATCAAACATTATTTATTAAACCCTAATTTCATTGTAAAATCCTATTTCAAATTCATTCTAGAAATCAACCAATTTACTTTTATTTTACATTTGAATCAACCCCTATTTTCAAAATCCAGATTTTAAAAGGAAACCCCTTACTCTATAAAATAAACTCACTCCACCACAAAATCCATAAAGCACTCCATCAAAACATTTTTGACCATAAATTCAAATTCCTTAGAGATTTAAAAACACTCAAAAAATTTGATCTGAGTCCCAGTTAACTGAATTATCCCTACCACAAAGCAAAAAATTAAAATTACCTCTAAATTTATAAACTAGTAACGAAATTTTTCATAAATTATCTTTCACTATTAAAAATCTAAGGTATGGTGGACCATCCCCTCTCTCACTTTTTCATTAGGTTTTTGTTTTTAATTGAGAGAAAGATAAAATAAGTTAATTTGATTGTATCCCTTAATATACTTATAAAGTGGTAGAAAATATATAGAGGGTGAGAATCCAATGATATATTTTTAAACTAATAGAGGATAAATTACTTATTTAGTGGGAGTAAATGTCAATATGGATTTTTTTTAAATGTTATGATCAGAATCCAGCATGGTTTTGTGAGTTTTAATACATTCTAAAATTATTGTTGAGAACGTAAGCATAAAATGTTTACAACTAGGTAAAATGAATCATTATTGTGAGAATGAAAAGTTGAAGAAGTGAATGTAATTCAATTTAGTAGATAGAATTAAATTATTATTTAATAATATTATTACCTACATCGATTTCACTGACATAGTGTGAGAATAATCAAATGATTTTTAATTTGTAGGTGTTCTATATTTGAAGAGTAATTTTTGTTCATTGGTTGATAAAGGAAAAAAGGATAAAGATATTCATTTATGATTTACACTTAATTAACGTAAAATTGGGGGATATAGGCTTAGAATCCAAATATATTTATTTAACCTAATTTGGAAAGATATCTAATTTAGGGATGAAATATATTTAATGAGAGTTTTTAAAATGGATATCCAAAGAATCAGTCATGGTTTTATGAGTTATGAATGATTCTAATTTTGTTTTGAGTATGTAGGGAGGAACTTACAGCATAAAAGTTTTAATAATTATTTTATGAAGTGTAATAAAAGTGGAAAATGTGTTTCTATGTTACATTAATGGAAAAATGTCCTTATTCTTCAATGTTATTGTTTCTAGCATGAATTTCATAAAACTAGGCTTAGAATTATTGAATGATTATTCATTGATATGTCTAATATGTTTAATGATTTATTTATATTCATTATTTGGAAAAAAAATGTGAAGATTTTTGATACAGAGATATATTTTATGGGATGTTGAAATATGTTGTTTTTATTGCCTTTGGGATATTTTTGTGACCCGAAGATAGTGTTTTGAAATCATGAGTTAAAGAAGAATCCCTTTCATGGTTATTTGTAAAAAGGAAGAAAATATGTAAAGATAATATATTGGTTATGTTTTTATATTATATTTTGTTTTCAATACAAAAATCAACTTCAAACCTATATATAATAAAGTTCATGGTGTGAGTAGAATGTTGAAAAGAAGTTCGAATTTTTTTTGAAGAATTTTCATGTTTTTTGGAATAATTATAAATATTTTTATAGGTAATAATTTTTGATCTAAAATTTAAAAAATTAATCAATATGTAAGGGAAACGTTTCTCGTATGTGTGGATCACTCTGTTGTGATGTAGGCCTAATTTGTAAATTATAGAATACCTCAATATGTAAGATTAACTTTTCTCATACATAAGGTTTGATATGAGGTAAAGGTAATATGTAAAGGTTGATCTATTGATATGTAATGGTTGATCTGAGGAAAAGTAAATATTTAAAAGTAGATCTTTTAATGTGATAGGGTTCATCAAAGGTAAAGAAAATACATAAATTTTGATCTAAAGATATGTAAGGGTTGATATATGGTAAATATAATATGTAAGGGTCACTCCTAGGATGCATAAAGGTAAAATAAAGGTTCACTATGATAGGTATGGTTCATGGGATGTTTTTATCTATAGGATGAGGGGAAAATGATGTTCTTGTACATAATGGTAAATAACATGTGATGTGTTAATCAACCTAGTCATTCCATACTAATAGAATAAAAAAAGTATGAGTATCAATATGGTATTGACTTAATCAGTATCTTATGGCTACTTGATGTCTTGCAAAAAGGGGTCATATATATATTCATGCACATGTTACAAACGATGGACATAGGTATTGATTAACATGTTTTTATGGAGATCACATCATATTCATTTTTATGTTAGAGTAGAACTAATGCTTTTTTAAAGGAATCCCTTTTCTTACATTATTAATTCGTGAATTAATTTCGATTTTCTACTCTACAAAGGCATGTGGGGTCATACATTTTGGTTGACTGAATTACGATTGATTTTAACATTGATAGATTCTTGAAAAGTGTTTTTGATTTTTTTTCAATAGTTATTTTTTTTATATATTCACAAGGAATTGAATATTATTTGAAACATGGTCATGTTTGGTAATATATTTCCAACATTGATTTTTGTATATATCCAAAATTATTTTTTTGATATGATTTCAAAAGTTATTGTATAGGATAAAATATAAGGTGATGTGGGAAAAATCTATGAGGATTTAGATAAAGTTTCATTTTGATGAATATATTCTAAAAATCCATATATATATCTGTGTGTGTGTGTTTATATATGTATGTATATGATTTATAATAACTATATCGTAAGAGTTAAAATGGGTGTATCATAAGACATGAATATGAGAATTCATTCCACAATCTAGAAAATAGTATTATAATACTTGGTTGAATTGCATTACAGAGTTATGATGATATAATCAAGTTATCCTCCATGTAATCTATCATTAAACTAACACTTTTTATATAATTAAATGCATTGGAAGAGTCAAGAATAAATTAATGTGATAAATACATGGTAAGTCAAGGAGTGGGAACTATGTAACCACATGATATTTACTCATATGTTATAAACATATTTTTAAATCCAGGTAGCCTTATTTAATGATATATTTTGATGTTACTATCATTCATATGATGGGTTTTTAGTGTCCCTTATCCTACTCCAAATTCTTATATATCTATCTTCACCTCCACCCTTTTCCACTAAAGGGTAATATGATACATAATGTGTGAAGAATAATCCCCACCAAGAATTATGTGGCTCACATAAACCTATTCATACAAAAATTAGAAGGGATTATGTTGAATACCTCTATATAATCAATATCAAGATCACGATTAAGATATTAGTGCCAACCTTAATGGGTCAATGGTGGACATTGTTATTTATTTTACATATACATGGTTTTGGTTTCAAGCATGGTTGATAATTGGTTTTTTGTTTCAAGTTATTTCTATTACATTGAAAAATAATTGAATGATCATTAGAAACCCATCAAGGGTATAAGAGATTCAGTATGTTGTTGGATTCTTAATATCATGTTTAAAAATAAAGATATTTGAAATCATATTTTTTACCGTATTTTATATCATTAAAAATGATTGATATTTTGAATTGTGACTCACATTATGATAGATGATATCTTAAACTGAAACTTGATCATATCGTAGGATATAGAATAATGTAGGATGTGGAACAATTTAGAACCTTAAAATTTTAATATATAGTAATGTATGATATAGGGTATCATATGAAAGAATATCATCGATCCATATATGAAAAACATAGCATCATATTATCAGTTTGATATAAATGATATAATAAGAAATTAATACCAATTCTTTGTGAACTATGTTATTTTTATTCAAGGCCAACCATAAATCTTGATTTTCAAACATAGTAGATTTTTATTATGCATTTCTCACTAGAATTGGATTAAAGCAATATAAGGAAATAAAAACTTTCAATATGGTTGTGTTGTGGAGTTATTATTGTGTAGTCCACCCAAAAATAGTTTTATGTCACATGTAACACCCCAAGATTCCACGGTACGTTTCCCTTTGAATAATGCAATTGCGTGCATTGTACGCAACTTTGAGATTCTAACACACCACAACCAATCAAACTAGCCGTTATGAATATTAATACCTACTTTTTGAAATTTTATAAATTTTATCTCTCAAAATTGACTTCATTTTTGGATTCGGAATATCGAAATTAGCCTAGGGTAAAATTATGGTACTTTTCGGATAACTTTCATATTTTGATGAATAGTGAAAGTTACTAAATTTTAATTAAAAACAACTTTTTTTAATTGAAATAATTAATATTGATAAATTATGAATTTGAGTGGTTTTATGGTATATTAAGAATATAGTTTTACCATTTAATACAATTTTGGTCATTGGACATAATTTCACAATTAAACTGAATATAAACAAGTATCAATCTTTTGATAGTTATTATATCTTAAAAACACGCTTTTTGTTTTGACAGCGGGAATTAATATTAAATTAATTTCTGCAACTTCTGTGTTTTTAATTTGGAAAAATGGATTCCATATTTGGAATCAGGATGTTCAAATTGTGTAAATAGGTAACTTTTATTTTTATACATTTTGAATAATTACTTCGGTAAATATTTTATTTACCATGGTTAAAGGGTAAAACCGGTAAATAAGGGTTAAAAAATAATATTATAATAATAAAAAATTACCTAAAACGTATCTTAACCTTATTGGTTGATATATGTCCGACCATGGGCATCTTTGGGTCGATTTTGGGACCCCATGGTGCCACTTGTAAGTGATAGGGACACTTTATTTTAATTAAGTTAAAATGAATACAAAAATGACACAAGCATATATCTTTTAGAAAAACAATTTTTACATAGGGTTATATATGTTTAATTTTCGACTATAAATATTCATTAGAAAGATAAAACGATTTCCTACATAATTATATTTTACTTATAAATTTTAGACATTAAATAATTTAATTTACTTATGAAACAATAGTGATATAGTAATTACCATAATAGTGAAAAATTAAAATGATTGATATTATAGATACCCAAATAAATATAATTTGAGACTTTTTATAAATTACAATACTTATATAGGTTAATATGACATGTTATGAATGATTTAAGAAACTTTTTTCGAAGTAATAATTCTGTTATGATTTTTAAAAAAATCAATTATTGAATAGTGTCAAAATTGACATAAAAAAGTTTTTAAAACAAATGTTATATTATTAATTGATATAAAAATTTTAAAAATCTAAGGTTTGGCCAAAAGACTTATATAATTATAGGTGTATCCTTAATGGATCACTTGGGGGTCTATTGGATGTATATTGTAAGTTTATTAACCATATAGTATAAAAATACAAAGAGACATTGTAAAAGTGAAACTAATTAACTAAGAGTTAATACTTAAAGATAAGGTTAGTATAATGACCCAAACCTGTCTAAATTCTATTGTTTGAGTGGTTTTAGACCTATCCAAACCTTAACCATTAAATAATTAACTTTGGATCCATTAGAAACCAAATATGAATTTATTATAAAATAATATTGCTAGCTTCTCCAAAGGTCCCTCTCACCCCTCTTATAAAAGGGCACTCTCCCTTCTCATTAACTCACATCTTCAAAGCCTTTTGGTTCGTCCAACCTCTGAAACAATACTCTCTCAACTTCCCTAACTTCATCCTAAAGGCCTTCATTTAGTTATAAAGCCAACTTAAGGTGACATTTTGATCAAATCAAAAGGAAGAACCCGAAGAAGAGGTAATGATTTCACCACCCTTTTCCAAGTTCCTTTCTTCTTCCACTTCTTCCTTTTTTGTTATTACCATTCTAAAATAATAACTCCAGTAACTTATATATACTGTAATGTTATTATAAATATGGTACAACCATATTCAGTATTCTATCCATCCTTTGAATAACATGTCACCATACATGCGTACGTACGGCTTACCGTCTCCACGTCGTGGTGTAATTGTTATTCAGTAAATTATTATTTGGATGGGTATAATAATGATGTGTAATTAATGTAAGTAATAAATTTAACATTATAATTATTCTTTATATATGATATACCATCCAATTATATATTATTTTAATATCAAAAAAATGATATTGTCGCTCATGTGTACGTACGGACTACCGTCTCCACGAACGCGATGAGATTCATTCTCCATCGTATCCATTCAAGTATAATTCTCATTTGATGATTAATAAAAGTATATAAGGAATTGATATCATTATGGACATGATTAAGATACAACCTATCCATGATTAACATAGCTTACGTAACAAAACATATAAAAGAAAACGAGTAAGTTAACAACCTAAACAACGATAATACTAAGATATTATTAACAAATCAATGTTAAAAGATCATATATGATATCATATTAATGTATATGATTATTGTATAATTTAATAACAATTATTTTACCATTATACAGGAGGTTAAACAACCCCATCCAAGGAAAATTACAAGGTAAGGGTTTATTTCGTAATCTCTTCATTATCCGAGATTGTTTATACGTAATAATCTACTGGGACTTATTTATCATCCACATCCATGTTTCTTAAAAATGTATTTAAAAACATTTTTAATATTTACTAGAATATGGGTTAAAGTCATTTATACCCTTGTTTGACTTTTTATAAGAGGTTTATAAAGGAATCTTTCCGTCGTTTTCCAAACAATGGGGTTTTTAACCTTTTCGACAAAATTAAGGTAAGAATGTTTTTTTAACTTATACAGTGGGTCCGGCTATTTTCCGTCGAAGATTACCTTACAAGCTTATAAGAATATTTTCAAAGAAAATGTTTTATTTTATAAATATATGACTCTTAAATGATTTCAAAATAGAAAAAGATATATCTCTAAAAAGAGTTTTGATTTCATCTATGTCAACATCCTTTGATGGAATTTACACTTATTTGAAGTTTATTTATTATGATACAAAAATTATATATTGTATTGAAGGTTTTGTGATATGTTTGACTGTGGATGTGTTATTTTTATACCATTCATGTTTAATGGATGAAGTATTTACAAAATTTATTCTAGTTTTAATACGAATGTTTATGTTATGTTTAAACCTTTTCATATGGGAATGCATTGGACTTAATATGTGATGGGGTGGAGCCCGCTATAGCTCCTCGATGCATCGGTAGGTCTCATGAGACAAACTAGTGTCTTGGCACAAGGCCTTGGAAAAATCTTATTTGTAGTCTTGCCATGAGGCCTTGGCTATGTGGTTATGATAGTCTGACATTATGCATTCCATCATTATGAAAGTGGTTATTGATATTGCATGTGATTATTAGATTAGTAGAATATCCATGTGAATAAGTAAATGGCATTATTTCATTTTATTTTTTCCATACCATGTTGAAGTTCAAGTTTAAAAGGCTTTTGTTTTAATTATACACTGCCTTAAATTTTTATTCTTATTTATGAAAGTTTCCACTATATTTTTATCCTTACTGGGCATTTGAGATCACCCCTTTTCTATGTTTTATTTTTTCCAGGATGTGAAGAAGTAAATTATGAATGACCTGCAGGGATATTATGAGGGGATAATAGTGTCGACTATGGAGACAATATGTTGTTGTAGTAGTTTTTCACATTATGATGTAATGTAAAACATTATGAATATATCTAGTGTTTCCAAGGATACTAAACCAATCGGTCTTTAGAGATTTGATCTTTCTTGTGATCATGCCAATGTTATGTAATAATGCACCGACTCTAGGTAACTGGGGTCGGGGCGTTACAGTTGGTATTAGAGGAAGTTTAGTACAAACCTTGGAAGCTAGATTTAGATAAACTCGGATTATAGAAAGTAGACCTAAAATGAACTTTGAGGATTAGTGTAGAAGAACTTCCTAAAATTTTGGTATTGTAGATATTTTGTGAGTTTTCCGAGCAATACATCCATGTCTGGATACGAGCAGGTAGAGGCGGCTTTGGAACAGATGTACCTAGGTGTAAAACCCAAAAACACCACTTCGAGCTAGACTCAAACGGAAACGGGTGCATGACAACGGGCCTTGCTGCACTCTTGATTACGACACTCCCGAGGGATATGCTTAGGATAATTTACATTTTCTTTACAAACTGATTTGAAGTATTATATATAAGATGAGAGTAAATGACCTTGGTTAATCCTAATGTGTTTCAAATTGAGAATATGGTGACATGTTAATCTCTAAATGATTTTATGACTACTGTTACTCACACAATGCTTTCTGGTTTTAGTCAATGGATGGATTCCAAAGAAGTCATGGTGACTTTGAGAATGATGTACAAAGTGGGAACGGTGGTGGCAATAAGCAAAAAAATGGATTGTTGATAGGCGTAAAAGATATCATCTTTATGCCAAATCAATTTTCCAAAAATATGATCAACAATATATATATTAACCAATTCCCGGACTCAACAAAGAAGAGAAAGGTGATTATTGATAAGAGCTCCAGCAGTGGAGACCATGGAGAAAGGAATCCTCAATTTCCATCATGCAGGAAATGTGGAAGGAGACATCCAGGAAAGTGTCTCAATGATACAAAGAAATGATTTACGTGCGGGAAGGAAGGACATAAAGTGAATAATTGCCGAAGAAAAATGAATAGTACTATAGAAGAAGATAAAAATGCTCCCAAGAATCCATTTAAAGTCATTATCCGTAAATGTAGGGGACCTGGCCATTACCCGAGTGAATGCCCTATTCTATAGGATATTTTCTTGATCAAAGAAGAAGCTATGTGGAAATAAATGGTTGGAGAAATTTTTAAAAAGTATTAGTGCTCCTTATTGATGGGTTTACTTTGGAATAATTTTCTCCTGTATTTTTAACCCTGCAGTTTTCCATGTGAGAATGATATTTGAGGAAGAATTATCTTTTCTCTTGCGGATATATTTATAAATAACCATTTGGTTTTATATGATCATTGGGTTTGATGCAATTATAAGTTATTATAATTTGGGATGAAAATGCAAGGTATGAGATAAGATTTGTTGTTGAAATATGTTATGGTTATTTTGAGGAATTTATCTCATTTTGCTAATGTTATAAAATATAGTTTTTGAAAAAGGACAACACGCAGACCGTGTGACAACCCGTCGCGTCAGACAAAGCTATGAGAATCGAACCCACAACCAAAGTGCGATTGTGATTTATCGCCTACCACTGGACTACGTGAAGTCCCTGGTTAGTGTGACTATTATTTTTAGTTAAATGATTTTATTGATCAATAATAATTTTATTTTGGATCTTGTGTCTTATCAAATGAATGCCCTTAGTGTAGGAAAATGATTTGGTGATTAAATGATAAATGTTATTTTGGAAGTTGTTCGCTTTTTTGTGAACACTATATGCCCAAGGAAAATAGAATATTATGGGATTTCATTTGAGGAGTAATGGTGGATTTTTATCTATGTTTTTATTGTGGATTTATTGTGATTTGGGTTATTTATGGAAATGATTAGGTTAATTACATTTAAGTATGTGACTTTAAGAGTAATTAATGTCATTTGGAGATACAATTTAATGTGGAAGACTACATTCTTATAAGTTTTGGGTTTCAATATTAGTTTGGATTATATTTAAGGATTTTAAGGACAATTGATTATTGAATTGTATTTATTTAACTTCGGGGTATTGATGGATTAATTTTAGAAATTAAGATTACTGTTTTTTTCTCTAATGGAATATCCATTTGGGGGATCATCCGATATTATACTAACCATTTTGGTTTTGATTAATCTCTAAAGAAAAGGTAAATATATAGTTTATCCTACGTGGATCATGTATTTCTATGGATGTTCATTCTAGCTCTTCCATTGTGACCATGTCTTCTTGAATAATCATTTTTCAAAAAAAATGAGTTAGTGGTAAAAAGTTATTAAAGAATGAAACTCTACTTAAAAAGTAAGTATATCTCTTTATTTTCTTAATTAATATCACAAATGAATTCATCATCCTTACATAATATAACTTAAAACAAAAAACGTTTTCCGTTTACTTTTCCTACTGGGAGACTAATGATCGTTTGTCCCAACACAAGTTTGTGATTTTCTTATTGTTAACTTTCTCCTGATCATGTTTTCTATCCCTCTCCATAAGAACTTAACACTTAATTTATCGTCCATATCCATGTTTTCCTACCTGGAATCCTAGTATGGGTTATCTTGGGTGACCTTTATACCTCTCTTCCTTTCTATTAAAGTGATAGTTTTATTGACTCTTTTTCCGATGTGGGACTTTCCATTATATTATCAAGCCCAATTTTAAAAAAAATTGAGGATTAAATTTATTGAAGGAGGGGAGAATGTAACACCCCAATATTCCACGGTACGGTTCCCTTTGAATAATGCAATGGCGTGCATTGTATGCAACTTTGAGATTCTAACACACCACAACCAATCAAACTAGCCATTATGAATGGTAACACCTACTTTTTGAAATTTTATAAACACTATCTCTCAAAATGGACTTCATTTTTGGATTTGGAATATCAAAATTAGCCTAGGGTGAAATTTTGGTGCTTTTCAGATAACTTTCATATTTTGATGAATAGTTAAAATTACTAAATTTTAATTAAAAACATCTTTTTTTAATCGAAATAATTAATATTGATAAATTATGAATTTGAGTGGTTTTAAATTATATTTAGAATATATTTTTACCATTTAATACAATGTTGGTCATTGGACATAATTTCACAATTAAACCGAACATAAACAAGTATCAATCTTTTGATAGTTATTATATCTTAAAAACACGCTTTTTGTTTTGACAGCGGGAATTAATTTTAAATTAATTTCTGCCACTTCTGTGTTTTGAATTTGGAAAAATGGATTCCATATTTGGAATCAGGATGTTCAAATTGTGTAAATAGGTAACTTTTATTTTTAGACATTTTAAATAATTACTTCGGTAAATATTTTATTTACCATGGTTAAAGGGTAAATCCGGCAAATAAGGGTTAAAAAATAATATTATAATAATAATAAATTACATAAAAACATGTCCTAACCTTATTGGTTGATACATGTACGACCATGCGCATATTTGGGTCGATTTTGGGACCCCATGGTTCCACTTGTAAGTGATAGAGACACTTTATTTTAATTAAGTTAAAATGAATACAAAAAAGACACAAGCATATACTTTTAGAAAAACAATTTTTACATAGGGTAATATATGTTAGATTTTCGACTATAAATATTCATTAGAAAGGAAAAAATATTTCCTACATAATGGTAATTTATTTATAAATTTTATACATTAAATAATTTAATGTACTTATGACACAATGGTGATGTAGTAATTACAATAATAGTGAAAAATTAAAATGATTGATATTGTAGATACACAAATAAATATAATTTTAGACTTTTATGAATTAAACTAATTTTCTAGGTTAATATTACATGTTAGGAATGATTTAAGTAACTGTTTTCAAAGTAATCATTCTGTTATATGTTTTACAAAAATCAATTATTGAATAGTGTCAAAATTGACATAAAAGAGTTTTTAAACAAAATATTATATTATTATTGATATTAAATTCCTAAAAATCTAAGGTTCGTCCAAGAGACTTATATCATGATATTTTTATCATTAATGGACCACTTGGGGGTCTCTTTTATGTATATAGTATCTTTATTAACCATATAATATAAAAATACAAAGAGACATTCTAAAAGTGAAACTAATTAACTAAGAGTTAATACTTAAAGATAAGGTTATTGTAATGACCCAAACCTGTCTAAATTCTATTGGTTTAGTGGTTTTCGACCTATCCCCACCTTAACCGTTAAATAATCAACTTTGGAGCTATTAAAAACCTAATATAAATTTATTATAAAATAATATTTCTAGCTTTTCCAAAGGTGCCCCTCACCCCTCTTATAAAAAGGCACTCTCCCTTCTAATTAACTCACACATTAAAAGCCTTTTGGTTCGTACAACCTCTACCCAAATAATCTCTCAACTTCCCTCACTTCATCCTAGAGGCCTTCCTTTAGTCGGAAAGCCACCTTAAAGAGCCCTTTTGATCAAATCAAAAGGAAGAACTCGAAGGAGAGGTAATGATTTCACCACCCTTTTCCAAGTTCCTTTCTTCTTCCACTTATTCATTCTTTGTTATTACCATTCTAAAATAATAAATCCAGTATCTTATATATACTGTAATGTTATTATAAATATGGTACAACCATATTCAGTATTCTATCAATCCTTTGAATAACATGTCACCATACGTGCGTACGTACAGCTTACCGTCTCCACGTCGTGGTGTAATTGTTATTCAATAAATTATTATTTGGATGGGTATAAATATGATGTGTAATTCAATTATGTAATAAATGTAACATGATAATGATTATGTATATATGATATAATATCCAATTATATATTATTTTAATATCAAAAGAATGATATTGTCGCTCGTGCGTACGTACGGACTACCGTCTCCATGAACGCGATGAGATTCATTCTCCATCGTATCCATTCAAGTATAATTCTCATTTGATGATTAATAATAGTATCTAAGGACTTGATATCATTCTGGATATGATTAAGATACAACCTATCCAGGACAAATAGAGCTTAGGTAACAAAACATATAAAATAAAACGAGTAACTTAACACCCGAAACAACGATAATACTAAGATATTATTAACAAATCAATGTTAAAAGATCATATATGATATCATATTAATGTATATGATTATTGTATAATTAAATAACAATTATTTCACCATGATACAAGAGGTTAACCTACCTCAACGAAGGAAAATTACAAGTTAAGGGTTTATTTCACAATCTCTTCATTATCCGAGGTTGTTTATACGTAATAATCTACTGGGACTTCTTTATCATCCACATCCATGTTTCTTAAAAATGTATTTCAAAACATTTTTTCTATTTACTAGAATATGGTTTAAAGTCATTTTTACCCTTTTTTTAATTTTTATAAGAGGTTTATAAAGGAATCTTTCCGTCTTTTTCCAAACAATGGGCTTTTTAACCTTTTCGACAAAATTAAGGTAAAAATGTTTTTTTTAACTTATACGGTGGGTGCGGCTATTTTCCGTCGAAGATTCCCTTACAAGCTTATAATAGTATTTTCAAAGAAAGTGTTTTATTTTATAAATATATGACTCTTAAATGATTTCAAAATAGAAAGAGATATTTCTCTAAAAAGAGTTTTGATTTCATCTATGTCAACATCCTTTGATGGAATTTACACTTATTTGAAGTTGATTTATTATGATACAAAACTTCTATATTGTATTGAAGGTTTTGTGATATGTTTGACTGTGGATGTGTTATTTCTATACCATTCATGGTTTATGGATGAAGTATTTACATTTCATATGCTAGTTTTAATACAAATTTTTATGTTATGTTTAAACCTTTTCATATGGGAATGCATTGGACTTAATATGTGACGGGGTGGAGACCGCTATAACTCCTCAATGCATCAGTAGGTCTCATGAGACAAACTAGTGTCTTGGCACAAGGTCTTGGCAAAATCTTATTTGTATTCTTGGCACGAGGCCTTGGGTATGTGGTTATGATAGTCTGGCATTATGCATTCCATCATTATGAAAGTCGTTATTGATATTGCATGTGATTAATCGATTAGTAGAATATCCATGTGAATAAGTAAATGGCATTATTTCATTTTATTTTTTCCATACTATGTTGAAGTTCATGTTTAAAAGGCTTTTGTTTTAATTATACACTGCCTTAAATGTTTATTCTTATTTATGAAAGTTTCTGCTATACTGTTATCCTTACTGGGAATTTGAGCTCACCCCTTTTCTATGTTTTATTTTTCCCAGGATGTGAAGAAGTAAATTATGAATGACCTGCAGGGATATTATGAGGGTATAATAGTGTGGACTATGGAGACAATACGTTGTTGTTGTAGTTTTTCACTTTATGATGTAATGTAAAACTTTATGAATATATCTAGTGTTTCCAAGGCTACTAAACCAATTGGTCTTTCGAGATTTGATCTTTCTTGTGATCATGCCATTGTTATGTAATAATGCACCGACTCTCAGTAATTGGGGTCGGGGCGTTACATTACATGAGTTGCATTATCAATCAAAAATTATAATTTACAATGTATAGTTTGAGATGGTAATATTTTTGAATTAATCCATAACATATGACCTATGTATATCAGAAAATATGGTGTAATTAAAAAAATTATTTTTTAGTAATATAATTAAGAATTGAATTTTATATTTTATAATTTTTTATAAATTATTTGAAAAATGTTTTTTAGATATTTAATTAATTTATAAAATTTTTATCAATAAATTAAAATTTAAATTATCTATAATAAATTATTAAATATTTATAAAACATTTATTAAATACATATTCTATAATATTAATTGTTAATGTTAAATCCATTTTGGAATTAAAAGGAATGAGATATAATTTATCTATAAATTTTTTATATCGACATTTCAATTATAATCTATAAAATGTTTATAAAATAAAAAATAAGGATAAATATAAATAATTTTATATTTTAAATTATTAAATGTTCATAATTATATAATTTTAAAATTTTAAATTAAAGGCCTTATTTTAAAAATTTATTTAAACAATTCAAAATTAGTTTTGAAAATATATATGATCAATCATTCACTAATATTAAATGTGTGATATTATTCATATTTACATAATAAATAAATAGTTAATATATATAATTTTTGTATTCCCTATATCATATATTTTAGTAAATTTAATATAAAGGATAATATAATGTGTTCATATTAGGAATAAATATATCATATTTATATTTATTTAATTATGGAATGTCAATAATTAATATATAAATTATAAAGTATTTATACCTAGATTTATTTATGAATTATCTATAAAATTATTTATCTCATATTTAAATATTTGAATTGTTCATTTTATTCACAATTTTTATAGATATAGATTATTTATATTGTAAAATGAAGTATTATTTAGTTAAAATTATTCTATAAATTATCATACCTACATTTAAGGATTTACATGTTATATTTATTAATTGATATAGTTTTATTCTATACTTTCTCTGGCGTATACTATATTTTGATATTGAAATAAAAGGTTACTTATTGATTATAAAAATTATGTGTTCAAATTTTAATGGAATTGAAGTATCTCTTGGGCGAAGTATCCTTGGGTGTAGGTAATTTGGTTTGAACTACACAGTATCCAAGTGTCTTATGGTTTTTCTAGAAAAGTGGGTGTTGGTTATTTGTTTATCCAATCATACACTTGTGGGGGTTATTGATTTCATATTGTTCTAAACCATTAAATGAAATAGATTTTTGTGATAATGTCAATCGATATAGAATAGTTTGAGTTTTCCTAAGGCTTCTATAGATTACCCCACTACTTTCTTCTCCTTAACTCTTTACCATAGAGAGGTACTAACAAAACATGGGTGTGAAGAAGAATCCCACTCAAGAATTGGATTATTCATATTATCCTATGGATACACCATAATGGAGTGACTCCATATCCGACCACTCTGGGATCTTTATCAAGAACTATTATTTAAGATATTAGTGGTAATATTCATCAATTTAAGGTACCCCTTGTTCGTTATTTTAAATATACATGGTTTTAGTTTCATGCATGGTCAATCCTTGTTTTTGGTTTCTAGTTGTTTCAATTATATTTAAAATGCATTGTTTAATCTATAAAAACCCATTATACTACTCATTTTTATACATATATAAAAAATATAATAAATCATCAATAAAACACAAGAAATTAATAACTACATATCAATTATCAAATAGAATAAGGCCTCTAATAATTAACTCCTTATACCATCAGAATACTTAGTTGTACTCACCTACTTTGATTCTAGATCGATGTCAATGACATCACTTGGGGTAGGGAAATCATATAGCCAAACCCCTCTAGAGTGAAAAATATACTAGATTCAGGGCATAATCACATCCTGTAAGAAGGGGAAGGTGTGCACTAATTCAAGACATAATTCTCTCCTCCCATGGGAAAGGGGTTAGGGTATACTAAGTCTTGGTTTTTTAGTCCCATCCCATTATTCATTCACCATCTAATCCATTTCTATTTGTAGTTAACATAATAACAATATAAAACATGTATCATACTCAAGAGAAGTGTTGGTCATGGTAGAAAAAAAATTATGATCAATACCAATAAACGTGTTTGTTGTAACTAATAATGTCATGCTCGTATGTAAAATTAAAGAAATTGTTTTACAATAATAAAAATCACAGTCATGTGAAACATAAACATACTGACAAACTAAATCATGGAGAACAACGATAACACGAAGTTTAAAAAATCCAATATAAATTAAAAAATGAAAAAATCTATGATTTTTTCACAACCAAAATTATTTATGTTATAATGATATAAGATCTAGAGAAAGTGATAAATGAAAAGTTAAACAAACTATTGTTAAGCTAAATAAAAAAATTACTAAGTTGTATTCAACAACCAGATTACAATGAAGCTAAAATTATTTTCCAAAATTTATTTTCAATAATTAAAACAAACATTATAGAATATTTTTGTTAAAATAAAATGGTTTTGTAATGAATATTTCATGATTCATGCTCTAATATTTTAAAATAAGGTTCACTTGGTCCAACATTAAAACTATAATTTAATTAAAAATGAGTAAAGTATATTTTTTATAAAGGAAATAGTTTCATAAATTCAACTTATAAATCAATAATTTTATATATAATTATAACATCCCGTGTTTTGGACTCAGATAATAATTCTAAATTAATTTGAGATCTTCATTTGGTGGATGGATTGAATCTTAAAATATGATTTGGAATGTAATTACAAGAGTTTTAATGGTTGAAATTGTTTTTATTCATCATGGATTAAGGTTCAAAAGATTTATCAGGAATCTGTTTTAATTTTAGGAGTAATGGGATTTGAAATCCATGTTTTTGGAAGGATAAAGGGGTAAACACGGTTAGTGAACACATTATACTAACCATGCACCTAAATAATTTGTCCCTATAGGTGTGTCACAAATTTTTTCAAACCATGAACCCAAGATAGTATAACCCTGCAAGTTGTCTAAAATAAATTTCAGAGGATCAAATGGGGTTTTCATGGTTTTTCTAATAGTCAAACCATTCATTCATGGGGTGGTGCTTTTAGATAGTGCTAAGATCATGTCATGAACATGATTTTTCAAACCATGTGTGGTTTGTCTCCATAAAATATTGAACCACATGGTTATCACGTGGTCAGAAAAAACATGTGGCCAAACCATACGCCTCTTAAAGAGGTAAAAAATTACCATTTTCCCCCTCTGGGCCCTAATTTTTTTTACCCGATTTTCTCCCTCATTTACTTAGGAGAACCCTCATTTGTGCCCTCCTACCTCTCATCTTCATTTGGTCTTACCTCTCATCTTCATTTGGTGGATATTACTCATTCCTGTTCCAATTCAAGTTTCATTCATTTCGTTGGAAGTCTAGAGGTAATTATATGATTCAAATTCCTTCTTTTACTTGTTTATACCACTATATTGGATGTTATTTACATATGAGATCATATGACTTATTTTCATAGTTTTTCTGATTATCATGAATAATAAAATTGTAGATTAAATAAATGATCAATATTGGTCAAGTGAACAATCCTAATAATGAGGTATGTGGTGTACAGATTTTAACATAAACATTGACCATTTTATAAAATGGGTCATTGTGTCACACACTTCTCTTCCCACACATTTATCCTAAATTATTTAACACATTAAACTGGTAATCCAAATTATGACCTAGAACCATATTTAATCCCTTGAAATTTTTTGATATTTATATCTCATTATAGACTACCCCTTGGGGTGTTAGCTTACATTACCTTAAAAAACAGAAATTGTTCTCCAAAATACTACTAAGTGTTTTGTTAATGGATTATAAAATGTTATTTTATTAAATGATAGTAAATAAGTTTAGGTAATTTAAATAAATATTGTATAATTACTTGTATTAGTTAAACTATGATGTATTCCCTTGGGATAAAATGGTGTTTGAATGAGTTGTAAGACTGGTATAATTAAATTTGATCAACCATGTAACTTATATAACTGAAAACTATCTTAAGGTGTGTTGGTTGTTTTATTTAGAAAGAGTACTAAATAAGTTAACTGAATATCTGGATGGTTGAATACCATCACATGTCTCTTTTCATCACAAATTAATGGGTTGATATTATTAAATGAAATAAATTTCTGATGAGGTAGTGAATTAAAACATGGTGATAAAGAAATTTCATGGAAAATGCCCATGGTCAAGGTTTAATTATTAAATGTAATGAGATTTTTTAACAAATCCCTTGAGAATACTTGAATACCATATATATAATTCCATGGATAGATTCATACTTTAAATGAATAATTATATGCCCTATGGTATTCTCAGGTTCCTTATATAGAATTCTCCAGATGGAATTAAAGGTTGGGTGAATTATATTCCCCTTGAGAGATACCTATATTCCTGATATGAAATTTATTGGATGGGATCATAGGATGATTGAGATTATATTCAATATATGAAATAAAGGGGCCCCTTATATGTAATTACTTTTATGGGATTAGATGATAAAGTAGTATATGTTATACCATGAGAAAAGCTTGGATTTTGATGTGGAATGCCTTAGAAGGGATCATAGGTCACATGATATTTCATTATGATTGATTATTAATTATTATACCCTCAACTGATAAACATTTAATGTTATTATTTTATATAACCTTATATGATCATTGATATATATAGATAGATTGGTTTCTCCTTGTGCCCCACCTGAGTAGATTTACACATGGATTTCTAGGATTTCGGCCAAGGGTCCAATTTTATTACTTTATTGTTATCATGTAAAGAGATATCTAGAATTGTCCATAGAAGGTATAGTCAAATTAGAATCTATAAGTGATATGAACCCAACATGGTTAACATTTATTATTTATGTACCTTACCTTTATTTTATGCCTACACTCTGGTTCATTGTATATCTGTGGACTATATATCATTATACACTATTGGTGGTGGCCTATTATTTTTTTCACACACACTGTTTGGGATGTTGTTTTGTACCATGATATATCTCATGTATGAAGGTATGTATCATGGAAATTCACCCATATTTGGATGATTTATCTTATCTAATAGGATATAGTAGGGGAGTAGTGGACTGGTCTAATGCTCGTGATTCTAGTGGAGTTATTTTTCTTTATATTTCATCTTTTTATAGATTGTGTTGTATTGTAAGCCTGCTCATAATTTTGTTGAGGAATTTTGACATCATATTTTTTATATGATATTGGTTGGGTATTTAAGAACATTTATTAATTTTATGATTTTTTACTTATGTTGTAATTTTTTTTATTATTCTTCTACTATGATTATTATAGATCCATGGTGTATAGTATCTCCACTATAAAACCTTTAGTCCCTCACTACTAGTCAATAGGCTATAGAATATGTAGAGGTCCTCATGAGTCCATGTGGTTCTCAATTTTGGTTACATTTCAGTGAATTGGACCTAGTACAATACATGATGTATCAGGGCTTCTTTTTACCATTGTTTTACTATTTTGGTATAAAATATATGAGACATAGAAAATTTTAGCGCATTGTAAATATATCATTTCTGGTATTGGTAAACCCACACATGTGGGAAGATAAAGTTTGAAAGGATGTCAATGTTTTTATTGTTTTTAATTATTACATATAATTTTTCATTCACCTTGATTGTTTGAAGTAATTTTCCTTTGATTATAGATTTATGATATTTCCCTCTTGGCCCAGTATGAAAAGTGATGAAGTGTGTTCAAGAATCATTTTAGATACATGGGATTCACATGTTAGTAGCATGATTATCTATAAACCATGCCTATGTGATTATGTGTAAGGATTATTTATATAAAATTTTAGGAAATTATTTAGCATACTTGTAAATATTCTATTCCTAGTTAATTATTTTCATGTTCATTTATATTTTATGCCTATTTATTGGCCTGCTTACATGTTTGTTTTCCTTTATTTTGTGAAATCAAGCCTTGTTGTAATCATGATATAGCATTTTTTATTAATTTTTTTGAATCAACCCTAATTTTATCTTCTAATATATCATTATGGTGACACCTTAATTAACTAATTATGAAATTTTGAGCCATTTACTATTGGTATAATGGGTTAAATTGTAAGTGGTTGTGATTAAATGGGTGTCAATTACAATTTATAGTGTATAGTAATTTATAAATTTTGAATGGTACCACATGTAATTGAACCAAATTATATGGACATATTACATATAGAGATTAAAGGTTGAAACCTAGTTTCAGTTACATGAATTTCAATTTTAACTTATAAATAAAAGTACCTTTATGACATAGAAATGGTAATTCATCTAACCGGACCATTGCATTTGTAAAAGAAGTATGAAATATTGATTTATGAATAAAATGGAAATTAAATGGTTAGTTTTTATTAAATTAAAGTTATTTATCATGGAAGTTATATAAATGTTTGTTAATTTCAACTAAAAAATATTTTACCCCTATAACATGGGAATGCTGACCAATATAATTGAATCTTTATATGATTCACTCAAACATTTTAAGTGAATTTTAGAATTACATTTCAAAGGGATAACCCTGTTGAGGGTGTGGTAAAATTATAATAAATTAAATATTAATGGTTTTCACTTAAATGTAATTTCAACTGTAATTTATAGAGTGTTGAATCCATAAATTTGAAATAGCTTCCCATATGACTGAATTTAGGTTAGCATGATGTGACCCTGATATATTTTCTATAACTTTAAGTTGACTTTGTTCTTAACCCCATGGGGGTGTATTAATGTTAAAAGGTATTGTTATTTAATGTGATAGTATCCACTTATATTGTTGTTTGTAAAAATATATGGTGGAATCTTAGGAAAATGATCCCCCTGAAATGATAAAACACCTTTTGTCTTCTTTCTACCATTATTGTTATGAGGATTTTGTTAATTAAAATTCTAGTAATAAACTAAATATTGTTTTCCTCTATATCTTACCAGTGAAACTTTCTTTAAATGAGCATAAATATGAGGACTTATGGACAAGTAGTAATTTGAAAGGATCAGATGTGATAATTTTCCTAGAATTCTATTAGGTGTTAGCTAAATAATTGACCTATGCAGTTTGAATTTTATAACATGTACTCGATAATTAATTTAATTAATCCTCATAAATGGTTATAATAAATGAAAATTGATAAAACATTTTTAATAAACCTTTCATTATCTTTGATCATGAATAACCCTAATATAATATTTAGCATTAAAATTGCCTTGATCAACCTTTAATGGGAATGTGAACCCTGATTTAATTAGATTCCTTGTTCTATTTCCTAAACCTAGAAGTTAGAAAATTTATCCTAGTGAAATTTTTGGAATGATTCTAGATTCAAATTTGATGATTTATTTTTAATTTATGGGTTATCCTTGTTGAGGTAATGCCCTAGGATGTGTGAAAATGGTAGACTTAAAACATAGATTCCTTGAATAATATGTGACATTCAAAGATTGTTGAATTGGGTATGCATGTTTATGGATGAGACTATGTCATTGGGTAAGCATGTATTTGTTTTGTGAGTTTATCCTTGAGGGGTGATTACCATATATGGATAAATACTAACATTTATCTCCATACCCTTTTTATTTTTTTGTAGTGTCCCTTAATGGTGCACTCCCTTATGGGGATGCTCGAAGAGGATCTGGGCATGGTAGCTCAATTCATAAAAGTTGGTGTCATTAAACTTATATTGATAGATCATTACCAATATATTTTGATGGTTGTATTACATTATTTATTTTTCCCTCACTAGATATGGTTGGCAGTTTTGTTCAATGTTGTGTAATAAAGACCCTTACATGGAATATGGTTCTTGTACGAGAGACCATAGGGATAGAAGGAAGGCCAAGAGACCCTTAGTTTTTTCTAGGGCCCTATTATGTCAATGTTGTTTTATATAAAAAGGGAATCCTAGTAGATAGGTTTTTCTAAGGTTTATGGATTTCTTTTTAGAAGTATGGTTGTTTGTACAATCATTTATAGACTGATGCATATACGGTGCTCATTTTTTTCAATTTAGGCATAATGATTCCATTAGGATTTATGGAAATAACCTAGGGAGTTAGATATGATGACTAAATTACATGGTTATGATTGTTCAAGTGCTTGTACTATTTGATCACGTGTGGTGTCCTTGATATTGGAATTTATGAAATGGGGTCATGATGTGGGTGATCATTTGATAAATCATGGTACATTTGAGCTACCCAATTTTAAAGAGGATATCTAATGGAGATTCTAGAATAATAAAATAGATATTATAGGTATAAAAATCATCTTATTCTTGTTGGTTACTAACTTACAAAAGCCTGAGTTTGGTTTTGAATCAAGTGGTAATGAAGGTACACCCGCATTGTGTTGAATTTTTTGTTTATGCCATATGCACATGGTTAATTGAAAAATGAAACTTTTCATGAATATATGGGTGTGGGATGAGGATTTAAGGTTTCAAATGTGATTCATATAGGCATAGTTACCTAGAGACATCATTAATTTATTTGAAGTTACACTATGATGAGGTCTAATTTGAAAATTAACCATATACCATGAGACAATTGACTTGGGGTTTGACCAGGACCTACATTGTTGAAAGAAGTGGTGCCAGGGGTCAGTTCATGGAAAACATTTCATGTTTCATGATATTGTGTCTTGGGAAGATTTATACATTCCATTTTATGGGATATTTGTATACTCTTATTTTATAGGTAATCATACCCAAAACCATTAAATCATCTTGGGTGTGCTAAGAGAGTTTTCTCTATACATTGATCTACCCAGATGTCATTTTTGGGGTTATTGAGTGGAATCATCGGGTGTTGCACTCGAGGAGTGGTTTAAAGGTAATATATATTATGTATAGTACACCATTTGAAATTTTAGTTCAGTGAACCTTATTTTGAGGTTAAATTAAACAAAATCTATGAAATCCATTCTCATAAAGTTGGAATAGGTGATGGTTGGATTTTACATTATCTTTTGAGGATGAGTAGCTTCTTATCCATGTTATCTATTATGTCCAGGGATGGATGGGGCTTAGGCCTGGGTAATTAGGTTTTTCTTTTTAATTGGTATAATTACAAGGATGCTACTAAGGTGAGGAGAGAGACATTGATTGATCATAAGAAACCCCTTGTGCGAACGATCATGATACTTTGAGACAGATCATTTAGAAGTTCATTTATATATTCCTTTTTATTAGATGATGTGATAGAGTATGGATGTATTTCTTGGTAAATTATAGGAACATGCTCAATCTTTTCAGTACATTATGATTTCTTAAACTAGAGCTAGAAAACTGTGGAGGTCTGAATTGTTCTTAGTGATACTTGGATTCCGGGTAGGAATTCCTTTAATGGACTCACAAAACCCATCTGATTCATTAATGTGGTCACCATGTGAGATACCACTTTTGGTCTTAGTCACTATTCTTAATATTTTTTTGTTTTGTATATGTACTAATGTTTTACTTGAGAATTACATATTATGGGTTGAATTGGATGATCTCTATAGACTATAGTAGTTGATTCAGAGGTTACATGAAATTTATGCTGAGAATAGTTGATAGTTAGTTTGTAATGGTCCAAGGATAGTGGATTCAGATTACACTAGTGTTCATTTCATAGAATGGTAATGGAAATTTATAGGAGATTCCATCGGAATCTAGTTACTATATTTAAATAGAGTTACCATAATGATCTCAATATCTTTAATTTTAAAGTCATTGAGATTTTTTAGTGATGATTCAATTGATAAAGATGATTATTTTAGGATTTATTAACCTTGAGGTGGTTTGACTTGTTTTATTTTGAGAAAATGAATGTCGTCGATGAGGAAATATCTTGGGAATGTTTTGAGATGATATAGGTGCAGTCAAAAGGTTGGAGGGAGTTTTTGAGGAGAATTTATCATCACTTATTTAAAATGTGTTCATTTGGGATTTGACCATTTCAAATAGACTGGGAATATACCAGAAGTATCCCTAGGATGATAAGGTAATTCTCAGATAATAAATTCTGATAATGGACATTTCATGGATCAGAATTGGTCATTAAATTCTTGAATCTATATAAAGGAGTACCATAGGTCACCTGTTGAAAGTGATGAAGTCATGATCATGAATCGAGCTAGATGGGATAAAGTGAAAACCATCTAGTTGTTTCATATTTGGATAAGAGCATTGAGTCTAGTTTTATCAGCCTAAGTGCCTTATGTTAAAAAAATCCTGGAGGTATGTTGGGATTTCAAAAATGAAACGTGGTTATTTTAATGAGTGTTCCAGACCCAAGTTAGTCAGATAATGTTTTCTTTGTTCCCCAATGATTTGTGGGGACGATAAGTTCTATGGTGGGGATATTATATTGTCTTGTGTTTTAGATACGGTTAACAACTCAAAAGTAATTTGATCTATTCATTTTTTGGATGGGCCCTATCTTAAACCGTGATATTTAATATAATTATAAGAGTTTCAACAATTTAATGTGTTTTCATTAAAAATGATTCATGTTTTTAGAGATATCTCGGGTGTTCGGTTGAGTTTCAAGAACAAAAATCTTTGAATGTCAGTTTATTGGATGGATAAAAGGTGGTGCATAGTTAGCGTGCAGTTTGTACTAACTGTAACCCTCAATAGTGAGTCCTTATAAGGGATTCACATGGGGTTTCAAACCATTCACCTAATTTTGCACGACCCTGCAAGGTTCTCGAAATCATGTGAACAATATAATCACATCGATCACACTTTTTTTATCACCATGGGCACATCCAAGAAAGTGGTTGAGGCTTTGTAAAATTTAAACTATAAGGTTTTTATAACTATTCACTTATCTCGTGTAGGGTTTTCCTCCTTCATAGAGTGATTAACATGGTGGGAATATGGTTAAATAAAATGTTTGTCCCAACCAATAACCTATTAATAAGGGGTTAAATTTCGATTTTTTCACTCTATCCCTTAAAGGTTTTACCCGATTCTCTCCCTTCTTTCACACAGGAGAACCCCCACAGATTCCCTTCTCCCTCTCCTATTACATTGGTGGACATTCTTCCTTCTTAGTCTGATTAAATAACTGTTCATTACATTAGAAGTCTAGAGATAATCCTATGATTCCAATTAAATATTTTCATTGTTTATCCCAACATATTGGATGTTATTTCCATAAAAGATCGTATTCCCTTTTTTCTAGAAATTTTTCAATTCTTCTTATTTCTATCATTCCAGCTCTAATAAAGGCATGATAATGGACTAGTGAAGTTTCCTAAGCATGAGGTAGGTGGTATAAGGATTCTTCCTTTAAAGGTTCATAATTTCATAAGATTAACTATTATTCCACATTCCATACTTCCCATGAATTTCATTGAAATTATGTAACATCTTCAATTGGATTTCTAGACCATGACATAGACCCCAATTTAAGAACATGAAATGGTTTGAAGTTGAGAACTCATCCTGGACCTCCCCTTGCAAGTGTCACCTGAACTTCCCTTGATAAAAAATGGAAATAGTTATTTAAAACACCACTAAGTGTGTTGGGTCGGAATCTAAAAATTGGGATTGATTAAATGTTAATAAATAAGTGGAATGAATTTCAATAGTACTTTTAAACATACATGGATGGGTTAAATTATGATATATTACCTCCTGATAAAATGGGTTTGGAATGAGGTGTAAGACTTCGTTAATTAAATTTATTTGACCATTTTCCTTAAATAACTAAACACCCTCTTAATTTTTGGGGGTTTTTTATTTATTATGATTAAATAAATTATTCAATAGAATAGTCGAATGGCTGAATTAAATCAATTTTTCCTTTTCATCATAATGAATGGGATGATATTATTAAATAAATAAAATTGTAAATGTTTTAATGGATTGAAACCTGATGATTATAAATTTTCATGGATAATTACCATAGAAAATGTTTATTTATTAAATGTGATGATATTGTTTATGAAAATATACCTTGAGTGATAATTGGATTCATTATATAGAATACCTTGGATGTGTTTCAAGATTAAGTGAAGTATGATATTCAATGATTGGTACATGGGTTCCTTATTCATAACTTCTTGGAAAATCTTAGAGGTTAAGTGAATTATATACTTCTTAAGGTATACTGAGATTCCAGCTAAGGAATGCCTTAAACGGGATCATTGGATGATTGAGATTATATAAACCATGAAAAACACATGGTTTTATTACATGAAATTAGATGTATGGGATGAGAGGCTAAAGGATTTCATGTTATTCCTTGCTAGACACATAGATTCTAATATGGAATGCCCTGGATGGTATGATAGTTCACATGATATTTTATTATGCTTGATTTATAATTAGTTTACCCTCAAATATTAAACCTTTAATGTCATAGAATTTGTATAATTTTATGTGTTCAGTGATATATATATATATATATATATATTCTAGGGTTTCTCTTTGGGTCCCACTAGAATAAAACTACACGTGGACACTCAGGCATATGGATATGGGTTTAATTTTCCTACTATATTGTTCCCTTTTTCAGATATATCTAGCATTAGACGAAGATTGTATAGTTTACTAAGCACTCTTAAGGAAGCCTAGCATGGTTTATACTTATTATTTAATTATCTTATACTATTTTCATGGATTAACACAACTTCAATTTATATTCATGAACTTGATGGAATTAAACATCGTTGGTTGAGGACTACTAATTTATAATCACACCCAATTTGAGTCTTTGTTTTCTACAAAAAATCCCATCCATACAGGTATGTATCCTTGAAATATCCCATATTTGGATGATTGATATTTTTCACTAGGATAGTGTACAGAAGTAGAGTACCAAAATAGCACTCGTGATGCCAGTGGAGTCATCTATGGTAATTTTTTTACTTGTTTATTGCACATATGGTATTGTAAGAATGATTCTCATTTTTGTACATCATTTTGACATAATTATTTTATATGACACTAGTGATGCCTTTTGGACAGCTTATTATTATTGATATGTTTCAATTTTATTTCCTTTCATTTACTTATTTTTAAAATATGTTTCTTCTTGATCCTAGGGGTATAGTATCCCCCCTACACCACCTTCAGACACTCACTACTATTCATAAGCCTATATCATATGGGGAGACATGATTGGGGCCATGTGGTGATTAGTTTCGGTTACTTATTAGTGATATAGACTTCAAACAATATAGTAACCAAAATCAAGCCTAGAAATTATGGATAGAAATAGTTTAATCCATAAAACATTATATTTTCTTAATTAATAAACTGATTAAAATAAACCTATGTGTTTGTGGGCTATATAATTCATTTTCAATTAAGATAACTAGTAATCATACTACTACCGATGAATAATATTAATCAAGGTTAATAAGGGGATGATGAATTATGAATCATATAAGTTAAAGGGGGGATATTTATTATCTATGTAAATCATGAAAAATACAAAAGGTAATATTTTTATAAAACTCAGTCACATCACACAATATTTTAATTTAGGAATCCACTTATTAGATATCAAAGAGTCATAATAGAAAAAACCCTAATAACATATAAAATTTGGAATGTTAATAGATAAATAATAAATGGATAATTATTAAGTCATGAAACATTTTAACATAAAAAATATAACATGTTTAATTCAAATTATTGAAAAATCTAAATGTATAATAATATTTTAGAAAAATTAGCATAAATAAACATATTTTTACTATCCTTTACCTTATATATAGAAACATATAATAATTTGTATAACTATAAATTAAAATAAAAACTAAAGAATATAAGATATTTCTAATATAACATAGTTAAAATTAATTATCAATTTTATTAGAATGGATTTACTGAAATAAAATTTATACATGGAATAAACCTTTGTTTTTTAGAAAAGGGTAGAGTAAATAAAATCTATCACATAATTACAGTAAAAAACTCCTTGAAAATATATTTACCTATAATATACTATAAATAAAATTCCACACAAAATTTTGAAAATAAATTGTAAACTATTTTCTTCATTTGGGAAATAATCAACAGACATTTCATAAGAATATATCAGAAATTCATTCAAGAGTTGTGAAAACATCTTTAGACTGTTGGTTTGATTCTTCAGTCACATGACCATCAAATAATAATCATAATATAAAAAAACAACTAATAAGAACCAAGAAATTTTATTCAATAAAAATAAACCAAACACAAACTCTACATATCTCATGAATAACTAATACCCTGAGATATTATAAGAAAAAAACTCCCAAAATTAAACTAATATAATCACTCCCTAAATACCCAATTTAAATAACCTAATAACTAACCAATTTCACCTCAAAACTATGAAATTTATAAAATAAATCAAAAACCAAAATCTTTGTATCGATATAATGATAAAATGATGGAAATTAATTATTAGGGATTCCTTTAAAAAATGAAAGGTGAAGCTATAGGTTTGGATGAAGCTTAGATGGATGAAAAGATGGGAGCTCTCGAACCTTTCTCCAATGGGCGACTTCAAACCCTAGCTTTTGCCGCTGTTTCTACTTGAGCTTTCGGATGGCCGGCTTCGATCTGAAGTGGGAAATGGTTTCCCCTCCTATTCTCTCTTCAACAGATTCTGATGCCTCAAAAATCGAAGTGGGAAAATTTCAAATTCCTCTTTGATCTCTTCCTGTCTCCTTCCGTGATGCGCTAAAAGGTACTGATCTTATTAGCGTGAAGGACTGTTTGCAACTACTCTATAGAAAGCTGGAAGACGGTGGCTTCTTGGTCGATGCTGATCCGGAAGCCCTGAACCAAAGAGAAAAACTGTGCAAGTACTCGGTCCTTGTCCGAGTCTCATACAACGCAGGGGATAGACCGTGGCCTCTTTCCGAGCTAAAGAACAGGATTGCACACTACTAGAATTCTTCAAAATAGAAGATGGTCCCCCTTGGGAAAGGCTACTATCACATCCTCTTCAGTTCTCAAGATGAACTCGATCAGGTATGGAAGCTCAGTAATCTGCGGATGCAGCCTGGATTTCTTAGAATTTTGGATTGGGACCCTGCATTTAACCCATACACACACAAAAATTATATGGCACAGGTATGGGTTAGAATTCATGGGCTTAATTGGTTTTATTGGCACCTGAAGATTTTAAATGACATTGTGTCCTGCATTGGATCCCCTATTAAAATTGATCATAGAACATTGAATGGGGATCTAGGCCTTTATGCTAGAATTATGGTTGAAGTAAACTTAGCCAATGAACTTCCTTCTAACATAGTTTTTAATGCCTCTGATCTTAGATTAGAGCTCAGCATTGAGTATGAAAAGAAGCCACCCTTCTGTGGAGTATGCAAACTGATTGGGAATAACCTTGCAAACTGTAGGGTTTTTAGGAAACAAATGGACCCTCCTATTAATAATTATTTGCATGAGGTCAAGCATGCTAAAAAAGGGAAGAATGTCATAGTTAATACTGAACCCCCACAAAAAAACCAAAATACTTGGGTTAAAAAATCAGGTGACCTTCTATCCCTAGATGGAAAATCCTGGGGGGATTTGGTTACAGAAGAAGAGGCCCTACAATTCAAAGACAATCCAAATGGTCTAGAAAAACCAGTGGTTTAGGGCATCAGAGGTAGTTCAGTTATGAGCTACCATTTAACTCTTTCAAATCCTCCCAATAATGCCCCTGCCGCTGGTACTTCATGTTTAAATGAGAATATTTGTAGGGACCTGGGGGACACTTTGCCTTCAGTTCTCATAGAGAATTCTGGTGCTCCTAGAAAGACACAGGGTAAGGTTGTGAACACTGCAAATCTAGGTAACTCTGTGCTTTTCACTTCAAATGATAATCTTGTTCCTTCTGTTTCCAATGCTCCTATTATAAGGACTCAAACTGCTAATCCTGCCTCTCCTGGAATTAATTCTGCTCACATTTCATCACACACACTTGATTCTGCTTCCATATTGTTTATAGAACCTGTTTTAGTCGACAAGGTGGTGGCCAATACTCCTTTTGACATGCAGACTTCTGCTTTGTTACAACACCAGTCTGAAAACTCTTCTTCGGTTTCTGTTGAAAAAACGTCTAGTCCTATTAATGAATATGTCTTACAAGCGACTAGGATTGATCCTGTCATTCATTTGGCTCCCAGCATATCACACACCACACTACCTGTCCCTGTTTCAGACCCTGACTCAATCCATAATCATGCCTCGTGTTCGATGTTCAACATGGTACCCAGTCCTCCTACTGGAAAGAAAGACTATGTTTCTATTCCTAATTATGTTTTGTATTCTTTGATACCTGATGCACCTGAAACTATCCAGCCTGAGTCTGGTACATTTTCTCATCCTGTGCAACCTTCTGCTCAGGTTTCGGTTCTAGAGATTGTCCAGACAAGACCTATTTTGCCTCCTGCTTCCTTAGAAACCCCCCCTCCTGTACTGACTACCCCACCTCATTTCGCCCCAGATAGTGAGATTATTCTAGTTAGGGATGAGAAACAGCTCTCATCTAAGCCGGACACTATTCATGGACCGGACAAAAATCATACTCTGAACTGTACTGATCTTATGAGTACTCCAGTTGCTGCCCCTAATCCAAAATCAAACCTGAAATCTGATTCCTCTCAAAGATCTGAAGCTCATTAGAGTCAATGAGAGTCTACCTCTTCCTCAATGGTTACGAGATCCCAAAAAAATAATGGATTTGGTAAATCTAAAAAAAAGAAGGGTTCTAACCCAATCTGCAAATAGTAATGAATATCCTTTATTGGAACTGTCAAGGTATAGAAAACAATAACACATCCACAACACTTAGGAGGATTTTAAACAGTCATAAACCGCAACTCTTTGCCATTGCTGAACCTAAAGTCACCTTTAAAATGAACTATATGAGATTTGGCTCTCTCAATTACAATTTTTTAGCAGCTTGCAAAAGTGGTCCTCATTTTGACTCCTTGTGGATCTTTTTCCACAACTCTTTAAAAAATGTCAACATTTTTAGAATTTCTGAACAACAACTTACTTGTGACTTCTTGTGGAATGGTCGGCATATCTTTTGCACTATGGTTTATGCCAAGAATAGATACCAGGATAGGAGACCTTTATGGCATGAACTCCTTGATATGGCTAAACACATTCAAGAATCTTGGGTTGTTTTGGGTGACTTCAATGCCATCCTTTCCCCCTCTGAAAAAATTGGGCCCTCGCACCTTTCTATATCCTCCAAGGAATTTAATTCTACTATTTATGACTCTAACCTTTTTGAAATCACTCTCATTGGTGAAAAATACACTTGGTATAGGATGCATCACAACAAAAACGTTGCTAGTAAACTTGAAAAAGCTTTTGTCAACATGAAGACTCTCGACAACTGGGAAAAAATATCCAGTGTAACCCTTCCGAGGCTCAACTCGGATCATCATCCTATCCTTGTTAGAATTATTACGAATGATCGCAAGCCTATCATTCCCTTCAAATTTAATAATGCTTGTTCCTCGAATCCTGAATGTGTCACCTTTATCTATGACACCTGGAACTCCATGAAACACCATAATGATTCTTTTTCCTATTTACGCAAATTAAAAATTCTCAAGCAAGCCCTTAAAGGTTGGTGTAAAAATACAAATACTCAAATAGATCTTGATAGCACCTATCTTGAAGATGAACTCAATCATATCCAAACTCAAAACACAAATTCATATTTAAATATGGATCCTCAATTGGAAGCTAATATCTCTTCTAAACTTAATTCCCTTCTTACTTTTAAGGGAAATATTCGTAAACAAATTTTCAGGACTAAATGGCTAACAGATGGTGATCGAAATACCAAATTCTATAACTGTCTTCAAAGAATTAGAAAGGTCAGTCGTCCTCTTACTATGCTCATTAGAAAAGACATGATCATTGATTCTGAAGAATCCATTACGGACCATGTCACCTCGTACTTTTATAGCATTTTTAATGGTCCTGATATAAATATTAATCTTAAACCGGATATTATTCCTTTAATGGTGGATGGAAAATACAATGAGACTCTTTTAAGCACCCCTCTTGATCATGAAATCAAAGACATGGTCTTTGGTCTTAATCCTAACAGTGCTCCTGGTCCAGACGGATTCAATAATGGTTTTTTCCAAAAACATTGGGATATAATACACAATGATTTTTGTAACCTTGTTAAGACCTTCTTCACCCATGGATCTCTACCTCATGGAATCAATGCTCAATTTCTAACCTTAATTCATAAGGTTGAAAATGCTTCTGAGATCCATCAATTCAGACCAATTTCTTTGATTACCACTATCTATAAAATAATTTCCAAAATTATTGCTAATAGACTTGCTCATATCTGCAATATAATCGTCTCTTAGAACCAATTTGGTTTTATTAAAGGAAGGTCTATCCAAGACTGTATCTGTCTTGCTTCGGAATGTACCAACAGTTTAAATAGAAGCACAAGAGGGGGCTATGTGGCCATCAAACTAGATATCAGAAAGGCTTTTGACACCATAGACTGGAATTTTATCTTCAAAGTTCTAAAAGACTTTGGCTTTAATGATTCTTTCATTGGTAGAATTAAAACTCTCTTTCGCTCAGCCTATATCTCTATCCTGATTAATGGTACCCCTAGAGGTTTCTTCAATTGCTCAAAGGGTGTCAGGTAGGGTGACCCACTTTCTACTATCATTTTCGTTATTGCTGAGGATTACCTAAGTAGACTTCTTAACAAACTGGTTGATCAAAATATGCTTAAACCTATTCAAGTTACCAAGAATTTAAATGCCCATGCCCACCTTTTATATGCTGATGATATTATTTTATTCATAAAAGGGGATCAAAAAAATATTCATGTTCTCAAGCAAGTGATTTCTCACTATGAACAAATCTATGGGCAAGCAATTTCTTTGAACAAATCGTATATCGTTTTTGGAAAAAAAATTCATGTAAGAAGAAAATCTAATATCACCACTTATCTAGGTATTAAAGAGGGTTTTTTACCTTTCAATTATTTGGGTGTTTCAATATATTGGGGTCGGCCCAAAGAAACCTATTTTTCTAACATCATTGATCAAATCACAAATCAACTCGCTAGTTAGAAAGGGAAAACCCTCTCCATGGCTGGGAGAATTTGTTTGGTTAAATCGACTATTGTTTCTAAAATGGTATATTCCTTTATGTTTTATAAATGGCCCATCAGCATCTTAAAAAAAGTTAATACTTATATTAAAAACTTCATTTGGTCTGGAAGCATTTTTGAAAAGAAGTTTGTTACAATACCATGGAAATCTTACTGTAAACCCATTACTAATGGTGTTATTGGCATAAAAAATTTAAAATTGTTCAATGATGCTCTTTAGGCCCGCCTCACTTGGCACATTATTAATTCCACTTCTAAGGCTACTGAATTCCTGAACCATAGATTCCTCTTTATGATTTTAAAAGTTAATTTTAATTTCATCATCTCATCCATCTGGCCCTCTATTCGGGACTCTTATCATAGGATCATGCAAAATTCTAGATGGATAGTCAGTGTTGATTCTTCCATAAATATTTGGTGTGACAATTGGTGTGGTACCCCTCTGATATCCTTGTTACCCTCTAATAATCCTCCTGAAGATACTAATCAGACTATAAAGGAGGTCTTACAATCTCACCGTCATGATCTCCCTGAAAATATTGCGCAAATTATTGACAATCATCTTTTTTATCCTGATGGTGATTTCCTTGTTTGGGAGCCTTCTACCAATGGCATCCTAGATTCAAAAAATTATTATAAGCATAAGTTCCTTGATAACGACTCTAGTTTTCTACGGGTGAATCATTTTAACAAACCCTAGATTAAACCTTCTAGGCTCACCCTTATTTGGTGCATTACCCATAATAGATTACCAACGGAAACTTGTCTTCAAACTTTTGGTTTTCAACTCTGTTCTAAGTGTCTCCTGTGTAATCAGCATAGGGAGGATTCCAATCATCGTTTTCTATCTTGTGCGACGGCCTCTGATTTATGGAATTATATTTATGAATTATTTAATTATAGATGGTTCTTTACTGACTCAATTTCCTTGTTATTAAAAAATTGTACTAGATATGATATTTCTCTGTAGATAAAAAATCTTTTCCTGGCGACAGTGGCGGAGCTTCTACATGAAATCTGGTACGCTAGAAATGCTCTCATTCACAATAATCACCCTCTCAATCTAAATGCAGGGAAACCTCAGATTCTTCTTGCAGTTCATGAAGCTGCCTCAATACAAAAAGACTGTTGTAACAACTCAGTTGGTGACTTTGTGATTCTTCGACAGCTCCGTGTTCCTGGCATCTACCCAAAGCCCAAACACTCATTTGAAGTGTTCTGCCAGTCTCCAATGCCAGGATGGACTAAAGTGAACGTCGATGGCACCTCCAAAGGCAACCCAGGACCTTCCAGTTGTGGTGCCATCTTCAGAGACTCAGCTGGGCAGTGTCAGGGCTGCTTCTATGTTTGATGTGGTCACTCTTCTTCTCTGGAGGCAGAAATGTTGGGGGTCATTCATGCTGTTGATTTTGCACTTCAAAGAGGTTGGAGAAAGCTCTGGATAGAAATTGATTCAACCACTATCATTCATGCCATATAGAATGGAAACATCCATCTGGCCTGGAAACTTACCACACATTGGATGAATTTTCTGAATTTGCTCCATGGGATGGACTATATAGCTACTCATGCCTACAGAGAAGCGAATGCTGTTGCTGATGCTCTTGACAACAAAAGCGTTCATCAGAGCTTGACTTGGATGGACTCTATTCCTTCTGACTTACTATACCTTTTTGATAGAGATTGTAAAAAAATCCCATCTTTTCGCCTCTTGTAATCTTTTTTGTTTATCAATAAATTGTGCTCTGGTCTTTGACCAAAGCATTACCCCTAAAAAAAGCTATAGGTTTGGATTTTTCTTAACCTCACATTGGTGAAATAATAAACTCAAATAACTATCAAATATGAAATGAAATAGGGGAGAATGTGAAATATGGGTAATGAAGAAAATAGGGAATTATTAAATTATATTTTAAAAAAACATAAAATCATCCTCGAGTAAAGAAGAAAATAAAGGGATATGTTAATATCAAGAAGGATCCATGGGGGTAATGTCATCTGGGAAAAAGGAAAAGGGTTCAAAGATCCTTATAAAGAGGTGAAGAGAATAGGTGTAAAATACCCAAATTTCTATTTTGTTAATATAAAAGGACCTATGGAATCCAAGTACCCATAACAGTTTCATTGGGTACCCTGTGGTTCCCCAAGAAGCATTTCCCCCTTCACAACCACATAGGTTTCATCATACCCCCCCCCCCACTGAGTTCCTGGTGACAACTTTAATTTAAACCATAGGTGATACCACCTCTTGATCATACCTGGACCTCAAAACTTCTCACAAAACCACAAATCATATCCAAAAAAACTATTATTACAAACAAAAATATCAAAAATCTGAACTAAATATCCAAAATAAAAAAACCACTCATCTAAAACCTGAATTCTAACCATAACCACACCTCAAGAACCTAAATTCCATAATTAATCCGAGTTCCACCTAAAAATTTTCACAAGACATGGCATGTTACATCATACCAATAACAAAAGTTTTCATCTATGAAAATCACAAACAACAATTTAGGTTTGAGATCATAACATCACTAAATTCCCAATTCACATAAAATTCCCTATAACATTTTATAAAACATTTACCTCTCTAGTGTTATATAATTCTTAAATTCAATATAAATCACCGAAAGAAACCAAATCATATTAGCCACAAGGAATAATAATCTCTATCAAAACCACACATGCCTTTAATAATTTTCATATATTTAATATGTGAAATTAGAAATTAATAAAACCCATTACGTCATAATAAAAACCACTATATATTAGAATATTTTAATTCACAGAGGTTCAACTAACTATAAGGCATCATTATATATTTTAATTATTCTTCCTAATAAATATATTGAACATTAATAATCAATAAATATCGATAAGTATAAAATTTAAGATAAATAAAAACCTTCTTATGTTCCATAAAAACATAAAAATCACCCATTAAACTACACTCAATTGACTTGTTCTATCCTCCTTAAGGATTATCAAAATTTATCCTAGTTTTTTTCCACCACTATGTTTCCATTTGACAAAAAAATAAACTTCATTTCAAAATGTTTCTCACATAAAATCAGTTCTTTTATAGAAATTTAAGGGAAATCTTAATTCTAAAAATATTTGAATTTATAAATCTTAATCATTTAATGCTTTGAAATTAAAATAACACTTTCATGATATCCATCATGTTACATTTTAAAATGAATCTTTGAAAAACTACAATTTTTAACCCTAGAAATGTATATTAAGATATTGATCAAAAACATTGATAAAAAATAAAATTTCACTTTATTATATAAGATCAACTTTCAAACAAATATAACTTCATATAAAAACCCTCAATCCATAAATAAGTTTATAGAATATTTCCTTTCACCTTTGAAACATCAAAAGGTTTATAGTAATTAATAATGAATCATTAGCTAACCTAGATTGAAATAAATATATATAACATGATAAATAATACATATCATATTAGTTTCCATGGAAAATTGACAAATGAAACAAGAATAGGGATTGGTTAAAAAATATCAAAAAAGGATCATGTTCCATTTTTAATAATAAGAAGTTATAGAGATGAGAATCAAAATTCTCATGAATCTAGTTTATATATCAACTCTAAAACACAAGTTTATATGTGAGTGAATTATATTAAATAGTTAACACCTAATAAGGTATACATTGAATAATTTATTTAGTTTTTTAGTTTTTATTTAATAAATTTAGGTCATTAACTTATGATACTAATAATATAAATGAAATTAATTTACGTTTATGTGCCACTAAACGATATAATTTATGAATTGATTCATGGAGTGTCTCTCTATCAAGCTCTATAATCTTTATCCCAACGTTTCTCAATTTCAACTCTAGATCTTAATGAAAATACCTTAATAATACCTATAGTTCTAGTAATTAACACCAAGACATACCCTTGTAACTTAGCCATCCTCTGTGGCCATATTGGTTACACATGCACACAATGTAACCCTATGTTCCAATATCATATCTACTGTTTATATATAAAAAATTGAGAAAATCCCAAATTCCAATCTGAATCCATTTTATTATCATTGTAACCCACATTCGAGAATAGGGATAAAATTTTCCCCATGGGTTATCATTGATCCTGAGGTGTTAGTGACTAGCATCCTAAGTCAATATATACAAGTAGGGAAATATTTATTAGGTAAATTTTATATAAAAATTCATTAATATGGTCATTTAATGGATAGGAATGACTCATCCATACACTAGATGTTCATAAAATAGATAAAAACAACACTAGATATAATTAAATAACCACATTAATGAAACCATGTTGTACTTATATAAATTTCATCGAAACATGATTCTTGTTTACATTAAATATAATACTATATTAAGATTATTATAAATAGAATCGATATAATATAATATAATAGGATATGTTGTGACTTCACTCCTACAAATCATAGACTCCTTCCCCAAATCTATTTGGATCCTAAATACACAAACCTACACCATCACCCAACTAGCTAGTGGAATATAAAATAGTTACCCATGTACCTATAGCACCTGAAATATAGCAAGTGGAGTTCCATGTCCATGGAACTGCCCATGCAAAGTGTGACCATATACATACTTAGTAGGGAACCAACAATATACATCAACTCCCCCAATGAATAAAAATGTTCATTAAAAACTATGTATACCCATTTACATATATATATCCAAAAATAATTTTACAAGAAATCATAAATCAAAACATCAAATTAACAACCAACAATAAGTTTTTAGATGGATTAACGTGTATAATCAGTAACTCCCTTTGTTGGGAGGATCCACAGCTATAATCACATAGTTTGGGTTTCTTCAGATGTTCAAGACATGATTAGGGGTAGGTAAATCATGCAGACATAGCCCTCTAGAAAACAATATATACTTGAGTTTAGAAATCATTATATATTATGCATAAGGGAATGTGTATACTAAGTTAACGCACTTCCAAAAAGACAGATGATAAATGAGAAGGGGTATACTATATCATGGCATCACAGAACCATCTTATTCATCATTATCTATCTAAGTCATAACTTCTTACAGCTAACTTAATAGAAATATAACACATCTTTCCTACCCAAAATCTATTAAAAGATTAGTTGTTCTTGAAAAAAATTATATAATGGACAGATCAATATGTTTTCTAATACTAACAACAACATAATCCCATGTACAATTATAGAAGTATTTTTCACTTAATTAAAATCAATTTCATGTCTAATAGAAACATTCAAACAAAATAAAACATAGAAAATTAAAAAAGGGAGATGATTAAACATAATAGAATTAAGTAAAACTTGGTATAATCCATGATATAATCACTAGACATTATAGTAACAACTAACTATGGTATAAAACAATTCAAGAATAAAAATTAAATCAAACTATTTTTAATCCACATATGGTAATATTTAATTTTTAGGTAATAATCATATTTCACTAAAGGAAATTTTATTTTCTAAATTTTCCTTTCTATATTTAAGTTTTCCATTAAAGGAGAAGTTTAATAAAATAAAAGAGTACTTTCAAATAACTTTTTTACACTTCATTCTTTTATCATATAAAAATAAATTCAATTTTTTCACTATTAAACTACACATTAATAAAAACAAACCAAAGGATAACTTTTGTAAAGGAATTAGTTTTATAAAGTCATCATTGAAATCTAGAATTTGATATAAAACTGGAATTGAACCTAGAAATTTTTTTAATAAATAATTTAATTGTTTCAAAATTATATAAATTATTCAATTAATAAACTGTTTAATGTAAAAAATATGTTTATTAACCATACCAATCATCTCAAATTAATATAACCCATCTATCATTTCATCACTGATGTAAACACTTAAATGAGGTTATACATGGATCACTATCTTATAACACATTCTATAACACCTTGTATAAATTCAACCCTTAATTATATGATTTATAGTAAGGATCATTTAAACCAAAATTGATATGAGATTTTATGTTGGTATTTTTATAAAATTATTAAATTCATTAAATTATAAAATTAGATAATTACACATAGGGTATGTTTTTTCAACAAAACATGTTCTTAAATTAACAATAAAACTTCATTTAATTTACATTGTTCAAGTTGAATCTCCATAACTAGAATATTAACCATAATATAGTTCCTATACATCCTTATATCCTGGAAATTAATTTCAAATGTTGTATGACAACATAAATCTCTGTGGAGGATATAAAAAAAGAAACATATCCATCCATTAAAAAAAATTAAAACCAATGAATTTTTTTTCTTTTGTTGTAATAAAAATCTAAGTCATCACCACTTTTGAAATAAACATTTGTTAAAGAAAACCATTCAAAATAACATAAAGAAAAGAATAATAATAATATTTTCTAGTGGAATCATATTCATAACATATTTATCACGCTTTCATATCACCCTTTCAATGGGAATATATTATTTGGTTACTTCGAATATTTTAACACTAGAGACTAAATCATTACCAAATGTATTGGAAAAAATATATCTTGGGAGAAAACATCATCATATATAATAAAAACATAATTTAACATGATTTAAACATAACAAATATTTTATTTTTATAATTTAACTCAAAAAATTAAACATTTGAGACTGTATGTAAATTTAATTTTAGTTATCTAAAAAAATATAAGAAATGTGATTTTATTTTGATAAATCGTTATAAATGAAAAAATAAAAAAACCATGGAAATGTGATACTCATTGAATGAAAAATGAAAATTGGAAAGGAACAATATTCATTAATAATTGGTATTTTTTGGTAAAATGAGATCAAGAGGTAAATTTTAAAAAAACTTTTATTTCAAAATTTTGTAAAGAAAGTGAAAGGTAACCCATATGGAAAATGTAAAAAAAATTATGATTTTGTAAATAATTTCAAATATTGTATAACATTTCCATTAAAAATCATATAATTATATAGAATAACTATATTTTACCAATATAAAGCATATGGATATGTAAGGAAATGATTTCAAATGAAAACTTTAAAATATTTAATACATGTTTTTAAAGAAAATCTCTTACCTCATGTCTCGACTCACTTTGTATAAATTATATATTCCTGAATAATAAAATTATTTAAATTATTTAATTTATTGTTAATATTAATCTTGTTTATTAATTTATTAATATTATTTTATTTCAATTATTATCATGTTTTTTTTAATTTACTAAGTTGATATAGTTCACGTTTCTCATTATGGGACCATTAAGTTTATATTCTCCTAAACAGCACGAGCACAATTGTATAATATGACTTAAAAAAATCATAAGTTATATATATATATATATATTCAGGTATAGGTTTAATATCTTTCCTTAAAGAAATTAGTTCAATAGGTTATAATGTAGTTACATTTCTGTGAATCTTCCTTGAGAACCTTGTTTTTTATAGTTTAAAATAACCATAATTGTTCACTTTTAATTACATTTTTATGATAGATATTCCAAAATTATTTAATCATAAAATCAAATTAAATTTATCTTTATTACATTATATAACTTTTAGTTAAATTTTCTTATCCATTCATGACATTGAAATTATAGCATCGTTCATATTGGTGGTCAAAGATACCCAATCAAGAACAGCTTATAAGGACTGAATGACGGAGAATATATTATTGTATAGTAATAATGTCACTTTTTGAAAACCTTAATGTTATCCAAAAAATTTCTTAATTAGTTAAATCAGACTCTATAATAGGTATATAAAGAAGATAAATTAAATATTATTGTAATAAGTTATAAATTCTAAAGTGTCTCGGTATACTCTTACTATGAAGTTAAATTTCTTGATGACCGTAAATTATTTAAAAAAATTACAAAAATTGGAATTTTCTCTCTATATAAAATTATTAAAGTTATAAATATAATATTAATTCATTAATTTATTTAGAACATTACATTTTATGGTAGTGTCAAAAAACAAAATATATTGTTCATGGAGTTGGTAGTCTTCTATAACTCGGGAAACATTTTCATTTTCCAATGGATGAGAGGAAGGTAGATTATGGTTTTCACATTAATATTAATAATATTACAGTATATTAATGATACTTATTTAATTATATTAATGTGTTTATAATAGATTTAGAGGAGGTAGAAGAGGAATGAAACTCGAAATAACTCTGTTAAGATTATTTCCTCTTCCTTGTATATTATCCTTTAATCTCATCCTTAAGCCTTCAAATTCTTCTTTTTTGAAGAAAAAAACCTTTTCTAAATGGGATACAGTGTTGGGGATTTATTTTTTAGGTCTTGGTTTAGCTAAGGTTCTCAAAGTGAATGGATAAGTGAGGTGGTTAAAGGATTCTTTTATTAGTTATAGATAAGATAGTTAAGGTCAAGAATCCACTGAACCAATAAAATTTAAAAACAATTTTTTGTGGTATTTATGGAATTATCCTTTAGTTTAAAACCATTTTAAATCATTAAACCAATATCTAGGTGATAAAAATTTACCATGATAAATTATTTTTATGACCAAAAACGAAATTGAACATACTTACAAATATGAAACTTTTGATTTGAAATATGAAAACCATTTTAAAATATTGAATTTATATATATATATATAGAAAAAGTAAATTTTAATATAAGGATCTATAACACAATTAAATATAGTTTTTAGAGAAAAATGTTTTTAAGCATAAAAATGAATTTTCACCAAAATCAAGCGTCTTATTTATTCTAGTGACATTTATTAATTTATAAATTAAAAAATGATAGTTAGGTGACATTAAAACTGTAATGGCTCGGGTTTTTGGGGTCCATTACTTTGTGAAAATCTCATGTTGGGTTTTCTAGTCTGGGAATCTCGGTGAAGTTTGGCCTAACAGTAGGCCTACCGGTAGCAAGACTACAAGTAGCTCGGTCTACCAGTAATCACAGCCTACCGGTAGCTCTGTCTACCGGTAGCTCGGTCTACCGGTAGCTGCAGCATACGGGTAGGTCGGTCTACTGGTAGCTGTAGCCTACCGGTAGCTCGGCTACCGGTGGCTCTCGCCCACCCCCACAGGGTCTTTCCAGTAGCGCTACTTTTTGCGCGAATTGGGTTTTAAACACTATTTTGACTCCTTTAAGCTTGTTTTCAAGCCCATTAACGACCATACATGACACTTAATTAAATATTTAATGAATTAACTTAGAGTGCGTCAGTTTAAACCGTGGGGACCGATTAATGACGTGACCGCGTGGTCAACCCATGACATCGCGCCTTACGCGGCTTTGAGTTCCTTTTTCTCCATATTTGAATGACCCAAGGCGTGTTGTATCTCACCCTTTATAACCTAAGGTTTCTCCCTAGGTTTCTTTTCTCGATCACCCTGTGCTAGGAGCACCTTTCGTTCATATGAGCCGCTTTTCTTTTAGACGAGTCGCATCGCTATCCGTGAAGTTTCGCGCCCAGCCATAGCGTCGATCGTTTATCAACAAGTAGGGTTTTACCTTCGACTCTCCATTCTATGCATCTTGTGGGGTGGGCGTGATTTTGATTCTATAGGACTGGATGGACCGAACCTTAATGAAGCAAATAAACCGATTCTAAAGAATGAAGGGGGAGGGGTTTGATCGATGATACATTGATTTATGATCTTCCATGATTTATGATTCCTAAATTGTGCAGGCTTACGACTTCTGAAAATAATGGTCATTGGTGTTCTTTCTCTGTGCACTAACAAACCCGTGCTTCTAGTGATGTTTAAATGGATTGTATTGCGGTGGATAACCCTTACTGTGTAAAGGAATTTGGTTAATTACGTATATTTGGCTAAATAAATTGGAAGCACCATGATCAATCATTTTTGTGATAACCCCGGTTAAAGTACAGTGAATTTGAAAATCATGGAGTGTGTTAAATCTTATAAATCTGAAAATACTCGCATGGCCCTGCTTTGTGTTGGTGGTAGGGGTTTGGTTATATCCTTTCACAGGCCGATTGCTGGGTGATGTGGGTGGGGATGGGATCCCTTGTTGTTATGGATTCAGTGGTTCTGAATTTTAAGACTGGGTGGTTACATTGTTTATATCACGAATTGGGGTGGGATCCTCTGTTGTTGAGAAACCATTTTTTTGGCTCCTGGATGTTGGACATGGGGCTGTGTCTTGGGGTTTTATTTGGTTGTTGTGGATTTACGAGAGAAACTGGTGTGGATGTTGTAGTTAATGCTTGACTGTTTTCTTTCCTTGGCTTGTGCTTATGCTTGCTAGTTGCCCAATTAGGTTCTGAACTTAGTTAAACATCATTACTGAACATGAAAACAAACGGTACAAATGGGTTTTTTTGGCGAGAGTTGTGACTCGGACTTGAGTGATGTTTGTGTTCTTTAGGTTGGCTGAAGAAAAACCTAAACATGGGAGAGTGCTTGTTACCTATATATATGCTTGTAGTTTTTGTGTATCTTATTCGCGCCCCACCCAAGTTGAGCACATAGTGCCGAACACCCCCATTTCATGGGGGAGGGTGTTTTTCCCAACACTTCTATTAGTGGCTGGTTATTATCTCTTTTCTGCTCCCTTTCCCGGATAGCCCAAGTATCTTCGGGCAGGCTGTGGTGGCATGAAGTCCATTATTAGACCAAGAACCATTGGGTAGGGTAGTGTGGTGGTTGGCCTAGGTGTGTGTGCGGGTAGGTGGTTTCCCAAGTGTCTTCGGGATGAGGCCTAGGTGTATTCGGGAGTGGTGGTGGTTGTTCTGGACTAGGTGTTTGTAGGCGTGGTTACGTGTGATGGTTGGGGCCTAGGTGTGTGCGGTGGGGTTTGGAAGTGGGACTCCGTGAGGTTGTGGCCTAGGTGTGTGCGGGCGGGGTTTGGCAATGGGACTGCGGTGATAGAATGGAGGGATTGGTTCGATGCATAGGATGTCTTCAATAACCAGTGGGAAAGTGGCACGGGGTACCCAAACATCGATGTGCTCTTATTATATATATTACTTTCTTGTGTTATTTGGTGAGTGTGGTTGGTGAGTGGGATGGATGAACTCCTTGATAGTGTTGGTTGTCTGCTTCTCATGGGACATTAGCACGTTCCCCCACTTGTGCATGAGAGTCTTTGGTTTTCCCTACTGAGTGTACTTGTATGCTCACCCTACATATATAAAACTTCTTTCAGGTTTCCAGGAGGACTTCGGGGATTGCATGGGGACCATACTATCTCGGACCTTTGGGGTAGTTGTAGTTGTTGTTTTCTTTCTTTGGTACTTTACCCTTGTAGTCACTTTGTACCTTGTGGTTTTTACTTTTGTAACATGCATTGGGAATGGTTCTTGGCTTTACTTTTACATTCCGCTTTTGGTGTTGTTGGGATTTACCATCTTATTTCCCAATCCTATTAAAATAAAAAGGGTAATTCCTTCCATTTAGTATGTGATTCAGTACCCTTGGTGCTAGTTGCCACTCCGGGATCTATTGAAGGCAGGTTTCGAGGTTCATTATCTCTCCTTCAACTTAAGAAAGAAAGGGTCTGGTAATCTTCCAACCCTTCCCTCCTTTTGGTGAAGGCAGGTCGTGACAGAATGGTATCAGAGGTGAGTTGAGAGATTGGATGGATTTTGGAGTTAGGCACAGTGAGTATTGTAGGGGATGGTTGGGAAACAGTGTTGGGTGACCTTGGTCCATGAATTGGGCCAGGGAAGACCAGCTAGGACATGGGATTTCAAGGCCCCACATGATCCGATGCAGGGACTCTGGACCTACTAAACGACCATGTGAGGCCACGCTGATTGCAGGGTAGAGACCCTAGAGAAGGTACATTCATCATAATGACTTGTGTTCTCATGTTTCATGGGTGTCTTGGGAATTAAGAATAAAAAAAAAAGTTTAAGAAATTTTATGAATAATATTTTGCACTACTTTTGCTTTGGAAATCCTTGTTTACCTTGCAGTTATGGAACCTAGAAGGTGACCACGTTTGTTGCGAGCGATCGAGGCCCCGGAGACTACCTTGGCCGATTAGCAGAGAGCTGATCGATAGGAGGAGGACGACCCGTGGAAGAAGACACTTCGGGCCTTTCGGTGACAGACCCTCGAGAAGTACGAGGAAGCACCTCTGACATGAAGATGGAGAGCTGGCTAGAGGAGCTGGTGATAGACTTCAGCATGATCCAGGCTCCGACCGAGTACTGGGTTCCACTTTCCATCAGCCAGATGCGGGGGGTAGCACGTCAGTGGTGGACGCTCTACCTGGGAGAGAGGAGAGAGGCTGAGGTGGCATGGGATGATTTCGAGAGGGTGTTCTGGGAAAAATTCCTCTCTTCGACGATGAAGGTGGAAAGGACCCAGGAGATACTCTCCCTCCAGCTGGGGAGTATGTCAGTGAGGGAGTTAGGAATCAAATTTAAGGACCTCCAACATTTTTCTCCGAACCTCTTTCCCGATGAAGAGTCTCGGGCAAGACGTTTGGAGGAGGCGCTTCGTCCCTCCCTCCAGTATGTTGTTACCCCATTTACCCTACCGACGTACTTGGAGGTCCAAAATAAGGACGAAGTGGTGGAAAGGATGCACGCTCTATGAGGTATGTCACGAGAGGGGATCCAGCTGGGACCATTGAAGGGGAAGGCCGTCAGCACCATGCCTCCAGCATCAGGACCCTCCAGGTTCTGACCAGCAAGGAGCAAGCCGCAGCAGTTTCAGTTTCGATCCCCTGGTCCTCGCCCTTTTCCTTCGGGCCCAGGACCGTGGTGCTTCGTCAGTGGGAGCCATGGGCATCTCCGGAGTCAGCGCCCGGACCGGGTACATTATGGCGGTGGCAGACTGCCCCAGCACCCGCCCCAGCAGCGGCTTCCAGCTGGGCCTTTCCAGCAGCAACAGTAGGGACAGCGAGTTCCCGCTCCTCCGAGGGAAGACGTTGCAGGAGGAGGCTGACCTCAGGGCACTCCTGAGAGACCTTGACTAGGGCATGGTCAGGGAGGTGGTTGACAGCCTAGCGGCAGAGGAGCTGGGCGTGGACAGTTACACGCCGCGGAGGCAGCAGTTCCAGCAAGGATGGAGGTCATTCGAGGTACGATCAGTTTGTTTAGCACCCTTGCTTATGCCTTGTTCGATACGTGATCTTTTCACCCCTTCGTCGCACCTAGTCTATCATGTTTTTTGGTTCTTGATTCCAAGAGACTTCCAATGCCCTAGGATCTGAGCACACCAGTCGAAGGTAAGACCGACTTTTTATATGTTTGTTGGGGATACAGACTGATGATAGGGCCACATCAGTCGGTCAGGGATCTTCTTCTGCTACAGATACAGCCATACGATGTCATCCTAGGCATCGACTGGCTGTTCTCCATGTGTGCCGTCATCGACTGCTTCTGAGGAAGGGTTGTGTTCTCAGACTTGGGCGGCCGGCATGTTACTTTCACCGACGAGAAGAGCAATCAGAAGGGTAGCAGGTGAGAGGAACCCCTCCTCTCTTTGTTAGCCAAGCTATTAGTGGAGTCGGTAGATGCTGAGATGGTGGAGGTTTCAGAGATCGTCCGTGAGTTTATAGACGTCTTTCCGGAGGAGGTGACAACTCTAACCCCTCGACAGTATATCGAGTTTGGGATAGACTCGCAGCCTGGTGCTCGACCAATCTTGATGGCTCCTTACCGAATGGCACCTTCGGAGCTACGGGAGTTGCAGATTCAGATAAACGATATGATGAAGAGGGGTTATGTTCGACAGAGTGCGTCACTGTGGGGTGCTCTAGTATTGTTCGCAAAGAAGGCAGATGGTGGTCTCAGGTTGTGCATAGACTATAAGAGGCTGAATCAGCTGACGATCAAGAATTGTTACCCTCTTCCGAGGATAGATGATCTTTTCGACCAGCTGAAAGGGGTAGGATGGTTCTCAAAGATCGACCTGTGGTCTGGGTAGCACCAACTGAGAGTGAAGGAGAGTGACATCCCGAAGACGGCTTTTAGGTGCAGATATGGACACTTCGAGTTCGTAGTCATGCCCTTCGGTGTTACGAACACCCCGACTATGTTCATGGGGCTTATGAACTCCATCTTCCAGGAGTACCTGGATCAGTTCGTAGTTGTGTTCATCAACGATGTCCTGGTCTATTCAAGTTCAGAGGAGGACCATGTTGAGCACCTGAGGACGGTTTTGGAGGTCCTCTGATAGCACCAGCTCTATGGTAAGTTGTCAAAATGCATGTTCTGGACACAAGAAGTGCAATTACTTGGGCACGTGGTGTCCGTGCGGGGGGTGGCGGTGGACCCATCAATGTTTAAGGCAGTTGTTTCTTGGGAAGCACCTAAGAATGTGGCAGAGGTTCGTAGTTTCCTCAGACTGGAAGGTTACTATCGGAGGTTGTACCCAACTTCTCCCGAGTAGCATCCCCTTTGACATCCTTGACCAAGAAAGACCAAGTTTTCTTGTGGAGTGAGCAGTACGAGGTAGCATTCAGATATTTGAAGGAGAAGTTGGATAGTGCCCCGGTGCTAAGGCTACCAGAAGAGGGGGCAGCCTATGAGGTGTTCTGTGATGCTTCATGACAGGGCCTGGGATGTGTGTTGATGCTGTGATAAGGGGTGATCTCTTATGGGTCTAGGTAGCTACGCCCTCATGAGCGTAATTATGCCACCATTGACTTGGAGCTTGCAGCGTTCGTTTTTTTACTGAAGTTATGGTGGAACTACCTCATCTGAGAATTATTTGTGGCCTTCACAGGTCAAAAAAGCTTGAGGTATATCTTCTCCCAGCGGGACCTAAACTTGCGACATCGAAGGTGGATGGAGTTCCTCCTGGATTTCGACTTCGAGGTTTCCTACACTTCAGGGAAGGGGAATGTAGTGGCCAATTCCTTGAGCAAGAGGATGCAGAAGGATGCGGTCCGAGAGTCGGAAAACACCTGGAAGGCGATGGAGGAGTTGGTTTCCTTACACTTGGATGCGAGGATGGATAACGGTAGAGGTTTCCTGTATCAGATGACAGTGCAGTCTTCTCTGTTGCAGCAAGTGGAGGAGCCTCAGTGGGGGGACCTAGAGAGTGAAGTGATGCGTGACCGAGTTGACTAGAGGAATGCTCCAGAAGGGAGGACGGAGGATGGTCAGAACCCGATGCTTTTCCAGGGAGGTTGTTTGTTCCAGAAGTGATGCGCGGCAAGGTTCTTATTGAGTTCCACAACTCACCCCTGGTGGTATATCCAGGAGTTTCCAAGATGTACCAGGGACTGAAGAGACAGTTTTGGTGGCCCAGAGTGAAGCAAGCAGTGGCAGAGTTTGTGGCCAAGTGATTAGTGTGTCAGTAAGTGAAGGCTAAACACTAAGTTCTAGGCAGCCTACTGGAGTCTCTAGATTTCCCCGAGTGGAAGTGGGACGACATCTAGATGGATTTCTTCACGGGATTACCCAAGTTCCAAGGGGGATACGACGCCATCTGGGTGGTATTGGACCGGTTGACGAAATCGGCTCACTTTATGGTGATCAGGGAGTCAAGTTCATCGGATTCTTTGGCACGAAGGTACATGCATGAGGTGGTGCGATTGCATGGAGTTATGAGGTATATAATCTCGGATAGGGATGCCTGGGTTACCTCGCGAGTCTGGAGAGTATCGCAGCATGCTTTTGGCACCTAGCTGCGTCTTAGCACTGCTTTCCATCCCTAGACAGATGGATAGACAGAGCGCACCATCCAGAACTTGGAGGATATGATGCAGGCATGTGTTCTGGACTCAGGAGGATCATGGGTTTGAAACTTTCCTCGGGTAGAGTTTGCCTACAATAATAGCCATCACTCTACCATTGGCATGATCCCGTTTTAATCCATGTACAGGAGGCCATGCCTCTCACCTATGTGTTGGATCGAAGTCGGAGAGGTGGGCATCCTTGGCTCGGAGGTGGTGCAGAGCACAAAATAGAAAGTTCAGCTTATACGGGAAAGGATGAAGGCAGCCCAGGACCGACAGAAGTCATATGCCGATACCAGGAGGAGGCCCTTAGAGTTTGAAGTTGGAGACCATGTGTTTTTGAAGGTCTCCCATCCGCATGGGCAACGGAGGTTCAGAAAGGGGAGTAAGCTTTCTCCCAGGTTCATCGGGCCCTTCGAAGTGTTGCGGCGGGTCGGCGAAGTGGCTTATCAGCTAGCGTTACCACCGCCGCTACTGAGGATACATGATGTCTTCCATGTGTCCCAGCTCCGTCGGTATCTGCATGATGATTCACACATCCTCGGGTGGGGAGAGATGGACATCGAGGATGACATGACTTTTGTGGAGAGACCATTAATGATTGAGGATCGCAAAGAGAAGGTTCTTTGTGGGTGAACCATTCCCTTGGTTCGTGTGTTATGGAAACAAGGTGGTCTTGAGGAGAGTAAGTGGGAGAGGGAAGCACAGATGCGTGCCCAGTACCCAGAGTTGTTTTGAGTTTTTTTATATTCTGTTTGTTATACCTGTTGTGGTAGAACGTTTTGTCTTGTTGGATGAGAAATATGCGGTTTTCTTTCCTCTGAATGTGTGTGAAGATTCCTAGCTACGGGGAGGGGAGGACCTGATCCTTAATCAAGACGCATTAAGGTGGATGCGATTAAACCCGTGCGGGAGAGTCAGTGCCACCCAAAGCGGATAATATCTTGACATGTGGGAAGGAGACTCCCCAACTCACATGGCTAGGCAGTTGGCATGGTATATTGCTTGGTTCTTGACAGGAAAGAGTTCTTAGTTAACAATGAGGTTCACTCCTGAGAGGTATCTTTTGAGGTGGTTGTTCGGACCCTCTCTTTCCTTCTGGGTTGTTTTGATTCTCGAGGAAGAGAATCATTTAAGAGGTATCTGATGTAATGGCCCGGGTTTTTGGGGTCCATTACTTTGTGAAAATCTCATGTTGGGTTTTCTGCTCTAGGATTCTCGGTGAAGTTTGGCCTAACGGTAGGCCTACCGGTAGCCTTAGCCTACCGGTAGCAGGCCTACCGGTAGCTCTGTCTACCGATAGCTCGGTCTACTGGTGGCTGCAGCTTACCGGTAGCTCGGTCTACCAGTCGCTGCAGCCTACCGGTAGCTCGACTACCGGTGGCTCTCACCTACCCCCACAGGGTCTTTCCAGTAGCACTCCTTTTTGTGGAAATTGCGTTTTAAACCCTATTTTAACCCCTTAAAGATTTTTTCAAGCCATGTAACGCCCATACATGATGCTTAATTAAATATTTAATGAATTAACCTAGTGTGCATCGGTTTAAACTACGGGGACCCATTAATGACGTGACCGCATGGTCAACCCATGACCACACACCTTAAGAGGCTTCGAGTTCCTTTTTCTCCATATATGAATGGCCTGGGGCGTGCTGTATATCACCATTTATAACCTAAGGGTTATCCCTAGGTTTCTTTTCCCGATCACCCTACACTAGGACCACCTTTTGTTCATACGAGCCGCTTTTCATTCAGATGAGCCGCATCTCTATCCGTGAAGTTCTGTGCCCGGCCTTATCGTCGATCGTTGATCAACAGGTAGGGTTTTACCTTCGAATCTCCATTCTGTGCATCTTGTGTGGTGGGCATGCTTTTGATTCTGTAGGATTGGATGGACTGAACCTTAATGAAGCTAATAAACCGATTCTAAAGAATGAAGGGGTAGGGTTGTGATCGACGATTCTTTGATTTATGATCTTCCATGATTTATGATTCCGGAATTGTGTGGGCTTACGACTTCTGAAAATCATGGCCATTGGGGGTCTTTCTCTGTGCACTAACAAACCCATGCTTCTAGTGATGTTTAAATGGATTGTATTGTGGTGGATAACCCTTACTATGTAAAGGAATTTGGTTAATTACGTATATTCGGCTAAATAAATTGTAAGCACCAGGATCAATCCTTTCTGTGATAACCCTGGTTAAAGTACAATGAATTTGAAAATCATGGAGTGTGTTAAATCTTATAAATCTGAAAAAACCCGCATGGCCCTGCTTTGTGTTGGTGCTAGTGGTTTGGTTATATCCTTTCACGGGCCGATTTCTGGGTGATGTGGGTGTGGATGGGATCCCTTGTTGTTATGGATTCAGTGGTTGTGAATTTTAAGACTGGGTGGTTACATTATTTATATCACAAATTGGGGTGGGATCCTCTGTTGTTGAGAAACACATTTTTTTTGGCTCCTACATGTTGGACATGGGGCTGTATCGTAGGGTTTTCTTTGGTTGTTGTGGATTTACGAGAGAAATGGTTGTGGCTTTTGTAGTTAATGCTTTACTGTTTTCTTTCCTTGGCTTGTGCTTATGCTTGCTAGTTTCCCAAGTAGGTGCAGAACTTAGTTAAACATCATTATTGAACATGAAAACAAATGGGAAAATGGGTTTTGTTGGCGAGAGTTGTGACTCGGACTTGAGTGTTGTTTGTGTTCATTAGGATGGCTGAAGAAAAACCTAATCTTGGGAGAGTGCTTGTTACCTATATATATACTTGTATTTTTTGTGTTTCTTATTCGTGCCCCACCCAAGTTGAGCACTTAGTGCCGAACACCCCCATTTCATGGGGGAGGGTGTTTTTTCCCAAACTTTTATTAGTGGCTGGTTATTAGCTCTTTTCTTCTCTCTTTCCCAGATAGCCCAAGTATCTTCGGGCATGATGTGATGGATTGAAGTCCATTATTAGCCCAAGAACCTTCGGTCGGGGTAGTGTAGTGGTTGGACCAGGTGTGTGTTTCGGTAGGTGGTTTCCCAAGTGTCTTCGGGATGCGGCCCAGGTTTCTTCGGGCATGGCAGTGGATCTTCTAGCCTAGGTGTCTTTGGGCGTGGCGGTGGTTGTTCTGGCCTAGGTGTTTTTAGGCATGGTTACGTGTGATGGTTGTGGCCCAGGTGTGTGCGGGCAGGGTTTGGCAGTGGGACTGCGTGAGGTTGTGGCCAAGGTGTGTGCGGGTGGGGTTTGGCTATGGGACTGTGGTGATAGAATGGCGGGATTGGTTCGATGCATAGGATGTCTTCAATAACCAGTGGGAAAGTGGTGTGGGGTACCCAAACATCGATGTTCTCTTATTATATATATTAATTGAATGTGTTATTTGGTGAGTGTGGTCGGTGAGTGGGATGGATGAACTCCTTGATAGTGTTGGTTGTCCGCTTCTCACGGGACTTTAGCACATTCCCCCACTTATGCACGAGAGTCTTTGGTTTTCCCTGCTGAGTGTACTTGTATGCTCACCCTACATATATAAAACTGCTTTCAGGTTTCCAGGAGGACTTCGGGGATCACGCGGGACCATACTAGCTCGGACCTTTGGGTAAGTTGCAGTTGTTGTTTTCTTTCTTTGGTACTTTACCCCTGTAGTCACTTTGTACCTTGTGGTTTTTACTTTTGTAATATTCATTGATAATGGTTCTTGGCTTTACTTTTACTTTCCGCTTTTGGTGTTGTTGGGATTTACCATCTTATTTCCCAATCCTATTAAAAGAAAATGGTTAATGCCTTCCATTTAGTATGTGATTCTGTACCCTTGGTGCTAGTCTCCACTTCGGGACCTATTGAAGGCGTGTTTCGGGGGTCATTATCTCACCTTCAACTTAAGAAATGAAGGGTATAGCAATCTTCCGACCCTTGCCTCCTTTTGGTGAAGGTGGGTCATGACAAAAATTAATCCAAAACTAAAGGGTACCATGTGAATACTTTATCAGAGGGAAATTTAGGATATTTGATAACACAATATTTTCCACTGTTCACCTAAAAATAACCCCTTTAAAAAAACAAAAAAAAATCGCTCGAAAATAATTTATATATGATAAATATTAAAATATTTTTTTAAAAAAAATTAAAATTATACAATTTAAAAAATATATATTTTTTTTAAATGAAATCATATAACATAAGGGAAAAATTAAATTATAAAAAAATTCCATCATTTTCCAAATGAAACCCCATATTCTTAATCCATAAAATAATAAAATTACATTTAAAATTTTAATAACAGGTATTAATAAAAATCTATAGGATTAATATGAATAAAAAATAAAATTTATTTATTGCAAAAAACCTAATTCATCACATTATCCGCATTATATTCTAAATTGTTTTAGTTAATAATCTAGTGAAGGTATTTTTCTATTTTTTACCTTTCAGTTTCTCATGTTTCTTATTTAATCATATTATTTTTTCAAAAAAAACATTAAACATGTGAGTTAATTTATTTTTGAAAACCTTCTCAATGTGTTCAATAGTCTGAATTGGATTCTCTATATAATAAATATTCTCCACTAATTTTTCCCCTTTGAGTCTTAATGCATAAGATACATTAAGTACATTATTTCTTAACAATAAAACACAAACACATCATGAAACTAAGATAAAGTAAATGGAAATTCTATTCAGAAAAAAACTAATAACACATTATCTAGAATTTAATAAGGACTAATAAACAAAATTTAACACCCCATTATTTTATATAATATTTTTTTTCAAAAAAAATTAATTTCTTTGATTTCATGTGTTACGTGTAACAGTGAGTTTAGTTGAACTGTCATATACTGTGAAAATATTATTATCAACTAGTAATTGGATTAGAGGGTGTGAATAGAACAAAATAAATTATAAAAATTTATGGTTTACATATGTATAAAATTAATTAATTTTTTATTAATTAATTATAAATGAAAGAAAAAATAATTTAAAAATAGAGCATATGTTTTTCTGAATAATGTTTTTTATGTGAACAATGTATTTTTATCCTAATTAATTAAATTTATCAATAATGGGGATTTCATTTTATTAAATTTATTCTAATAAATTTTTTGAAACTCATCAAATATTTTTATTATGCATTGGATAATAATAAATCCAATTTTATGCTTAAAAATATATTTTTTGAAAAATCAAAATTCAACAAAAAAAATTAAACCTAAATTAAATTTACATTTTAAAATTTATAGGTATTAAATTAGTTAAAATTAATTAATAATTTACAATTATGATGGAAAATTTTTTAAATATTAATATTTTATTTTTTTTACTATGATTATTAACCGTGGTAAAAATTCTCACCTTGGTGATGGTTAAATCGGGTTAATTTAGGTCAAAACTAAATAAAAATGCCATATCTTTTTATAATAAATACTATTGTGTGAATTTAATTCAACCATTATCACTTTTGGTTCTAAAATTATTATTTTAATAGACACACTTCCTGGAAAATGATCTATATAATATTTCAATTAATGAATGTTCCCAAATATCACCCTTTACTTTAAATGTATCTTATGTTTCCACATAGGGAAAAAGGATATTTTGAAAGAATATTTTTTAGATTTTCAGATTAATAACATTATTTCACTAATAAAAATTATTTTTTAATATTTATTAATTATATAATGACATTAATATTTTATACAATACTAATGTAGTATTCCTCCATTAAATTAAAGAACTTGATAAATGATTTCAACAAATTAAAAGTGATATATTAGGAATTATTTGATGTGTTAAAAGAATTTTATAGATATATATGAAATATTAGGGAGGTTTTAAATCATTATATTCAAATTCCCCTTATTTGGTGATGTATTTAAGTTTAAATTAAATAAATAGTTGTAAACTTAAATCAATGATGTTTTATTGTAAATAAAATTTTATTAAATGATACAAAATTCATTAAAGTATTATCTTAATCTAAATGAATTATATATGGTTTTTAACATAAAACATGGTCCATTTATAATTCTTTTGTCATTTTATAGTAACATTGTTAACACTTAAATCATATAAAATTTTGACATTACGGTAATTGTCAAAAGGGTTAAAGGCGGTTAAAACAATACGATAAGGGTAAAAATGTGATCCAAAAATCTAAATATTTTTTATTTGAGTATTGAGACACATAATCAAATTATATTTTAATATTATCAATTTTTATACAATTTTATATCAAAATTAATTTATATTAATTTAATATTTTAATGAATTCCAATAGTACCCCTCCCCCGAATTATAAAAGTGAAACCTCATTTTTCTTCTTCACACCACTTTGAGCCTTCTCGAATGACAAAAATTTGGAAATTTATCTTCTAAAATTACATGACCAAAAACCATTGGTTTTTTTCATACCAAAATACCAACCCTATATCAATTTATAAGATATCTAAAGGAGTCGTTTCAAATAATATGTAATCACCTTAACCAATCGCTTTATTTTAAATTTTTATTTTACCTCAAATAAATCTATTATAATGTTTATAAAATAAAAAATTTAGTGTCTTAAATATAATGAAATTTTATTATTCTTGTAAAAACACCATTATATACCATTTGTTCATCAAATGGGAAGTAAAAGTATTGATTGTACATATGTATGACTTACCATCTCCAAGTACCAATATAATTCATTTTTCATCACAATATTTCATGGATTTGTATTATAATGGTTTTAATACTTATATGTTATATTTATGATAAAATTATCATTATTTAGTGATAATATAATTTCTACCTTCCTACCATATAATCAATTGGGAATGGATAACATTACTCGTGCGTACGTCTGGACAATAACCACTACAAAGAGATGTGATTTGTTCTTCATTTATATTTTAATAGGTTGTTAATGTGGATGAATTTTATGAATATACATGATATTTATGATATAATAATGATCATTCAAAATTTAATTAAAGTTTAATTTTATTTCATTTCATCCATTTAAAAATGAAAATAGTGTTCATGTGTATGTTCAATTTACCATCTCAATGAATGGTGTAATTCAATTTTTTATGCCTAGATTTTATGGATGACTATAAATATATATATACATATATATTTAAAATATAAGGTATTTATACAATGATTAAAATTATGCATATTAATATAATTAGATCATATAAAAAAACAAAAACTACCAAACCAAAACAAAAATGAAAAATGAAGCAATTAACACCCAGGATAGTGATTTTAATAAATAATTTTTAATAAACTGGTGATAAAATTTTAAAAGTAAATAATATATGGTTATATATATGTGATTTTGTTTTAAAAAAAGATTTATTATAAACATATATTTATTATATAATAGTTTTAAATAATAATGAAGAACAACAGACCTGAGGTAAAGGGGTTTTATGTTACAATAAATTTTTTTATCATGAATGTTTATGATTAAGTTAAAATGTTGAAATATTATGATTAACCAATAAAGATAATCATTAATTTTTTTAATACTTTATTTTTTTTCTTAGAAATACATGTTTTTATTTATTTTCCTCACATTATTTATCAAAGATACCAAAAATATGTCTTCAAAGAAAAATTATATTTATTTCTCTCTTCGGTCAAAAACAATTTTTCTTCAATATCCATGTATTCTAAAACTTATTTAAAAAAATTTTTGTATATTATATAATTATTTTTTAAATTATGTTTTACCCATATTTTAATTTTTACAAAAAAAAAGTAAATAAATCTTATTTTCATTTTAAAAATGATTTACTTTGTGAATTCTACAACAAAATTATGAAAAAAAATTAAAACTTAAATGGTATGAATATAATTTCCCATCATCATTTTATCACAATTTCTTGAAAATTCCTTTATAATTTATCATGGTTATTTTCAAAAAAAATTCCCATAATAATTTTGAAATTTTATAAATTTATAAGAAGTTATTTCAAAATGGAAAGGTTATTTTACTTAAGAATGTATTAATGGTATTTTGATTCATTAATGAAAAAAACCATCAATGGTCCTAATTATTTATTGGGAATATTATCCAAGGATACAATCCTTATTATTTGTCTGAATGGTTTATTTTTATGATGGAATTGTTTTTATTAAACCCATTCCTTTTTAATGGATTATTCTACGATGAAATGTTTATAAAACCCTTTTCTTTTTATGGGTTATCATATGTTGAGTGGTTTAGGATATTCTGAATCACATATATATTATTTTTATTATGTGATGTGTGCGACCTATATCACTCACAAATTCATTGAGTAACCATTGTTATATCATGATATAAAGATTATTGTAATGTGGGGTGAACCTAGTTCATTAAGGGACTTTGTCCACAATGTTAGTCCTGAGTGTGAACCTTGGCTACTATGAAAGTATGGGGAGTGAACCCATTCCACTATGATAGAATTGGAAATATGACTTAACTGCTAAAAAAATTATTTTCTATAATTATTTATATTCTATAATTCAATGTATTATTCCGTGGTTTATGTTCGTTGAGTCCTTTATGATTGATGTCTTATAAATAGCCATGATTTTTAGAATGACTCGAGATTATGATCTATAAAGTGAAAGTAATGGTTTTCAAATGATAATTCCATGATCTTATAAAAATTTTATCATGTTATAATTCAATGGAAATTAATATATACCTTTATTTTCCTTTATAAGAAACATATATCACTCTTTATTATGTTTTTTCCAAAGTTATGATGAAAGTTTTTATGTATGATATTTATAATAATGGTTATAGTTATGAATATCTAAGTAGGTGACGATGTAGAACTGTTATGAACCATTTTTTATGTTTCCATGAATCAAAAAATAATATACATATATTACTATATCATAGATTGTTATATTATGTAAATAATATTCATCTACATATATATGTAATATATATTTATGAAAAGTTCAGGTCACTATACTATGAGATTAATTTCCCATTATTTCTAAAATAAATCACACCTTTACATGGGGATATTTTTAGAAAAAAATTATCTCCTACCTAGAAAAAAAGATCGTTCCTATTGTTATCTATATATATCCTCTTCCAACTCTGATAATATCGTATATAGTGCTTAATAAACTTTCCCTTTTAAATAAAATCTTCTACAAATTTAGGTCCTCAAATGAGCCTCAGCCCATTTGGTGAGGTATCCTTAAGTGAATCCATGAGACCCAGGTTCAAAACCAGGTAGAGGCATATTTCTGGGTGTTGTAGCAGTACTATAGCAGGTACTATACACTGTACTTGTACTATATCATAACTCTACACCGTGTTGAACTGCACACTATGTGGACACTGTAGTAGTTACTATAGTAGGTATTGTTCGGTACTGTAGCCATCTGGAACTATTCAACTTGGGCCACCGCTTTGGGCTTGGAGTCCTTAAGGTTTTTGGGATACCCAGGACTTCAGGTTAGTAGAACTTTCCGGCCAAATCTAAGGCCTTCGGGCCACATCAAGGCCTTCGGGACACATGCAGTTGCTCCAAATAGACTCTACAAAAAAGGAGTAGCCCCTGAAGAGGATTCAGAGCAGGTACACTCCCCAGAGTAGATCCAAATGGATTTTTTAGAATGAGAGGGTATGTCTATGACTTGGGGACCAGTCTGTGCTAGCACGGGAAGCCTAGAAAGACAGCCATACACAGGTGGAGAGCTACTACCACGATGCAGATGATGGGGAGGGGCAGTTCATTGTTTATAGTCAGGTTTAATTCCCTAAGACCTTTAGGTCATGTAATCTCCTAAACCTATGGTCCATGTAATCTCTGAGACTATGTGCCTTGTAAGGGTTCCCCATCATTAATTGAAAGGGGGGGAATCAAACATCACTAAAAATAAAGTCCTTCGGGCCATTCAGGCTGCGAATTTAAGTCTTAAAAATTTTCTCTCACCAACTTGATACCAACATGCTGAAGTATAAAATTATCTTATTTACAATGCCTCAAATTGTTCCATGTGTATACTTGAATGTAAAATTTTATCATAAGAAAATTACACTAATGAAAGGTGTTGATCTTATCTTCCATGATAATTTAATGAAAAATCCTAAAACATATCCTCTAATTTTTGAATTTTTCTATGATTGTCCATCAGATTGAGGATAATGAGTTGTATTAAAAAATAATTCAATACCTAAGAAATTGTAATTTCCCTTTAAAAAAATGGATGTAAACTTGATCATGATCATATAAAATAGATATAGTAACTCAATATAACATAAAAATATGTTTTTGATTAAATCAAGAAATATTATACAAATATATATCATCCTAAATTAGAATGAAGTTGTATGATTTAGTCAAATAGTTATCAAGAACATCTATTGAATTATTTCCTAGAAATGTATTTGGTAATATAACTACAAATTTATCAAAATCCTCATGAAAAATCTATTCATTTGATCCTAAAATATAGTGGGGTTATTATTTTATCCGAAGGGAATATCCATGAATAAATAATGGAAATACCTAGTTTTAAATTTTTCTCAAAATTTATATTTTATTTTACCTTTAACTAATGATATCCAAACCTGGAGTTAATCTTTGAAAAATATTGATCTCTTAAGAGATAATAAAATGAAGTTTTTATATGAGGTAACAGAATCTTATTCTTAATAATAATGTCATTGATTTTCTTATATACAATGAAAACCCTCATAAAACCATCTTTATTATTTAAAATAAAATAGGAGAACCATGAGGTGAAATTAAAGGGAAATGAAACAATTATAATGTAATTATCCTGATTTATTTTTAAACTCTAATACCTCCAAAAGAGCCAGTCAATAATCACTTTTTCAAATTTTCATAGTATTGGAAAATAATTATGCAGTTAAAGTAACCTCTTGTATAGGAATAAAATCAGGAAAATCATCATCATAAAAGTAAAAAATATATCCAAAAAATATTTTTCCACAGAAAAATTATATACTTTAATAGTTCCCTTTTTAAATAATATGAGGAAGTTGAATATCTACACCATATTTGATCAATTTTTCCGATTTTAAATATTTTTCACATGCATGAATTCATTCATACATAAAAATTAAAACACAATTTGAAAATTGAATATAACTTATTTTACACTGAAATATAACTTAACATGATAGATAAAAGCTAATCCATACCTAAAATAAAATTAAACTCCACTAAGGGTAAGGCAATAATATTTCCAAGAAAAAAATCATATATGATAATAGGATGGTTCCTATAAATCAATGTTTCTTTAATACTTCCTCATTGAGTTTGAACCAAATTACTTTGAATATATATTAAGGAGATATTTCAATTTAACTTGAAAATTTTCAATAAATAAATGAATGAATAGATCCCAAATCAAATAATACATTGGCATAATTTGAGTAAAACAATAAAGTACTTAACACCACTTTGTTCAATGATCTTGAATACACTATTATAGTAGTATTATTAGTAAATGAATATTTTACACCTTATAGTTTAAACTCTTGGTGATTACTTCCTCGAGTTACTATATTCAGATACATGTTTTCATCATAACTCAATTCTTGAAAATTAAAACAAATACTACCAAATGACCACTTGATTTCTCAAAATTGGTTAACTAATTACTTTTTACTTTACAATCACAAGCCAAATATCTAAAATTATCTCATGAGTCACACTTTTATGGTCTTATTATTCATTCTATACAATTCTTCTTACCACATTTTGTGTATATAGGAGGCATACCTCAAAAGTTTACTATTGTTTGTTTCTCCATATATTTCCACCTTTACCATTTACTATTCATGATTCCATGGAATGATTAAGATTAAAAAATTCCATATCAACATTCTTAATACATATAGAAACTCCCATAAAAATTCTAAATTAATCAGTGGCCAATTATAATTGTAAAACGTGTATTATACATATGATAGAGATGTTAATTTCACACTCATAGTCCATCAAAAACTTTTTATGCATAACTTTCCAATATTGTACAAATTTCTTCATTAGTGGCAACTAAATCCTCTTCTATTTGATTCAAAACTATAAATTTCCATTCCATTATATTTTGATTAACTTTAAGAAAATTATTCTTTTACACCAACCATTCCATGGTATTGATTTCATTCTTCTCCTCATAATTTATATTCAAAATCACCAACCAATTAGCTTCGCCTTCAAAATAGGAAACTATAAGAGTTTACTTATGAAGATCTGAACAACCCAAAACATAAAATATATTTGACAATGAGTTTTTCCATCCTTCATCTAACACTGTGTTTGAGGTTCTTCTAAAATTTGGAGGGTGTTGTTTCATAAATTGAAACGTTATTGACATGTTTCTATATATATTTTTTGGTCACAATAATGCTTGGGTTACATGATTTATAACATAATTTAGTTGAGATAACAAAAACACAAACTAATAAAATAAAAATCTAAACATTTTAGGTTATTGATTCAGAGGGATATTGTCCTCTTTTTCCATCCTACTTCATTAACCACGTAACATTTTTGAAAAACCATTCTAAAATAAACATAGAATAGGTAATGAAATATAAAAACCCATAGAGTTATTAAAAACTATATCATGATAATATGATCATAAATTTGAATCGCCATATTGTATTTCCTTATCATCATCCTAAAATATAATGTTTTGTAAACCATTCTCAAATACCAACCATAAATCCCCCTACATAACCATCCCTTATCTATGATTTATATTAAAGATCATATTTCCCATCATTATCATGACATTATAGGTTTATAGATTTAGATAAATAGGGAGAGATTACATTGAAATTTTGACACTTACCCAAAGTGTAAATTTTACCCTTAAAACATGATCTTAAATTGAAATATATATTTCATTTATGATACAATAGATTCATTTAAGAAGAACCTGTATAAATAGAAGATTGGAGTTTTAATTGTTCCTATATATCCTTATATACTATTAAATAATTTGAAAACATTGGATGAAACATAATTCATGATAACATATATAAAAGGAATGGAAACCCTTAAAAACATGAAATATTGGGGGAATATTTCCCCTTTCAGGTAATAAACATTTATCTCATAATCACTTAAGAAATCAAATTTTGTTTAAGAAAATAATTAACACTCATCAAAAGGTATTTTAGGGAATCAAATTCATCACCCATTTCAAATAACCATTTTATATCACCCTTTAAATAGGAATAACTTATTCAGTTGAATTAAATATTTGATCCTTGGAAACTAAATCATTTACCAGTTCTTTAGAAAGTTATATCCATTTCTCATCGGTCATCATATGTAATTCACAAGAATTTAAAAATGGACACAAAAAAGGATAATTGAATTTTCATCATCAAAAAAATGAAAACTAACATTTTATCACCCTAAGAAAATGCACATTCAATTATCTCATAAAATATTGAATCAATTTATTTTTCTTTTTATAACTCTTTAAAAAATCAAAAAATTATAGGAATAGGATAATCATTTAAATCCCATGGATACAATAAATGAGGCCCAATAATTAATTATATTCATATTTTCTGGAAATTATTATCAATTGTTGAATATTAAAAAACAATCTTTTTACACTTCTGTTAAGAATGTAATAAAATAAACCATATGGAAAAAGTTAAACTGATTTCACTTTAAAAATTTGTAAATAAAGTAGAAAATAAGTGAAAATTACCTTAAAACACTCAATTTATATATTATAACATTTTTGAACCATAATTAATAATATGGGTATAGAAGAAAAATATTTTAATGGTAAACAATCATACATTTTAAACAATGTTTGAAAGAGAAGTCCCTTGCCTCGAGTTCTTACTCGATTAGTATAACTTCTACACTCCTAAATAAAAATATTATATTAATTATTAACTTAATTAAAAACTTTTTTCATGTTTATTAATTTATTATTATTCCTTTCATCTTGTTTATTATCATGTTTTTATTTATTTACTAATTTATTAAAGTTCACATTGGTCACTTTGGGTTTGTCCAATTCATTATCTCCAAAAGAGATTTAGTCCCCTATTAAAGGTAAAACTTAATTATCAAATGGTTCTATAAGTTATATATATTTTATTTTTTAGGGATAATAACATTATATAAATATATTATTTCAATATATTTTGACATAGTTACTTTTTCATGAATTTTCCTTGATAAGGATTTTGGATGGTTTAAAATAACTATTTTGGTAACTTTTAGTTCCATTATTATGATAGATATTTAACCAATAAAAAATCATGAAAACCAATTAAATTTTTCCATATTATCAATATTATTATTTTAGTTTTCTTAATCATAAAAGACATAAATATTATAACATCTCCCATGTAGATGGTAGACAAGATGAAAAAAAGAACATGTTATAACAATAGAATGAGTAAGAATATATTATTTTATAGTAATAATTTCACATTTATAGAATGTTAAATATTTTTAAAAATAGTTTATTAAAGTGATAAATTTATACTCAATAATAGGTAGATGAATCAGATAAATTAATGGTAATTGTGAGAAGTTAATGTTTATAAAGTGTATTGGTATGCTTTTTTACGGTTGAATTTTAAAATGACCATTTATTATTAAAAAATATAAATCTGGTCCAATTAACCTTCAAAATAATTTAATAATGTTATAAATATCACATTAATTCATTAAATATATTTTTAGAAACATCCATGTAAGGTGGTGAGGAAATAAAGAATACAACATTTATGGTGGTGGTAGTCCACACATAACACTGGTGACATTTTTATTTTCCCAGGGATGATAGGATGGTATATTATGGTCATTACATTAACAAAATAACATTTTACTCAATTAATGATATTCATTTCATTGTATTAATTTTTTTATTATAGATTTTTAAGAGGAGGAAGAATAAAGAAACATGAATTAACTTAATTAATATTGTAACTTATTCCATGAATATCCTCATTTAAGCCTCTATTTAAACCATCTTAGATTTGTTTTTTTAAGACAAAAATCATTAAGAAAAGGAAAATATATTTGGAGAGGAATTTTTTAGGTATTTTTCAAAAATAATATTCTTAAATTTTATAGATAAGTGAGGTTGTGAAAGGAATCTTTTATATGTCAAAGGTGTGGTACTCTTATAAATAATTGTTTTTTTAATATATAATAAATGTCATACTTAAATAAATTGAAATAAAACTGGACAATGTTTTTAGATAATATAGGTAGGATCTGTAAAACAATCAAAAAATAAAATTTAGACATTTTATATTATATTTATTTCCTTGTCCCTCAGTTTATCCCCCACCCCCACCCCACAACTTTAGAACTTTTAAACTTTATCATGGTCACAAACTTTTACCATGATAACTTATTTTTCAGACCAAAAATGAAATTGAACTTATTATAAAATTTCATCCTTTAAATTCCAAATAAAAAAATTATACAATATTAAATTTTTATATTAAGAAAAAAGAATTAATTTTAATATGACTATATATAACATAATGAAATATAGTTTTTAAAAAAATGCATTTTTGAGTGTTAAACTGATTTTTTACCAAAATCAAGTATAGTATTGATTATTATGAAATTTAATAATTTTGAAAAAAATAATATTTATGTGATTTTGAAACTAATGGAAATGAAATTTTACCTTCTAAATATTTAATCAAAGGAAAAGTTATGGTATTTGAAAACATTGGTCTTTTAAATTGTTCACTGGAAAATTAACCCCTTAAAAATAAAAAAATAACCCTAAGCTAATTTTTATATTATTAATCTATAAATTAATTTCATTTTTTCAAATTTAAATTTTAAAATTTATGAATATAAGATGTTATAAAAAACCATATAACACATGGAAAATAGTTTAGATAGAATTAAAAATTGTATCTTGTTCCAATGAAAAATCATATAATTATTAGAAATTTTCAAACAATTATTTCTAAGGATATAACAATAACTATTAATATTAGTCCATATATTTAATGTGAATAAAATATAAAATTTATTTATTAGAAATAATTATTGAGTTTTCACACATTCTAGGTAAAGGGGGAAGAAATTATTACCTTATTAAAGCATAAAACATTATAATGAGAATGTCTTAAAAACATAGTCATATAAAATAATATTTCAATTTAGGAAATCGATTCTTAGATATGAATAAAATTTAATAGAATAAACCATGAACATATATGAAATAGGGGATGTAAATTACTAAATAAGACCTGGATAATTCTTATGTCATTAATCATTAGAAACAAAAAAATGTAACATAGTTCGTTAACATTGTAAAATAATTCATTTTTAATGTCCAGTTTAAAAAATTTAAACATAAATAAAACAAATTTAGCCTTTATTATTAATATAGTAATTAAAATTAATTTACAAAAGATCCAATAAAACAAACTACAATCTTCAATATATTCTTAACATAACTTACACAAAATTGATTATTAATTTAAATAGAAATACTTAGCTAAATTTCAATTTATATAACTCATAAACCATTGTTTTTTAAAGAAAGGAAGTGTAAATCAAAAACATTATAGACTTTATATAAAATTCATTGAAAAATTATTTAAATAATTCCTCAAAATATCACTAAAAACCATCCATAAATAATTCTTAAAATAATGTGTTAACTTTATTATTAATTTTAAAAAAATGGAATGCATGTCCTATGTGAAATATTTAAATGAATTTTAGGTTCCTATTATGCATTTTCCAACTCAATTTTTTTCCATAATAAACAAATAATCTAATATATACATGATAATTAATTTCTTGACCAACCGAATTAAATCTAATATTAATTGACTATTATACCAAAACCGAGAAATCACAATCACCATATACAATTTAAAATTATTTTTTTGTATAAATAAATTCATTCTGTAAAATTTATTTCTTAGTTGATAAATTAGTAGACCACTGCTTTTCATTTATTCAAAGCGGTGACTAGATGCAAGGTTAGAATCCTTTTAGCTGTGATCCACACATACAATGAGAATATCTAAACATCATCATTGAAATCCACGAGTGTTAGCTGCAAAGATTCTGATGCTTTCATTATTCATTGTTGATCTCTATAAGAATCACTTCAGTTTTATTAATTATTTTTTATATCTATAGTCTTGATAGGTTGGTGGTGGAGGATCTCTCTCCCTTCCTGAGACCGTTCTATGAGATAAATTTCTCTGGTGTTTTATAGAATTCTCTCTAGAGTCTCATTATTCTCAATAGTGATTAGGTTTAGAAATGACATAATCATATTTAAATAGATCTAGGGTTAGAGAAATAATAAATACACATGGGACCTTATTGTTTTTCGTGATCCCTTGATAATATCATTTATTATGCAATAATATTATTATTATTATAATTATTATTATTTAATTTACATATTCTAAACACTTGGATAATAGAAATAATATTTCCATAAATAACTAAATATTTATTTATTAAACTAATATTTTATATGAAATTTCTCATTGAACCATAAAACATGACTTATAAATAATCCTGTTTATTTATCATATCTTGAATAATAATTTTTAAATTAATTCAAAAATATCAATTCAGTATTTTTTAATACCTAATAAATATTATATTCATTAAAATAACTAATAAATATTTATTTAATATGCAACTCACAAATCTTATCTCAAATAACTAATGACTGAATATGTGTAATCCAAATAACATTAATAATTATTAAACCACTTTTTCAAATAATATTAATCCAACATATTAAATTAATATACAATTTAACTAAGGTATTGAATAAAGTTATTGGTTTACCCTATATGACCCTTTCTTAGGGTCATTAGGTTATTAACCCAAATGTCCAAGGTTAGCATCTAGTTATACACCAGTGAACCCATAGAGAAAGACGTTAAATGTAAAAATAAAAACACCCACATATGATTTTACACTATGTAATATAATCCCTTTGTCATAGTATCTATAATCAAGTAGGATTCATGTTGGGGTCATCAACCTATGTGCTTGATTTCACTTTCTTTTATTCTCAGGAAATGAAATTTCTAGTATAACACCATGGTCATGGACATAATCATCCAATTATATTTCGATTAAATGAAATAGGGTATCAACTCTGAATAAATTGAGAAGGTAAAAATTATTTCATGAAATATTTATTAATGTTATAAAATTCATGATGCACTTAACGTATCATACCTTACCATGGTTATACGTCATTATAGTTTTCATCAATACCTAAAGGTACATAAATCTTGACATTCACTTATAACAATATCAATGTCTAAAGATCATTTCATATATCTATATAAATGAATTTATAATGGAACTTATAAATTTTTATTTCATATGTGTGGGTCATGTTTTTATAATCTCATACTATAAATAGTTATAAGACTTTACAATATGATAAAGTGTCTCAAAGTCCTATGAGCCTCTTCCCCTATTATCCTATAGTATTTTTTTCCATAAAATAATTATTTATATATATATAACATATATTTATGAATACTATCAAGTCACTTCTAGGTTCTCATCATATTAGGGAACTATTATGAGCATTTAGTGTCACAGTTACACTTAAGACATTATCATATAGTTTTTCACATAGAAGAGAAATCATGATGTGACCAGATCTGTATTAATATTAAAAATAATGAATCCATGTAATCACACTGTATATAAAAGTCAGTTCTAGGACACCAACTATAATAGAATCCCACTTGCATTAGATCAAACTGCTAATAACCTTCATTATGCTAGCTCTTAAATGATTTTTAAGTTTTTGTTGAGATAAGGATTTAGTTAAGGGTTACACATTTATCTCCTCCATGGAAACTCAACTAAAAATTATTGTACCCCATGAGAAAAAACAATCAAAAGATGATATTTTTGGATTAAGTTCTTTTTCCATTGATGTGAAATTTTTCCCTTTGTAAAATGAACTATTTCATTATTATTTCAATATAATGTGAAGTGTTCTTTACCATTGGGCACTAAATCAAGATCGTTGGTAGTAGTTTGTATCTAGAAAACTTTTTGTTTTCATCGAAATTTTTTACACACTCAAACTCAAAAATATAATCAAAAAATAGGTACTTAAAACTCTTCTATCTCATTGATCCTACATTGAGACTAAAAACATATCCTGATTATGGATTCAGATCATTCAGATATATTTTAAACCCACCATATGTATAATCTTTTTACTGGATCCCCATCAACTCTATATACCAAGAACATGTCCTTAGTTCGCCTTTGATACTTTTGGAAAACCTTAACAGTAGAACAATTTTTTCACTTAGGTCATCTTGATATCTTCCTACCAAACTCAAGGAGTGTCAGATATCACGACTAGTACTAATTCATTGAAAATTTACTTTTTTATTATTTAAATGTATTCAATGAAAGTCCCCACCACTCAAGAGAGATGGAAATTATAAAGACCTTGGGTTTATATTTTCAAAATTATTTTAAAACCATCATTTAATGACACATCACCATCATAAATCATAATATTTCCAGTTGGGATCCTTTTTCTATCATGCACATTTTCTGTAAAATTAGCTTATATCCATGTGCGACTAACCTGGATTCTTTATTTGAAACACATATTAAACTTCTTAATAATATAATCTGATTTCCTAGGCTATCTTCCCTTCCCCTGTAGAAATAAAATAAACATAGAAGAATAAAATTCAACTTCCATGATTTGAATATCATAAAACCTTCACAACATCAAACCGGTGACAAAAGAAATTACCTCTATTTCAATAAAATTTCATATCCAATAAAAACACCTAAAACCCACAAGTATTGATCCCCATTTGTCACTCACAAGTCTTCCACCCATAATCTACTCAGAAACACATGATCCATCCACATTCAACTTGATCCCTATAGAAGGATTTTTACAATGAATCCATCTACATCAATAAATTTTTATTTGTTCAAATGATTTTCCAATACATGGTAGAGACAATCTAAAAGTAGGCATAGATAACCCACATTGAGTGAGAGAACTCAGTTCTATAATGATCACCTTAATAGAAAACTGAAAGAAAACATTTTAAATTTTTGTAACTTCTATAACATTGTTCTAATATTCCCATAAAGACTGACACATAGAAAAAAATTGACTTTCTGGGCCTTCACCTCCGCCCCTATGTAGCGATATTGAGAAACCAGGCATCGATGGTCTACTTCATTATGTCTCCACATGCATGGTTGTTCATATTGTGTCCCACAAAACTAAAAATCCACCACAAACATTAAATCTATAGAAATAAATTCTATATATATTCCTACTATGAAGAGACACAATATTGACATTTTGATGCTATGAAAACACTATTTTTCTTCGAGATCTCTTATGTAGGAATGGATTTATTTCATAGTATCTAAACTAAAAATGATATCTTACTTGGCATCTCTTTGCACCAAATTTTTGGTTCCCTGTAAAGACCCGAAGCCTGACGTACATGGAAATTAAATTACTTTTGCGGAATACTTAGTACATAACAAAAACACACACACAAGGACCGTAATAGTTTAGTGTCTTTGGAAACTCAGAATATAATCTTCTAATCCTGGTGAAAGATCTTCAACATCTCCCATAAAGATCTTCCCTTTTTTTTACCTAAAACCTTTCTTTATATCCTGGGGAAAATAAAACATAAAAGGGTGAGCTCAAATGCTCAGTAAGGGTAAACAAAAGAAAAATGAATCACATCATATTCATAAGAACATAACTTTTGGAAATCTTAACCTGCAAAAGAGAGCATAATTTAATAACATGGGATAAATCATAGTAGTGAAATGATATCCCAATAATCATAACTTAAAACATGAAACTTTGTGTCATACACACATAATCATATAGAATCATTTCTTGTTAGTCAAGACTCATTGCCAAGACTATCTTAGTGGACAATGTCCCTTTCTGAACCGAGTCACCCTTGTTTCAGTCCTATTTCACTGAACCGGTATAACCTACCATTCCATCCATGTCTATCTCATGAGATATAAAATCTTTACCCAATGAATTAGAGGGAGATATAGGTGCCACCCATCTCATAATGATACCATTCTTATGTGTGCCACAAAATCATAAATCATACATCATTGCATAACCCATGTAATACAAATGGGAATCTTAAACATCATGACATCATAAAAAAATTCATATAAGATAAAGGAATTCATAAAAATAATTACATCACAACATAATCAAATCAATGTAATAATAGGGATAAAAACATAACCCTTTATTATCTTAGATGGAAAATAATTTTGATAAAACACTTGAACTCCATTATTGAGGAAAATATCATTTCTTCTTCAAAAAAACTTTTCCTTTCTTAACATGTCGTACAATTATAAACTAAAATAATTTGATTAAAAATAAACTTGAAAACTTGTAAAGGATGCTTCTTGGAAATAATGTTTTAAAAATACATTCATGCCATATAAGTTAAAAAAACATTCTTCGTACTTTTGTTGGAAAAGTCAAAAAGTACCTCGTACGAAAAACGACAAAAGATTCCTTTCATATCTTTTACAAAAAACACACCGAAGGGTAAAATTGGATATAAACTATTGTAGAAAGATATAAATAATACATATTGAAGAAACATGGATGTGGATGATAAAATACACCCCAGTAAAATACCAAAGTATAAACAATCTCAGATAAAAATGAGATTGTGATATTTTCCCTTACCTTAGGTCCGACTTGCTTTGTAAGTGTCCGAACCTCCTGTATAATGATTTAAATCATGTTATTGACTTATTCCAGAATCATATTCATTGTTATTATATCATATATGGTCCACCTATGACTTTATATTACCCGTTCTTTTGTAAATTCATGTTAAAGTAGCATTTTGGGTAAAATCGTCTCATTTGTCGTTCGTGTTTTTAACTTGTAATTATTCATATGATTACTTAGATCATGATTAATTAATTCCAGAATATAAAACATGATTTATATATATATATTCAGAATATACATATATAATAAATCAGTAAATGGAATGAAATACACCGTTCATGGAGACGGTAGTCCGTACGTACGCATGGACGTTGTTTTCGTTTCCTTATTGAATTGAATGGAATTAAGTAGATGACATACATATAAATATAAATAATTACATTATAATTATTATGTCATATATTTCATTAGTACTTATTATATATACTTTATAATCATTCATGAATGGTTAATCATTGAGAATGATTCTCATCGCGTCGTGGAGACGGTAGTCCGTACGTACGCACGAGCGATGATATCGTTCCCATGGTCGTGGAATTGCGTTGAAGTGTATGTATACTATTTCAGTATCAATATCAATTTATAATAATCATATATAGTTACTCATTAAACCATTATACCCATCCAATTAAGGTGGTGGTGGAAAATAGATTACACCACGGCGTGGAGACGGTATTCCGTACGTACGCACGCGCGGTGATTTCCTTTTTCCGTAGGATGGATAGAAGTTTAATTAGAGTTGTTTCATATTTATAATAACATATGAGTATATAAGAAATACTGATGTTATTACTTTATCATGAAACAACTAAAGAAGAAGAAGTTGAAGAAGAAAGAAATTGAAAAAGATAGGTAATGGATATTACCTCTTTTTGACGCGCCTTTTCTTAACCTCCACTAAAAGAACTAAGGGTGGTCTTTGAAGAAGACCAGGACCTATAATATTATTCTAGGGAAGTGGAGAGGAGAAAATGGCAGGGTTAGGCCGAGCTTGAGTGCTCAAATTGGTGTGAGGAGGAGGGGGAGGAGGTGCCCTTTTATAAGAGAGGAGAGGGGCACCTTAGGAATATCTCAAAATATTATTTTATATTAAAGTCAAAATCGGTTTATAATGGTTCCAAAGGGTCTTATTTCGAAGCTAATGTGGGGATGGGTCGAAATCCTATCAAACAATAGGATTTAGACAAGTTTAGGTTATTATTTTAACCTTATCAATTAGATTTAACTCTAAGTTAAATAATTTAACTTTTATATTGTCTTTTTGTTTTCTTACACTATATGGTTAATACACTTACTATAACATGACAAACGAACCCCAAATTGTTTATTATTAATATATATATATTTATATAAGTCATTTGTCCAAACCTTAGATTTTTAGGAATAAAATAACAATTAATAATATAATATTTTATTTAAAAACTATTTTGTGTCAATTTTGACACTATTTGATATATGATTTTTGTGAAAGTCATAACAGAATTATATGTTCGCACCAAGTTGATTAAATCAACACTAATATATCATAGTAACCTAGAAAATTAGTGGGATTAATAAAAAGTCTCAAATTAAATTTATTTTGGTATTTATAACATGAATTATGTCAATATTTCATTAATAAGATAATTACAGCATCATCTTTGTGTCATAAATAAATTAAATTATTTGATCTCTAAAAATTACAAATAAAAGACCATTATGTAGGAAATCTTGTTAGCTTTCTAATTAATATTTACAATTGAATTTATCTTATGTATAACTCTATATTAAAAATGTTTTAGTAAATAAACTTTGATTTTAACTCTTTTAACTCTTCTTTGAATTAAATAATAATGAATGTCCTAATCTAATCCAAGTGGGCCTAAATGATAATATTTTACACTTAAGGTTGTTTTTGGTCGAGATAAACTTTTCCAATATGATTAGGACATGTTTTAGGGTAATATTAATATCATTTGTACCCTTAATTACCCTATTTACTTTTAACTGTGGTAAAAAAAGTAAAAAGTTACTATTCACCAAAAATTATTTTCATCTCATTGAACCACATTTTACTTACTGACATCAACCGTGTCTCTCGGATTTTTGAAATTCCATTCACAGAAGCGGTAAAATTAAGATTTATGAAAAAAATAATTTTTTTAACTTCCACTTAGTAGTTTCACTATTCATCAAAAATTGAAGTTTTTCAGAAAAATGCCAAAATTTCACCCTAAGCTATAATTGATATTCCGAATTCAAAAATGATTTCTGTTTTACAAAATTCCCAACATATAAGTTGCATTAATTAATTTTATAATTAATTTCCGCTGTCACAACAAATAGCGTGTTTTTAAGAGATAATAACTATCATAAGATTAACACTTGTTTATGTCTGGTGTAAATGTGAAATTACATCCAATGACCAACATTGTATTGAATTGTAAAAATATATTCTAAATATACATTAAAACCACTCAAATTAATAATTTATCACTATTAATTATTTCGATTAAAAAAGTTATTTTTAATTATAATTTAGTAATTTTCACTATTCATCAAAATATGAAAGTTATCCGAAAAGTACCAAAACTTCACCCTAGGCTAAATTAGATATTCTGAATCCAAAAATGAAGTCCACTTTGAGAGCTAAAATTTCTAAAATTTTAAAAGGTGGTTATTACTACTCATAACGGCTAGTTTTAATAATATTTTAATATCATATCGTTGTTTAATGAAACTCAGTATTACGTACTACACACGCTATTGAGGAAGGTCGTGATTGCATGTAATGCAAGGCAAGTCAAGGATGCGTGTTGTGCAAGCTCCTTTTGGTGTAGCGTACAACACAAGACATTAGTGAAATTAAAAAGAATATTTTTCATAAAATCTCGGGGTGTTACATTCTACCCCCCTTAAAATGAATTTCGCCCTCGAAATTCGTCGGGGTTATAAATGGTTTACTATTCAAAAGTATCTTTAATAGAAACCCACATCGTAAAAAGGAATACCAAAACCAATCTTTAAAAACAATAGTATGAAACTTAACGGTTACCCAAATAAACTAATCACTGGGTTTCCACATAGGTGAAAATATGGATATGGAAGAGAAATCTAACCATCATGTTCTGATGGGGAGTGGTAGAGAACATGGCTATGGAAAAGCCAGCAATCACAAAGCCATAAATTTGTGACGATCTAAGGTACCATCTGATTCATCAGATATAAGATCACTAGGACAACATTTTTGGTTTTCAAGATCATTTCCCTAAAGTTGAAAATTTGAATTAGAATAAATACTTACTTTATTTTGGTACAATCTCACTATTGTTCGTGCCTTGAACAATTTCCACTTCATCTCTTAAATAAATGAAGTTGAATTTGTTATTCGTGAAGTGTTAGCAGATCATGTGATAGAATGACGGGTCATTCCATATGTCGCAAACAAAAGGCTAGGAAAAATTATATACATAAGTCGATCTATAGTGAGATTAATCATATATGGTTCCTAAAATGGAATTATACATCATATATCATACAGCTTAATATAATAAAACTAGTTTCTACTAAATAGGGACTTCCTGTAGGCCAGTGGTAGGTGATAAACGCCAGTCGCACTTCGGTTGTGGGTTCGATTTCCACAGCCTTGTCCGACGCGATGGGCTGTCGCCCGTCCTGCAGGTTGTCCTTTTTCTAAAACTATATTACTATAACATCCCATCAATAATATCGAAAAAAAATTCTATCCTTAAACAATACTAACTTATGTCCAACATAATCCATACCAATCTTTAGGCTTATCCATAATACTGCAGTCCACTCTCATAACATAGTGAAAACGATTACCATAGATTTAATACCATCGTCGATCCCCATATATCATAAGATATGTTTTGTTGGTCCCATTCCAAACATTCAAAGTCCTTAATCATGTATTCTCTTGAATACCTTAGTGAAAACATGAATGCAGTTAAAAGTTAACACCTTCCACATACCAAAATCCTCAAAATTCTATATACTCAAACCATGATATCACTTAGTCCTTATATCAATCATGAGCTCATGAATACTATTAAACATTTCATTTTCTCGTTTTCCCTTCATTATGCGCATATCATCTTATTTCCAAAAATATCTCAATCACTTTGAATACCACATTAGACCAATACATAAATATTCCAATACTCCATGATACAACATTATTTTGGAATCCCATTACATAAACACTTAATCATTCCACCACATCGTTGTCATATTCAACATCGCCAATAGTGATCGAATGTGACTTCCCTTTGTCCTTTTCCTTAAGCGGTTTCTCATGTCGATCATCACTAACCCTTGGATTAGGGAATTTATTAGCATAATTCCCCATTTCCTTGCACTTGAAGCATTGAAGTGTTGGTGGTGCATTCTCTGCAGTGTTTGCTTTATTCACATCATTAGAAACCCTTTTTCCATTACTTCAACACTCAGCTGCTCGATGACATTCTTTTCCACACATAAAACATTTTCTAGTCCCTTTAAGACAATCTCCACCATGCTTCTTTCCACACTTTGTGCATAAGGAAACATTCATCTTCTTTTCACCATTATTCTGAGATTTCTCCTTGAACTCCATCTTTCGTTTCTTGTCAAAACCATGAGATGGATATGGAACACCAACTTCCATTTCTACCTTGATAGCACAACGCACAATTTCTTCATAGCTACTGAAGTCTCTTATAGATAATGCCCTTCAAAGACTTGGTTTTAATCCACTAAAAATCGATCAACTTTACTTTCAGGTTGGATGATAATGCCAGATGCATACCTTGTAAGTCTTGTAAAATTTGCTTCGTATATACCAACATATTCATCATCTTCACCTTCCAAACGATATACTGCTAAGATGACTTTATCATGTTCAGAACATTGAAGAACTGAAAATATCTTTTCAGTGGTACTGATCCATTATTCAGCAACAAGTGGATCAGAAGACCCACTGAAAGAAGGTGGACGTTGCCTAATGAAGGACTCAATAGAATATTGTTCCCTTCTCTGCTCATTTGGAAGTCCAGAATGATTCATAGCTTGTGTAAGTATAGCAATAAGATTTTTCACTCCATCTCCCATAACATTTGTTTGTTCAGGAGGACAATCATTGCATTGTCCATTGCATTGATCAACACGGTTCCTTCGGGTTCCAGCCATCGTCTATAACCCAAAAAGAATAGTGTGAGAGGCAAAAATCATGCTAGGGAAAACAACATAATAAAGGGGGAGTACCTTCAATATCTAACATCTTAGGTTTAATTCTATGATCGTTAGCATAGTTCTAGTACTATAACCTATACGTATACTTAACCTTAGGGACATCCCTAGACATACCTTAGAAATATCTCTAGGGATCTCACTAAAGTTCTCGCATCCTCGTTTCCAAAGGTTGACTAAACCTTTCCTCTGATACCAACTGTAAAGACCCGAAGCCTGACGTACATGGAAATTACATTACTTTTGCGGAATACTTAGTACATAACAAAAAAACACACACAAGGACCGTAATAGTTTAGTGTCTTTGGAAACTCGGAATATAATCTTCTAATCCTGGTGAAAGATCTTCAACATCTCCCATAAAGATCTTCCCTTTTTTACCTAAAAACTTTCTTTATATCCTGGGGAAAAGAAAACATAAAAGGGTGAGCTCAAATGCTCAGTAAGGGTAAACAAAAGAAAAATCAATCACATCATATTCATAAGAACATAACTTTTGGAAATCTTAACCTGGAAAAGAGAGCATAATTTCATAACATGGGATAAATCATAGTAGTGAAATGAAATCCCAATAATCATAACTTAAAACATGAAACTTTGTGGCATACACACATAATCATAGAGAATCATTTCTTGTTAGTCAAGACTCATTGCCAAGACTATCTTAGTGGACAATGTCCCTTTCTGAACCGAGTCACCCTCGTTTCAGTCCTATTTCACTGAACCGGTCTAACCTACCATTCCAGCCATGTCTATCTCATGAGATATAAAATCTTTACCCAATGCATTGGAGGGAGATATAGGTCCCACCCATCTCATAATGATACCATTCTTATGTGTGCCACAAAATCATAAATCATACATCATTGCATAACCCATGTACTACAAATGGGAATCTTAAACATCATGACATCATAAAACAATTCATATAAGATAAAGGAATTTATAAAAATAATTCCATCACAACATAATCAAATCAATGTAATAATAGGGATAAAAACATAATCCTTTATTATCTTAGATGGAAAATAATTTTGTTAAAACACTTGAACTCCATTATTGAGGAAAATATCATTTCTTCTTCAAAAACACTTTTCCTTTCTTAACATGTTGTACAATTATAAACTAAAAGAATTTGATTAAAAATAAACTTGAAAACTTGTAAGGGATGCTTCTTGGAAATAATGTTTTAAAAATACATTCATGCCATATAAGTTAAAAAACATTCTTCGTACTTTTGTCAGAAAAGTCAAAAAGTACCTCGTACGAAAAACGACAAAAGATTCCTTTCATATCTTTTACAAAAAACTCACTGAAGGGTAAAATTGGATATAAACTATTGTAGAAAGATATAAATATTACATATTGAAGAAACATGGATGTGGATGATAAAATACACCCCAGTAAAATACCAAAGTATAAACAATCTCGGATAAAAATGAGAGTGTGATATTTTCCATTACCTTAGGTCCGACTTGCTTTGTAAGTGTCCGAACCTCCCGTATAATGATTTAAATCATGTTATTGACTTATTCCAGAATCATATTAATTGTTATTATATCATATATGTTCCACTTATGACTTTATATTACCCGTTCTTTTGTAAATTCATGTTAAAGTAGCGTTTTGGGTAAAATCGTCCCATTTGTCGTTCGTGTTTTTAACTTGTAATTATTCATATGATTAATTAGATCATGATTACTTAATTCCAGAATATAAAACATGATTTATATATATATATTCAGAATATACATATATAATAAATCAGTAAATGGAAAGAAATACACCGTTCATGGAGACGGTAGTCCGTACGTACGCATGAACGTTGTTTTCGTTTCCTTATTGAATTGAATGGAATTATGTAGATGACATACATATAAATATAAATAATTACAGTATAATTATTATGTCATATATTTCATTAGTACTTATTATATATACTTTATAATCATTCATGAATGGTTAATAATTGAGAATGAATCTCATCGCGTCATGGAGACGGTAGTCCGTACGTACGCACGAGCGATGATATCGTTCCCATGGTCGTGGAATTGCGTTGAAGTGTATGTATACTATTTCAGTATCAATATCACTTTATAATAATCATATATAGTTACTCATTAAACCATTATACCAATCCAATTAAGGTGGTGGCGGAAAATAGATTACACCACGGCGTGGAGACGGTATTCCGTACGTACGCACGCGCGGTGATTTCCTTTTTCCGTAGGATGGATAGATGGTTAATTAGAGTTGTTTCATATTTATAATAACATATCAGTATATAAGAAATACTGATGTTATTACTTTATCATGAAACAACTAAAGAAGAAGAAGTTGAAGAAGAAAGAAATTGAAAAAGATCGGTAATGGATATTACCTCTTTTTGACGCGCCTTTTCTTAACCTCCACTTAAAGAACTAAGGATGGTCTTTGAAGAAGACCAGGACCTCTAAGATTATTCTAGGGAATTGGAGAGGAGAAAATGGCAGGGTTTTTCTGAGCTTGAGTGCTCAAATTGGTGTGAGGAGGAGGGGGAGGAGGTGCCCTTTTATAAGGGAGGAGAGGGGCACCTTAGGAATATCTCAAAATATTATTTTATATTAAAGTCAAAATCGGTTTATAATGGTTCCAAAGGGTCTTATTTCGAAGCTAAAGTGGGGATGGGTCGGAATACTATAAACCAATAGGATTTAGACAAGTTTAGGTTATTATTTTAACCTTATCAATTAGATTTAACTCTAAGTTAAATAATTTAACTTTTACCATGTCTTTTTGTTTTCTTACACTATATGGTTAATACACTTAGTATAACATGCCAAAAGAACCCCAAATTGTTTATTATTAATATATATATCCTTATATAAGTCATTTGGACGAACCTTATATTTTTAGGAATAAAATAACAATTAATAATATAATATTTGATTTAAAAACTATTTTGTGTCAATTTTGACACTATTTGATATATTATTTTTGTGAAAGTCATAAAAGAATTATATGTTCTAAAAAAGTTGATTAAATCAACACTAATATATCATAGTAACCTAGAAAATTAGTGGGATTCATAAAAAGTCTCAAATTAAATTTATTTTGGTATTTATAACATCAATTATGTCAATATTTCATTAATAAGATAATTACAGCATCATCTTTGTGTCATAAATAAATTAAATTATTTGATCTCTAAAAATTACAAATAAAATACCATTATGTAGGAAATATTTTTATATTTCTAATTAATATTTACAATTGAATTTATCTTATGTATAACCCTATATTAAAAATGTTTTAGTAAATAAACATTGATTTTAACTATTTTAACTCTTCTTTAAATTAAATAATAATAAATGTCCTAATCTAATCCAAGTGGGCCTAAATGATAATATTTTACACTTAAGGTTGTTTGTGGTCGAGATACACTTGTCCAATAGGATTAGGACATGTGTTAGGGTAATATTAATATCATTTTGACCCTTAATTACCCTATTTACTTTTAACCGTGGTAAAAAAAGTAAAAAGTTACTATTCACCAAAAATTATTTTCATCTCATTGAACCACATTTTACTTACTTACATCAACCGTGTCTCTCGGATTTTTGAAATTCCATTCACAGAAGCGGTAAAATTAAGATTTATGAAAAAAATAATTTTTTTAACTTCCACTTAGTAGTTTCACTATTCATCAAAAATTGAAGTTTCTCAGAAAAATGCCAAAATTTCACCCTAAGCTATAATTGATATTCCGAATTCAAAAATGATTTCTATTTTACAAAATTCCCAACATATAATTTGCATTAATTAATTTTATAATTAATTTCCGTTGTCACAACAAATAGCGTGTTTTTAAGAGATAATAACTATCAAAAGATTAACACTTGTTTATGTCTGGTGTAAATGTGAAATTACATCCAATGACCAAAATTGTATTAAATTGTAAAAATATATTCTAAATATACATTAAAAGAACTCAAATTAATAATTTATCACTATTAATTATTTCGATTAAAAAAGTTGTTTTTAATTATAATTTAGTAATTTTCACTATTCATCAAAATATGAAAGTTATCTGAAAAGTACCAAAATTTCACCCTAGGCTAAATTCGATATTCTGAATCCAAAAATGAATTCCACTTTGAGAGCTAAAATTTCTAAAATTTTAAATGGTGGTTATTACTATTCATAACGGCTAGTTTTAATAATATTTTAATAGCATATCGTTGTTTAATGAAACTCAGTATTACGTACTACACACGTTATCGAGGAAGGTCGCGATTGCGTGTAATGCAAGGCAAGTCAAGGATGCGTGTTGTGCAAGCTCCTTTTGGTGTAGCGTACAACACAAGACATTAGAGAAATTAAAAAGAATACTTTTCATAAAATCTCGGGGTGTTACATTCCCAGTATTCCATCATGATACTACCATGCACTATATTCTAATAATCCTTATCCTTAAATATCCATGAGGTTAATTCACTAAAGAAGCAATGGTCTAACTATTCAATCAAGAAGATATTATTGTAATAGTTCTTCTAATAGTGATTTAAAAAAGCACCAATAAAGGATGGGTACTTAGTGGATTCATGAAAGAATATTTTTAGATCAATAAATATGAGGAAATATAATCTATCACCCATCTATTAGGTCATCTAGATGTTTTTTTCATCACCAAAAAATATCCCATTAATCTTTATTATTCAAAATATCTTGGTGGGAGAACATGCATCATGCAAGACTAGTGTGATTACTAGATCATATTTCCAAATTTTCACAATTTTCTCCATATTTATTTCTCATACATTTCTCCCATAATTAGTTCCAAATGATAATATCCCATTCAAATTTTTCTTTTAAGTCGTTCATGGATTACTCTATATTTTTTTGATCAATCGTGCATTCTTCAATTGGCCTCGCTAACCATTTCTAAGACACTGTTGACACTGCTTTCGTTATAGAGTATAAATACTGGAAAAGGAAAATATCTTAAGCCCAAACTGATTTATCCTTTGAAAAAATATCAAAAATTGACAAAGGAATGAATAAGAAGAACTTTGCACAAGGGTCGCGCAAGTTCTATCATGGTCACGCAAGTACACTTGCACACTGCATTTTTGGTCGCGCAGGTCACTTGCGCGCCCTAAGTGATAACTGCCCGGGGTCTTCTCCAACCTATAAATACCCACGGTGGGCCCCCCATTTGAGAGAGGATTTTTTCCAGAATTCACATATAGAGCTCTGAACGCCCAAGTCTTTTCTTCAGGTCTTGTGAACAATTCTAAGGTAATTATTTACCTAGAATGGAAGGTCTAAACAAGAGTAGTAAGGTCTAAGTGTTAGAATTCACTAACACTTGTGTGCCTAAGTGTTTTACCCTTAAGGTAAATGGACACACTTACGCGCCATCCTACTTCTTCACCAGAACTTGTGCCCCATCTTCTGGAAAACCTCTAGGGATAATACCAAGGGTTTGAGCCAAGTCTCGCCCAAGTATTTCCCTAAGTGCTGAAAATCGCGCAAGTAAACATGTGCCACACAGGTATACTTGCAGGCCCAGGGACTTGCATGCCCATGCAGTACCTGCGCGCCTGTCAGGACTTGCGCGCCCCTATCTTTTTGGGTGCCTTTCCTACCCATTTCACCCCTCTTATGCAATTCCACCTCTCTTATTCAAGATTCAGTCTTCAAGATACTCTTTAAAGCCATTTATGGCATGATTTCTTGATTTGACTTCCTTATCTGAAAGGAACTCTGTGGAACATCTCTCAAAACCTAGTAATTTACACATCTTTATGTCACTAAAGTTTGAGATTTCATTCATTCAGCCTCATCCTTTAAGATGAGAGAACCCCTTAACTTGGGCCTCTTTTTCAGGAGTATGTCCTAGTCATAATTCCCATTAATTTTGGGCATCCTCCTTAAAAGTAAGCCCTAAGTCCTTCCAAATATGGGCATTCTTTTTAGGAGTAAAACCCAATCTTAAAATTCCCAAATATGGGCATCCTCCTTAGGAGTAATCTCCAACCATAATTCTCTTAACCTGGGATTCCTTTTTGGAGTAATCCCCAGCCTTAAATATGGGCATCCTCTTCAGGATTAAGCCCCAAGTCGCTTAATTTTTCAAGTCCCTTAACCTGGGCCTTCTTCTCAAGAGTAAGCCCTAGCCTTAATCTCTCTTTACCAGTCTTAATTTCCTTTTGATCTGGGCTTCCTTATAATGACTAAAACCCAATCATAAGTCCCCTCCTAACTTGGGAATCTTCCTTAGGAGTAAGCCCCTATATTAGAGTATCCAAATCTCCATGAAACACATATACCATTATGGACCATGTTCCTGGATTTCTTCCTTGAAGTAAATCTTAATCCTCATTTATTTGGGCAGTCATACACATATAAGCCCCACATCATTGCATCTTTCGTGGCACAATTGTCTGGTTTCACCAATACCTCTTGTTTCTCACACCAAGCATGACTCACGTGTCCATAGAGTGTAAAAGTAATCATGACATATTTCTTTGAGCCATCAATCATGCGTAAACATCATACTCCCTTACTCGAACTACGTGGGTTCAGATTCCTTTTCTAAAACAAAGGATACGTAGGTAGCCCATCTGTGGGTACGATCCACTACTGGAAATGGGGACTTTCCCAAAAGTTCAGAACTGTGGGGAACGGCTGCAGAACCATTGGTATAACATATACCAACAGTTCTGCAAACAGTGGGGAAGTAAGCCGTTGGGAAAACCTATCCCAACGGTTTACAAAGAACCGTTGGTATAGGTTAGTAAAATTAACCTATGCCAACGGTTTGACCAACCCATCGGCATAAGTTTTACCAATAGTTTACACTAAACTGTTGGTAAAAGTGGTGAAAATAAACTCTTTACCAACAGCCATTGGGAATGGTTCATTCCAACAGTTCTCTTTGAACAGTTGGCAAAAAAAATCCATAGTAAGCTTTCCCAACGGTTTTCCAACCGTTGTGAAAGGCTTATTACAAGCCTATGCCAACGGTTTCAAACTATTGGCATAGGCTTGGTGTGCAAATTGCACAGCAGCCTGCAATTTGCACAGCAGGATCCAATTTTTCACACCAACCTCCAATTTTTCACACCCACATCCATTCTTCTCCTTTGCAATTACTATACCTGCAATAACAAACTAATACATACATATAGAGAACAAATTAATACATATTTAACATATAATGCATTCTTAAACTATACACATCCAAGATTAAATCAAAATTCATAACGTAATTATAAACATACATAATTGATTAAGAATTCAATTTAAAATTTTGATTACAATTATATGTGGAATCCATAATTCCATTCATAATTGAATACATATATAATTTAATTATCAATTATCAATAAAATACATAAAAACTTAATAACTTTCAACATAATCCGAATATGTTTGTTCGTATTTTCGTATACCAGTTTTTTTTACTAAAAATGATGTTCATTTTAAACAAAATACATACACATGGAGTAATACCGGCCACATTGTGGCTCGAATTTAGGTGGGGTTGACTTGTACACGTTATGTATGACCCATGGATCGTTGTCCTAATGTATCAACATATTTTGAAAGCATTTGGTTGGTTTTCCGTATGCCAGTTATTGTTTTCACTTAAAATGTTGTTCATTTCAAAAAAAATGAGACACTTTGAGTGGTTCCGCCCACAACAGGCCTCAGATTGAGATGGGGTTGACTTGTACACGTCACATATGACCCAAGGATCATTTTCCTAAAGTTTCAACAGAATCCGAATGCATTTGGTTGGTTTTCCATATGTCATTTATTGTTTTCACTTAAAATGAAGTCTATTTTAAAAGAAAAGAGACAATTTGAGTGGTTCTGGCCACACCGTGCCTCAGATTGAGGCATATTTGACTCATACACATCACAAATGACCCATGGATCATTGTTCTAAAGGTTCGACACAATCCGAATGCGTTTTGTTAGTTTTCCATATGTCAGTTGTTGTTTTCACTTAAAATGAAGTCCATTTTAAACTAAAGAGAGACACTTTGAGTGGTGCCGGCCACACCGCGCCTCGGATTGAGGTGGGTTTGAATTTTTCACATCATATATTACCAATGGATCGTTGTGCTAAAGTATCAACAAAATCAGAATCTGTTTGGTCATTTTTTCGTATGTACTTAAAATGTTGTCCATTTAAAAAAAGAGACACTTAGAGTGATCCCGGCCACACTGTGATTCATATTGAGGCACGGTTGACTCTCACACATCTCATATGACCCATGGATCATTGTCCAAAAATTTCAATATAATCCGAAAGAGTTTGGTCGGTTTACCGTATGTCAGTTGTTGTTTTCAATTAAAATGAAGTCCATTTTAAACTATAGAGAGACACTTCGAGTGGTTCCGGCCACTCCGCACCTCATATTGAGGCTGGGTTGACACATACACATCACATATGACAAATGGATCTTTCTCCTAATGTTTCAACGGAAACTGAATGCGTTTGGTCGGTTTTCCATATGTACATAAAATGTTGTCCATTTTAAACAAAAGAGAGCCACTTAAAGTGATCCCGGCAACACCATGCCTAGGATTAAGGCGGGGTGGACTCGTACACGTCATATATGACCCATGGATTGTTTTCCTAAAGCATCAACACATTTTGAATGCATTTGGTCAGTTTTTCGTATGTCAGTTGTGGTTTTCACTTAAAATGATGTCCATTTTAAACAAAAGAGAGACACTATGAATGGTTTCGGCCACACCGCATCTCGGATTGAGGTGGGGTTAACTCGTACACGTCACATATGACCCATGGATTGTTTTTATAGAGTATCGACAAAATCGGAATCTGTTTGGTTGGTTTTCAGTATGCAAGTTGTTGTTTTCACTTAAAATGAAGTCAATTTTAAACAAAAGACAGACACTTTGAGAGGTTCCGGCAACACCGTGTCTCAGATTCAGGCGGGGTTGATTCATACACGTCACATATGACCCATGGATCATTCTCCTAAAGTTTCAACAGAAACCAAATGCGTTTGGTCAGTTTTCCATATGTACTTAAAATGTTGTCCATTTTAATCAAAAGAGAGCCACTTAGAGTGATCCTGGCCACATCGTGCCTCAGATTAAGGTGGGGTTGACTCATAAACGTCACATATGACCCATGGATCATTTTCTTAAAGCATAAACACATTTAGAATGCATTTGGTCAGTATTTCGTATGTCAGTTGTTGTTTTCACTTAAAATGATGTCCATTTTAAATAAAAGAGAGACACTATGAATGGTGTCGGCCTCACCGCGTCTCAGATTGAGGCGGAGTTGACTCTTACACATCACATATGACCCATGGATAATTTTTCTAGAGTATCGACACAATCAGAATCCGTTTGGTCAGTTTTCTGTATGCTAGTTGTTGTTTTCACTTAAAATGAAGTCAATTTTAAATAAAAGAGAGACACTTTGAGTGGTGTCGGCCACACCGCACCTCGGATTGAGGCGAGGTTGACTCTTACACATCACATATGACCCATGGTTCGTTCTCCTAAAGTTCCAACATATACTAAATGTGTTTGTTCGGTTTTCCATATGTACTTAAATTGTTTTCCATTTTAAACAAAAGAGAGACACTTAGACTGATCTCGGCAACACCACATGACGGAGTGATCCCGGGTTGGCCTGTACCTGTCACATATGACTCATGGATCATTGTGATAAATTATCAACAGATTCTGAATGCGTTTGGTTGGTTTTCCATATGCCAGTTGTTCTTTTCACTTACAATCCTGTCCATTTTAAACAAAAGAGACACAGTTAGAGTGGTGTCAGCCACACCGTGTCTCAGATTTAAACGGGGTTGACTCGTACATGTCACAAATGACCCATGAATCATTTTCCTAAAGTATCAACACAAACCGAATCCATTTGGTCGGTTTTCCGTATGCTAGTTGTTGTTTTCACTTAAAATGAAGTCAATTTTAAACAAAAGACAGACACTTTGAGTGGTTCCAGCCACACTGAGTCTCAGATTGAGGCGGGGTTGATTCGTACATGTCACATATGACCCATGGATCGTTCTCCTAATGTTTCAATGGAAACTGAATGTGTTTGGTCGGTTTTCCGTATGTACTTAAAATGTTGTCCATTTTAAACAAAAGAGGGCCACTTAGAGTGAACCCATCCACACCGTGCCTCGGCTTAAGGCGGATTTGACTCATAAACTTCACATATAACCCATGGATCTTTTTTCTAAAGCATCAACACATTTCGAATTCATTTGATCAGTTTTTCGTTTGTCAGTTGTTGTTTTCACTTAAAATGATGTCCATTTTAAACAAAAGAGAGACACTATGAATGGTGTTGGCCACACCACGTCTTGGATTGAGGCAGGGTTGACCCATAAACATCACATATGAACCATGGATCATTGTGCTAGTGTATCGACACAATCAGAATCTGTTTGGTCGGTTTTCCGTATGCTAGTTGTTGTTTTAACTTAAAATGAAGTCAATTTTAAACAAAAGAGACACTTTGAGTGGTGCCGACCACATCGCACCTCGGATTGAGGCGAGGTTGACTCTTACATGTCACATATGACCCATGATTCATTCTCCTAAAGTTCCAACAGAAACCGAATGCGTTTGGTCAGTTTCCCATATGTACTTAAAATGTTGTCCATTTTAGACAAAAGAGAGACACTTAGACTGATCTCGGCCACACCGCGATTATGATTGAGCTCGGGTTGGCCCGTACATGTCACATATGACTCATGGATCATTGTGATAAATTATCAATAGATTCCTAATGTGTTTGGTTGGTTTTCCGTATGCCAGTTGTTCTTTTCACTTATAATCCTGTCCATTTTAAACAAAAGAGACACAGTTATAGTGGTGCTGGCCACACCGCGTCTCGTATTTAAATGGAGTTGACTCGTACACGTCTCAAATGACCCATGAATCATTGTACTAAAGTACCAACACAATCTGAATGCATTTGGTTGGTTTTCTGTATGCCAGTTGATGTTTTTCACCTAAAATGATGTCCTTTTGAAACAAAAGATAGACACTTTGAGTGGTTCCGGCCACACCGCGTCTCAGATTGAGGCGGGGTTGATTCATACACGTCACATATGACCCATGGATTATTGTGTAAAAGTATCGACACAATTCGAATGTGTTTGATCCGTTTTTCGTATGTCAGTTGTTCTTTTCACTTATAATCCTGTCCATTTTAAACAAAAGAGAGACACTGTGAATGGTGTCGGCCACACCACATCTCGGATTGAGGCGGGGTTGACTCGTACACATCATATATGACCCATGGATCATTTTTGCTAATGTATCTACACAATACGAATGCGTTTGGTTGTTTTTCTGTATGCCAGTTGATGTTTTTCACTTAAAATGATGTCCTTTTGAAACAAAAGACAGTCACTTTGAGTGGTGTCGGCCATACCGTGTCTCCGATTGTGGCGGGGTTGATTCATACATGTCACACATGACCCATGGATCGTTATCCTAATGTTTAAATGGAAACCGAATGCGTTTGGTCATTTTTCCATATGTACTTAAAATGTTGTCCATTTTAAACAAAGGGAAGCCACTTAGACTGATCTCGGTCACACCGTGCCTCGGATTGAGCCCGAGTTGGCTCGTACACATCACATATAACCCATAGATTGTTGTGATAAATTATCAATACAATCTGAATGCGTTTGGTCGGTTTTTCGTATGCTAGTTGTTTTTTTCACTTATAATCATGTCCATTTTAAACAGAAGAGAGACACTGTGAATGGTGTTGGCCACACCGCGTCTCGGATTGAGGAGGGGTTGACTCGTACACGTCATATATGACCCATGGATCGTTGTGCTAAAGTATCGACACAATCCGAATGCGTTTGGTCTATTTTCCGTATGGCAGTTGATGTTTTTCACTTAAAATGTTGTCCTTTTGAAACAAAAGACAGACACTCTGACTGGTGCCGGCCACACCGCGTCTCCGATTGTGCAGGGGTTGATTCATACTTGTGACATATGACCCATGGATCTTTCTCCAAATGTTTCAATTGAAACCGAATGCGTTTGGTCAGTTTTCTGTTTGTACTTAAAATGTTGTCCATTTTAAACAAAAGTGAGCCACTTAGACTGATCCTCGCCACACCGTGCCTTGGATTGAGCCCGGGTTGGCTCGTACATGTCACATATAACCCATGGATTGTCGTGATAAATTATCAATATAATCCGAATGTGTTTGGTTGGATTTTCATATGCCAGTTGTTCTTTTCACTTATAATCCTGTCCATTTTAAACAAAAGAGAGACACTGTGAATGGTGTCAGCCACACCGCATCCCATATTTGAGGCAGGGTTGACTCTTACACATCATATATGACCCATCAATTGTTTTTCTAAAGTATCGACACAATCCGAATGCGTTTGGTTAGTTTTCCGTATGCTAGTTAATGTTTTTCACTTAAAATGATGTCCTTTTGAAACAAAAAAATAGACACTTTGAGTGGTGCCGGCCACACCACGTCTCCGATTGCGGCAGGGTTGATTCATACACGTCACATATGACTCATGGATCGTTCTCCTAATATTTCAATGGAAACTGAATGTGTTTGTTTAGTTTTCCATATGTACTTAAAATGTTGTCCATTTTAAACAAAGGGAATCCACATAGACTAATATCGGCCACACCGTGCCTCGGATTGAGCCCAGGTTAGAACGTACACGTCACATATAACCCATGGATCATTGTGATAAATTATCAATAGAATATGAATGTGTTTGGTCGGTTCTCTGTATGCTAGTTGTTCTTTTCACTTATAATCCTGTCCATTTGATACAAAAGAGACACAGTTAGAGTGGTATGTCATGCCCAATGAATACATCCCTTTTATAACATACCCTGAATCTATGAAATTTATTAGATGTGTAAATGTGATTTACATTGATTATCATTATGAAAATATATAAAATATATATTATAGATTTTCTAGTAGTAAATGAAATCAATGAGAGTGGGGGGCTATCCGGGGGGGGCTGCCCGGGGGGGGCTGTCTGGTGGGTGTCTGGGGGGCTGTCTGGGGACCAAGGAGGTTGGGGGGGCTGTGCGGGGGGTCGTCCGGGGGGGTGTTCAGGGGGTTGTTCGGGGTCCAATGAGGAGGGTGGGGGGGCTGTCCGGGGGCTGTCTGGGGGCTGTCTGGGGTCCATGGAGGAGGGTGGGGGTGCTGTCCGGGGGGCTGTCTAGGGGGGGGGGGTGTTCGGGGGGTTGTCCGGGGGCTGTCTGGGGGGCTATCCGGGGACCAAGGAGGATGGTGGGGCGGTGTCCAGGGGGGGCTGTCTGAAGGGCTATCTGGTGTCCAAGGAGGATTGTGGGGGTTGTCCAGGGTCCAGGAAGGAGGGGGTTCCCAAACACACAACCAATAAAAGACAACAAAATCCATAAAAATAGATAATGTATAAAAATAACTCAACTCTAATACGATCAAATAGATCAAAGGCAGAAACAATTTGAGAATTTTAAAAGGGAAGTTTATTCTTTCCGAAATTAACAAGTTCCTGGTTATTTCATTTTGTCCTTGGAGAACAATTTGGTTCAGCTGCCGAGGCCCAATAGGCCAAAAAAGGAAGGATATGAAGACTGACCCAATTATTTCCAATTTCATCAGATGTTGGGGCATTCCATCCAAGATTATTTTGTCTTCAAAGACCTTCTGTAAAAGATGTTCGACTCAGGAAAAGTCAATCTAAAAGGCTCTTCAGCCCAGGTAGCATGTGTTACTGCTACATTTCCAGAGGAGGAAGGCAAGTGGTAAGAAGTGAAAAGAAAAAATGCACAAAAATATAATGATTGGATGGTCAGAAATATGATCAAACGAACTCATGCTATTTTGTTAACACAATTGAAGAAACCAATTGTGCCTTCTACCATGAATGCCACAGCAAAACCCTCTTCATCAGAGGGAAAATCCTCAAAGAAATGGAATAATTCCAAGGAGGAACAATCAGAAGAAGATGAGTATGTGTCAAAGCCTAAGAGATCGTTGACTCTAGCAGATTTTATGCCATCTACTTTGAAGCAACAGGCACCGTGCCACCAAACGGCACAGCCTAAATAGGCTAATCAGGCAGAATCTTCATCGGATGAAGAGTTGATCTTTGGTTCTATTAATATGCTTCACTTAACATATCCTTATGCCAGTTGCAGTTTCGATTTTGATGAGCCTGAATTCCCTATGTCAAATGGAGTAATCAGAGTAAGTTCTAGTGCCTACGGATACAGGGGAAGGCATGGATCTTTCAGAAGCCATTATTCCAATTTTACCCCTGCTTGAACAGTCTATGTAGCAGAAACTCATGGCAGAGCCCTTCAGCGAGCTCAACAAGAACAAGAAAGTTCTTCCACCAATAGAAAATTCAGTCATGGCACTGTTATTCTCGGGTATTAGTTGGGGGTTCCATCTTCATCCTCTCAACAAGTCAATGGATCTAATCGGTCTAATATTCCAAATCCAGGAATATTTCCAACTCCTATCCTAATACAAGATGCATCAACTTCCAAGACACCTTCTAAACCACATGTTCCTGTTGGGAAACACAATCCTCTGGATCAAAAGTATGATGTATTGAAACACCTGGCCCATGTACCAGCCAAGTTATCAATTTTGGATGCTTTGAATCTGTCAAAAGATCTTCGGGAGGCACCCATCGAGGCTTTGTCAAGTCCTTAGGAGTTTGAAACTGAAATTGCTGCATCTAAAGTCTATCATGTAGAGAATAATCCTGCGGAATTCCATGCAGTGATATCTTTCACAGATGAAGATGAAGAGGATGTCGGGCATGGACATATTAGACCTTTGTACTTATCTGGCATGGTCAACGGTGTAGACATCCGAAGAGCTTTCATTGATAATGGTTTAGGAGTCAACCTCATGCCCATTCGTACACTTCGTTGATTGGGCCTCACAGAATCTGATTTATCTCCTTCTACCATGATGTTACAAAGAAATGATAAAAATGAACAAGAACCACTAGGCGAAGTTACACTCAGAACTCAGTTTGGCGATCTTGTATCCAATTCAGATTTCATGGTTGTTGATCAAGACTCAGCCTTCAACATCTTGCTTGGAAGACCCTGGCTACATCAACATGCGGCTATCCCTTCATCATACCATCAATGCCTCAAATATTGTTTCGATGGTCAATTTGGGAAATTGTATGATGATAAGGCCCCATTCAAGACATGTGAATCTCAATACATTGAGGCAGAATTCTATCACATGAAGGTAAGGGAGAAATCCACAACAAAGGAGATTACCAAAGTTAATGCTCCATATGGTTTGGAGAAGATTCCAGTAAATCCATTTACACGTGTGAGTATAGATTATGTGTTTCCTATCCATAAAATTGACAAGATTGACCCAAATCAAAACACTCTCATGGAAAGATCCATAATGTCAATTATGGCAATCGATCCAGACAACATGGGTGAAATTTGTAACTCACCAAGCAGTGATGAAAGCCCAAATGGTGAGGTCTTCATTTCATTTGCTGAAATACAAAAAGTCTATACTTCACCAATCAGGCCAGAAGAAGTTATAACAACATCAAAGGTGAACAATGATGTTGATTCTCAATCCATCATCTCCTCTTTATTTCCCAAGGAAGACCCTTCATCATCAATTGGGTCAGAAATATAAGCTTCTTCTTCAAGATGTTCAAATTTTAACATCTCTTATGATCATGGAAATTCTGCTTTTTTATCTACTATGCAAGTAGAAATGAATGTAATAACACATTTTGAATAAGAAGAGGAAGATCTCAGAGATGCTCCTCTAGCATTTGAAGAGGGTATCTCTACCACCGTGGATGAACTCAGAGAAATAAATCTTGGTACAAAAGAAGATCCACACCCCACTTTAATCAGTGCGGCCATGACTCTTGAAGAACAAGAGATGTATATTTCCTTTTTAAAGCAAAATAGAGACATATTTTCTTGGAACTATACAGAGATTCTCGGGATTCATCCTAATGTTGCTACTCATCATTTGGGTTTACTTGAAGAACATCGAGGATTTAAGCAAGCCGCGAAAAGAACACACCCAACTTATGCTTCCAAAATTGAAGCTGAAGTAGATAAGCTTATCAGAGATAACTTCGTCAGAGAAGTTCAATATCCCAAGTGGTTGGCTAATATTATCCCTATAAAGAAGAATAACGGACAAATTAGAGTTTTCATCGATTTCAGAGATCTTAATCGGAATTTTCCTAAGGATGATTTCCCAGTTCCGATTAAAGAACTTTTAATTGATGCAATAGCTGGCTATGAAGCACTTTCCTTCATGGATGGATATTCCGGATATAATCAAATCTAAATGGCCCCAGAAGATGAGTAATCCACATCCTTTAGAGCCCCTCAGGGTGTGTTTTTCTACCGGGTAATTCCCTTTGGCTTAAAGAATGAAGGTGCAACATATCAGCATGTCATGCATCGTATCTTCAAACCCTTTTTAGGGAAGTTTGTTGAATGCTATGTGGATGATTTTTTAGTCAAATCCAAACAATGTTCTAATCACTTGGCTGATTTGTAAGTCATATTTCGCAAGCTTCGATAACATAATTTGAAGATGAACCCCTTAAAATGTGCTTTTGGGGTAACCTTAGGAAAATTTCTCGGCTTTTTTGTACTCCATCGTGGTAATGAAGTCGATCCTGAGAAGAACAATTCAATCCTTGGTATGTCACCTCATCGAAATTTGAAATAATTAATAGGACTTCAAGGACACTTATCCTATATTCGGCGTTTCATCGCCAATTTGGCAGGAAAAAGTTCACCCTTCACCAAATTGATGAAGAAGGGAGTCACTTACCAGTGGACTGAGGAATGTCAAGAAGCATTCGATATTCTCAAGAAATACCTCTTGAGTCCACCGATACTCATGCCACCTATTGAAGGAAGACCACTTATCCTATACGTGACAGCTTTAGAGCGATCATTGGGTGACATTCTTGCTCAGAAAAATGATGTTGGGAATGAAAACATCCTCTACTACCTCAGTCAGATTATGATTGAAGCAGAAACCCAGTATTCAAGTATTGAGAAGTGCTTCCTGGATTTAATCTTTGCAGTTCAGAAGTTGAGACACTACCTGCAACATCACGAGGTCCAATTGGTATCTCGCAATAACCCGCTCAAATTCATCCTTAGTTTTCCAATGCTTACAGGACGTCTGGCAAGGTGGGCAGTTATTTTGCATCAATTCAACATTCAGTATGTGTCTCAGAAGGCAATAAAGGGCCAAGCTCTGGCTGATTTCCTGGATGAACACCCTTCAGTGGAAGACACATCTTCATATATTAAACTTTCTGATGAGGAAGTCTTTTCTATTCAAGAAAGTCATCAGGCATGGGAAATGTATTTTGATGGTGCTTCCAGAAGTCCAACAGGGAGGAAAATGGAAAATTCAAAATTCAACAAAGTTGGCTTAGTAATTGTGCTCATTTCTCTAGAAAAGGCAGTGTTACCTTATTCTTTCTTATTGTGGGAAGGTGGTACTAATAATGAAGCAGAATACGAAGCTCTCATCGTAGGCTTGGAATTGGTGCTTCAAGCACAAGTGAATCACATAAAGGTGAAAGGTGATTCAGACCTAGTAATCAAACAAGTCAATGGGGATTATTCCATCAGAAAAGAAGAACTAATCCCTTTTTATGATTACGTCAGAGGGTTAATGGAGGAATTCCCTTCGGAACCGAAATTTTCTTATGTCCCAAGAACACAAATTGCTCAAGCTTATGCACTGGTTAATATAGCCACAACTCTGGAAGATCCAAATCGGGATGAGACAACCATCAGTATTGCCCACCGTCGTGTAATTTCACCTTATGTTCGAATCAGAACAGAGGAAATTAATGAAATTAGTCCCATTCCTGAACCGTATGGTCATACTACACAATGGATGTCACCTATCAGAGAATACCTTCAAAATGGAACACTTCCACCTGATAGAGCTGAGAAAGAACAAATCCAGCGACGTGTGGTCAATTTTAATCTTTATGATAGCTCATATCACCTAGAGAAAATTCGCTACAAGCTTGATTTCGATGGAGTTCTCTTCAGATGTATTGATGGTGAAGAGACAATGGATGTCATGAAAGAAGTGCATGCAGTTGTATGTGGTGCCCACCAGTCTGGACATAGACTGTCTGATCAGATTCGAAGGCTTGGATACTTTTGGCCTTCAATGATAAAAGATTGTGTGGATTTCACAAAGAAGTTTCATTTATGCCAAGTACATGACAACTTAATTTATCAACCTCCAGAGTTACTTCATACAGCTAAATACTCGTGGCCATTTGCAACATGTGGAATGGATGTGGTGGGACCTTACCCTTCAGCTACGACCAAGCAGTTTAAGTATATTCTTACTGCTACTGATTTCTTTTCCAAATGGGCAGAGGTAATACCTCTTAAGGAAGTCAGTTCTAAATTCATTGTTAGCTTCATCAATTCTAACATCATTAACAGATTTGGTGTCCCTCATACCATATTTACGGACAATGGCACCAAATTCTGTTCATCTGAGATGAAGAACTTGTATCAAGAATACAACATCAAATCCAATCATTCATCTTGGTATCATGCAGCAGCCAATGGCCAGATAGAAGCCTTTAATAAGACGCTTTCAAATATACTGCAAAAGATGGTGGATAAAGATAAGAATACATGGCCTGATAAAGTATTTCATGCTTTATGGTCTTATCGGACTACCACCCGCACTGCAACGTGGTCAACTCCATATTCACTAGTATATGGAACGGAAGTCGTCTTGCCCATTGAAGTTCGACTACCCTCGCTCAGAGTAGCCATTTTTGATCATTCATCTATAGATGAACAATCTCAAAAGAGATTGAATGAATTGGAATGGTTAGATAAGAATAGATTGAGCACTTTTCACCACTTGTAAGTCTATCAGAATCGAATAACATGAGCTTTCAACAAAAAATTTCGTCTTCGTTCATTCACTCAGGGAGAATTGGTATTAGTTCTCAGAACTCCGATGATACCAGGAAAGAAGCCTCCCAAGCTTGAACCAAAGTGGGAAGGACCTTATTCAATTCATAAGTTCTACTCCAATGGAGCATATTCATTAATATCGATGGATGGAGAACTCATCACTACTCTAACCAGTGCGAGATTTCTGAAGAAGTATTTTATATAAACACAAAATATATCATCATCGGTCCGGTATGACCTTAAACTACACCACCGTCCTGCATGACATTAAAACTACTCATCACGTCCAGCAAGACGTTAAACTGCATAACCAATGATCCATGCATATGACCTTAAACTATTCTCTTTTTTCATCCAACATGACGTTAAACTGTGAAAAAGTTCCCTAAATTCGTCCAACATGACGTTAAACTGTGTCTCCTTCATCGTCCTTTCTATATGAAATTAAAGTATACAAAAATGGTCCATACATATGACCTTAAACTATTTTTATTACTTTCTTCCCACACGACGTTAAACTGTGACATCCTAACTACATAACGCTAAACTGTATAGAAGTCCCTTGCGTCCAACACGATGTTAAACTTCACCATCTAGGGTCCATGCATATGACTTTAAACTATTGGAACTTTCATCCAACATGACATTAAACTATGAAAAAGTTCCCTAATATTCCCAACATGACGTTAAAATATGTCCTCTTTTGTCCTTACTGCATGAAAGTAAACTGCACAATACTCTTTTTGTGCAACATGACATTAAGTTGTATTGTCTCCATTGTCCTAACTACATGATGCTAAACTGTAAAAAAGTCCTTTAATACGTCCTACATTATTTTAAATTGTACTTTTTCCCTGCTACATGACACTAAACTATGCATCACCAATATTCCTAACTGCAAGACTTTAAAACTACATAGTCCCTTCATATGTCCTACATGACATTAAACCGCGCATCGTTAGGGTTGTTTCTACCTCTTGTTTCTCACACCGAGTATGATTCACATGAGCTTAGAGCAACCTTCAACCATAACCCTCTCTCTGGGCTACTAACCATGTGTATGTCCCAACAGTATTTTTTTAGGTCATTGTCCCCAAGGAGAACTTTATCACTAATTCATTATTTAATTGAACTACGCAGACTTTGATCCTTGCCTTCCAGGCTGGGTATGTAGGCAACCTCCCAAGGTTCAAGCCCAAAACCAATATCTTCACATTGGTTCACCTCCATCTCATACGATGTTGATTCGTGAAACCACCCCTAGAATTAATATCTTTACATTGGTTAACTTTTGTCCTTTCTATATGACATTAAACTATACAACACTTTTGTCCAGTATGACAATAAACTATAACATTATTTGATACCCTCACCTGAGAGGGAATCATTATTTACATTTATTTTCAATCATGTTTCATTTCAAAGACTACATGCATACATGGAAATACCTGAACCTTTTATCTTGGGTTAAACCGTCATTGTACTAAAGTCCCCTTTCACCCTTCACATGTGCGGACCAAATCTGTACATAGGGTATTTCTAGAACTATGTGGGATAGATTCCCATCCTTATGGGATATGTAGGAACGTTTGAGTGTCCCTCGAATCCAGCCCCAAGCCTTTGGGGCCTAACCCCAAATTCCACTTTCAGTCCCTTGGCTAAAAAGTCCCCATGAAAATACACACTGTGTATTTCTTATAATGGTTCGAGCTCTATGACCCTAAACTAAGATCTCCAATCCTTTTGTCCCACAAGACGTTAAACTGTAGTTCAAGAACTACGTATGGCTTGATTCCCATCCTTATGGGATACATAGTGAAGTCCAACATTTCAATTCAGGACCCAGCCACAACATGATTATAGTTAGAATTGATATGTGCATCCCTGCACACATTGGACAACACCCATCTTTGTGTGTCATAATCCTAACCTTAAATATTTTCAGATCTTCAAAACCCTTTTTCTTGACTTCTAGTCACAAAAATGTCAAATTTCTGAGAGTTATTTTCCCTGACTATGTAGCACGTGCCCTTAGGCGGCCTTGCATAAATAGTCTCAATAACAGATTTTTCAGCCAAAAGATACTATTATTTGACTATGCAGCCAATTCTCTTAAGTGGCCCTGCAAAATTCAACCCCCTAACGGTTTTTTCAGTTACTGGTAACTTCATTCCTGGGAAGAAAGCCACTTTTGTCATTATTAGTCTTATCAAAAATATGTAAGGATCTGTAAAAAAATACCATCTTTAACATATTTATTTCATGTTCTTTTTCATGATCTGAAAGTATTCAAGTCAATGGTTTATATTTCCCTTCCCTATGCTTTGGTCAGACCTTCGTAGTAGTAACATTCATCCAATTCTCAGATAGTCTTGATTGAAAATATCTTCTTCATATTCAAGTGCCTCTTCCCATACAGAAAACTCTATATGTTGGAAAAGTTGAATCCCCATAAACTTTCACTAGCTTCTTAGCACTAGAAAAGTAAATTTCTAAGAGTTCTTTTTCCTGCCTATGCAGCACGTGCCCTTAGGCGGCCATGCATAAGTAGTCTACATAACGGACCTGTCATCCAAAAGATGCTATTATTTGACTATGCAGCCAATGCCCTTAGGTGGCCCGACATAATTCAACCACCTAACGGGTTTGTTAAATAATGGTAACTTCATTCTTGGGAACTACTTCTTATAATGCCTTTTTAGCTCTTTTTCGTACCATTCCTCAGAATTAAATTTTCTTAAGTTATAGTTTACATTGTTTCCATCATACTTGAGTATGGTAATATGTTTTCAGATGAATTGTCAAGGAATTGAGTCAATTCTAATTCTTTCGGTCAAAGCTATTTCGACCTTAAAAATTATCCTTTTTATGTCTGACGTGCATGACTTTAAACTGCCCACAAAAGACAAAGGAACTCTGAATAAAAGTCAAGTTCGACCTCACTAAACATAAATTTTGTTTGATTTAGGTAATATTGAGAAATTAAGAGATTCAAAGTTTGTAGGGTTATTTATATTAATCCTAGTAATAATCAAACTATGCTTACTAGGCCCATTGGCTTAGGTAAAATTTAAAGCAGGTAGCAGGAAAATACGTGCACAAGTGATTAAAGATGAAAGAAATATTTCCATTTGATGTACAAGAATTAGAAGGACATCCACAGATTCGAGTCACTCCTCTTTTCCAAGAAATTACAGGAGGCTGTCAACATAAGTCTTCACTTGATGTACATCATCCCGAGCTTCATCAGCAGCCACCTGAAGCTCACAACCCGAACAACATCACTCTTTTCAGCTTGATGGAGTGCTTTCTTGGCATCTGCAATGGATTTCATACCATTTGTCTGAGCTCCCTCCAGTGAATTATTGAGTTGGTCAAGTTCCCCAGTAACATCATATAACTGTTGCTGAAGGTGAATCTTCTAAACGACTTTATCTTTGATCTTATGCTTCAGCTCCTTCATCTTGGTAGCATAGTCAGCCTCAGCTCGGGATACTGCAACCTCAAATTCGCTGATATTGACTGACAGCTTCACCCTAGTCAGATCTTCATGGAACTTTTGCTCCTGTTCCCTTCTTAAGATGACTTGTTTTACCATGGTATGGATCTCTTGGTATCCAAAACCGCCAAGTCCTAGCATGACAAACTGGGACGACAATCGGGAAATCTTTGATGACAGATCATCAAGAGGAACTTCAGATATGATTTTCCATATGTTGTTCCATGCCTTGCATCGTGAAAATTTGAGTGCCTTAAGCACCTCCGGGTCTTATTTGACATCATCATCACAGGGGGTATGTAATATATGATTAATTCACTTAAGGAGGTGCCCTTTTCTACTCCTTCCCCCCTGACTCTGGTTGCTTTACCTTCTACTACTGTTTGGACGGAGGTTGAGACTTTACCTCTAGTTCTAGACATTGAAGTTGATAGCCCTGTTTGATCAATTAAAAGTATGGTTACTTTCATAGAATAATGAATGTTGGTTGTCTATCTTGAAAAATCATTACAATCATTACCTAACAGTAGATCAGCAGCTTGAGAAGACTCCTCCCCATCTTTCCCAGTTTCAACAAGATAGGAGTGCATTAAGAAGCTTATGGTGCCCATTAGTCTGGGCACGGACTCTCTGATCAGGTATGAAGGCTTGGAGACTTTTGTCCTTAAATTGTGCAGGATTGTACAGATTTCACTAAGAAATGTCATCCTTGCCATGTGCATGCCAACTTCATTCATCAACCCCCAAAGTTTCTACATACAGCTAAATACTCATGGCCATTTTCTACATGGGGAATGGATGTAGTAGGACCTTATCCTCTAGCCACTTCTAAGAAGTTCAAGTATATTCTTACTCTTAGGGACTTCTTCTACAAATGGGATGAAGCAATACCTCTCAAAGAAGTCAGATCCAAAATAATTTTTAGTTTTTTCAAAACTAACATCATCATTTGATTTTGTGTCCCTCATACTTTTTTGACGGACAATGGCACCAATTTTTGTTCTACTGAGGTAAATAAGTTATATCAGGAGAAAAATATCAAATCCAACCATTCATCTCACTATCATGTAGCAGCCAATGGATTGATATAGGCCTTTAATAAGACCCTATAAAATATACTCTAGAAAATAGTGGATAAAGATAATAAATCATGTCCTGAAAAAACTTTTTAATACTTTATGAGCTCATCTAACTACTACCCGTACTGCCACCCAAGAAACTTCTTCTTCATTTGTGTATAGAACAGAAGTAGTTTTTCTAATTGAAATTAAATTTTCATCACCTAGAGTTGCAATCTGTCATCAGTTGTCTATAGATGATAAGTCTCAGAAGTGGTTTGATGAGTATGAGTGGTTAGACAAAAGAAGATTGCATAATTTTCATCACTTGGAAGTCTACCAGAATAGAATAGTGTGATATTTTAACAAGAAAATTTGTCTCCATTCATTTCATTGAGGATAATTGGTATTGGTCCTCAGGACTCCAATGATAATAGGAAATAAACCTCCAAATCTTGGCCCAAAGTTTTAAGGACCTTATTCCATACATAATGTCTACTCAAATAGAGATTTTGACTTAATCTAAATGGTTGGAGAGATCATTAAAACTTCAACCAATGCGAGATTCTTGAAGAAATACTTTGTGTAATTGCACAGATGTATTTCCTCACTGCAAGACTAAAAACTGCACAGCCCCGACATCCTTGCTGTAAGAATAAAAACTGCATAGGCCCCACATCCTCGCTGCAAGACTTAAAACTGCATAATACAAAATCCTAGTTGCAAGACATTAAACTACATAACAGCCATAATCATCCATGCCACATGATGTTAAAATACATAGCATTTTTTTCCTTGTCACATGACATTAAACTATATGACACAATTTGTACAGTTAACATCTTCTATACTTGATGTTAGGTGTTCTATATTAAAGAAACATTAATATCATTGCTACTCCTTTGTGTCACATGAGTCCTTCTCTTCCCTAGGTCTAAATAGGATCTTCATAGGTTCCCCATTTCAAGAACTATGTGTGGCTTGATTCTCTTCTATTTGAGATACGTAGAGACGACTGGATCTCTAATATTGGGCCCAACTGAAACCACAAAATTTTTATTTTCTTCTCCTATATATGAAATAGATTTATACATAGTGATATTTTAAGATACATGATTAGATTTTAATACCAACTAGTGTCTTAAATTTAATCATTCTTCAAGAATGTGTTAAAGACCCCCGTCTACCATGTCAAACTCGATTGATATGGGAAATGATTGTTTAAAGAACTATGTACGTCTCAATTCTCATCTATATGAGATACGTAGAGACACCTTGATCTCCAATCTTGGGCCCAACCATGATCTTTAAAAAAACCCCTTCCTTATATAAGAATATAACCTCAATAGGGAATGTTTAAAGACCTATGTATGGATTGATTCTTGTCATTAGAAAGACATGTAGTGACACTTGGGTTTTATCCCTTAGTCCAATTATAACATGTCTTTCTTTTCACATTGGTTTATCTCGTACTTACTGCATAATGTTAAACTATGTGAAAATCTAAGAACAATGTTCGGCTTGATTCTTCCTTCGACAAGATACATAGTGAGCTTGGGTTCTATGCCCTGGTTCAGCCATCACTTAATCATAATACCCTTATTCTTTACTTGTGTCACCCTTGTGTTACAGAAAAAACCTTTATTCCTCCTTATTTCTCAGACTGAGCATAGATCATGTGGGAATAATAATTGGGTAAAAGGATTTTCTATATAAGTAAGGTGCCTCAATTATTTTTGGGTGTTATCAATGGTCTGAGCTCTAAGAGCTTAATATAAGATCTCCTTCTATGTCCTTGCGATATGATGATAAACTACACGGTCCTTTTAAGAACTATTTGTCACTTGATTCTCATCCCATTGAGATACATAGTGATGAATAGGCCTTAAATCCTAGTCCCATCCATGATGGAATTTATTTTCCCTCTTCTTTTTCATAAAGTAAAAAAATCTATGAAGAAAACTTTTATTTTAGGTTCTCTCCTCGAAGAGCTCATCAAGGAAGCAAGAATGTCCCCATTTTATATATGAATCATATCTATGTAAGGGAATCCAAATTCATGCTCAATACTAATTCAAATATTCTTTGTATTCATTGAGAATTAACTCCTTCCTTATTTCACACTCTTAATCTTGAATATTTTAATATCTTCATAATCTTTCTTACGATTTCTTATGACCGAATTGTTAAAGTCTTAAGAGCTCTTTTTCTTGACTATGCAGTTCATTCTCTTAGGTGTCCTTGCATAAAATTTTCCTATATAATGGCCTTTTAATTCAAAAGATGCCACTATTTGGTTATATAGCACATGCCCCAGTTGGCCCTGCATAATACAACCCCCATAACAGGTTTGTCAAATGATGGTAATTTCGTTCTTGATTAAAGTGTCTTTTTGTCCCCTACAAACTTTAATGATGATATAAAAGAATCTATATTTTAAAACTATTATCCATGTATATTTGTCCAACTACCTTTCTCTCAATATTATAGCATTCAAGACCATGCTTTACAAATTTCCCTCTCCATGTGTTCAATGCTATATGAAAATAACTATAGATAACATTACCACATATCATGCACTATTTTCATTTCTAGTGTTAATTATATGACCTAAAACTATAGACACCATAATTCCTACATTTGGGTTAGAACATCATAGAAATTATATTCTTCTGATTTTTTAGAAATCATGGTTGCAAATACCCTATCCATATTTAGTTACCTTTTTCCATAAACCAAACTCTGTACATTGGAAAATCTGAATCTCCATAAACTTTCTTCAGTTTTTAGCAAAACAATGTCAAACTTTTGAGAGAACTTTTTCATGACTATGTAGTACATGCCCTTAGGTGGCCTTGCATAAAATTTTCCAACATAATGAACATGTCAGTCAAAAGATGTCACTATTTGGCTTTGTAGGATTCACCTCAGTTGTCCCTTTATAATACAACCCCCATAACGGGTTTGTAAAATAATGGTAACATCGTTCTTTGAAAAGACTTCCTCTAATGTTTTTATCCCTTTTCCCATATCATTTCGCAATTATAGAAATTCCCAAATCAATACATAAAATATTTCCTTCCATACCTGAATATGGTAGTATGTTTCCAAAAAAATTATCAAGAAATTAGGAGACTCTCATACCTTTGGTCAGAGATAAAGACGTTAAATTAATGCCATATAATGTCCTCATTGCATGAATCAAAACTGCAGAGTATAATTTCCACACTACATGACTCAAAATTTCACAATACAATATCCTCACTCCATGACTCAAAATTGCACAGTACAATGTCCTTACTGTATGACTCAAAACTACATAGTACAATGTCCTCACTGCATGACTTAAAACTACACAGTTTTATATCAGAAATTTCCCTTTTTGATAAATTTTAACAATTCCTCATACACGAAATTAGTGTAGAAATGGTTTTCTTATTCATGAAATATGTCGTTATAAAATAGCTCTTTCAGTCTTAAAATTCTTTTCCATTGAAAAACCACCCACTAGGGTCCTGAGTCACCCAAATCATATTTTCCCTTTTCTATTAATAGTAAAATGTTAAAATTCCTAAGAGTTATTTTTCTTGACTATGCAGTACGCACCCTTAGGTGGCCTTGCATAAGTTTCCTACATAACAGGCATGTCAGCCAAAAGATGACACTATTTGGCTATGTAACATATGCCCTACTTGGCCCTACATAATATAACTCATGTATCGAGTTTTTAAAATAATGGTAACTTTGTTCTTGGATAAGACTCCCCTTATATTGATTCAAATTTTAAATTTGGTGACCATTAAACTCATGGCTCAAGATTCCCCTTAGAAATATTTAAAGAATATTAATGCATGTTTTAGCCACCGAGTTTTGTTTGGGATATAATTTCAAAATTTATGGTCAAAGGTGTTCAACATTAAACATTATCCCTTTATAGTCCATCATACATGACTCTAAACAAATAAGGTACATGCTACTCACTTATTTGAGAACCTATGAAGGGCACTCTAAACAAAAGTCGAATCCTAGCTCACTAAATGTACATTTTGTATGGTTTAGATAATATTGAGCAATGAAAAGTTAAAAAATAAAAGTTTTTTGGGTTGTCTGTATAACCCTAGAAAAAAAAATTATGATCATTAAGATCACTGTCTTAATAAGAAAATTATAAGTACCCATTCTTGTCATTATAATTATGATTATTTGGTATAAAGGTTTGATGTTTGTCAATCGATCATCGTCATCAATACCTTTATTATTTCAATCATGTAAAATAGGAATGAAGACGCATATGATTGGAGACAAGAAATCCATTTCATTTATATAGAATCATAAGTACATCCATGGAATGGAGCCTCTATGTCATGTATCGAAATAAGCTCTCAACATGACTCCTCATTTGTTGAACAACCTGATGATCTATGTTAGCTGCCTGTTGAAGTTGAGATAGCTAAGCAACTCCAGCCTCCTCAGTCTGATGAAGTGCTTCCTTGGCAGTTGAAATGGATTTTATTCCCTATAATTGGGTTTTTTCAAATGTTTGATTCAATTGATCATGTTTTCCATGAGCGGAATCCAGTTTTGGTTGAAGATATACCAAATCCTTCATTGTTTCTTTAATTTGTTGGTTGATTTCAATGGACTTCTTGTTATGATTATTCTCTTCCTCAGCTACTGTATCTTGGAAGCCCTCAATATTGATAAGTTGTTTAGCCTCTTCAAAATCTTTCTACAGCTTATGCTCCCATTCCCGTCGGCAAATGGTCTCCTTCATTGCATCATTGATTGGTCGGTAGTTAAATCCACCACATCTCAATATGCAGAATAGTCCTGGGAGTTTTCCAAAATGGGATAACAGCTCATCCAAAGGTTTCACAATAATTATGATTCATATATATCTCCATGTCTTCTTATGTTCAATACCAATGGAATATTGCATATCTAAATCTGATTTGGAGTCACTGCCATGTGGTAAAATATACTCTGGGAACAAATTTCTTAAAGAATTTCCTTGTGTTTCTTCTCTCAGAACAGTATAATCTATACCTTATGCTGATGCCTAAGCCAACACGAAAGCTTCACCTTCAGATCTAATGGTGGAAGCCGATAATTTTAAGTGATGAGTAATGATCATTGTTATTTTTCAGAGAAATAATAAAAACAAAGTATTATCCAGACAGTCGATAATTTTTAGCCAATAACAAGTTGACCACTTGATTGGATTCATTCCCAATTTTTTAGCCTCAACATTTTGATTGGATGTTTCTTGAGAAGTGGAATTCTCTTATGTTTACCAAATTGGAATAATTAAAGGCACTGAAACATCTCTTGATAAGGTATCATTAGAGGTTATTTCTCTAACTTTAGCAGAAGAAGGATATAGTGGAATTCTCCGTTCTTGAAGATCTTTTCCAACATTTTCTGTAGATAAAGCTACATCATGTGAACATTGATGAGATTTATCAAGTAAAATAATAATAATTTTTTATGTAAAGTGCAATAATGAGAATATACATCCTATATATTCATCATAAAAATACCCAAAATCATTGATGGAACCTGGAATGTCAATATTTAGATTAAGGGTGTACATCATTGTAGTGTATATGGCCTAGAATGTTATAGAATCCTCACCATTTAAGGTATCCAACAAATGTTGGATGATGCCCAAATTGGATTTTCTAACAATATGTTTTGTTTATTTTTCGATTGGTATGGCATCACCAGATCTTGGAAGGTTTGATCCAACATTAGTATTTATTTCAGACTACCCTGGGTCTTCATTCCTTTCTTCTAGAGTGATATGAATTTCACAATTGGTTACTACAGGATCTGTTGGAAAAGAAAATTTATCTGAGATATGTTGAAAAGAATAATATTAGTAAAAAAGTTTTTCAAGATACATATTTTTTTTGTTCTTACCATGGATTTTATCTCCCTCAACAAAATCTGAAGCAGTTATAAATGAGTCTATTTTATCTTCTATGGTAGCAGATCCATCAATATGAATCTGGGTTTCCCCTGGGGTTTCCTTCTCCTGTCTTAGAGAATCAACTCTTAATTCCTCGAGAGAATAAAGAGATTCACATCCTACATAAGGATAAAATGTGATTACCAGAGTGTATCAAGAAAGTCCTAATGCCCGGAGGATAGTGTAAATTCTTACTCCTTTGTCGAACACTTCGGATTAACCTTACTGCTCTCTTGCATTTATTTTCATAAGCTTGGGGATAAATTGAAACACTTATTTTATGAAGAGAGACCTGAGTTAATGTCTTTGGATTAACTATCTCCACTACTCCAGTCCTAATTCTTACTCCTAGAGATAGTTCTGGAGGTTTGGGAGGACCTTTTGATATATCAATAAGATTACTTGAAGGCCCATACCTTGGTGACTCGAGAACCTTTCTGGAAATTCCTACCCTACATTCAAGATGGAAAAACTCATTTTTCATCAAGAATAATGATGATGAATGGTAAAGAAGATGTGAGATAAAAGAAAATGAAAATATATTCTTACTATTAACATAAATATCCCATTCCTCCTTAGGGACAATAATTACCCCTTTGTGTATTCCTAATTCCATCATATGGGATTCTTGTTTAGAAAAATGAATTTGTTCATTAGTTGCATATATGAAGGCCTCCATCTCCATAATATACTCATGTACTTCATCTAGGTTATTATTTAGATTGCAATCAGAAGTTTCTTTAATTTCCCCCACATCCAATTTTTGAAGGCCATGTTGGAGGAATACCCATGCATCCTTAGGTTCTCATGTCAAGCTCTCACAAAAGTGAATGGATGAAGGTCGCACAAAATTCAATCCTAGTGAGGTTTTTCATGGAGAAAATTAAACACCTTATGATTGATGAGCCTCTTCATACCTATCTTCTTATTTCGAAAAGTCAGAAAATGGAAAAGAAATATCTCTCTGATGGCGGCAGCAAGATTTCCTTGATACTGACGATATTTCTTCTTTAGCCCCGGTCTTTCTGGTATACCTCCTGTAAAGATGTTTTGAAGGATCTAAAACCTCTGAAACTTTTCTATCATCTTTATCTTTAGACTTCTTACAACTATTTTCATGTGCAACTGTCATTGTAGTTGTCACTTGATATATTCATTTTTCCAAATCCCCTTAAGGATATGAAGAACCCAAGTTTTGGAATATCCAGTTTCCAATCTAATTGATGCATCTGGTGGAAGTAACGTAATAAAAAATTTGGATATCTTTAAGGCCGTTAGAATCCATAATTACCTCGCTACCATTGGATGTTTCTTATGTATAACATATGTGGGTGGAAAATTGTTTAATTGTTGAAGATATATAAACTAAAGAGCAAACCTATGAGGGACGTAAGCCACAAAAATAATTTCACCATAAATTCTGGTCGATAATATGCCATCCCTGAATTCCATCATATAAGATATTAGACCATAAATCATTTCTTTACCATCATTAATAAATGTCCCAGTTGGTAGGTTACCAAAAGGAAAGAAGCTAAATTCTCCTGACGCATTCAATGCCCTGAGCACTAAACCAGGTCTCAAATTCTGAGGCTGAATATAAGAAACTTTCTGTAAAAATGGGGTGAACTGACCATTGGATACTCTAACTAAATTCAGCACTAAGTATGAAGCAAAGTGTGCCACAATCCAACCCAATAACACATGAAACGGCCCTGCAATTCTAAATGGATCCTTCCCATTATATAGATGCAGTAAAGAATGGTAAATAATTTTTAATACATGAGTTTCTAATATAATATACTTTCCTCCTGACAATTTATCCGCAATGAGAAAAGTCTGTGATCTTACACCACCTCTGGATTGATGGACTCGAAGCAAGTAAATGCTTAGCCACATAGGAAGGAAGGAAACTAAGTGTACCTTTGCATCTATATCAAGTTTAACTTTATAGCCCCAACACTTATAATCACCTCTTTCCACTGTAAGCCAATATGTGCCTAAACTTCCTATGTTATCTACAAAAGTAAAAATAGTTGGACATCCATAGGTTGGAATTTTTTCTGTTGTTGGTTCTAAAAAGGCTTCCATCCTCACTATGGCATGCATATATTTCTTATATTTGGGTAAATTCTTTTCTGTTATAAATAATTCATGGGCCAGTGGTGGTGTTCTGGTAGCATCACCCCATGTTATAACTGGTGGAATGAATTCATCATATATTTCCTAGAGAATGTGGATTCCAGCAATTTGGAAAATATCCGAGAGACTAATACCAAGTTCACCATGTGTCAAATAGAAGGAATTCCTTCGAAGACTCCATCGGCTCAGTGATTCCAGAATGAAATCATTTTTATAAACATAAGTTTACCCCATCTAGATAGATTCATAGATATGAACGTCTAATAACTCTTTCCTGAAATCTACAAAAGTTTGACACACCCATAATTCCCACATCCACTCAGGTTTAACACCTCTTACATAATGAAGATCCCAGTCTTCCTTCCAACCATTAGATTGATCTATTTTAGATGCCTGAAAAGTAGAATCATAGTAATGTGGTCTTGGCTCTACAACATGATCCTTTATATTAGGAGTGCAACCAATATGATGAAGGATGCAACCAATATGGATCATTCCATCTTGTACTGGAACCCCCTTTCACTAATATTCATGCAGTTATAGTGGGAGTATTGAAGTAACCAATTCTTTGGAAAGTACTTCTTGATAGGTGGAACATTGGAATCTTGTAAAATCCCATTCCTGTATAGGGGTAAGTAAGGACTTTGTGGGTATTCACGTTAGTAAGGAATTAAAGCTTTCTACAGTTCATGGAGAGTACCATCAACAACGTCATAATAGTTTAGTATGACGATCTTCATCATCTCAGTTTGATAAGATTTAGCTTCTTCAGTAGCGGTTTTGAAGCTATCCATTTCCTACAAAAGAATAACCCCTTATTAGGTTGGAATTTTTGGCTTAGAGAAATTTAAAATTTCAACTCAAAGGAGATGTTAAAATTTGGAAAATTATGTTTTTCACGTAGGTCCTTTGACTAGGTCTTTCACATAAGACCTTCGATGAGGTCCTTCGTGCAGGTCCTTCGACATGGGTCCTAGCGCAACTCGTTCGATAAAGTCCTTTGGCATATCTCCATCGCTTAAGTAATATTACTTTGAATAAATTTCAAGGGAATTATGTGAGATCACTATGCGTTGGGGATAGACGAATGGGCTATGAAATAAGAGCCATAAAATCCGAAAATATTAGGGGAAGAAAATCACAAATGATCAAACCTATTTATAGACAACTGAAAACCTACGTTCCAGGATTGCGCTCAACATCTCTGCAGAATACCTACATGAAGTAGCTCCACAACAAACCTGAGTTTTCTAGAAATTCACCCATATTTCATTCCTTGCAAGTATACCTTAGGACTTATCCCTCTTTCTATTCAGATCCAATCCTCAGGGGGTCTTTTTTTGACACTACTCAAGAATACAAAAATACTATGAAGATCTCCCTGGATATTTCAAAATTCCAAGGCAACAGAAGAATTTAAATAAAATTTGAAACCCTCCAAAAGGACTTTCTGACAGACCTGCATGATAGAGCTATGTGACAGAGCTGCACGACAGAGCTGCGTGACAGAGTTGTGTGACAGATCTGTGGGATAGACTTCTGTGACAGAATACTTTCTACACCCCTACACGATAAACATGTCTGGAGGATCTTCAGGGAGCACCTTTGCGGACATCGTTCCTTCGACCAGGCCCCATCCATGCCTATATATAGGACCCTTAGGGTCCCCATTTCAAAGACTAAAAATGTTGAAGGATTCCCTGAAGCTCCCATTTCATAGTTATTTCCCCAAGATCCCTCAAATTGTCTCAAGTAGCTCTATAAACATAATAGAAGAGATATTTAAAGGGGATAATCATATTTTGAAAGCCTTTCACAATTTTTACATAGGCTTGGTTCCCCTATGTGAAAGGTTTTCTACAGTCATCATACAAACCTGCACAGCACACCTCCGTGGCACACCTGTGTGATACAACTACGCAGTGCATCAACATGGGGTACCTACGTAGAACTCTTGTGTGAGGTACCTACGTGTCCAAGCTTGGTATACGTTCCACATACCAACTTAAGTAGCCTATTTAAAGCCATTCAGGGTATTTTATCTCTTTCCTTGGTTCCCTCATCTGAAAGGGACTAAGTTCAAGCCTCCACCAAAACTGACTGACTTGTCAAACCTTTGGGAAAGACACATCAGTGTGTCTCCTATATGGGTTTGTATTTATAAAGTTAGAGGTTTCCCACATTTTTTTCACAATGGTTTTAGGATTGATGGAATGTATGTGGGTTTCTATACCCACAGTCACATGGACCTTTCTCTTAACAACAGTGTTGGGAAGTTCTCGATTTGGAGGAGGGTTTGGGTCCCAACATTTCCCTTCTCAAAGTAATGACCCAGAACCTTAGGTATTAGGAAACCAAGGTATGGTTCACGCTTTAATTTCCATACAATCATAGGATAATTCTCCCTCCCCTACCAGGATCAATTTTAGGGCAACCATCCTGACGTAAGCCCCAATATTTATTTACAGAAGGTAGCATCGTTGCTCATCCTCTCTTCTTCGGCACCAAAGACCAGCGGAGATATGGGCATAGGGACTTTCATTACCCTTTCCATCTCTCGTTGAGCTTTGTAACTGTGGGCAGCCATCTGAGTATAATCCCCTAACCTTCATCCCTTCTTACTTTTATTGGATCCTTGTCCAACGTAAAGTGAACAGACAGAGGGCTTGCCGCCTAACCCTCTTCTCTGGTCAACTCGACCTTGTCCACCCCGACCACCATATGTGCACCCTTATCCACTAGCGGAGGAGGAAACGTGTGGGTGCCTTTGTTGAATCTTTCACATCCTCTTGTTTCTCACACCGAGCATGTCTCATGTGGGATTATAGATTCGTGATGATTAAAACACTTTTACGGGCACCTATGGTGAATAAACTACAAGAACATCGATTCCCACCATAATTGAGATATGTAGGAAGTCCTCTTAGGGGCCGAGCTCACTAGATATCCTTTTCAAAAATCCAACCCAAAATTTCCTTAATATGGGCATCCTTCTTAGGAATAAGCCCCAAATTAATCCCCCAAATCATTATGGAATCCTTTTCAAAAAGTAATCCCAAACTCATTTCTCTCATAAGACTGTACTCTCCTATTAGACTCATCAAACTATGTGGGATTTAATTCCCATCCACATGGGATATGTAGGGAGCCTCTTTGAGTTTCAAACCCAACATTTCAAATCAACCTTTTTCCCCTTAGAACATATTCCCAACAGGGTCTAATATTACTTGGAAAATCATATCCTTTCCAAGTTCATTGGGTTGTTTTGGCATAATTCCCACACCAAACTTTGACTAAGCACCTTTCTCTTAGATTCCCTTACCACATAACATTAAATTGTATGGTTAGGTATTTATCACATGACCTTAAAAGGTATGATGTGTCCCATTTGGTTGTACTGAACTACAAGGGTTATGATTTCTTTCACAAGGATATGTAGGTAGCCCATTTTATGGGTACGATCCCAATATCAAAACAAGCCTTTATCTCCCTGGATGAAAATAAATCCCAGAGTTCCCTACTGAGTGAATTTTAAACAAGTATCATCATAATGATAATAAAAAGAATCTTTAAATAGTATATAAAAGGATACAATTGATGGAGATCCTTGAATATATGAGGGTATCTCCATTAATGAAGAACCTTGAATACATACTTCTAATTCTAAATTTTACACATATTAATAAGCGATTGTAAATTCCAAGGGAAACTTATGTTATACTTGGTGAATTAATAAGGATTCATGAAAATATCTTAAATTTATAAAGAGAGTCCCAGAGTAGACAATAATTTCCCTAAAAAAGGGTGTAATGAGTCTGACCTCTCATCCTCTCGACCAATGTATATTACTATGTATAAAAAATTTTAAAATTAACAAATTCACACCTTTTAAAAGAAGATCCCCTTTGGATAAAGAATTGTTGGAAGTTTCAGGATCCATGAATAAATCCAATGGAAACCGCCTCGAAGTAGTGATTCTTAAAACTCGAACACACGTTTCAAGGAACTAAAAAATGTACATAGAAAAAAAATCATGTGAAGGACATACACCACACAAAAAGAAAGAGTATCAATCATAGAATGTATCTCATGGAAATAAAAAGTGAGATGAAAACACCTTACCTTGTATCTTGACTCTCATCGTACTTGTTCAGCCACCTATATAATAAATATAAATTTATTATAAATATTTTATAGAATTATATTATTATATATAATACCATATATGGATTTATTACAACCATATATTACCATATTTTTAACCATTTTATGCTAAGGTTTAACATTATGTAACATTCACTTTATTCATCACATGTGTATTAATTAGTTATATCATTGGTCCTTATACATATATCATGATTTCCATAATGTAAAACATGATATATATATATATCATGTACATAATGTATATTTGTATTATAAGAATCTATAGAATATATACATATGAAACAGAATACACCATTCATGGATATGGTAGACCATACATACACATGAAAGCTATTTCTGTTTAATTCTCATGTTGAAAGGAAAAACTTAAAATGTATATATGTATATATAAATATATAATTATTAAATAAGATTTATGATATCATATATATTCTCAGAAACCATCCTTAATACAATCCATATAGTGTCTGAATGGATCATATTTCTTTGAGGGGTGGTAGTCCACACTTCCTCAAACGAAATTATCATATTAACGGAAAAATGGAAAGTAAAAAACAAATGTGTTGTAAAAAGAAATAAAGAAGCTTAAATACATAATAAATACAATATATTACATATATAAACATATTTCCCAACATAATTTCCACCATGAGAGGCAGTAAGGGAAAATTAGACAATCATCATTTTGTGAGGCGGTGGTTTACCTTACAAATAAACAGTATGTTTGTTACCCATTATATGGAGGTTTGTGTAATTATAAGTAGAATAATTAGAATAAAAACATCCTAGTATATTTTTTTAATGGTTTTGTTACACAATATATTAATTAAGATATTGGAGGGATTGGAGAGGGAAAATAAAATAAAGGAGCTTGAGAGAAGGTGCTACCTCTTAATCGGGTAACTCTTTTAGGTTTGTGCCAAAAAAATCCTTGGAAGACTTTATGCACAAAGGGATAATTCAAATAGTAATAGAGGGATGTTTTTAAGTTTATTGAAAAGATATTCAATGAAACTAAGATGTTTCATAGGTGTTAAGAAGAGGGATAGGTGGTAGACTTTTATAGGGAATGAAAACGAATAACATGGGATTTTTGAAAATAAGTTAGGTGTACACCAGTTCTTACCGAAAATAAGTCATACCAGTCAAACATAAATCAGTAAAGGAAGGAATACAGCCGAAATATGGACAGAAAAGGTATTTTGGACAATTGTATAGGTTATTTAGGCCCCTAATATTAAAGGTTTAGTCTTTAATTAAGAATAATTTGACCTTTGTCATTATGATTAATTTTAATCACTTTTAGGAATATTTTTGGTCAAAAATTAAGTTCAACTTATTAGAATATAAATATTATACTAATTAAAATAATTTATATTGGTTTTTCTAAATTCATTTGATATAATATACAAAGTTAAGATAAATTCCAATCCTGAAGATGGGACAAAATTATAGGTTTTTGAAGTAGAAATAATCTCAAAAGTTTATTAAGTTTTTTATATTCAATTTCAAAGTGAAATTGATTATCATAACCTAAATTGTATTGATAGATGTGTAAATGATCTAATTTTACCTTAATACAAATTTAAATTATTATTTAACATTAATAATTATTTAATGTAAAAAAATAAGTTTTTAAGTAAAAATGCGGTATTTTTCAACTATTCATCAAAAAATGAAGTTCCTCATAAAAAATCCAAAAAATTCCCCCTAAGATAATATTGGAATTATAAATTCAAAAATGAATTTTGTTTTATCATGTTAAATTTATATATGTGTATAGAAGTAATTTTGTTTTTTCCATAGAAGGACATGAAGTGTAGTTCATAGTATTTTTAAGCATATAAGGACTTTACCAAATATTCTATCTTTCATTATCAAATTTTTATATTTCTATAAAACAGTTATAAAAAATATATGAAGATTAGCTATTAATATTAATATAAATATGTTTAATATCTAGTTTATAATTGTATCATTTAAAAAATTATAATAAAATTATGCTTAGTAGAAACTCAGTGTTGCATGAAACGTTTGCCGACTCGGTGTTACATGTAACGTAAAACAACTCGGTGTTGCTGGTAGTGAAAGACATGTCGATATTTCATATAGTGCAATCCAAGTTAGTGTTGTGTGAAAGTAATGTTTGAATTAGTATTTCAATCTATTTATATATAAAAAAGAACTATTTCTTGTGTCACCTAAAATGAAAAATATCAAAAATGTAAATTAATTTGAAAAAAAATGTTTCACAAAATCCCGGGGTGTTATAGGGAATATATGATCAGTCCATATAAATTAAAAAACATTTCCTCCAAATTTGTGTCGGAAAAGACACAAAGAACCTCATTTAGAAAATGAAAAGAAAAAAGATTCCTTTCAAACCATTCTGTAAATATTAAAACATGAGTAAAACTGAATTTAAAAAATAATAATAAAATAGTAAAATCATATTTGGAAATAACTTTAGAAAACATCTTCATGGATGAAAAATAGAGTTTTAAGGGAAATTTCAAAAAGATAATTTTTAAAATAAATTTCTTTTTAAATATCATATCATTAAAGAGAGAATTAATAAAATGAAGTAAATATGTGTATTCTCTGTAAATACTAATAAAGAAAATGTAAATAAAACATAATTTATTCAAAATTTATTTCACACATAGCATAGAATGAAATAATCAAATAAGTATAAATTTATCCCAAAGAATGGAAATTGGGTTAAGAATTCTATTACCAATTTGTAATTAATATGATGGTATGCCCCATAAAAGTAATGATTATAAAATGAAACATTGAATACCCTAAATATAATTATATTCCTGATATTATATACCAAATGGAAGTATATACACTACACAAAATAATTAAATGTTGAATAAGAAGTAAAAGTGAGATGATTATAAAATGAAACATTGAATACCTTGAAAATATTTATATTCCAGATATTATATATCAAATATAAGTATATACACTACACAAAATAATTAAATGGTGAATAAGAAGTAAAAGTGAGATGAGTAACCCTTACACTATGCTTCCCTTTAGTATTTCATACCTTAAACACATATATAAAGGTGCAAATAATTTTATTTATTCACTAAAAATTTTACTCATATTAATAATATCTTATATGATATTTTCATATAATATTACCACTCGTTAATTAATAATATATCATTATCTTCCTTTTTTGGGTGTGTTTGATTCATAGTTTCCTAGTCGGTTCATTTGTATATACCTATGGATTTTCTTTTCAAATGGTAATAAAAATCCAGAAGAAAAATGAAATTGTATTTATAGACTTACATATATATAAATGGCCCCATATGTCATTTTTATTTCTAACATGAGGATTATTCAATTCAAAAAATATAAATGATATATGTTTCATTTAATTTGGATGTTTTTCTGACCACCATGAACTAGTTTTGTTTTATATAATATTATGTATATATGTTAGTTTCAAAAAGTAAAATATGATATAATTAAACTTTTTCAATATAATTTATTAGGAATAATATTTTTATGGCCATTAATGAAGGATTTAATGTAAAAATAAAAATCATAATCCACGTAGACGGTTAACCACTATAATTTAACAATAATTTCATTTCATTGAATAAGAGGATATATGAAAAGGGGTGGATATAATATATTCAATTAAAAACATAAATTTTGAGTATATACATGATACTGTAGTTATTATTCTTTTATTTATGAATAATCTTTAGACAATTTATAAAAATAAAATAAATTAAGAGAGGTTTTTTGGAAAAGTTACCTCTTGAATATAACCTCCTTAAAGAACCCTATAAAGAACTTCTAATTGGAATCTATGTGATAAAATCATCACTTTTATGGGTGGATATTTAGGGAGAGGGGGTTTTTTAGATATTTAAAAAATTTCTAGGCTTTTGAGTAGAATTGGAGTGGTAGTGGTGGAATTTATACTAAAGGAGGGTTCTTTATGTAATTAAATAATGATTATTTTATATTTAAACCCAACCACATTTATATGGAATTATGTAAATTTAATTTGGATGATAAGTATTGTTAATGATTGATTAAGATTGATAAACATATCAACCACCCATTTAACATTATTTATTTTGTATATTTTAGGCTTTTACCTTTTAACATTATCATGCTACATTATTTTACCTATATTGTGGTAAATCGTTTTTTACCAAGGTAAATTTTTTATGAATATAAATTAAAATGACCTTATAACATAATTTTTATCTCCAAATTATAAATATATAATCCATTTTTTAAAATTAAAAACTCATAAGTTTCAAAATTAAATTTAAAATTAAACCATCAAAAGGCAATAAAAACTGTTTTTTTTGGAAAAATGTGTTTTAAGCCCAAAAATGTACTTATATGAAAGTAAGATATAACTATTATTTAAAAGTAATTATTTATATTTAAATATGAATAAATATTATTTATTTTATTGTAATATAAATTATAAATAATAAAATTAATTTTAAATATAAATAAAATGACAATTTTATAAAAAATGCTGTTTTTTTCTATCCACGGAAAAATTAAACAGTTTAGAAAAGTCTCAAGAAATAATCCAAATATAAATTTGGCAGGGTGAATCTAAAAATTATTTTAATTTTATCAAATACATTTTCTAAAATTATCAAAAATTAATTAAACTTATTTTATTATAAAAAATAATTCAAAGCACTTTTTGAAGAAAACATATATTTGGAGAACAAAATGAATTTACTAAAAATTATATGCATATTTAAAAAAATTAATTAATTAATTATTAATGAGTTTAGAATCTATATATTTGATAATTTGGTAAAAAATATTCATTCCCTCTAATTTAACATCTACATTATAATGGTCCTATTAAAGTAATAATTTTTTTCAGTTTGTTTAAGCTCGGTTTTCTATGCAATGTAAGAAATCAAAGAGATTAAATTTATTAAAATAAATTTATAATATAAACTCTTGGGTTGTTACATTTTACCCTATTTAAAATTATTTTCACCCTCAAAATTCATTATTCATATAAAAATAGATGATGATATCATTGTCTCATCACATCTTTAAGTTCCCACAGAGATTCCTCAAATTGTTGGTTTCACCAGAAATCATTAACTAGGTGGGTGTTCATGTTTCATAGAACCATATCTCTATGATATAAAATCTATGATGGTCATTATTAATAATAAATATATTTCTCTAGGAGTGTGATCTCTTAGTTTAGTACATTTTAAGGATCTGGTATTTACTCACTCAGGAGAGATACATGGAACACATCTTGAACTTGAGAGAGATTCGATGGAAGATACAATTGATAAGATTCCATCTAGATATGATCATGAATTTAAAAAACATTACACCCTTTAAAATTTTCAATTGTACTTTAAAAATCCATGGTGGATTTATGAAAATTTCATTATGGGAAACCCAAATCATTAAAAGGGTTAGTAAAACATCCCCTTAAAAATAGGGAAATTAAAAGGTTATTATCACCACAAAACTAATATTTTGATTAGGTGAATATTAGTAGAAATTGAAAAAATGAACATGGAATAGAATTATAACTATCAATTCATGATGTATAATTATAAAGAACATCATCATTATAAGTTTAATTACCACAAAACCATAGACTAAATAGGTAAAAAAGGAAATTGATATCTCGATTAATGATGGTAATATGATAAAATTTCAATTCAAAATAACTTTAGAATATTTTATAACTTGATTTCATCTTATCAGTACAATATCACTCTTTTTTGTTCCTTGATCAATTTCTACTTCATTTCTTACTCCAAGAAATTAAGTTAAAATTATAATTCCTACAAAAATAGTGGATCATAAGATCCATAATTTTTTGAAAAATTATTATATATGTCTCTAGGTATCATAAAAAATGGTGATCACATTTTATCCAATACATATAAATATTTATATGGTTAATTAATACATTAATCTCTAAAACGTTTTCCAAGTACAGAATAAACTATTTTATAAATTACTAGCCTTATGAACCTTCCAAAAAAATTCCAAAACTTTTGAATGATGGTCACTAAATTTTTAAAATTATATTATTATTAATCCCACACAAAAAAATTATGTAACCTTTATTTTTTTCACATAAGATATTTGAATATCATTATCATGTATTCTCTTAAAACATGATAATAACAAAAAATTGTCATAAAAAATTAGTGATAACATGAATTCTTTGAAAAATTAACACTTTCCTCATACCATATATTCAAAAAAACAACTAAATCCATAAACCACCTTTTCACCATATTAATAATTAATTCCATGTTCATAAATACTGTTCAATTTATTTTTCTCATAAATAACCATCTCTATCTCATTATTATCCCAACATCTTTCACTTAATAAGTGTTATCTTTCCCTAAATCATGTGTTCTCAAAAAAATATCACCTTAACACCTCAATCAATTTCCATTGTTACCAGTTCCATTTCAAATATACTTTTAAATAATTAAGTAAAAGCTACATTAGAACAATCCATATATGTTTCATTATTCCATAATACCATAAAATTAATTCTACAATATTATTATTGAGTTCCAATACATAAACCATCAATCATTCTGCATCCTTATTAAACCATTAAATAGGATTCATCATTTTGTTCCATAACACTTATATCATCTCATATTTCATTCTTAGTTTCTTTATCATCAACAACATTAAAATTAATCATAAAACCTTATTGCTTCTCTTCATGAGATTTACCCATAGTGAATCAATTTGAATAATGCATATACATTACACATTTAAAAGTTTTAATTTTCTATAATCCTTATTAATAAAAATATTCTCATCTATTACATTAACCGAACATTTCTCTTTTACTTTTCAATTAATTTATTTATTACTTCTTTTGCACACCATAATAATTTTATGGTTCAATTTAAACATTCTCCTTGATGCCTCTTATCATATTCTTTACATGAGTAAAATTTAACATTATTTCCATTATGGTTGCCATAAAACTCCATCATTCTCTTGTTATATGTGTTAATAAACTCTCCAATGTCAATATTATTGATCATATTATGAGATTTATAATTGAAAATAATAACAAAGTTTCACCTTATGACTCCTATTTCATTTGGTTTCTCATGAGGAAGATCATTCCATTTACTATCACATTCATCATTAACATTAATCAACCGAGTTCCATCCATTGTCTAAAACCCAAAAACATCATAGTGCGAGAAACAATAATCATAGTGGTAAAATCACATAATCAATGGAAATTAATTATAAAATTCCAATCTATGAAACCATAGGTGTAACTTAGGGTATTTATGATCATTACCAAAACTCGAGAATTTTAACCTAGACATACTCATAGGGTTATTACTAAGGTTTTCTCATCCTTGTTTCCAAAGGTCAAATAGACCTTTTCGGATATCAACTATAATAACCCATTATTTTAATACATATATAATACATCTAAATATATTAATATTCAATACATAACATAATAAAACCATGATATAACTATATGGGTTAAATGTCTTTAGAAACTTGGAAACATAAAAAACTAGGTCGTAAAATATCTATAAAGTCCCCTGCTTATTCCTTCATAACTAGAAAACTTTTTGACATATCATACATAATATATTTCTTCAAATACTAAGGAAAATAAACATAATAAAGGTGAGCTTAGATTATCAATAAGTACTATTATAAGAAATATAAACCCATGATCATATGAAATCATAGGATAATAATAGGTTTATGTGATCATAATTAAAACTTATAATGTTCATACCCAACATATCATAAATCATAAACATGATTCATAGCATAAACATTATTATTTTAGAAAACATGGAATGTAAGAGTGATAGATCATTATAAATCAATAATTATCTATACAATCATGTCATAAAAGTGTTCCACCATCATAAATATATAAAACCATATCATAAGTCAATGTTAACTACTGAGAACATGTAAATAGTGGAACAAGACAGACCTATGAACCATTGCGAACCAGGAAGCACTATTTTTCCCTAGTAGATCTGGACGCACCTATTTCCCATAGTGAATAAATCACATTATCATGTTTCCCATTATTATCTCATTAGATATAAATCATTACATAATGCATTTTAAGGAGATCTAGGTACCACCCACCACAAAATTAAAACGATACATATTTGTTCCAAATAAAAATATATCACATTAGAACCCATGAAAATAAATTGGGTTTCAAAAATATTTCATCATGGCATAACTTTTGGAAAATAAAAATGTTTCATAAATATATTTCCTTTATATAATAAATCAACCATAAAACAATAAGGATAGTTTCATTGAATAATATACTGAGTGAAGTATAATTAACATCAAATATTCTAATCTTATATATAAAATAATTTTGAGATATCACTTGAAATAATTATTTAAAAAAATAACATTTCCATTTCGAAATCAATTATTTTAAAAGTGGAATGAAATTATAAAAGAAAATATTTTATTAAAAATGATCCTTGTAATCATTTAAATTAATAATCAAGTCATTAATGATTGGTGATGAAGGGAAAATGTTCTCATGGTGTATATGTTAGAAAACATTCCTTTTGTTTTTTTGTCAGAAAAGTCGCAAAGAACCTCATTTAGAAGATGAAAAAAATAATCCTTTAAAAACATTTTGTAAAAATTAAAACATGAGTAAAAATGACTTTAAAAAAATTAATAAAATAGTAAAAATATTTTTTGAAATAAGTTTATAAAACAGACAAATGGATTAAAAATAGATTTTTAAGGGAAATTTTAAAAAGATAATTCTTAAAAGTCCCTTATCAATATCATATCATTGAAGAAAGAATTAATAAAATGAACCAAATATGTGTATATCATTTAAATCCAAATAAAAAAGAAAATAAAACATTATAAATTAAAATTTTATTTCACACATATTCTTAGCACCACATAATAAAATATGTAGACGTTTAACCGAAAGAATGGAAATTATGTTAAGAATTACCTTACCACTTTACAATCAGTCAAATAGTATTCCCAAGAAAATTATAAATTATTGAATGAAAAATTGAATACCATAATGATAATTAGATTTTGGATATCATATATTAAAGGTCATTATATACACCACACAAAATAAATAAGTCGTGAATAAGGTATATATCTCACAGAAGTAAAAGTGAGACAAGAATACCTTACCTCATTCTTACCTTTAGTTTTTAGTACTATAAATTCTTGTATAAAGGTTAAAATAATTTTACTAATTCATTAAATAACTATACTAATATTAATAATACATTAAATGATAATTTTATAATATCTTACCAGTTATTCATTAATAATGCTTAATAATTTTCATTATTTCGGGTGAGTTTGTTTCATGGTTTAATAGTTAGTTCATTTGTGTATAATTACGAGTTGTCTTGTAAAATGGAAATAAAATTATAGAATTGATGTTAAATTGTATTCATTAACTTCCTTAAATTTAATAGTCCAATATATAATTTTTATTTCTGATGTGAGGATGATTCATTTGATAAAATGTAGATTATAAATGTTTAGTTTAAATTGCTATTTTTTCAGACCATCAGGATCAACATTAATTTTTTTATTATGTCTTCATATTGGTTCCATAAGATGAAAAATTTGTCAATATACAAATTATAATCTAATTTAACCATAATAATACTTTTATGACTAGTACTAAAGGTGTTAATAAAAAAAATCATTATCTATAGATAATTTTAACCACCATAATTTGGAAAATGGTTTTGTTTCTATGAATAAATGGAGGAAATAAAAAGGATTGAAATAAGATATTACATTATAAATATATAATTATAGTATATACCTGATATTATAGTTATTATTCTATAATTGATAAAGGATTTTAATATAAGGTATAAAAAAATTAAGATAGGTTGTTTGAGAAAGTTACCTCTTAAATATCACCACCAAAAAGGACCCCTTAAAAAACATGGAATTGTTCATTGGGTGCGACTAGCAGAACTTGGATGTGGTGAGAGTGATAAAAATATGGTTTTTAGATATTTCAATATCTTCAAGTATTTTTATGAGAAAGGAGTTGGTAAGGTGTGGTCTTTATACTTGAGGAGGGGTTGTTTTAAGTGAAAAATAATTATTAATCTATATTTAATGCCAACCAAATTTGGGTGGAATTAATTACAATGAATTTATATGATAATGAATGTTTTAAAAATGGATAAATTTAATAATAACATAAAACACACATTTAATTATTTATTTTTTAGGTATTTTAAACTTATACTTTTTAACTTTAACCTGCTATATTATTTTACAAATATTGTAGTAAATATTTATTATACCATGGTAAATTTTTATTTCCTAAATATTAAAATTAAATTAAAAACTAATTAAGACCTTATAGTTACAATTATATATTAAATTTTTTAAAATTAAAAACCATATAAGTTTCAAAATTACATTTAAAATTTAACCATCAAAACGCAATGAAAAATAGTTTTTTGGGAAAAATGCGTTTTTAAGACCAAATATTTACTTATACCAAAATAATTCATAACTAAATTTTAAAAGCAATTAATTATATTTATATCTAAATAAATAGTTCTTAAGTTTATTTGAGATGAATATAAAATCATAAAATTACTTTTAAATATAATGAAATTGTGGGTTTCATAAAAATTGGTATTTTTTTATTCACTGAAAATTTAATATTTTCAGAAAACACTTAGAAATTCATCCTAAGATAATTTAGACATGATGAGTCCAAAAATAATGTTAATTTTAATGATTAAATATTCTGAAAGTGTAAAAATTATTTATATTTATTTTATTATAAATAAAAAATGCTTTTTGAAGAAAATATATATAGGAAAAAATGAATTTACTAAAAAATAAGTGTAAATTCACAAATAATTAATTAATAAATTAGAAATGATTTAAAAAATTATATATTTCAGAATTTGGTTTTTATTATTCATTTCCTCCAATTTAATAGGTAGGTTACAAAGGTCATGTTAAAATAATAATATTTTTGAGTTCGTTTAAGCTTGGTCTTCTGTGTATAATAAGATATCAAAGAGATTAATTTTATTTAAAAAGATACATACCATATTAACTTGGTGTGTTAGATTTTATAAAAAAATGACTTTATTTATAAATGTTAAAAGGAAAATTATATTTTAACGTATACGGTGTCAAAAAAATCACCTCCATGGTTATTATCAGATATTTGGATTCCTCTATAATATTACATGTTTTATTCAAATAAAATCAATCCTTTCCTTTTCTCTTGGAATGTTAGTTTAGAAATTGTGTTTCAAAGGAGTGATATATCAATATCTGAAAAGGTTTTACTTATGGGTCTAAAAGTATATTTTTATGATTTTGATGAGAGAATTAAACTATTTTATGTATTTCATTAATGTTATGGTCCTTGGAAGAAAATTATGATGATAGGTTATGCTGATATAGTCTGTGATTATGGGTAATCTCAATGTTTCTCATGATAATGGGGTAACCCGTTATATCTCTCCAGTGCATTGAGTAATGGTATTAGAATTCATCCATAATGGTTATTCCAATTACAAGGATTATTGTAAGAGTTCCATGAATATCGTTCCACAATGAACCAACATGAATTTATTATATTTCTAATGATATTCAATGGAAATTATTTGAATTCATAATTCAAGAAAATTATTGTTTGTTTTAAATTAATGATTAATCCTTTTTTTGTAAAAATGTATGTTTTTATGAAAACTTGTTACCTGGGTTCTCATGTTTTCTAATAAATTCATATAATTAGGTTTCTTTATTTTATGTTTTCATATTATGTGTTTTTTGGAAAATATTAGGGCTATAAATCTGATTCATGTGTAATTAAATGATTATTTGAGCTCCAAGTTTATTATGATAAAATAAAACTCAACTTTATGTTCTCGGGGTTTTAAAATTGTGTAATGGGTTTCTTTATGATTTTTTATATCCATATTTGGTATTTTTATCCTCACCCCATGTTTGTAAATTTTTTATGATTTGTATAAGGATGGTAAGAACAAATAAGATGCCAAATTATAAATCATGAATATTTATCATAAAAAGAAAACTTGTATAAAAAAATTATTGTAAAAAAATGGACAATGTGTGGAAATTTATACTTTGAAAAAGTTTTTCCTAATTCTCTAAAACACTATAACTAAAATTTCCTTGGTTATGTAAGTGATCCAATATTTTAGTTTGATTATATATATTTTTAAGGCTAAAATTTGGTTCACACTTATCAGTATAAAACAAAAGAAAATATATAATGATAATGTTCTTATCACTAGATCTGAGAGTACAGATATTTAGCTAATATAGTTGGTATCATTGAAAATAAAGGAATTTGATCCTTGGGAACTCTCACATGTAATGATTGGGTAAATCATGGATATTTATCCAAGTGATTCCTGACAAAATGTATTCTACTAGGGATGGTGGAAAGAGTACCATATAGGAGGTGTAATAACCCATGGAGTACTCTAAGAGGTATTAATAATATCCCACTACAAATAAGTATGGACTATTATAGTTGGAATCAGATAAGGGTATAGATAACTTTGGATATTATAATTTATTTTCATGTGATGTTAATATAAGAGTTATGGATATAAATAAGAGTGTATAAGTTTGATGGTGATCATATGTTCAAAGTCTTAGACACCTAATTTTAGTTTTTAAGTTATGGAATATTAAGGAAACTAGGGAAATTTTTAGAGACAACTTATTTGGTTTATATATATAACCCTTAAGTGTAACAAAAAGGATTATTTGGGAATAATTATCTTACATATCGGGGATGTGAGATGAACGGTTTGATTTAACCTTTGAGGTTTAAACATTATTTAATATTAAGGTTATTGAGTAAATTTGGGATAAAATGGTTATTATGTTTTGGGAATTTTATAAAAATAAGTTGAATTATTAATATAATTATCACATGAGTTTTCCCATTTATAATGGAATTATATTAACATAGTTATAGAAAAAGGACAACCCACATGTTGGGTGATAACTTGTCATATCATGCAAGGCTGTAGTACTTGAACCCCCAATTAAAGGGTGACAAGGGTGCATCTACAACCACTGGCCTTCGATATGTACTGATTAGTATGATATTATTTTTTTAATTGAAATATTTGAAAATTAAATATTAATTTTACATTTTGAATATATGTTTTATAATATAGATAACCATGGCATTGAAAACTGATTTAGTGATTAATATATTGATGTTATTTCATATTAATATCCCTATAATTTTGGGGAATATTAAATGATCAATATATAGATAAAATTATTAGATAATATGAGATTTTATTTGATGGATAAGGGTTGAATTATCTTTTTTAATAATATATGACTGTAATGTTTCTTTATGGTGTTACAGGTAATTTATGGAATTTATTAGAATATTTTAGAGAATATATGATTAAATAATATAAATTTTTACAATATGAATTTATGAGTCACTAGTTATGATTATATATATATGTTAAAAAAATATAATAAGTAAATATGATCAAATCCTTATGATTTTTGGGTTTCTATCTTTTTTAGGAATGTTCTGAATAATATTATATTAAAAATTGGGATTTATTATTGAGGATTTAGTGATTAATGATGTATTTATTCATATAAGGTTTTATTCATTTTGAGAATTATCCTACCTTGGGATAACAATTTTTGTTTTATTTAATGAAAAAATATTGGATGAATAGATTCTTATCCTTTTATGGGGTTATTTAATCTAATAGAAGTTTATTTTTTGATTCAAAAATGAAACAATTATTTTGAACACTCACCATTTTAAATCAAACATGAGATAAAATTGGAAACTAACTAAAACACAAAACCAATGGATTAAAATTTCATTTATGTGTTTAAAGAAAATAAATTATGTATATTTCATTATGTATTTGTCCTATCTTTTAAAAAAATTCATCAACTATAAAAAAATGATCTTAAAAAAATTGTTATCATATTTCCTTCATTTCTAATGAATTGATGGTCCATTTCATATCTCATTATTATACAGTTATGTGGCCATTGACATCCTCATGATCATTCACTTTCTTATGATCAATGATATATTTCACTCTTCATTATTATTTAGAAATTATGTTTTTTACCTGTGTCTATATTTTTACTCTACACTAATGTTCTCTTATTTGTAAACCTTGTTATGTGTTATTCCAAATGAACATCAAATTTATGTTTAAATGTTTTCAATATGAATTTTTATTAAACCTTTTGACAATATTGTTTTCAAACATATGTATTTTTATATTTCAAATTCATGATTACTGAGATCGTGTTTCAATTATGAGGACACAATTTATTAAAGGGTGGGAAAAATATAAAATCCAAATATCTTAAAGGAAGATAGTATAATACAAGATAAAAACACTAAGCTCAAACGAACCAGAAATATTATTATATGACATTTTCAACAAAGAAATTAAATTATATGGTATAAATATGATTATATTCATTATGAATTATATATTTATTTCATTTTCAATGTAAATTTATTGAATATTCTTAGTAAATATGAATTTAATTATTAGTAAAATCCTTTTATGGTTAAAAACTTCGTTTTATATGAAAATCATATTCATTTTTTTGTAATATTATTATTTTATAAAAATTTTAGAAATTATTTTTGATAAATATGATATCATTTTTTAATTCAACGTATAAAATTTAGCAAAGCGTGAAATTTTGGTATTTTATTGAAATGATTTATTTTTCAGTGAATATTCTGAAATACATATGTTTGTAAAATTATCATTTAATTACATTAAAAATTTAGAATATTATTTTAATTTTATATTAAATTAATATATTCCTATTTTAGCTATAAATAATCTTATTATTTACATATGATTCAGCTTTATACCATCTTTTTTATATAAGTTCATTATAGGGAATAAAAAAATATTTTTTATAACAATTATTTTTCATTTATTTTTATTTGGGTATATTAATTATAATTAATGTAACTTATAGGAATTTAATTCCATAAATGAAATTAATTTTTGGATTCATCAAATAAAAATATTCATTGGATTATTTCATAATATTTTTCCGATGAAGGTAAACTTTTGGTGAGTATTAAAAATTACAGTTTTTATGAAATACAATATCTTTTATGATATCACCAATGCATAAATATGATTTAAAATTTATTAAAATTACATTTAAAAATAATGTATGATTATATAATATAAATATCATACAAAAATAATTCATAACAAATAATTTTTAATTTTTCTCTTGATATATAAGAAAATCATTTTCGGTGTGGACACACTACTTGTGCATCACTGGAAAATTAAAATTTGTTATCCTAAAAATAATATATGTGAAGGAAGAATTATATTATATAACTAGTTAATAATTATAAATTAATATTTATTATATTTATTGATATATTTGAATTTTGGATGTATATAACAAGTAACTTATCCAAATTCTTTTGTAATGCATGTTCAAGTCTTTAAAATACTAAATAACATATTAAATAAGTTATCATGACATGGATGCAAGTAAATATAGAAATTGAATGAATATAATTATTTATATTGAACTTAATTTTTCTATTTTTACTATGGTAATTTATGTTCATTTTTTATAAATTAAATAATTACCTTAAATGTTTATGCAACTCTGAAACAATGCTTGTGAAAGTAGTAGAAAAATCAAGATAATGATTTTAAAAACTATAAAAGTAATTATTTTAGGTAATTTAAAGTTCTTTGGCAATTTTTAAGATAAATATAACATAAATATATTCTTAATGGATTTTATTCAACTTATGTTATCGACATGTTTTTTTCAAAATCATATTATATAAATATTTCATAAAATGACATTAATCATATTTTATGTTAAATATATTTTATTAAATTATTTAAAAAACATAAAAATATTGAAAGAGGGAAATTATTATAATAAATTTTATAAAATTTCGTTGTTTTTTTCATTTAGGAGTCAATTTTAACCTTATAAATAATATTATATCTCTTTAATATTAAAAAAATTATTTATTGGGGTTAAGGTTAAAATTGGTTGGTCAAGGGTTTAAAATTAAATATAAGGTTTAAAATAATTTCTAAACCTATATGAATTGGATATAATGATAAAATTAATACCATATTTTCCTTTAATTAGATCCCATGTTATTTTAGAACCATTTTACATGAGTTACACACATAATATATCATAATATTACATGCTTTTTCCAAAATGATATTAATGATATTTTATAATATAAAATAATTTATTAAATAATTTAAAATTCATAACATATATTTCTTCATCCAATTTAATGACATATGGTAGAAAATATATGGGGTATTTATGATTCATTTTATATTTTATAATAACTTTATTAACTCCTATATAGAAACAACATTGATGTCGTGGTACTTGTCAAAAGGGTTGATAGAGATTAAAACAAATATGAGGGTAAAAATATCACATGAACTTGTCTAAAATTTATTGGATGATATTATTTCTAAAAATAACCATATTATATTATTATTATATCAATTTGGTGTCATTTTCCATTAAATTTTATTTTTAATTAATTTAATATTTTATTTTATTTGAAAAGATAACCTCCTCACAATTATAAAAGGGAACCCCCCCTCCTCTCCTCTAAAAACCTCAAGATTAATTTTTTCATCTAAAAATGAAAAAATATATTTCAAAAATCCCAACCCGAATTTTAAATGCCTTATTTTGGGCAGAATACCTACCTTAGAGGGCTTAGTTTCAAAGCAACGGATGTTTTCTGAAGAAGATGTGTAGCTTTTAAACAAATGTTTAAATTTTATTTATTCTTCTACCATAATTAAATCTTATTCAAACATGATAAAATAATTACCAAAATATCATAAATATACTTTTATTTTTTCATGTTAATGTACTAAACTACATTCATCTTCTCAATCATCCAATGGAAAATGAATCCATCATTTCTGTGTACGACAGATTACCGCTTTCCATACCGATGTAATTTGTTTTCCATCACCGCCACTAAAAAATTATTATAATAATGTTTTTAATATTTATATCTCATATTAATTACATAATATTATTTATGTAAATATAATATGTTTTATTTTTTCTTACCATTCCATCCATTGAAAAATGGTAATGTAATTCATGTGTATATGTGGATTACAATCTCAACGAAGCGATGTTATTCATTTTCTATAACCACACCACATGGCTGGTATATATAATTATATTTAATGAAATTATATGATATTTATGGTATAATAATAATTCTTTTAAGATAAAATAATACTTACCTTATTTCCATCCTACTTGTTAAAAAATGGAAATGCTCCTCATGCGTATGTACGACCGACCAACTCTAAGATTCCAACATAATTCATTTTTCACAACCATATTTCTTGGTCAGTTTTAATAGTTTTATTTAAGTATAAAAATTTTAATTATGTCATAATTATTATTCTTTAAATTATTTAATTATAACCACTTTGACCATAGATATTATAATGATGTAATTTTGGAAGTATGAGATAAGTATCTTTAAAACAGTTGATATCAACTTTATTGATTAAGTAATTTTATATAACATGGTAATAAACAAAATTAAAAGAATAATAAACTTGAAAAATGTTATTAATAAAATAAATAGTCAAAATAAATTTATAAATCATTAATTTTGGTAAGAGTTGACAACTCAAGAGAGGGTGAATTTAGTTTCCTATTAAAATTTATGTTTTCAATGATTTAAAACAAAATTCCCCAGTTTAGGAAAATTTACTAATTAACTACAAGAGTAGAAGTATATAATTTTATATTTTCAAAAAAGTCTCAAAAGTTTGATAAAAAATAGTAAAAATATTTTTTTAAAACTATTTAACTTTTGAAACAATATTACTAGCATCAAAGAGTGTATGTAAAAGACTTTTTAAAGCTAACTATCAAAGTAGGGTTTTTTATATTTTTTTCAAACTAAAAATGATTAGTTTAAAATAATAAACAAAAAAGGAAAACACACAATGGAATAAAAAAACCCGGTCTAGTATAAATCTATGATCTTGTACTCTACACTCTGAAATAGCCCATTGCCAAGAATATTATTAATGTATAAATTCATCCTCATCCAAGATTGGGTTTTAACAAATAAAAACTACACATAAGAAGTCTTGTGTACACACGGAATCTTCTATAGATCTATATGGGATAAAAGGTGGAAAATAATGAGAGAAATAGTATATATTACTCTTTAATACAATGAAGTATCTTTTGTAAAATAATAAATAGAGTAAAATAAACATGATTCAAATATAATCTAAATCAAAGAGATAAAAAATATAAAAGGTGAAAAGGATTCATATAACTCAATATGATTAGCTTCAATTCATCAAAAATCTTTAAATCTATTCTTGAAAAGATTTAACTGAGTGTTTTACTAAGAGATCAGATAAATAGAGTATCATGGAATTATTAATTCTTGTATAATGGAATGTCATTATGTCTCTCATGAATCCATGTATCCAAACTTCTACTTAGTCTATTATCAGATCTTCTTCTTCAAGAGAGTTCCCTCTCTAATTAGCTGTTGTAGGATATTCATAATTTAACCATCATACTAATAGAAATATTAAATTCACTGAATCCATAATAAATGATATAAAATATTTCCATTAGTGATTTGGAAATACATTATTACTAATGTTATACTTTTTCACATACTATTCACATGAGAATAGTCACTTTGGCTCCTGGTTATTTCATAAGGTCACTTATTTTTTACATAATCTTGATCACTTTGGCTCATGGGTACATAGTGTGGTCACATTTAATGGCCAATATCCATCATATCTTGGCACAATAACTTGACATGGTAAATTAATTTTCTATTATTGTCACATTATTTTAACTTTTGGTCACTTCACTTCTTCATTAAATGACTTCTTTTCTTTATGTGGTCACTTTATTTGTTCTTTTTATCACTTCATTTATTCTCATAGTCATTTGATTTCTTCTTTTTGTTCACTTGAATTCCTCTTAGTGACACTTTATTTATTCTTGTGGTGGGTTCATTTCTTAAAGCAATCACTACATTACACACATAGTCAGTTAAATTCTTGGGAAAAAATTCCTCACCTTACACATTGTAACTTGGTTTTCCATGAGTTATATTGAATCATCCATGTTGTCAATTGAAATTCAGCATGTGGTATGTTTAGTATAAATATGCTCACATTAGGACTTAGGTATGGTTACTTTATTGTTCATCTGATCACTTGGATTTCAACATGTGGTCACTTCCACAAGGTCACATTACCATCATGGTTAGTTGGCCTTCTTCATGTGGTAGGTTGTCGTGTTAAATTCCAGAATTGGTGATTTTTTAATTTTGGCCAAAAATGATGACTACTATAAAACAATAAATTCATTACTACTAAAATAAAAATGATTTGGGATTGTTAAGATATAGATGTGTTGGAATAATCCATATAACGAGGATTTGGACTAATCCAACAATATCCTCTTTTTTATGATCACCAATTATGATTGATATATACAAATGAATTGAATACATCAAGTCATTTTTATCCATTTCTCACTATCTACCCCATTTGGGATTATAAAAAAATAAGCGTCGCTAAAATATAAAAATTAATAAGAAAGAAACACTAAAAATAATTGGATAATAATACAGACATAAATATGAACACAATATTCCATTAATTTCAAAAGGAATATAAAAAGGTTTACCAAAATTACCATTTATATATTTCAATCAGAATAAGAATATGGTTCACCCATGATGTCAGTAGGAAGAAAAGGTTCAATTCCTTTTGATGTGAAGGATGAAACATGAGTTCTTTTATAAATGGAAGATATGGTAATATGTTCTTGGATAACCACATACCAAGAGATGGGGTTAATTTTTTGAACTATTTATCCAACATACAATCTAAAAGGGTTGACAAAAGTTTTTTTAGTACAATAATTAGAGGTTGTTTTAATGGTTAATGTAGGTGGTTCCAAAATTGAAGTGTTGGTACTATAGAGTTAAGGATCTATAAATCCGGTGAATTCCTTCACTACTCTTGATCCATGTTCCATATCCTAAAAATAATCTTCTTGGATTTCTTTAATGGTTTCCAGATCTTGAGTAATAACTTTCAACTTCTCAGTTTCAGGCATCAAGGATTGGGTCAAGCGTGGAATTTTGAGGTCACAATCTAAATATCATAACATGTTCTATATGATAGATTTAGTGAAGATCCAACTAAGATAGTAGTCAAAATCTCTTGTAATAGAATCTCTATCTTTTTCATCTAGTTGGACATCATTTCTAACCATTTATAAGGTCTTAGACACATGGGTCTAAAAACATTTCAAAACCATATCTCTCATCTTATGAAACTCAAAAAAAAAACATTTAACTCATCTCTTCTGATCTATCTAATTATATCATCATTATTAACAGATTGTATAGGATTTATAGGAGGTATTATGGGTGTAAAGGGGGATCAGCCGAAGTAGAATATTCAAACACTATATTCAAAAACCATTAATCTATCTTCATCACCACATATTGAAAATTCGATTTCAAATAACCCAATTGGGATTTCAAATAATAAATCTCATTTTTAGAAGTTCCGTTTTGAGATGGTATCTTGGTTACAGATGATAATTAACTAAAGTGATAGTACTAGATATATCTTCTTCTATAACTACTTCCACCATATCTCCATAACCAATAAAGAGTTCTTTTAACACACCAATAAAATTTTATGTGAATTAATTTAAATCATCTTTAGTCACATATGGTGTGGAAGAGGAAAGAGATGGTACATGATTATATGGATAAAAAGTCAGTTTCCTACCATCAAAATTTTCCATAATATACATGGACTTTATTCCGAAAGACTAAATTTGTTCTTCTTCATTGTATTCTACTTCATCTTCATGTGCATCATTCTAGAGAAATCCAATAGGGGATATATTAATTATTTTCATTGGTTCTTCAATCTATTTGGTAGGAGGAGGACCATACCTATCTTCTAAAACATGGTTAATAGTTTTATATAGAGGATAATCATCATGTTAATTATGAGAATATATATAAATAATCATAGATCCTTCCAGATCTCTCTAGCAGGAGGAATGAAAGGTTCACCATGATGAGGTGGGTTTCCCCCATTATCATCATCACCAATAGATTCAGAGTATTCTAGGCCTAATACTAATGATATTTGTGAATTAAAATCCTTATAAGGTGTATATTATACAATAGTTATAGGAGTGCTTAAAACAATAGAAAATTTCTATGAACTTTATTTATCTTTTTCAGATTCACCTCAGTCATCCCATTTAGTTTTTCTATAAATCCACTTACTAAAACTTATATATCAATTAGATCATTATCTGGTAACTTATAATCAATAGAAATTATAGGTAGAGGAAAGTTAAAATGTCCTTAATATATGGTACTATAAGATTCTCTGACATCCTCATAAGCTTCCCTTGTCCCTTAAGATGCTAAAGTTCCCTTTCCAGGGGATGATGAGATGTTTGATAAATTTTACTAATAGTCTTCATTCTTCGGTAAGCTCAATTACAGATAGACTTCTTGGAGTCATGTCTCCAGTTAATTCCTTATGAGTATTCTAAAACTACAAATGAGCATGATTTAGATGATATGTGATATGGTAAAATTTATAATCACCCTTATGAGTAACTCTTAATCTCTTGTCCCATCGCATTGAGGTGAAAACAAAAATTCCTTAATTTACCTTTGTCTGAATTGAATTTCTTTTACCTCTAGGAATAATTTCTATATGGTAATAAAATTATTTAACCAATCTCAGATAAAATGGCTTACAATTTTCAATGAACCATTCACTTCAACCTTGTGTTTGAATTTATTTCCTTACTAATTATTTACTACACATAATCTATTCTTCATCAAATTCCTTTTCATTGTAGATTTTTTAGTATAACATAAGAGGTTTGTGAGGATTATCCCCAATACTTGAGCTACTATAATATTTTTTTGATTTTTTGGAAGGATTTATTTTTACAAGATATGTGTCATTTTGATTTATTTTTGTCCTTATAATTTGGAATTGTGATTTGAACTCTAGAGGTTTGGGTTTCTTAGAAATGGGCTTTTGAGAAAGCAAGTGGGGTTCAAAAAAATAAAGGGATTTTTAGTACTGAAACATATGATGATTCATATTCTAATTTTAAAGTGTGTTCAAACATTTAGGTAATAAATTAATAACACAGCCAAAGAAAGTCCTCCAAAAAACTCAAGTAAAAATTCAAACTTAAAATAGACATAATAGTAATAATAACTACATATTCATAATAGGTGTAGTGACTAAATAAAAAAGGATAATGGTATCTATACTGACCACATTGGTAAAACACTCACGGTAAGTATACTGACCAAATGATAAAAACCTCACAGCCACTTACCTAACAGTGTGAATAAAAAACAATGATTACTTACAAAAGATATTAATACATACAAAATTTAAGAACTTATAACTTAATTAAGAGAAATAATTAAACATGTACAAGATTTACAAGCTAAAAATATGATTTGAAATAATTTATCATTCCAAATTCATATTTAATATACTTGGTTATCTCAATATTCAAAGGATTTGTGAATATGACAGCAAGAAGAGATTCATTACCAATGACTTAATGATTTATATCACCCTTTTGAAAATGGTCTCTCAAAATGTGATGTCTTATAGAAATATTTTTTTCCAATGAATGAGACACAGGGTTATTATAAAGTTTTATAGAAATTTTATAATGATAGTTTATAGAGCCTTGTTAAAATTGATATCAATAGTGAAGTAACGTGTGTTTCATCCATAGAATATGTGCACAATAACTACCTATATCTATGTACTCAGGTTATTTATTGGGTAATGAAATGGATTTATATTTCTTACTTCACCATGAAAATATAAATTTTTCTAAATTATGACATGTTTCATAGGTCCTATTTTTTCTAACTTATAGCCACTAAAATCTAAATATAAATAACCAACTAAGTTAAATGATAGTCTATCGGAATATAACAATCCAAAATTGGTTGTAATTTTTTGGTATTTAAAACTCTTTTGACATAATTTCAATTTGATTCCTTTGTATTTTCTTTAAAAAAATCTCAAATAAATACACTAATCATAATATCAAGTCTGTTATACATTATGTATAGTAAATATTCAATCATATCATTACAATTAGTTTGTTCAACTAATTTCCCAATTTTATCCTGATCTAACATGCAACATGAACTCATACGAGTATCCCTACCTTTAGTGTTATACAAACCAAAAGAAATTATAATATAATTTGTATACTTACTTGGATTTAAAATGATTCAATCCTTATATTGAAAAAATGAAAACCGAGGAAGAATTTTAACTTAGTGATCAAACTTATTTTATATCAATTTTTAAAAATAAGTAGAAAAATATATTTGGGATGATCCAAAAATAATATCATCAATATATATTTAAACTAGGAAAAATTATTTTTAAATCACTTTAATAAATAATTTTGGGTCATATATTCCTTTTAAAAAACATTTAAAAATTATTAAAGATATATTCCTAACATACCATGATCAAAGAAAATGTTTTAAACCATATAGATATTTTGTTAATTTTAAAACATTATTTTTGAATAATTAGGGTTTTTAAATCCAAGGAGTAGTTCAAAAAAACACACTCAATAATATATCCATTTCATAAAAAACACTTTACATCCATTTGATATAATTTGAAATTTTAATGTGCTGCATAAGTTAGAAGTATTATAATTTCTTCAATTCTTATTACTAGTGTAAAGGTCTCTTCATACTTGATTTCATCATCTTGACTATAACCTTGTAAAACTAGTCAATCTTTATTTCTAATTATAGTTCTAGACTCATCTACCTTGTTTCGAAGAACCGAATTATTTTCAGGGGTTACACAATCTTTAAGTATCTCAACTAGTTTCTAGAATTTATTCCAATTAAATTAGTTAAATTTTTATTTCATATGCATTATCAAGAATTCATCATTAATTGATTTGGTAATTTTTTTAGGTTTAAGATGTGACAAAAATGATAGATGTTTAACATAGTTTCTAAGTGATGCTTTATTTTGACTTCCTTTGTTTAGATCTCCAACTACAACATCTAAGGTATGTTATTTGTGGATTGTAATAGTTCTAATTGTACTATATTCATTTTTTTTTTTTCATTAGGGACTGGCTACTCAAAAAGAAATTCTATGTGAAACTTTAAAATAAATAATTAGTAATATTTATTTTCTTAGAGGTGTTGTTGAAACTCAAATTTCACATATCTTGCTCTATATTTTCTAAGGAATCTATAGGTTCATATTGGTAGATCTAATAAAATTTAACATGAACAGATTAATCCACAAGATATGTTCTCTTATTTAATACTCTATAATATTTATTGTTTGTAGAATATTCAAGAAAAATTCCATCATTTATTTTTGGATTAAAATTTATCTAGATTCTCCATTTTATTGAGAATATAAACTTTGTAACCAAAAACCATGAAGTGGTTTACCTTGGTATATCTTCCATTCTATAATTCATGTATAGTGTTCTTCAAAAAAAGTTTTACTTTGAATTTTGTAAGTGCATAATAAGTTGTACTTTTAGATTCATACCAAAAATAGACTAATGATTCGTGTTCACTAAGCATAGTTGGTGTTATAACTTGAAGAGATCTATTTATTCCTTAAAAAACCATTCTATTGAGGTGTTCAAGGAGAATTGAACTTATTATTATAACTATGTTTCAAGTATAAATATTTAAATTCTTAATTCTCAAACTCATGAACATGATCATTTCTCGTACTCTTAATGGTAAGTACATAACGGTTTTATTTTAATGTTTCATACTTTTCAGAAAATATATATGATTCACTCTTGTGACTCTAGAAATATACCAACTTAAACCTTGATTAGTCATCAATAATTATATGATTATAATTTTTTCCTATCAAACATAACCATTCATAAGGTCTACAAAATTGATTTCAACCAATTCTAGTGGTTAAAAATTTGAAACTTATTTCTCTCATTTTAATGAAACTTTATGTTTCTTTACTTTTTGATAGGGATTGTATAATTTGACTTTAGAATAATCTATTTTTTCTATATATTTGATTAAACCCATTTTGGATAACTTTATAAGTGAATATATATTACAATGGCATATTATCCTATACAAAAACCAATATTCATGATGAAAATTAATTGAACAAGAAAAATTTTGAGAAAATAATGAATTTAAATATATTATATAAACATTTCATTACATAAATAATTAAAGACTAAATTAAACTTTGAATAATAAACCTGAAAATAATTATTCTAAAATTTTAAATGAAATCTATAATTTCATAACTGAGTTATTATTAGATGATTATACATCATTAAATAAAACTTTATAAATTAATAAATATTTAGAGTTACCAACTTGAGTGAGGCTCGTAATATTTCCTTTGGAATATTCCCCAAAATTGACATTACCACCATCTACTCTAGTTAGATTTTGGAATCATGAGAATTCTCATATCATATTTCTGGAGCACCCACTTTCTAAGTATTATAGATTTGTAGAGTATATTTTCAAACACATTTCAAGTATTTAATTAAATTCACTCTAACATTGCTACCCATATCTACTTAGGTCCAAATAGGTTAGAAATTAAAAAATTCAGAATCCATATCTGTCAAATTAATTTACTCAAAGATCTTGGAATGTACTTAAAGGAAATAGAAAAATAATCATTCTATGGTCTGAACTAGATTGATCCAAATGTTTATGTTTTATCTATTTAATCTAATAAAGGTTTAATTGTATCATTTCATTTTGGAATAAAATATTTTCTTAATGATTTTTTTGTGGGTTGATAACCAAAACTAGATATTGGTTTAAGTACATCATGAATATATATACATTTATAAAGGGATTTTATTTTTATAGAAAAACCTTCAATGACCCTTCTAATTCATTATTTAATAATTTTAAAACCATATTTTTTTATGAAATGTTTTATTCTTTTTCATTTTTTATAGAATGAACATATTTGATATAAACAGATAAAGAGTATTTTTTCTTTAAATTAGTATACATAACATTAAATTGATTAATGTTTTCTTATAGTATATTACAAAATTCAAATAAATATTCACTAGTCATATTTTCATCATTATTTTATTTTTCATATATATTAGATATATGATCAAACGATGTAGAGACATTATATACTACCTTAAAATAAGTAGAGATAATATTTCCATGAATCACATGTCTCTTTAATTGTTATCTTAATTTCTTGAATAATATTCATCCAATTTTTCCTCATAAGCACTCCAAGTATCGTTCATTTACTTATTTTATTTGTCCTCTTTATCCTCATACTTTCCAAATATTTTGGCTTTGGAAAATCGTCTTTGATATGTAATTTTTTTCATACACTTGTAGTTGGTTACCTCAATGTTTCTCTATTTCTTCCAATAACATGTCTTATCACACTTTAAATTGAAGTTTGACTTCCTAAAAAACGTTTTCTTTCTATATAATTTCTTAAATATTTTGTCAAGATGATCAATATCCTCATCACTATTTGATTCTCCATCTCTTCTATTGGTTATCTCTTCCTTGAAAATTTCTTTAGCCGATAAATTATATGTCTTGAATGTTGTTGATCTTTTGGGTTTAACATCTTCATCGTTTACCTTGAGCGAATATTTATACAATATGATATTTCCTATTAATCCATTTATTGGTAACTTTTTCACATCATAAGATTATTATATGGATATGGTAGTGCCTCTCCATCTCTCAGGTGTCATAGAATTATAAGCACTTGATATTTGTCATTAATTGTCTTTCCTAGTGAATGCATCATATTAGCGATCTCATTTAAACTAAAATAAAATTTAAAAATAGATTCAAATAGTTTATTCATAAATGTATCATATTTTATTGTATAATTATTTAATCTATTTTCTTTGACATTGTGTGTCCCTTCATGAGACATATAAAAATTATCCCAAATTTCCAATGTTTTAGTACATGTATAAATTATGTTAAATTCATATCCTCCTAATGTACACTATAACCTATTCATATCCTTGACATTATAATATTGTGTGGCCTTAGTGGAATCTCTCCAATCATCCATAGTGTCCTTAGTTTTTTTATATTGTTCTTAAATTACAATCTATATAACAAACCCATAATTTTCATATATATTTTCATCTTATTTTTTCACATAGAATATTTTGTTATATTGAAATAATGGGGCCTATTAGTATCAATCCCCTCACTTAAATATATAAATTTATAAATAACAGAACCTTTGATCTTTTAGTGAGAACATTATCATAGTTAAAAAGAATTAAACATTCTCTGATACCAAGTAATGGTCAGAGTGGAAAACTCAAGAGGGTGGTGAATTGAGTTTTATAACATTTATGTTTGAAAATATTATAAACCAAAACCCACATTTTATAAAAATTTTACATTTAATTAAAAAAATATAATTTTATTATTTAAAAAAATCTAAAAAATTGTTCAAAACTCTTATAAAACTAGTTTTTAAAACCCCTTAAACTTTTAAGACAATTTAACTTGTATAAAATACCACATAAAAAACACTTATTAAATCTAACTATAAAATTTATCTTCTTATATATATTTGAAAACGAAAACTTTTTTTTGAAAATAATAGTGTAAACAAAATAAGAAAACACAGAACGAAAGAAAAAAATAGGTTCAATATCAATAAAACACATAGTCCTCTCCACTTCGGTTTCATTTTTTGAGAATAATTTTATTAAATAATAGACTAATCCAAAACCTAGATCATGTTTTTACAAATAAAACTACACACAAGAAGTCCAGGAAACCCATAGCCTCTTTCATAGTTCTATGTGGGTGTCAGATGTAAAATTTTGAAAGAAATAGTATATAGTACTCTTTAATAAAAATTAGAGGAAAGTGTTATAGATTAAACAGTATACAGATAATATAACTCAAAGTTAATATAAAATAGAGTGAAAAAAATATAAAATTTGAGAAGGATTGATTCATCTTAAACTAATCAGTCATCTTTAAAAATTCCTTGAAAATATTCAAGAGAGTGTTATACTGAGTAATCAAAAAAATAGAGTTTCATGAAAGTGTTCAGTGTTGTATACTGTAATTTCAGTATATCATTCATGAATATGTGAATCCACTCTTCAACTTAGTCCATGACTGGATTTCTACTTAAAAAAGAAACCTATCTAATTAGTTATTTTAGGATATTCATAATTTAATCATCATACTCATTGAAACTTTAAATTAAATGACTCTATGATAAATGATCTAAAATATAGTTCTTAGAAATTTTAAATTACCTCACTTCTTAATTTAGACATGTTTACATTTTCATCTCTTAAGAAGGTTCACATTGGCTCATGGTTTCTCTAAAGAGCCACTTTCCAGAGTCACTACCCTAGCTTGGAACAATCACTTGGCACGGTAACCTGATTTTCTCTTATAGTTGATTTATTTTTTCTTGATTTCACTTCACTTATTTATGTAGTGGATTATTTTCTTCATGTTTTCACTTCATTTCTTCATGTTTTTACTTTATTTCCTCTTTAAGTATCTTGATTTATTCTTATGGTCACTTGACTTCTTCTTTTGGTCACTTGATTTATTTTTGCAGTATGTTATTTTCATCATCTAGTCACTATATTACACACATGATTAGTTCAATACTTGGAAAAAATTTCTATTATTATTCATTGTGACTTGGTTATTCATAAGGTAGGTTAAATCTTTTTTTCACTTGACCTCCATCATGTCGTAGGACCAATACACATGTTGTCACTTGAGTACATAGGCAGGGCTACTTGATTGTACAAGTTGTCAATAGGATTTCAAAATGTGATCACTTCCACATGGTCACCTGACCATCATGGTCAGTTAGAATTCATTGTGTGGTAGGTTGTAATAGTTACTTCAATACATAGTTATTTTTATCATTTTGAACAGAAAATAGTTGACTACTATAAAACATTAAATTCTTTAGTGATATAAGAAACATGTTTTGGGATCATTAAAATAAGTAGGTGTTGATTAATCTAAATACGGTGGTTTTTTGTTATACAAGAAAGATGATATAGAATATTTTTAATGAGTCAGACTCGAGGTAATGGATAATTTACTTATAAAACATCATTTTAAATGATTTAATGATTTATTTTCATTATCTTTTTCTTCTATGTATGTATTCTTAATAATACCTTCTATATGTGTTTATATGAACATAGATGAGTTATAAAGGAAGCTTTATGTTTCTTTTAAATTTATTCCAAAGTATCCAAAAGGTATATTTTTATGTGTTTTGTATTTATCTTTTTGATATTATTTAGAAAAAGATAAAATAAATGTTCTATTTTAACAAATAGGACATCAACAGATTTTCCCCCTACTATAACCATTATTTTATATTTGGATTATTTTATATTATTCCATGATTTCTTCAGATTATAACCCCATTTTCTTTGTTATATGTGTTTTATTTTTTAAAATTGGGTGTTAATGTAAACAGATATATAAATATCCAAAAATAGTTTACTTATGGGTTGAAATTGATTTTTTATGAGTTTTATGATAAAATTGAAATATTTTATGTATTTAATAAATATTAGGGTGCTTGGAAATTGTTTATAGTGATAGGTGATCTCAATATAACTCATGAAGATATGTGAGTCAGGTATAGGTCATGATGAAAGGTGACCCGATATAGCTCTCTAATGTGTTGGGAAATGATGTTAGAATTCAACCATAATAGTTATCAAAATTATAATGGTACTTATAAGGGTTCTATAGAGATTATTTCCCAAAGAACCTATATAACATTTTTATGCTTTTAAATGACTTAGCATGAAAATAATTTTATTTCAAAAGGTATTCCAATGGTCATTTTTTGAAGTAATGATTTTCCGCTTTTAGGGTAAATAGGTATGTTTTTAAGAAAACATTTTTCATCAGTTCATATGAATTATAAGAAACCCTTATGATTAATATTTACATATATATTTTATTATTAAGTATTTTATGAAAATATTTGGACAATAAAGTGTATTTAATGTATAAGTAAACAATTATTTGATCTCAAATTTTATTATGTTAAATTAAAATTATACTTTAAGATCTCGTAGTTTTTAAATGGACTAACATGTATCTTTATTATTATTATATACCTTGCTGATTTTTTTGGTCTCATCACACATTTTTAAATGTCTTCCACATGGTATAAAAATGAGTAAACAAAAAATAATCCATAAATATTATTTTTGAAAAGAAAAACTCTTCAAAAAGTTTTATATTGTCGGAAAATGGATGTTTTGTGTAAATGTACACTTTTAAAGAGTTTATATTATTTATATAAAACTCTAAAAATAAAAGGTTAGTTTGTATGTAATTGATATAATATTTTAGGTACATTGTATAGGTTTTGAAGGGTTAAGATTTGGTCATGATTATTGGTATAAGATCCATAAATATAATGATTATGTTATTTGCACCATAACCAGGAGTTTTGGTGTTGGGATGTTACATCGAAATCATGGAAACTTTGGTGAAAACCAAATACGATATCGGATTTACACCACTTTATACCTGTAGATAATGGGGTTCATATAGGTTTAGCTTCTGATTCATTTGAGTACCACTTTAGGGACTGCAATTTAAAACCTCTCATGGAGTGGGTTCCAAGTTAGTCGGTGTAGTTTGACCTCAGGTTTCATGAAGATCTCAATATTGTATGTTAGTATTGTTTTATTACCTAAAAATTTCTTCCAATTTATATTTTTTTCTTTAGTATTTTCTATATCTGTTTAGTATTCCATGTTTTTGTTATTCCTATTTTGGAAATTAGTTATTTGGTTTTTTCATGGGTGTCTAACATATTGATGCATCATTCCTTAATTTAAGTAAAATTATGCTACTAGTTTAATATAATTTATTTTTCATAAATCATATCCTTAATTTAAATATGATACATAAACACTTGTTTATAACCTATGGGGATTGGGAATGCACCATAAGCCTTACCACATGTCGTGTGAGGATAGATGCATACTGGTTTATGAAAATTGGTATTAGATCCTAGGTTTTTAATATGGATTAGATTATTGAAATACATTTTTTGTTTGGGATGTCTTGTATATAGTATATAGTATCATTAGATCATAGGAGGAAGGTCATGGGTGGGTTCCTAAACACCACTTATTATGATGAAACCTGATTTACCATGGGTTGTTTGGATTTTATTATTGATAATAAGATTTATTTTTTTGTTCTTATTGATCAAATTTTGATTTTAATTGATATTTTTTTTACCCTTTTGGGTGTTTTATGAGTTTTTTTGGGTTTCTATAGATTTGGATAAAAAAAGAGACAACAATGGGTAGCTCATGTTTTTCTTACATAGCCTGAAAAAATATGTGTTTCCCAGGAATATAGATCTATAAATATCACAATGAAATGTTCCATGGTTAGTACATGATCTTTTAAACCATGTATCCAAACCATTAAATATCATTAACCTCTTCAAAAAATGTGTTCATTTGTTTCTTTAGTTGGGTTGGGTATTGTGTTGATGATATTTGGTTTAAACAAAGGGGGATTTTCTTTATGTCTTATTATTATTTGATTTTATTTCAATGAGATATACCAATTGGAATTTTATAATGAAATTGGAATTTTATGGTTCGATTCAAATTCATAAATGAGTTTTTAAAATGATTAAAAATGGTTGAAATATTTTTCAAATACATGTTTTTTAGTGAAATATTAATGAAATTATACCTTTCTTTTTTAGTGATATTATGAAACTAATAAATAATTATTTAAAATATTTTTTAACACAACATAACATTTTGGGAAATAAATTAGGATTTTAAGAAAAAAATTTGAATCCTAAAAATGAAGGTTTTTAAATACGGAAAGATCTTTTAATCTCTATTTTTCATTGTAGTTTTTATGAAGTGTTTGTGATATATTTTTTAAGTTAAGGTTTGGATTATAGTGCATGTTTATTTGAGATTATTGAACCGTAAAGTGTGTTGATAGAGTATGGTTTTTCATTTTATATCTCAATTATTCCTCCCAAAAATTTCTAGAGTATCTATATAAAGTTTCAATTAAGTAAATTTAATTGGTATAATATCTCTTAGGGATCTAGAGTTGTCCATTCTAGTTATCGACCCTACTCAGACTCAAGTTGTAGTGGTTGTCAAGAACAATTTTTGGTGAATTGGACCTTTACAAAGGATTATTATTTTGGTGATCATCCGTCTTACAAGGCCTTCATTCATTAATTTTGATTTAGGATGATCCCTAGTTCAAGACTTAATGATGTAATCAATAGGCCACATTGATAAAGTGACAATTGTGACCCATGTGGTGTAGTTCTTTATGAGGAACGAAACCTTTGATATTCTTCTAATGTGACCAACTTGGGAATTATATGACATTATTATTTTGAATTATAGTGGTTATTAGCTTTCAGAGTGGAGGGTTAGTATCTTAGAGCTATGTAGTAACCCGGGTAAACCCACTAGAATAATATTTTATTCTTATTTTTTTCATTTTATTTATATTTATTTTCTGCATCCACGTTATTTATCCCACTCTTATTTTTATTGACCTATTTATTTCCACATTTATCAATGGTTTTCATTTTTTTTATATTTTATTCTTCTGTCATTCTAGATATTAATTTTCTTACGTGACAGAATTATAGATGCAACATTGGAATTTATCATCACTTTTGGATTTCCATGGCTATAGGAATTGGGCTTTCCCTTGTGGTTTCCTCTATATAGTTGGTAGTATCATTTGTCACACCACAATTAGTAAAATCCAAATATATTGGGAAGACCTGCTATGGTCTCACTCTTGACTTTCTCAAAAAATCAAATAGTTTATCTGGTTTTCTTTCAAGATATTTTATGCATGATTTCATGGTTGAGTTATGGATTGGTTTACTCGAATGTTGTTTCTAATTTTAAAAGGGATATTTGGAATGTGTTGTGATATGGGACACCCTAAAATGGGAGGGGTGAATCATGGTGTTAATATTTTCATTAAATTAAAATAGATCTTATTCCCACATTTGTAGGATCTCATTTAACTAACCTTATTATAATGGGCATTCACCAAACACACAAATACAGAAAGACAATATAAAACATAAATTTTACATGGTTCACCACTAAGGCCTAGTCTAGTATGAATAAATTATTGATGTGTTGGTATTAATATAATCCACTATATTTTACTAGATGTTTTCGATTTCAATTATTTGGTCATATTCACTCTATACCAGGAACCCTACCATTACAATGATTTTAGGGATAGTGCACTTCCTCCCATTGATTACTTCCATCAACTCCTTTTTACACACTACTCTGAATGTACTCTTTCTCAATTAAATGAATTTATGGTCACTTACATATCACCAAGAATGGATAAATTTATTTACATCATTATATCCAAAATACAATAATCCAACATGCTCATTGGTATCTCAAATACCCACTAGAAACTGTTTCAGGATAAATTTTGTCTTCAATTTATCTTGTGCATGATTCCTATATAAACTATTATACAACATGATATAACCATTGAAATAATATCCATGATTCACTAACCCCATAAACTACCTTAATACTTATCTTCTCTATGAACTTCCTACAGACAATTCCACTATACACAACCTACTTTGTATTAAGCACACAAAACCCCCATGCACAAAAATCCTATACACAATACATTCACAGACTCCTATTTGAAAAACATCCTATATAGAAACTGATTAACAAGAACTTCATATCCAAAATCCCTTTCAATAATTTATTAATATCATGGATTTATAGTAATGTTTTTCTCCCTTGTTTAATAGTTTTAAAAATTGGATATTTATAAAAAATTACCTTGAAAAAATTATTCACTAAGATTACTAATGAAATTTTTGGACTTCCTACCACTACAATAATATAGCCCAATAGCGACCGCCAAAAGCGGTCGCTATAGGTCTTTAGCGACTGCTTTTGGCGGTCGCATTTGCTCGGTCGGTAAACACCTTTAGCGACCGCTTTTGGCGGTCGCTAAAGGTCCTTTTAAAAATAGCTGGTTTCATGTGCCCGGGATACTAGGTGGGTGCGACGCCGGACACGCGGGGAACTGTACAGTGGGCGCGAGGATGAACCAGAGCTTGAGTCGTCGGCCATGGCGGACCTACTGCGGCCGGAGGGAGGGGCGGGTGTAACGACATGTGAAGGAGAGGTGGCCAGAGAGTTGTAGGGTGATGGCGTGTGAGGGAGGGGTGACCGGAGCTGATGAGAGATGGCGATGGTGGTGACCGAGGGTGGTAGGGCGACGGCGGGGCACGACAGCAGGCATCACCGGCGGCAGTGGTGATTTTGAGGAAGACAACAATGATGGGGCTGGAAAAATCCCGCCCATTTATTTCAGTATTAGCGACCGCCAAAAGCGGTCGCTAATACTTTCAATAGCGACTGCCAATGGCGGTCGCCCGAACCCAGAGGTGCAAAAACCGATTTTCCTAGTAGTGTACACCAAAAATAATCCTCCTACATGTACTTCCTTGATGAACCATCATATTGTGTCTAAAATAAATTCACGTTCTTCATGGTTCATCTATCGTTCACTTCTTACATGAGCGATTATCCTATGTGGATAGTAAAAATTTACCGCCTTCTGACTGCCAATTTCATTTGTGGTCTATATACTCTCTATATCCTCTCTGATTAATGAATACCACTTCATGAACTACCTATGTGGTTCATGTGAGTGATAAACTATCATCATCCTCCTGTATGGGTCACCTGCTGTGAACACTTACCATGAAATTAATGTAAATTCCATGTACCAATCATGTAATATGTATACCTATCACATGGAAAACATATCTTAACCATGAATTTTTCACACTTAAAAACTTTAGGAACACTAGGAAATTTGAAATTTTGAAAACATTTTTACTTCCTCATCCAGGATTAAATTTTTTAAAATTGTCTTCATTGGTCATTAAACACCTTGATCAACCTGTAAAATGTTTGAAAAAATATCAAACCCTCCAATACCATCTTAGATTTGCTTGGTTTCAACGTTTTCACCCATTAGGTTTATTATAAATCCAAAGTGAAATTAAATATTGCACACATGATTCATTTCTTCCATAAGGTAGTATAAAAACGTGTCCATTACTCTCAATATACATGAGGAAAGCATGATTTTGAAAAAAGAGTTCAATAAACTATTAAATGAATCATGTTATACCACATTTATAAACACCCATTCTCTTCATAATCAATCTAATTCCACTTTGCTCAAAAATTTTATTTCACCATGGTTCATGTATTTATATAAATTCCACACCATTTTCCCCCATTGAAAATAAACCTAAAGATATTGATAACCTTATGATCCAAAAAAACATATAAATAAATATAAACAATGGGAATAGGGGAATTATTTTAACCTCTTTAAGTTAAGGGGTGTGGTTGAATACTGAGGTTCAAATAGTGTTTCTAAAATATTGGTGTGGATAATGACTTAGTCATAATAACCTCCACTTAGTCTTTAGATCCGACATGTTTCACTATGACCATTCCTTTCTACACCTATTCTTTAATGGAATGATAATTAATATATATATGCTTTGTTTTGGGGGTTTGTACTGGATTTTTCATAAGATCAATTAAACACTTATTATAAAAGAAAATATCCATCATCGCCTCCACCTACTCCCTAATATGGTCATTTCATCATCCAAAAGAGATAATTCTGGGCCTTAGTAATTGAGATATACTCTATTTATATTATACATATTGATGATCTATCTTATTTTTTGCTCAACGAGACTATGCATTTATTACCATTGAAGAAAGCGGCAACACTTGAGAATTTTTTATCTACCCCATCACCAGCCCTGTCAGCATTAGAAAATTTTGAACATTCAAAATCCATCCCTATATCAAATAGTAATACAAATTTTTTAACACCTTTGGCATACCTTATAATTTTTTTAACTACTAAGAGATTATCTTCATATGGATTACTCTATAAATGATCTTCTAAACATGTTTTAAATATGATATCTAGATATATTGTAGTTAAATAAATCAATCTTCTAATAATCCTATTGCACAAGGTGGGATCTATATATTTCTCATCCTCATTCTTCAAAAACGTTTTTCCAAACGAAATTAGCATCAACATTAGTTTGGAATCATGTATATTGAACTTATTCAACATCTATCATTAATAATTTTCTTTATAGATGAATTTTTATTTCTTCTTTTTTAACAATATATCCATAGAAACTATGTGAGTTCACTAGTCATGGATATTTAAAATTCCAATTTAATATGATTAGAAAACAATTGAATTTCTTCTTTCTTTCACCAAAGATGATATCATCCACATACACAATCACCACAAATTGGTATTCCTTTGACATATTCACATATATTTGGTGGTTGAAACCTTCCTTTTTGTATTCGAACTTATTCAAATATGAATCCAGTTGGGAATACCTTGCTCATTGTTCCATATTTATACCATATAAAACCATTATCCGTCAATACACTTTTATTTTGTAATTTACAATCCTAAATCCCATTAGACGTTTAATGTAAACTTTTTATTCAATAAAACCATTTAAAAATATCATTTTGGAATCCATATGATAAATTTTTGTCCTAATTGACTTTCTATAGCCAAAAAGAGCCTAATTGACTCCATTAAGGCTGATATGCAAATTCATTATTTAAAAATGATGCCTTTAATTTTTGCATAACTGTTACACACTAGGCATTCCTTATTTCCTATAATGGTTTCATTCATGTCAATTTTTTTCTTAAAGATCCAATTATTTCTGATCACATTGTGTAGTTTTTTACATTCAACAATCACACAAGCATGGTTATTATTAATATGATCTAATTATTCATTCATGAATTTAACCCATGATTCATCTCACTTTGTTTCTTCAAATGAGATTAGTTTCACTCTTGATTGTATATTTTTATGATCTAAATTTCTCATTTTTCTTATATGTGTTAGTGAAATTTTATCTCCCAATATATTGAATGGATCACCAATTTTCTCATATTTCAACTCTGAGGTACACATTTTTCTTCTTCAGTAATTACATTATCTTTTGATTCAGCCTATGATTCTTCATCATGAAGACAACTCTGTTCACCTTCCAAAGTATCACTGACTTCATTTTATTAGTCTTTTTATTTATAAAAAATCAGAGTTTTAGTCTTTAAAGTTCATCGTGTCTTTATTTTCAATGAAATTGACTCCACTTATCTCTATAATTTTACACATCTCTTTGTATCATTTTTTGGGCTTAATATTTGTTGAGTATCCTAAAAATATCCTTCTTATACAACATAACCATACTTACCTGTATTTCCTTATTTGAATCTAATTTATAACTTACTTCTAAATACACCAAAATGTGTCAACGAAGGCTTATTTTTATACCATATTACATATAGGGTACTCTATTCAATAAGGATTCACAAATAAATATTTTTATTGCACACAAAAACATATAGATACTATTTCCAATAGTGTAAAGAAATTCCTCTTTTAATGGGTATTGTTTTCTCCACATTTTCATCATATTATTTCCTCATTAAATAATAATATTTTTTGTGGAGTTATCACATATGAAACTTCATGATTTATTCAATGATTATAAAGATATTTATCAAAATCAATAGTGGTATACTCTCTTACATTATTAGAATGCATCTTATTTAGTTGTGTTCATGGAATCATTTTGAACTCTTCTCATATACCTATTCATGTATCCCATGACTTCTCTCTTTCTTTGTAAAAACATGGAACATGCCTTTCTATTATAGTCATTGATGCAATTAATGAAATATCTTTCTCAAAAAATTACAGATATATTAATTTGACCATATAAATTAGTATGTACAAGATAAAGTATGTTATTTGTTTTATTTTAATTTAGTAAATAAGGATTTACCATAATTTTTTCACATATACATACATCATGCGCATTATAGATCTTATCTTGGATAGGTTTCCATGAATTTTATATTCATGTGACCTAAACTTAGATTCTGAAAGTTTTTTTCTTAATACACTATAAGGATACATTGATTTTCATGATTGTATACCTAGTGTAGATTACGGTTAGTTATCCTTATCCTTATAAGAGAGTTTCTAACTCTTCCACTGATCAATAAATCACTTCTAGTTAAATGTAACCTCAAGACTAGTGTTAAAAATTCAACTCAAAAATATAAGGTAATTTCATAACCCATCCACAAGGATAACTTTGGTCTTCTTTAGTTCATCGCTTGATAAATTGATATTGTCACTTCCCTTGATCTTCAATGCTCTATAATTTAAAAAATGAAAGGTTTGATAAACTCTAAATTTCATATTTTTTTCAATATATTTACATTCCCTACCATGTGAGATGAACACCAACTATAAAGAAAGTAGTTTTTATGGTTCTTCATCACTTTGAAAGTAATATATTTCATATTATCCTTCTAATTCTTCTTTTTTCCTTCCATGAGATAACTAGTCGGGTAGAGACATAATATGGGGTCTAAAATTTCTCCTCAACATTTGTGGTAAAATTGCACTCATCTTATTATTCTTATTAAGAGAACCTAATTTTTATATGGATTTTTCATGGTTGACCTATATTTATTTTTTTAGATTTATAGTTATTATTTCCACTTCCTCATTGTCTATAGTCAATGAAATTATGCCTAGTGTTAGAAAAATAAAAAAAATATACATAGAAATTATATCATATGTTTGATAAAGGATATTTCTTATTTATCCTTTACTAGTTATCGATATCTTTCCCATTCAAATAGAATCTTATCTCTTTATAGTATGGCATGGTGTAGCTAGGGTAACCACAAAATTAACACTTAATAATAGGAAAAATATTTTCCCTTTCGTTCCTTTAAATGTCCTTATCCTTAATATATAACCTTTACTATTGAAAGGTATATGAATATCATGGATTATTTTTAACCCTATTATTTATTTTGTTCAATGATATCAGTTTATGATGCTTTGATGAATTTGGATTGAGTCCCAAATCACTAAACAGTTGCCATCCCATGTTCATATTTGTAATTGTTTCTTATTTTGATGTGTTAGAATCTCAATAATTCCCATTTTTCTCATAAATATGGGTCTCTATTAATTCCTAACTTTTTTGACACAGATAGATCCTTGATTGAACCTTTTTAAAAATTATCTATTTATTAACCTCCTAAAGTGTGTCTTCAGTTATGAATCACTTGATTTCACTTTTGATTAATGTTTTTTTCTAAATTTAAAAACCTCATATTCAATGGAGTCAACCTTATTAACTCTCCCATCTATTATTATATTAAGTTCATAGATGTAGAGACCCTATTTTTTTCGTTTAATACATTAAAATATATATTGAAATATTTTCAGAACTATACACTAAGACACTATGTGATTCTGAGGCCTAGTGTGCACAGAATTAATTTAATAAATATATTAAATATATTTTATATTATGAACAAACACTTTCTTGGATTAAAGTAAAAGAAGAAGAACTGTGTGTTGCATAGTATAAGGATACCTTCACTATACTAGTCAGGTGTTCTATAGATTACATAGGTGATTTGGAAAAAAATATTTATCAATTTTATTAAGGTCTTAAACCATGTCCACTAAGGGAACTAGATTCTAAAAAAATCTTATGATGAACTAGTATTAAGCTTCATAAAAATAGAGAATGAATTTTTTAGATACTATATGGTCATGGTAAATCAAGAGAATAATAGGTCTCTTGATAACGATGAAAAAGGTATAGCATTGAAGAAGAATACGGGAACAAAGAAATTCCCATTATGTGAAAATTATGGAAAGAATCACCCTAGTAAATGCTTGAAATGTAAGGAATTTTTTTATAAGTATGAAGAAGAGGGTATACGATCTAAATAGATCAAGGTCAAGAAGAAAATAAATGATGTTCAATGACTCAAATGTAATTAAATGGGGAATTATTCAAACCAATGTCCCACGTTTCAAGGGAATATTCCACAGAACTGGAAAATGGGATATAGTCAAGAATATGTGATCAACACGGCTATTCTAGAAGTACCTAATGATGTGGTTGTATGTAAATTAATAATATATTAAAATTTATACAATTATTTATTTTATTTTTGGATCATCACACTCTTTTTTATCAATCCTATTTTCAAATAAAATTAGATATTTATTGTTTGATTTAATAATGGAGTTGTGAGCCACAACTTCTAACGAAAGTCCCATTACAAAAACGATGTGTTGGGAAATTCCCATTATGGAATATATCATGATTTAATTTCTGATCTTATCATCATATATATGCTTGACTTTTATAGAATCCACAAGATGGACGGGATTTCAAAATATGATGTGAAAATTTATTACAATAATATGTAAATTACAATTCTTGATAAAGATGTATTGTAGAGACCCGTACTTGACGTACATAGACATTAAATTACTTTTTTGGAATACTTAATACATAATAAAAACATACACCAAAGGACCGTAATAGTTTAGTGTCTTTGGAAACTTGGAACATAATCTTCTAATATTGGTGAAAGATCTTCAATATCTCTCATAAAGATCTTCACTTTTTTTCTTACCTAAAACCTTTCTTTATATCCTAGGGAAAATAAAACATATAAAGGGTGAGCTTAATTTCTCTGTAAGGGTAGGCATGGCGAAAATAAAACAAACCATATACATTTGAACTTCAAAACATGAACATAAAGTTTACACATCAAAATCTTGAGTTGTGAAGTAAATCTTGGCAGTACGTAAGTCATAGGTCATAAAGGAACATCAATCATGATAAAATATCATGGGAATAAAACAATTAATTGTGGGAAACCATTAAGCAAATGATATGATTTCCATAGTATCCAAGGCATTGCTTCCAAGACCATATTAGTGGACAAAGTCCCTTTCTGAATCGAGTTCACTCCTTGTTCTAGTCCTGTATCACTAAACTGGATTATCTTACAGTTACATCCATGTCTATATCATGAGATATAAATCTTTACCCAATGCATTGGAGGGAGATATAGGTCCCACCCATCTCATAATGAAATCATTCTTACTTGTTCCACAGCATAAAAATAAATCATTCATCAACACCCACAGAATAAAAATGGGTTTTATAAACATCATATCATAATAAAATAATCTATATAAAACAAATTCATTTCATTTCATCATAAGAAAAGTGAAACCATGTAAATCATAGAGATATTATACTTGAAACATACATATATGAAATAATTTCATCTTATATGGAAAATGGTTTTGATAAAACACTTGAAAATAATTCTTGAGGAAAATATCCTTTCTTCTTAAAAATAATTTTCTTTTCACAATATGCCGCGCAATTTTAAAATAAAAATATTTTATTGAAAATAATTGTGAAATATTGTAGAGTAAACTTCCTGAAAATAAGGCGTTATGAAACCGTAAAAATCCGTTCATTCCGTATAAGTTAAAAAAACATTCTCCTCGTACTTTTAATGGAAAACTAAAAAAGTACCACATATGGTAAACAAAAGAAAGATTACATCCATAACAAAAAGTAAAAGTCAAATAGGGGTAAACATTACTTTATACTTACATGGAATAAAATTAAACACTTTATGAAAAAAAAATTTTATGGACATGGATGAAAAATATAACCCCAGTAAATACTTACGAATAAACAATCTCAGATAAGAACGAGATTGGAATAGTTATCCCTTACATTAGGTCTGATATGCTTTTTACGTATCTGAACCTCCTGTATAATGATTTAAATAATGTCATTGACTTATTACATAATCATATTAATCGTTATGATATCATATATGGTTCACTTATAACTTTATATTACCCGTTTTTTTGTAAATTCCATGTTAAAGCAGCATTTTGGGTAAAATAATTTTATTTATTTTACGTGTTTCAAATTTTTTTTCTTGATATTATTATTACTTATATCATTATTTACTTACTTTTAGAATGTAAATCATGATTTATATATCATATATATTCAGTATATATGAAATTCATTGTTCATGGAGACAGTAGGTCATACGTACGTGTGAACGTTGTTTTCCTTTCCTTATTGACTTGAATGGAAGTAAGTAGATTACATATATATATACATAAATCCAGTACATTTATCATGTCATATATTTCATTATTATTAATTATATATACTTTATAATTATTCCTGAATGGTTAACATGGAGAATGAATCTCATCGCGTCGTGGAGACGATAATCCATACGTACGTATGAGCGATGATATAGTTCCCATAATTATTGAATTGAATTGGAGTGGATGATATGATATCTTATAATCAGTACGATGTTATAATAACTATATATAGTTATTCTTTACACCATTATACCCATCCAAGTAAGGTGGTGGTGGAAAAACAGATTACACCACGGCGTGGAGACGGTATTCCGTACGTACGCACGCGCGGTGATTTCTTTTTCCGTAGGATAGAGAGAAGGTGAAATGGGGATGTTTCATATTTATAATAACATATAAGTATACTATTTATATTGATTTTATTACTTTATAATGAAACAACTAAAGAAGAATAAGTTGAAAAAGAAATAAAACTTGAAAGAATCAGTAGAAGAGGTTACCTCTTCTTTGACGAACCTATTTTAAGCTTACTCTTATGGCACTAGAGTTGGTCTTTTGAGGAGACCAGAACCTTTATAATGTTTCTAGGGAAGTTTATAAGGGATATGGGCCGGGTTTGGACGAGCATGAAACCAAAAAATTGTGTAAAGAGAAGAGGGAGGAGGTGCCCTTTTATAAGGGAGGAGAGGGTCACCTTAGGAAAAACTTAAAATATTATTTTATAATAAAGTCATATTCAATTTATAATAGTTCCAAATTGATTTATTTCTAAGATAAAGTTGGGATGGGTCGAAATACTCTCAACCGGTAGGTTTTAGACAAACTTAGGTTACTATTTTAACCTTATAATTTAGATTTAACTCTAAGTTAAATAATTTAACTTTTACTGTGTCTTCTTGTTTTCTTACACTATATGGTTAATAAACATACTATAACCAGAAAAATGAACCCCAAGTGGTTAATTATTACTATATATAACTTTATATAATTAATTTCACCGAACCTTATATTTTTAGGAATAGAATAACAAATAATAGTTTAATATTTGTTTTAAAAACTATTTTATGTCAATTTTGACACTATTTGGTAATAGATTTTTGTAAAAATCATAACAGCCTGATTAGTTCGAAAAAGGTTAATTGAATCAATACTAACATGTCATATTAACCTAAAAAATTTGTGTAATTCATAAAAAGTCCCAAATTTCATTTATTTAGTTATTTATAACATCAATTATGTTAATATTTCATTAATAAGGTAATTACTGCATCATCATTGTGTCATAAATAAATTAAATTATTTAATTTTTAAAAACTATAAATAAAATTACATTATGTAGGAAATATTTTTATCTTTCTATGTAATATTTATAGTCGAATTTATCTTATGTATAACTATATATTAAAAATGTTTTGTTTATTAAACATTGATTTTAGCTATTTTAACTCTTCTTTAAATAAAATAATAATAAATGTCCTAATCTAATCCAAGTGGACCTAAATTATAATATTATATTCCTAAGGTTTTTTTGGGTCGAATTATACTTATCCAATAGAATTAAGACATGTGTTAGGGTAATAGTAATATCATTTTTACCCTTAATTACCCTATTTACTTTTAACCGTGGTAAATAAAAGTAAAAAGTTACTATTCAACAAAAATTATTTTTATCTTATTGAACCACATTTTACTCATTGATATTAACCGTGTCTCTCGGATTTTTGAAATTCCACTCACAGAAGCGGTAAAATTATGTTTTATATAAATTTTCAAATTCTCCTAGGAGGTGGGTAAAAGACAGTGAAAAGTTCAATAAAATTTTTATATATCTAAAATTATTATAAAATTACTCCAATGAATTACATTGAACTTATATAGGTATTATGTATCAATTTTTACCTAAAATAAATTTAAATAAAATAAATAATTATTTAAATAAAAATTCAGTTTTTAAATAGTTACCCAGTGATTTCACTATTCATCAAAAATTGAAATTTTTCAGAAAAATACCAAAAATTCACCCTAGGATAATTTCGATATTCCAAATCAAAAAATGAAATCCATTTTGAAAGAGAAAATTTATAATATTTGAAAAAGTGTGTATTACTATTCATAACGGCTAGTTTATATAACATGTCGTTGTTTAGTGAAACTCGGTATTGCATACAACTCACACAATCGTGGAAGGTCACGATTGCGTGTAATGCAAGCCAAGTCAGGGATGCGTGTAGTGCAAGCTCCTTTTGGTGTAGCGTAAAACACAAGACATCAATGAAATTAAAACAAAGATTTTTCATAAAATCTCGGGGTGCTACATTCTACCCCCCTTAAAATGAATTTCTCCCTCGTATTTCATTGGGGTTATAAATGGTTTACTTCTCGAAGGTTTCTTTAATAGAAACCCACATCGTAAAAAGGAATACAAAAAATTATCTTTAAAAACTAATGTATGAAACGTAACGGTTACCCAAATTAACTAATCAATGGGTTTCAACATAAGAGAATATAGGTGATAATATGGATATGGAAGAGAAATCTAACCGTCGTGTTCTGATGAGATTGGTAGAGAACATGGCTATAAAAAATCCAACAATCACAAAGCCATAAATTTGTGATGATCTAAGGTACCATCTAATTCATCGGATATAAGGGCACTAGGACAACATTTTTGGTTTTTAAGATCATTTCCCAAAAGTTGAAGAATTTGAATTAGAACAAATACTTACTTTATTTCAGTATAATCTCATCATTTTTCATGCCTTTAACAATTTACACTTCATATCTTAAATAAATGAAGTTTAATTTTTCATTTGTTGGGTGTTAGAAAATCATGTGATAGAATGATGGTTCATTCCATATGTCTCAAACAAAAGGTTAGCAAAAGTTATCAAATATACGTAAGTCCATCTATGGTGAGTTTAATCGTATATGATTCCAAAAATAGACTTATACTTCTTCTATCATACCTCTTAATAAAACTAGTTTCTACTAACTAGGGACTTCCTGTAGGCCCATGGTAGGTGATAAAGGCATGTCACACTTTGGTTGTGGGTTTGATTCCCATATCCTTGTCCGATGTGACGGGTTGTCGCTCGTCCTATGGGTTATCCTTTTTCTAAAACTACACTTTTATATCATTCCATCAATAATATCAAAAAATGTTATTGCCATAAACAATACTAACTTATGACCAACATAATCCATTCCAATATTTAGGCTTATCCAAAATACTTTTGTTCGATCTCATAGTATAAAGACAACAATTACTAGAAATGTCATCTGATGAGCATGTGGATACCATAATTTATCCCCCTTATATCATATGATATATCTTGTTGGTCAAATTAAAAACATGTGAATACCTTAATCATGTATTCTCTTGAAAAATGAATACTCATTGAACCTTAGTGAAAACATAAATGTCATCAAAAGTTAACTCTTTCCACATACCAAAATCCCAAAAATTCTATATACTCAAACCATAACATCACTTAGTCCTTATATCAGTCATGAGCTCATGAATACTATCAAAATTTAATTTTCTCTTTATCACTTCATTATGCGCATATCATCTTCTTTCCAAAAATATTTGAATTATCTTTCATGGTTACTAGTACGACTCAACATATACATTCAAATACTTTTAGGAAAAAACAATAGTGTAATAATCCATATATGTTTCTTTATTCCATAGTATCATTAAATTACCTATACAACATAACTCTTGTTAAACATACAATCATTCCACTACCTTATTAAACCATTGGCCAAGATTTAACACTTCTTTCATTTCATATATCATTTGTAGTCTCCTCATCATCATCCACATAAATACTACCCATATGACCATGCTGATTCTCTTCATGAGATTTTTCCTTAGGTCATTGGTTTGCATAATGCCCATACATTCCACATTTAAAACATCTAATCATTGTTGATTTCATAGTAATACCATTATCCTTCTTCATGGTGTCAACTGAACCTTTTCTTTTGCATTTACTAGATTTGTGTCCTTCTTTTCCACACCCAAAGTATCTTCCAGTTCCTTTGAACCATTCTCCTTGATGCCTCTTCCCACATGATTTACATGATAGAAATTGAACTTTCTTAACTCTATGATCATCATGAAACTCCATCTTTCTCTTATTAGCTGAGTCAGGAATCTTACCAAAGTTGAGATTATGGATCATATTATGAGATCGCTGATTAGGCATAATAATGATGTTTGGGCTTCCAAATCCTGTTTCATTTGGTTACTCATGAAGAATATCATTCCATTGTCCATCATATCCTCCATTATCGTGAATCTTCCTGTTTCCAGCCATTTTCTAAAACCCAAAAAGAATAGTGTGAGAGGAAAAAATCATGATCAAGGGGGGTTACCTTCAATATGTAACATCTTAGGTTAAATTATAAGATCATTACCTTAATTCTAGGACTATAACCTATACATATACTTATCCTTAGGGACACTTCTAGACATACCTTAGAAATATCTCTAGATATTTCACTAAAGTTTTCGCATCCTAGTTACCAAAGGTTAACTAAACCTTTCCTCTGATACCAACTGTAGAGACACGTACTTGACGTACATAGACATTACATTACTTTTTTAGAATACTTAATACATAAAAAAACAGACACCAAAGGATCGTAATATTTTAGTGTCTTTGGAAACATGGAACATAATCTTCTAATCTTGGTGAAAGATCTTCAACATCTCCCATAACGATCTTCCCTTTTTTATTACCTAAAACCTTTATTTATATCCTAGGGAAAAGAAAACATATAAAGGGTGATCTCAAATGATCATTAAGGGTAAGCATGGAGAAAATAAAACAAACCATATACATTTGAACTTCAAAACATGAACATAATGTTTACAAATCAAAATCTTGAGTTGTGAAATAAATCTTGGCAGTACGTAAGGCATAAGTCATAAAGTAACATCAATCATGAAAAAATATCATGGGAATAAAACAATTAATTGTGGAAAACCATTACGCACATGATAGGATTTCCATAGTATCCAAGCCATTGCTACCAAGACCATCTTAGTGGACAAAGTCCCTTTCTAAATCGAGTTCACTCCTCGTTCCAGTCCTGTATCACTGAACCGTATTAACTTACCATTCCAGCCATGTCTATCTCATGAGATATAAATCTTTACCCAATTAATTAGAGGGAGATATAGGTCCCACCCATCTCATAATGAAATCATTCTTACTTGTGCCATAATATAAACATGAATCATTCATCATAACCCAAAGAATAAAAATGGGTTTCATAAACATCATCTCATCATAACATAATCCATATAAAACAAATGGATATCATTTCATCATAATAAAATTGAAACCATGTAAATCATAGAGATAGTATACTTGAAACATACACATATGAAATAATGTCATCTTAGATGGAAAATGGTTGTGATAAAACACTTGAAAAGAATTCTTGAGGAATACATCCTTTCTTCTTAAAAATAATTTTCTTTTCACAAAATTCCATGAAAAAAGAAACAGATTTTATTGAAAATAACCATGAAATATTGTAGAGTAAACATCCTGAAAATAAGGCATTATAAAACCATAAAAATCTGTTCATGCCATATAAGTTAAAAAACATTCTCCTCATACTTTTAATGGAAAAGTCGAAAAGTACCACATATGGTAAACAAAAGAAAGATTCCTTCCATAACACAAAGTAAAAGTCAAAGAGGGGTAAACATGACTTTAAGAATACGTGGAATAATATTAAACAGTTTATGAAAAAAAAATTTTATGGACGTAGATGAAAAATATAACCCCAGTAAATACTTACGAATAAACAATCTCGGATAAGAACGAGATTGGAATAGTTATCACTTACCTTAGGTCTGATATGATTCATTCGTATCCGAACCTCCTGTATAATGATTTAAATAATGTCATTGACTTATTATAGAATCATATTAATTGTTATGATATCATATGTGGTTCAATTATGAATTTATATTACCTGTTCTTTTTTAAATTTCATGTTAAAGCAGCATTTTGGATAAAATCGTTTTATTTATCATACGTGTTTAGACTTATTGTTCCTGATATTATTCTTACATATATCATGAATTACTTACTTCCAGAATGTAAATCATGATTTATATATCATATATATTCAGTATATAAGAAATACATCGTTCATGGAGACAGTAGGTCGTACGTACGCATGAACGTTGTTTTCCTTTCCATATTGACTTGAATGGAAGTAAGTAGATAACATATATATATATACATTAATCCAGTAGCTTTATCATTTCATATATTTCATTATTATTAATTATATATACTTTATAATCATTCTTTAATGGTTATCCTGGAGAATGAATCTCATCCTGTCATGGAGACGGTAATCCGTACGTACGCACGAGCGATGATATCGTTCCCATACTTACTGAATTGAATTGGAGTGGATGATATAATATCTTAGAATTGTTATGATTTTATAATAACTATATATAGTTTTTCTTTACACCATTATACCCATCCAAGTAAGTTGGTGGTGGAAAAATAGATTACACCACGGCGTGGAGACGGTATTCTGTACGTACGCACGCGCGGTGATTTTATTTTCCGTAGTATGTATAGAAGGTGAAATGGGTTTATTTAATATTTATAATAACATATAAGTATATTAGTGATACTTATGTTATTACATTATAATGAAAAAACTAATGAAGAAGAAGTTGAAAACGAAAGAAAACTTGAAAGAATCGGTAGAAGAGATTACCTCTTCTTCGACGCACCTCTTTTATACTTCCTCTTAAGGCATTAGAGTTGGTCTTTTGATGAGACCAGAACCTTTATAATGTTTCTATTGAAGTTTATAAGGGATATAGTTAGGGTTTGGCCGAGCTCAAAATCTCAAAATTGTGTAAAGAGAAGAGGGAGGAGGGGCCCTTTTATAAGGGAGGAGAGGGGAACCTTAGGAAACAAATCAAAATATTATTTTATAATAAAATCATATTTGGTTTATAATAGCTCCAAATTGATTTATTTCGAAGATAAAGTGGGGATGGGTCAAAATCCTCCCAACCGGTAGGTTTTAGACAAGTTTAGGTTACTATTTTAACCTTATCATTTAGATTTAACTCTAAGTTAAATAATTTTACTTTTATCGTGTCTTCTTGTTTTCTTACACTATATGGTTAATAAACATAATATAACCAGCCACACGAACCCCAAGTGGTTCATTATTAATATATATAACTTTATATAAGTCATTTGGATGAACCTTAGATTTTGATGAATATAATAACAATTAATAATATAATATTTGTTTTAAAAACTATTTTATGTCAATTTGGACACTATTTGGTAATTGATTTTTGTAAAACTCATAATAGTGTCATTAGTTCAAAAAACGTTAATTGAATCAATCCTAACTTGTCATATTAACCTATAAAATTAGTGTAATTCATAAAAAGTCTCAAATTACATTTATTTGGTTATTTATAACATCAATTATGTTAATATTTCATTAATAAGGTAATTACTGCATCATGATTGTGTCATAAATAAATTAAATTATTTAATGTTTAAAAATTATAAATAAAATTACATTATGTATGAAATCTTTTTTTCTTTCTAATTAATATTTATAGTCGAATTTACCTTATGTATAACGCTATATTAAAAATATCTTGTTTATTAAACATTGATTTTAACTATTTTAACTCTTCTTTAAATAAAATAATAATAAAGGTCCTAATCTAATCCAAGTGGACCTAAATGATAATATTATATTCCTATGGTTGTTTTGGTCGAATTATACTTATCCAATAGAATTAAGACATGTGTTAGGGTAATAGTAATATTATTTTTACCCTTAATTACCCTATTTACTTTTAACCATGGTAAATAAAAGTAAAAAGTTACTATTCACCAAAAAGTATTTTTATCTTATTGAACCACATTTTACTCCTTGATATTAACCGTGTCTCTCGGAGTTTCTAAATTCTACTCACAGAAGCGATAAAATTATGTTTTATGTAAATTTTCAAATTCTCCTAGGCGGTGGGTAAAAGACGGTGAAAAGTTCAATAAAATTTTTATATATCTAAAATTATTATAAAATGAATCCAATGAATTACATTGAACTTATACAGGTATTATGTATCAATTTTGACCTAAAATAAATTTAAATAAAATAAATAATTATTTAAATAAAAAGTTGGTTTTTAAATAGTGACCCAGTGTTTTCACTATTATTCAAAATTTTAAAGTTTTCAGAAAAATAAAAAAAAAATCACCCTAGGCTTATTTCGATATTCCAAATCAAAAAATGAAGTCCATTTCGAACGATAAAATTTATAATATTTCAAAAGGTGGAAATTACTTTTCATAACGGCTAGTTTATATAACATATCATTGTTTAGTGAAACTCGGTATTGCGTACAACACACACTATCGTGGAAGGTCGTGATTGTGTGTAATGCAAGCCAAGTCAGGGATGCGTGTAGTGTAAGATCCTTTTGGTGTAGCGTACAACACAAGACATAAATGAAATTAAAACGAATTTTTTTTATAAAATCCTGGGGTGTTACAGGTATAATTACATATCTTCAGAGAAAAAATGTTATCATATGATTCTTATCTAGATCCACCCCCAGTAGACCTACTAGATGAAATTATTGGGGAGTAAAATAAAACAAAATCTAGGGATGAGTAAGGTAATCTTAAAATTTTGGATGTACAAATTATATACGAATACATTGATACATTTCTGGAGGAATTACCTGGACACCCCCTAGAGTTTGAAGTTGGGTTTAATATTTATTTAATCCCCAATAAAAGATCAATATCAAAGACTCCATATAAAATGGATACTTTGTAATTAGTGGAGCTGGCGAAAAAACTATAGGATTTGAGTAATAAGTAATTTATTCTCCCAAAGGATTCTTTATGGGGATCCTGTTTTCTATTTGTTAAGAATAAATATGGATTCATGATGTTTTAAATAGACAATAAATAAATCTATGATATAATAATAAAGAAAAGGTATCCTTTACCTCACATTGATGCTTAATTTGACCAACTTCACAGAGCTAAATATTTTCCAAAGATTGAAATTTGTTCTCAGTATCATCAATTTCAAGTAAAGAAGTAAGATATTCTAAATATATATTTTCAAATAAGGTGTATAAATTATGATTTTTTAGTAATGTAATTTATATTGATTAATACACCTTCAGTTTTCGTGGATCTAATGAAAAGAGTATTCAAGGAATATATTGAATTTTTTTTTTAGTATTCATTGATGATATTATAATATATTCTAAAAGTTATTAAGATCATGATAATCACTTGGGGATTATTATTGAGACTCTCATAAGGAAAGATTTATAAGGTAAATTTACCAAGTGTAAATACTGGAATCGAGAAATTCATTTTCTTTTTTATATTGTCTTTATGGATGAAATATCATTTTATCCTATAAAGATAAAGGAAATCCATGAATCATTTATTCCAACAAACATAACGAAGGTATGTAGTTTCATTGGTTTAGTAATTTACTATTGGCATTTTGTTCATAATTTTTCTTAATTTTCTAACCCATTAACCAAGCTCAAACATAAAGTGTTTGTGTTGGTATGGAAAAAATAATGTGCTTAATGTTTTGAATAATTGAATATAGTATTATTCAATACTCTGATTTTGACTCTTCCATCAGGAAATTATGGGTTTGTAATATAGATTGATGCATTGAAGAAAGTAATGGGTTGTATTATGGAAAATTATAAAGTTATTGCATATGAATCATGGAAGTTGAAGATTCATAAACAAAATTATAAAAATTCTAGTATTGAGTTAGCAATAATAATAATTTCTCTAGAGATATGGATACATTATCTCTATGGTGAATGATGTGAGATATATATGGATCACAGGAGTTTTAAATACATATTTACATATAAATAACTGAACATGAGGAAAATATGATAGATTGAGTTACTCGAGGATTAGGATTTCTCAATACACTACAACCCAGGAAAAGAAAATAAGGTCGAATATGTGTTAAGTAGGAATAGTCAGGGACTTCTAACACAAATGAGGATTGAGAATGATTGTATGTTAATGGATTTAGTAAATATAGATATGGGAATTTTTAAGGGGAGTCATCTCAACTTTTTCAAATGATTGTGAAACCATATTTATTGGAAAAGATAAAAAGATCTCGATATTATGATAAGAATTTTAAAAGGAAAAATAAATTCCTTATGGATGGAAGATAATAAAACTTCATGTGTTAGGATTTAATTTAGATATTTGGAATAAATTTATGTGTTCCATCAATTCCTAATCTAAAAAAGAACAATTACATTATTCTAAAAGCTCAAATTTCTCTATACACATTGATAGTACCATGATGTATAGAGATCTGAGTGAACATTTTTGGTTGGATGATATGAAGCAATAAATTGCTAACTATGTATCCTAATGACTATTTTTTAAATTGTTTAAGGGTGAGAGATAGAATCCTAGGGGATTAATGCAATCTATGCCTATTTCTATGTGGAATTTGGATGATATTATGATGGATTTTTTCACAGGACTACCAAAGATGACTAAAATGAATGATGTGATATGGGTTAATGTTGATAATCATAAAAAAAATAGAACATTTTCTTTCTATAATAGAATATTTACCTCTTGAGTACCTAGAAGGACTACATATTGATTAATTTTTAAAACTTAGTGGTGCACCTATATCAATTTTTTTGATCAAGATCCACATTTTACATCAAAAATGTGGAAGTGTCTTAAAAAGCATTTGGATATTGAGCTTCATTGGAGTATTTAATATCACCCTCAAACTGATGGAGAGTCTAAAAGGACTATTCATACATTATAATACATGTTAAGATCGTGATCACTTGACTTTCAGGGTATATGGGATCAGTATTTTACTTTGGTAGATTTTTCCTACAATAATAGTTTCCATTAAGTATTCAAATGGTTCCAAATGAAGAATTATATGGAAATATATGTCATGCTCTAACTTGTTGGGATGACATTGATGAGAGAAAACTTAAGGTGCCAAAACATATTAAAGAAATAATGAAAATGTTAAAGACTATTCAATATCATATTAAAGTAGTTCAAATTAAGAAAAAGGGTTATTTAAAAACAAAAAAATGATTTAGAATTTAAAGTTGGAGATCAGGTCTTTCTAAAAGTATCTCCATGGAAGGATTTAATAAGATTCAGTAAGAAGGGATATCTGAGCCCCATGTACAATAGACGATTTTAAATTCTTTAAGGAATTTTATTGTTAGATTACTGATTAGAAATATCTCCAAGTATCTCTAAATTACATGATGTGTTCCACATATTATTGTTGAAGAAGTACATGCTTGACACAAAGCATATACTCACCTTTGAAGAAATAGAAGTAAAACTTGATTTGTATTATTAAAAAGCACCTATAGAGATTCTTGTCACTAGATATCATGTATTAGAAAATTATACAACTCAACTCGTAAAATTTATTTGGATAAACCATAAAATGAAAGAAGAAATGTGGGAACCTGAGGATGTTATAATAAAGAACCACCCTCATTTTTTATATGGAAATATTCATGAAACTTTTTGAGGTTGAAATTTTCGAAGGATGGCTGAATGTAATACCCCATGATTTTATGGTATGTATCTTATTTTTAAAGACCCGTAAAATTCAAGGAAATTTTTTTCTTAATTTTCTTTGAATTTTACAAGAACGCAGTTTCCGACGGAACCTAATTCTGAGGCCCGGTGTGCCCGGAATCTTTTTCCTAAGTTTAGCTCGGGTACATTCAGTGAACGAATAAGCGGGTTTTTCTACCTTTTGAACAGGTTCTCAGAATCGAATTCCGAGGGCACCGATGGAATCGCAACGCTGGTATTTTCATAGAAACACCTTTTCCAGAGTTGTGTTTGCTCGTGTGTGGTTTTTAAATTTTTCGGGTTAAGTAAATGATTAAAATAAAATGGTGAGACCAATTTATTTTATTTCAAGTCCCTTAATCTATGTTAAGTGGATGATGTGGGACCCACAATATCATACCCACTTGGTAGGATATTTGTGAGTTGGGGCCCACACGAGCCCCGCCGTTTCTTTTCTTCTTAAGTAACGCACTCACACCCCCCTTTTTAATGAAGTCAACTCTTGCGTTTAATCTGGATATTAAATGCCTCATTAATTGGGCGGATTTAAACTCCTCAATTAATTGATCGTTTCTTTTCTTTTGGAATTTCAAGCGTTGGTTTGTGTGTGAATAAAATAAGACACCACTTATTTTATTTAGTTATTCTTGTTGTGTTAGAGGCTAGGGAGAATTCGCCCAGGTTCTTGAAGTTCTTCCTCCTTGACGAAGAACGTGAAGAACACGAATAATGCAGAGAACGCGAAGAACGTGAAGAGCGCTGACCTCCGACGAAGGTCGACAAGAACGCCGATCCTCGGAGATCGACGACACGACGCCGATGAATCCTTTCTCCGCGACGTGATGATCCCCCTTTCGTGATGCCTTCTTCCGCGACATGCAATTCCGCGATGAACCCTCGCTCGACAAAGCTTGAGGTAGGGGTTTTGACTCAATTAAATATTTGTGATTTATACCCTCGGCTTATGTTTTCAATTTTAAATAAGCCTTTTTAAACCACTAAAGTAGTGTGTGCGGGCCAAAAAACAAGTCTGAACCCACCGACTCTTCGTTCTTGGTGTGCGGATTGGCGGGCGATGATGAAGTAGGCCGCACTGGCATTGTGAGGTCCTCGCAGTGAAGGACAGGTCCTGGGAGGGCCGTTGGTGAAGACGACAGGAAAATCCGACCACCAGAGCTCGTCCGGTGGTCCGCGGAGCACTCCGCTGGCACGCCTCGCCGGCACGGTGGCGCCGACGGCCAGAGGCGGCAGCGCTCGGCACGCCGCCGGGATGGCCCACCGTGGCTGAAGCTGTGGCAGCTGGCCGCTGGTCCCGCGACCGCACAGGACCAAAGGAGGTGGGACGCGGCGCTCGGTCGCGTCTGTTGACAAAGAGCGGCCCCCCATGGGGCCGCGGTTACGTACTGGCGGGGGGCAGCGTGCCACCCCACACCACTCGACCGAAACGGCCAAGCCACCCGACCGGACCGCCAGTACGGGCTGTGCCTAGGCTGGGCCGCGCCCAGGCTGGCCTGGGCCGCGCCAGCCGGGCCGGGTCGGATCAGGCCCAAACCCCCCCTAATACCAGACTTCTCGGTCTATTTCCAATAACATGAGCAATGGACCTCTGATCTATGCACCGTCAGTTTCATAGCGATCCTTGGATTGAGACGGTCGTTTCAGTATATTATACTCAAGGTTTCTGAGAACTTTGGGTTCGGCCGGGTTGGTTCGTACACGAAACCAACCGGACCCTCGGAGCGGAAACACTTATAACTTGAGTTCCGGACGTCTGACAGACGTTCCGTCAACATTGATGGATTTATCTTATTGAGACGGACATTTGGGCTTACTCCGCTCAAGGCTTGGACGCGGTTCGAGTACGGTCAGGTTGGTTTTGACTTAAAACTCAACCGGGCCCCTAGAACGAAAAGGCCAATAACTCTCAGACCGGGCGTCCGATGGACGCGCCGTCTGTGACATTGAGTTCTTGTTGACGATACGGAACATTTGGATACATCAACTCTGGGCTATGTGTTAGTTGATTTATCAGCCCCTCGGCTCGTAGAGCAGACCCTCCTGAACGAGCTTGCTATGTGCGGGAACCCTAGAGCTGGCTGCGACTGTGACAACGATGACGACTATGTAGAAATCCTCCGGGGATTCGACGACGACGACTACAACACTCAGCAATCCTACGTGGATCAGTGCTACTGATCCTATGTGGGTCAGATCCGGTGTGGGTCAGCGCTCACCGATCCTGTGTGGGCCAGCGCCTACATATTCTGTGTGGGTCATTGCGTGGGTTAGTTACCTATCGATCCTATGTGGGTCAGATCCTTTGTGGGTCAGTGTGGGGGTTAGTTACCTACCGATCCTGTGTGGGTCAGATATTTTGTGGGTCATTGCGGGAGTTAGTACCTATCGATCCTATGTGGGTCTGATGGCTTAGATAAATCAGCAGCAATATCTGATCATCTCTATCGTCTTACGAATAAGTATACCTGTGTGAGCTGAATCTTGATTTACTTTCCTATGTGAATTGTGTTGTGTTATCCTGTGTGGATGTGAATGAACTCGGGCTCGGATGTTGGAGCCGAACGCGAATTGATGACTTAGGAATATGTATGGGCATATACCTAAGTAGTGTTGGATGTTACTTCGTGATTGTATCTTTCCTTTGTGGATTATCTTTTGTGGATTCTGGGAGACCTTCGGGGGTCTCGGGGTCCCTACTGAGTAGCTTATACTCACCCCTGGACGGGTTATGCCCGCACTACGTTGTGTTGGTTGCAGACGACGGACAACGCTGATCGTGGTTGAGGCTTGCGGAGCAGGTCGGTACCTGGAGGTGGACCATTGGGCGGGACGTACACGGAGCGGACGGCTGGACCCAAGGAGTTGTGGAGGCAATCTGTGCCCACCCTTCAGGTGGGACTTCCAGTGTACGGCTCGAGGCTATGGCTTTACTTTCATTTGTTGTTTTCCCTTTCCAGTTGTACTTTACATTCAGTTTCGGTTTGTATTCTAGCCCACTTACTTTTCCTCACTTACTGTTGTACCGAATTTTTACTTAGTGTTTACTTCTGCTTGCTTACTCTGTGGTGTTTTTTTACTTTACAAAGGAAATGGATTCCCTTTTTATCAGGAATTACGCCTTGGTGCTAGTCGCCAGCCCCTGGCCTATGGAAGGAGGGCTTGGGGTAGTCACGTCACGGGCCTCGAGGATGGGTCATGAAAAATTGGTATGAAAGGAGTTTGGTTCTACCGCAGAACTCAGGACTCTAATCTTTTTCTATGTGAAGAAATAGAGTTAAGAGTATTGAGTGTGGTTATCAGTCTAGGGAGTCCAGTGTTGGTGCGGCGGCCGATGTATCCGTACACCAGGACCCTGACTTCTGATTTCCAACTTAATACACAAAAACATTTATTGCATGTGTGTTTCAAGTTTTCTTTGTGATTACTTTATGTCTTCTCACCAGGTATAATGTTTAACTGTGGTGCACCTGTTTCTTTTTATAATGGCCCCACGACGGCAGCCAGTTAGGGTTCTGAGAGTTGTGTGTGACGACAGCGCACCGACCGACGAGGCCTCGGTACAGGGCCCTTTGACAGCATAGGCACTGGCGGTACCTCTACCTGCCGAGCCACCGATGCTACCAGCCCCAGCCGCTAACGATGGACGTCGCCTTAGTGCACTACATGAGTTTCAATGCCAGTGACCACCCAGGTTTTGTGGGGAGACGGACCCTCAGGTAGCCGAGGATTGGCTGGAGGCAGTTGTACGGGTTTTCAGGTTAGTGAGGACACCAGCAGTACTCATGGTGATCCTCGCAGCGAGCCTCCTGCATGCGGCAGCAGGCAGATGGTGGAGCTTGATGCTCTAGGTGCACGACGAGGCATATCTCCTCTGGACAGACTTTGAGAGCCTCTTCTGCTAGGAGTTCATCCCAGCCACCCTCCGTGCGGTACGCATCCAGGAGCTTCTACAGCTACGGCAGGGTAGCTTGACGGTCGCCCAGTACTCGGCGAGATTTGTTGATCTCTCACGCTACTCGACGGACATGGTACGAGACCCATTCTTCTAGGCCCGAACCTTTAAGCAGGGATTGAGGCATGAGATCAGGGCATCGCTGATCTCCCTCGACATTCTGACCCATGCAGGAGTACTGGAGAAATCCCTTCTCATTGAGAGCTTCCTTGCTGAGCCTACTTCAACAGCGAGACCTACCGCACGGCGGCACATAGTAGAGTCTTCTGCAGCAGGCAGTCGACGGATGACTCATGGGTCCAGGAAGACTAGACCCTCAGCCAGACGACCTCAGGACATTGCCTCAGTGGTGCGGGTCACATAGCGTGGAGCCAGTCTTTCGAGAGGCAGACAGTGCTACGCATGCGGCGGGCAGGGCCACATGGCTCGTGACTGCCCGACCCGCCGTGCAGAGGAGAAGCAGACGGTTGAGGGGCCACCCAGGCAGAGGTAGAGGGTCGACCGTGGCGGTCCGCAGGGAGCAGGCGGACGAGGCAGAGGAGCTGGCCGAGAAGCAGGTGGTGGGCGACGCTTTGAGGCTCTACCACCACCACCACCAGGAGGTCCACCTCGACCACAGGGAGCTAGCGGGCAGAGACAGGCACAACTTCAAGCAGCGGAGGCCTATGATCATGGCGCACCCGAGATGATTCGAGGTACTATCTGTGTCTATTCCACCCTTGTTGCAGTTCTTATAGACATAGGAGAGAGTCATTATTTTATAGTGTCTGCCCTTGTTCAGAGCTCGGAGATTCCGACGGAGCCGTTGGCTCGATCCTTACGGCTAGAGACTCTTACGGGAGCAGACTCGACGATTACGCACTGGTGCCGATAGTGTGAGCTTACTCTAGGAGGCGAGAGCTTCGGCTGGGATCTTCTTGTATCGGCGTCGAGGCCTTAAGACATCATCTTGGGCATGGATTGGTTATCCACAATCCATGCTCAGATTGATTGTATTAGGCGCATGGTGCGATGTGTACGCACCGACGGGAGCAGTTTCACCTTTACCGGCGAGAAGGGAGCCTTCGCAGCATAGGATGGACTCACGCAGAGGAGAGGACAACCCATCACTCATCATTTTGCTAGCCTCATCCTAGGAGCAGTTGATGTGCGGAGCCCTGGTTTTCCTACAGTGGTGGATCAGTATGCGTATGTTTTCCCCGACGACATTCCAGGACTACCTCCTCACAGAGAGGTAGACTTTTATATTGACATGTTCCTCGGGACAGCCCCGATATCCACTCCAGCATATCGGATGGCCCTCTTTGAGCTTCGAGAGATACGGGTACAGTTGGAGAACTTGCAGGGCAAGGGATTCATCCGACCTAGTGTTTCACCCTGGGCTCCCCCCATACTGTTCGCCAAGATGGCGGACGGGAGCTTGCAACTTTGTGTCGACTATCGTTGCCTGAACCAGGTGACAGTGAGGAACAATTATCCGCTACTGAGTATTGATGACCTCTTTGATCAGCTCAAGGGAGCACGATGGATCTCGAAGACAGACCTCAGGTCAGTCTATCATCATCTTAGAGTTCGGGACGAGGACGTGTAGAAGATGGCCTTCAGATGTCGGTATGGCCACTATGAGTTCTTGGTTATGCCATTTGGCGTAACCAATGCTCCAGTAGTGTTCATGGGCCTCATGAATAGGATCTTTCAGACATACCTCGATCGATTTGTTATGGTCTTCATAGACGACATTTTGATATACTCGACGACTGAGGAGGAGCACGCCTACCACTTATGGGTTGTACTGGACACACTCTGAGAGAACCAGCTTTATGGTAAGCTCTCAAAGTGTCAGTTCTGGATACGCGAGGTCCATTTCTTGGGACACGTCATCTCTGAGGCGGGAGTTGCGGTGGATCCTACGAAGATCGAGGTATTGCTAGCTTGAGAGCCACCCAGGAGTGTGACGGAGGTGCGGAGTTTCTTGGGACTAGTTGGATACTACCAGATATTTTTGCCAGACTTCTCCAGAGTTGTGGCACCACTCTCAGATTTGATGAAGAAGGGGAAACCCTTTGTGTGGTCGGACAGATGTCAGTAGAGCTTCCAGGAGCTGAGACAGAGATTGACCAATGCACCTATCTTGAGGCTACAGGAGGAGGGATTAGGGTACGTAGTGTGCTGCGATGCATCATGGACTGGACTTAGATGTGTCCTGATGCAGTAACGGGCAGTGATCGCCTATGGATCACGTCAGTTGAGGCAGCATGAGTAGAAATATGCTACCCATGACCTGGAGTTAGCAGCATTGGTCTTCTCTCTGAAGATGTGGCGACACTATCTGATGGGTGAGCGCTTTACAATCTATTCTGACCACCAGAGTCTCAGGTACATCTTTTCACAGAAGGACCTGAACCTGAGACAGTGGTGATGGCTCGAGTTCCTCCAGGACTATGACTTTGAGATAGTCTATACTCTTGGAAAGGGGAACGTAGTAGCCGATGCACTCAGTAGGAGGACGGGCATTTAGCTACTTGGGGAGGCAACAGAGAAGCTAGACGCTTTGCAGATATCATTCATAGATAGAGTTGGAGTAGCCTTCCTTCAGTCACTCACAGTCACTCCTCCACTACTGCAGCGGGTCAGAGAGGCACAATGTGGGGACGCTGACTGTGAGACGCAGCATGCGTAGATATCCTCAGGACAGGAACCTGATGGTTTCTCTGTAGGAGGAGAGCACAACGTCCTTTTTAGAAGACGTACCTTGGTACCAGTTGCTTTACGGGAAGAGGTGCTAAGAGAGTTTCACACTTCCCCTTTGGCGGTACATCCTGGCGTGGTGAAGATGTACCAGGATCTCAGACGATGGCACTGGTGGCCGAGCATGAAGAAGGTTATGGCAGAGTTCATTTCTCGATGCCTCACCTTCCAGCAGGTGAAGGCAGAGCACCAGGTACCAGCAGGCTTGGTACAGCCCTTGGAGGTCCCAGAGTGCAAGTGGGATGGGATATCTATAGACTTCATGACTGGACTTCCATGCACTTCCAGAGGTCACAACTCCATTTGGGTAATTGTCGATCGACTCACCAAGTCGGCTCACTTCTTACCCATCAGAGAGCAGGGCTCAGTGGAGAGCTTGGGACGCCTCTACGTTCGGGAGATTGTATGGCTTCACGGTGTGCCATCATCTATCATCTCTGATCGAGATGCTCTCTTTACTTCCTGGCTTTGGAAGGGGTTGCAGGAGGCGTTCGGGACGCAGCTACGTCTGAGCACCGCCTTTCACCCTCAGAAATATGGTCAGATGGAGAGGACCATTCAGACTCTCGAGGACATGCTCCGTGCATGTTTCCTCGACTTTGGTCACAGCTGGGAGGACCACCTACCCTTGGTGGATTTTTCATACAACAACGGCTACCACTCCACCATCGGGATGGCACCATACGAGGCGTTGTACGACCGACCTTACAGATCACCGTTGTGCTGGACAGACCCTAGGGAGTCAGCACTTGTGGGACCGGAAATAGTCTACGACACAACAGAGAAGGTCCAGGTCATCCAGGAGCGGATGAGGACAGTTCAGAGCCGGAAGAAGTCTTATGCTGACAGGAGGCGGAGGCGACTAGAGTTCGAGGATGGCGACCACGTCTTCTTGTGGGTCTCACCTCGATGTGGATTACAGAGATTTGGTCGAGGCGGAAAGTTGTCTCCACGCTTCATCGGACAATTCCAGGTCCTCAATAGAATTGGCGAGGTGGATTATCGCTGGCTCTACCACCTCAGATGCACCGGGTGCACGATGTCTTCCACGTATCACAGCTGAGGAGATACGTGTACGACCCGATGCATATCATTGACCATGGGGAGCTGGATGTTGATGATGGGGAGACTTTTGTGGAGGTCCCAGTGGAGATTGAGGATCGACAGGAGCGGGTCCTACATGGACGGTCGATTCCTCTTGTGCGCATCAGATGGCAGCACGGGAACCTCCAGGAGAGCACTTGGGAGCTGGAGGCTCAGATGCATGCTCAGTACCCACATTTGTTTCTCTAGTTTTTGATGTATCTTTATGGGGACGTAAAGTCCTGAGGTGTGACTGATGTAAAGACCCGTAAAATTCAAGGAAATTTTTTTCTTAATTTTCTTTGGAATTTTACAAGAACGTAGTTTCAGACAGCACCTAATTCCGAGGCCCAGTGTGCCTGGAATCTTTTTCCGAAGTTTAGCTCGGGTACATTCAGCGAATGAACGAGCGGGTTTTTCTAACTTTTGAACCGTTTCTCAGAATCAAATTCTAAGGGTACCGATGGAATTCTAGTGCCGGTATTTTCTTAGAAACGCCTTTTCCGGAGTTGCATTTTCTCGGGTGTGGTTTTTAAATTTTTCGGGTTAAGTAAATGAATAAAATAAAATGGTACGACCAATTTATTTTATTTTAAGTCGCTTATACTATGTTAAGTGGATGATGTGGGACCCACAATATCCTACCCACTTGGTAGTATATTTGTGAGGTGGGTCCCACACAATCCCCACTGTTTCATTTCTTCTTAAGTAACGCACCTGCACCCCCCTTTTTAATGAAGTCAACTATTGCTTTTAATCTGGATATTAAACGCCTCATTAATTGGGTGGTTTTAAAATCCTCAATTAATTGATCATTTCTTTTCTTTTTGAATTTCAAGTGTTGGTTTGTGTGTAAATAAAATAAGACACCACTTATTTTATTTAGTTAGTCTTATTGTGTTGAGAGGCTAGGGAGAATTCGCCCAGGTTCTTGAAGTTCTTCCTCCTCGACAAAGAACGTGAAGAACGCGAAGAACGCGGAGAACGCGAAGAACGCCGACCTCCGACAAAGGTTGACAAGAACGTCAGATCCTCGGATCTCGACAACGTGACGCCGACGAATACTTTCTCCACGACGCGACGATCCCCCTTCCGCGACGCCTTCTTTCGCGACGTGCAATTCTGCGACGAACCCTCGCTCGACGATGCTTGAGGTAGGGGTTTTGATTTAATTAAATCTTTGTGATTTATACCCTCATCTTATGTTTAAAAATTTTTGGAAGCCTTTTTAAACTGCTAACGCGGTGGGTGCGGACCAACGAACAAGTCCAAACCCACCGTCTCTTCATTCTTGGTGTGCGGATTGGCGAACGATGATGTAGCAGGCCGCACGGGTGTTGTGAGGTCCTCGTAGTGAAGGGCGGGTTCCGGGAGGGCCATTGGTGAAGACAACAGGCAAATATGACAACCGGATCTCGTCCGGTGGTCCGCAGAGCACTCCGCCGGCACGCCTCGCCAGCACGGCGGCGCTGGCGGCCGGAGGCGGTGGCCGGCACCGACCGGCCGCCAGGAGGCGGCGGCACCCGGCGCGCCGCCAGGATGGGCAGCCACGGCAGCAAGCTGCTGGTCCCGTGACCAGGCGGGACCGAAGGAGGCGGGACATGGCGCTCGGCCACGTCCGTTGACAAGGAGCGGCCCCCCATGGGGCCGCAGTTACGTGATGGCGGGGGGCAACGTGCCACCCCGCACCGCTCGGCCGAAATAGCCGAGCGGCCCGACCGGATCTCTAGGCCGGGCCGCGCCCAAGCAGGCCGGACCCAGACCCGGGTCGGGTCGACCCGGTTCGGCCCGACCCAGGGGGTACCGGGCCGGGTCAGACCGGGCCCGAACGCCCCCCAATACCGGACTTTTCGGTCTGTTCCCCATAACATGAGCTACGGACCTCTGATCAATGCACTTTCAGTTGTGTAGAAATCCTTGGATCGAGACGGTCGTTTTGGTATATTATACTCAAGGTTTCAAAGAACTTTGGGTTCGGCCGGGTTCGTTCGTACACGGAACCAACCGGGCACTCAGAGCGGAAACGCATATAACTTGAGCTCCGGACGTCCGATTGACATGTTGTCAACTTTGATGGATTCCTCTTAGTGAGACGGACCTTTTGGCTTTCTCCGCTCGAGGATTGGATGAATTTGGAGTACGGTCAGGTTGGTTTTGACTTAAAAATCAACCGGGCCCCTGGAACGAAAAAGCCAATAACACTCAGACCGTGCGTCCGATGGACGCGCCGTCTGTGACGTTGAGTTCCTGTGGACGATACAGAACATTTGGATACATCAACTCCAGACTATGTGTCAGTTGATGTATCATCCCCTCGGCTCATGGAGCAGACCCTCCCGAACGAGCTTGTTGTGTGCGGGAACCCTAGAGCTGGCTGCGACTACGACGATGATGACGACTGTGCAGAAATCCTCCATGGATTCGACGACGATGACTACAGCACTCAGCGATCCTACGTGTATCAGTGCTACCGATCATGTGTGGGTCAGTGCTCAGCGGTCCTGTGTGGGTCAGCGCCTACAGATCCTGTGTGGGTCCGATCCTATGTGGGTCATTGCGGGGGTTAGTTACCTATCCATCCTGTGTGGGTCAGATCCTTTGTGGGTCATTGCGGGGGTTAGTTACCTATCAATCTAGTGTGGGTCAGATCCTTTGTGGGTCATTGCGGGGGTTAGTACCTATCGATCCTGTGTGGGTCCGACGACTTAGATGAATCAGTGGCAATATCTGATCATCTCTATCATCTTACGAAGAAGTATACCTATGTGAGCTGAATTTTGATTTACTTTCCTATGTGGATTGTGTTGTTCTATCCTGTGTGGATGTGAACGAACTCGGGCTCGGATGTTGGATCCGAACGCAAATTTATGACTTAGGTATATGTATGGGCATATACCTAAGTAGTGTTGTATGTTACTTCGTGATTGTATCTTTCCATTTTAGATTATCCTTTGTGGATTCTGGGAGACCTTCGGGGGTCTCAGGGTCCCTACTGAGTAGCTTATACTCACCCATGCACGGGCTATACCCGCACTACGTTGTGTTGGTTGCAGACGATGGACAGCGTTGATCGTGGTTGAGGCATGCGGAGCAGATCAGTACTTGGAGGTGGACCATTGGGCGGGACGTACACGGAGCGGACGGCTGGACCCCAGGAGCTGTGGAGGCTATCTGTACCCACCCTTCATGTGGGACTTCCAGTGGACGGCTCGAGGCTGCAGCTTTACTTTCAGTTGCTGTTTTCCCTTTCTAGTTGTATTTTACTTTAAGTTTGGGTTTTTATTCTAGCCCACTTACTTTTCTGCACTAACTGTTGTACCAAGTTTATACTTAGTGTTTACTTCTGCTTGCTTGCTTTGTGGTGTTTGTTTACTTTATAAAGGCAATGCCTTCCCTTTTTATCGGGAATTACGCCTTGGTGCTAGTCGTCAGCCCCTGGCCTATAGAAGGTGGGCTTGGGGTAGTCACGGCACGGGCGCCGAGGACGGGTCGTGACATTATTAAATAAATTCAATTTAATTGATAGCTTATATTGCATGCAACACCGATCTAAAAAGAACCTTGATGTACTATAAAATATTAACATGATCATTGGAATAGTAATGTGACCTCTAAGATTAAAAATGTGTCCATTCGAATAATAATCTCACCTATAAAAGCATTTATTAAATGTATGCATCAAATAAATGAAAATATTATATATTTATATCATGGAATAAGTATATAAATTTCATAAAATGATAATTTAAGTGTCAGTATTTTTGTAAAACGTAAATGTTTATTTAAAAATTTATAATAAATATAATTATAAAAAATTAAATTTATTTTCATAAAATATATACATAAATTAATATATTTTTATAATAATTATAAGTTTATTTTATGTGACCTTAATTAAATTTTCAATGTGTCATAAAATCTGTTACAGATTTAAAATATGTATTTTTTTAATAAATGATGATTTTATTTAAAAAATAAATTTCTCATATTTAGAAAATTACTTTCATAAAAGTAATTCCATTTTTTAAATATACCCCTAAAAATGTAAAGGGTTGTTTTTTGGTATTTTTTTTTTTGAAATAGTTGAATTTTTAGTGAATAGTGAAATACTATAATTTATGGTATTTAAAATTAAAAGTAAATAAATGAATTATAAATTCATGAATGATGTATGGATGAGGTAATCAATCATTTTTTCAAACTCACATTCTCTGTTTACTATATTTAGTCATGGTAGTCAACAACATTGAAATTATTGATCCAAAATAATAAACAAATGAATAAAATAATCAAAAACACCCCTCTCCTCTCCCTATAAATACCACCCCTCACCACCCCATCTCCTCGCACCTTGTAATCCTTGAATATTTTATAAATTCTAACCAATTACCTTCCCTATCCTCTTCCCCATGTCCAATATTGGATGGTCTTATCAAAATCTTAAAGACAACTGTCTTTCAGAGGTCCCTAAGGAGATGATTTTTGATAGGAAAAATACTACTTCATTCTGTTTTATGTTATTTTGTTTTTTATCCTATCCTAACCTACCCTATACAAAGTGGTATTATAACTTAAGTATCATATATATATATATATATTATTGTGTTATTAGAATACTCATCATAAAATATCTTATCCTCTCCATTGAATTCAATAAATGAAAATATCATCCTTGAGGTGCTGATTCAATGACTTCATGGACAAAAAAGTTTTCATTTTTCATTACCACATTCAAGGTTTGACATAAAACTCTTTTTATGGTTAAAAATATTATAATATGTGTATTACAACTTATTTGGTGTTCTCGAAACAACATATAAACATAATATTAAATAAAACATTACTTTTTCGTGATAGTCGTAAAAACTACAAATATAAACTAATCATTTTTCGTTGACACGTTATCTAATGAATCATCCTCATAATGTATAACTAAATGATATATGATGACCATTTAAAATAAAATAATTATATTAATATCATTTTTCCACTTCTAGGGTTTATCTTCCATTTGGAAAGAACTCCCCTAATTATAAATCCATGAAATGAATACTCCCAAAAACGAAATTAAACATTATAACTCATCCAGTAGGAATTAAATAAACATAATAAAAGTATAGTAAATAAGATATATTTTTAAGAAGTTATGTATTAAGTAATTAATTAATTTAATTTAATTTTCCATGATATTAAGTACATGTTCAAAATTCTTTTGAACATAAGGTAATGGACTTCATCTCAAGTTTTACTTCATTGAGACTTAGTATTGTGCACCAAGTCATTTTTATGTAGTGTATATACTACCCATTTAAGATCATTTTTCATTTTATGTTATAATTATATTAAATATCCACATTTCTTGTATCATGGATATGATCATTATCTAAGTCATATACCATTTTTATATATGGTGTTTCAATTGAATGTTATTTTAACTGGGGAAATATTGATAAATCTGTATCCAATAATCAATACTAATATTTTGATAAGGAATATTGTTCATGAATTGAATCGATTTATGAATAATTCTTTGTAATTGTATTGAAATGTGGGTTCCAGCATTTTAAAGTCCATCAATGCATCGACATGTCTCATGAGACAAAACAGTTAGTGAAAAACCCTTCGCATTTTCTTCCAAGAAGAATCATATGGGTTTCTACACACAAAATTAAACCATCTTGTAAAAGGTATTGATTGTAGTGGTTCTTGTGATAGATACATGATGTCCAATAATTAATAATTCCCTTCATTTGTTATTCAATTATTACTATCCATGATATTTTTACTATAATAAAATTTATGGATTCACTTTCATTCTTAGTTTGTAGATTAAATGTATTTTTATAGTTAATTACCTTTCCATATTGATTATGCCTTATTTATTATGATTAATTTATTATTGATTCATGTTTATATTGTATGTAACCCTTACTGATAAATTTAGCTCACCCTTTTATTTGTTTTCCTTCCCCATGTTATGAAGATGAACTCTTTGAATCAGTTTCAATGAAGGAATTTATTTTCCTTTGTTATGAACTTTGTTTAATTACCAATGTAATAATGGAACCATGTATGCATCTAGTCCTTCATGACTACTAAATTAATTAATCCTTGGTGATTTGATCTCTTGTATATATGTCATTGTAATAAAATAGCCACCTACTATAGGCTACTGGGGTCGGTGTTGTTACATTAATGATTAGAATAGGGAAAATGTAACAAATACATAACATCTTGATGATTGGACTCAGGTGATACTGGACCCACATGTACTTATGTGTCATAGATAGAGATAATACCAAACTTGAATTATCCAAAGGAGGCATGCACACCAAAAATGGTTCAATAGGGCCAAATGGTCAATGAATTTGTAGCTATGCCCAGAGATGAGAAGTTCAGGAGTTTTCATGTATCACATGAGAATGAGAATCCATCCAGATGTTGTTCTAGAACACGATGTGGTAGAAGACCGACATAGGTAGTTGGAACCTCTCTAGTGAGGGAATTTGAGCCAACCCATGTTTGTGCCATGGGGTAAGGATTTTTGACCATAACATACATATCGTACAAGGAATATTAGTTCAGGATAGGGTAAACATCATATCTTAGTTAAAATTAAATAGGAATCCTTGTTTCATATTGGATTTTTAGTTTAGAGTCATACAACTCAAATTGTATGGGGCGTAAATAGTTTAAGGTCATAATACTTGGACCAGTTGAAAAATGTTAAAAGTTATATTACTTAGACTATAATTTTCCTCATTGTTTAAATTCTTAATTCTTAGAACAATGAGGATCTTAGTTTAAGGTCATAGAGTGTTTACCATGGGATCTTAGTTTAAGGGCATAGATTTTGGACCATGGGGTGAGCGTCTCAAGTGGATGTTTGTAATGAGGTGGCATGAGAAACCTAATGTGAATGAGGTTCGAGGACACCCAACACCAGACAACACATTCCTAAGGAGACTCACACAAAATTCAAAGTCATGATTTTTTGACATGGACTCATATTTTATCGTCATTGATTTTAGACATGGGGTATAGTTTAATGTAGTGTGTATAAGATATGGACTCTTAGTTTAAGGTCATAGAGTTTGTACTTGGTGCACAGTTTATTTTCGTTTGTTTGGGACATCTACTCTTAGTTTAAGGTCATAGAGTTTGAACCTTGAACACGGTTTGACATCATGTGTCTGGGACATGGACTCCTAGTTTATGGTTAGAGATTTTGGACATGGAACATAGTTTAATGTTGTGTGTTTGGGATGTGGAAAACTCCTCATGTAAAGTACTTCTTGGTAAAAATAGCATTTGTGGTACATGTGATATGATATCAGTCTATAGTGATCAAAGATTATGCTCCATTGGAATAGACTTATTGAAAGATATAAGTTCCTTCCCACTCAGGATTTCAACTTTGGTGGATTATTGTGATGTATAGTTAGTGTTCTAAGATCCAGTACCATATCACCCTCGAGAAAGAAACTAAGGCAACCCTTCTAGTGGATTTCTTCTATTATTCTGTGTTGGTGTCTCTCTAAACTATGCATGTCCTAGATTATATTCTCTTTGAGTGATTCTAACTCAATTAGATAGAATTATGCAATTTTTTCTGATGTCTGATGGTCATAGATGTTTGTTCATAGTGATGTAAATTAAACCTCAATGGTTACCATTGTTCTATACAGCAATTAATATGAAATCACATTGTTCGAACTCTGTGTTTTCATCCGATAATCCTAGAGGATTTTGGGAAGATTTTCTGACCAATATTTCTAATTTTGAACCACCATCTTCTACAAAATAATAGAGAGGGTCATATTGAATGCCTTAATCTATCAATTTTCCTACACATGGTAGAAATTAGTTTGGTTGGACTAGATATTGTACTTGTCAAATAATATATTTTACATAGATGCCCGTAATTTGGTTCCACTATCGGTGACAATGGTGTAAGGGACTCCAAATAAAAAGATTATATAGGTGATCATGAACTCAATCAGATCAGGCCTTGACTTCAGTGAGGGGAATCACCACTCCCCACTTAGAGAATAAATATTTCTTGGTCATAATGAACCTAAAATGGTTAGACGTTTCTATAGAATATGTTCATATAACACTGAGTCCCCATAATTCAAAGATATAAGAAAACTTGGTGTGGTGGGGGAGCTCTGGTAGTTTATGAACAAAGTTTCCATGGATCTAACATGAGTGACACCTCTTTTCATAACCAATGAAATCATGGAACATGGTGGGAAAAAAGTAGCACAACCTTTTAATCTGGTGGAAGATCTTTAATCCTACTTGATGGCCACCATACGACCCTTCATTAACTTCCTACATAACATGGGAGACCTCACCTCTTGGATAGAAAAAAAAGATAATTACATAAAACCCAGGTATATAGAGATCTTATTCATGGTTAAGACCTCTCTTAAGGGTAAACTACACTACACACTGATGGGTTTTCTCACATTCATCTCGATCTGGATGGAGAATTATATGTTGGAGATACTCAATGAAAGGATTTTTCCAATGGTTTGTTTCCTATGTTGTGGAGGAACCCAAGGGTCCTAACATAGAAGCTTTTTCATCCAATTTATTTAGCTACTACCGGTCATAATTTTTTGGAATGATGAGAGAGATAACTCTCTGATCCACCACATGAATGAACATGTAAACCTGTTTGTTCTCTAATAGATATGTCGTTAACCTCTCTAGGGTGTCGAATTAACCATTTTGTGATTAAGGTACATGAGTCACTTTCGATTTACTAGGGAACTAAGTCATCAGTTGATGAGTGTGCTCCTGCATGGGCATGATCTTTGGATTTGTGAATATTTAGTCACCATTGATCTATTTGAAGACTATATGAGTCTTATTTCACATAAAAGCAGGGAACATCAATCCTAAGGGTCTGCTCGAGGCTACTAATGGGATCTTGATACTCTTCCTTGTTGCTGGCACAACCTTCTAACAATATGAATGATTTTGGAATGATATCCTATGTTGGGGTGATAAAGAAGATCCCTAGTCCCACTCAATTGAGCTTTGGGATTTTTGAGCCTTCTTCGGATTGGACTTAGGGAGGCACCATAAAAATTCTTCTATCAACATGAAATGTTCTAGTTCACTAAGAGTATACCCTCATACATGAAATCATCATCTAAGGAAAATTCATTAGGGATGGATGGGCATCCAGGAAGTCTTTCAGTGTCTTACCCTTGATGGATTTTGCACTACTGCAAATCGAGCCTATACCAACACTTTGTTCCCAATGGTCTAGAAAACCCATTGGTAAAAAGAACCTATACCAAGGGTTCTAGTAAACCATTGGCATAGGCTGCTTTATTTTGGGTTTTCCCAACAGTTCAAGAAAACTGTTGGGAAAGAGAACTATTACCTACGGTTTTAATTAACCGTTGGAAAAAATTATACCCAAATTAGGGCTCCCTCCCTCGCGAAAATTCATCCCTACGCACTCCTCCCCTCCCCGACCTCTACCTCCTCCCAGCCTCCGCCTCCGCCTCTGCCTCCGCATCCCAACCCCCCTCCCTCTTCTCCTGCGACATTCCCCTTCCCCTCTCGGCTCCTTCTCCAAGGAAGACATCCCCCTCTCCTATTGGCTCCCGGTGACATTATCCCCTCCCCTCTCTTCTCCCTCTCTTGGCGACATCTCCTCCCCTCTTGGCTCAATCTCCTCCTCTGACGTCCCCCGACACCCTCTCCAGTCGCGTGCGAGACCCCCCATGGTCGAACACCCCTTGAGACATCCCCCTCTCTTGAATCCCTATCCTACCGCCTGGGAAATAATATTGCCGAGGCCAACCTCTGCCCCCCAAGAGTTGGAGGTAAATCTTTTCCAAAACAATGCATTGGACTACCCATCTGAGGTAGAACTGACCTCTCATGAAGTATCATATCTTGATTTCTGTGTTTGTGGATATTTATTTGATTATTTTCTTATGGTTTAAGTGTAATCCTAATTTTCCATTTTTTTTATTGGTTCGTACAGTCCGGATGGCCAGTAATTTTCATTTATTAATTATTCACAGGTCTAGCTCAACCATGTTATTTTTTTTGTTTGTTAAAATGTGCAATTAATGGTTTAGTTGTTCCCATGATGCTTGTAATTGAAATAGTTGGATCATGGAAACTTCATGTGATGAGAGGTATTGGAGTTGGGGAATCTATTGGACTGTAAATGATGAAAATGTTTTTTAATTTTCAGTAGTCATTTGGAAATGTGCAAATAAATTGGTTCGAAAATCAACATAATGAGTTCTGAGTGGCCTATTTTTAGGAGACTATTGGTTATAAAAAATGAAAATTTTAGTATTTTGATTATATTTTATAGATCATAAATCCAAAGGCATAGAAAACGAATCATTTTCACTCATTAAATGGAATAAGTATGAAATTAGACAGTTTGGTGTGGTGGGAGAGGGGGGATTAAATTCCAATTAATTCCACTCAATTTCAGACATAAATGGAAAGGGATGGGTTGTGACGTCTGGTGTTATAAAAATTGTTGAATAGGTATGTAATGAGGCATGGTACATATCAATATTTTGGGCCAGGTCCCGGTCCAAGTCTTTTAAAAATGTAAAATATAAAAAATAACATAAATTAACATATAATAAATTTATTAAACTTACAATTCATCAAACTAAATTAAGATCGAAAAAATTTATCAATTGGGTTGGGCCATGCTTGGTCTGGGCTTGGGTTTGGTCTGGCTTTTTTGGGCCTTCACTAGTTCGATTCCTGCCCTAAACACTACTTGGGTTGGGCCCATTATAAGAAATATGTCTCACAGACTGTTCAGGTCTACGTGAGGCATCAGGCCATTTTTAAACCCCTATTGAGTTTAACAACTAAGTTGTTATGTTTTTTTTTTACATTTAAGAGTATTTCTGGACCCTAAACATTGCGTTATTACATTCATGTTACTTTAAATAGAAATTTTACTTAAATAAACATTGTGATGTTACAGTTTTTCTAATCCCCAACACAGCAACCAATTTCTTTACAATTATTTTACATTATAACCACTCAACGGGCTAGTAAGATGGGGTGTTGATAGTAAAAATTCTTGGATTGATATATGTATTAATTTTTTTTGAATGTATTATATACCGAGTTCACAATTGACCGGGGAATGGTGTATTCTAGCAGGAAATCTATTTAAGACACAAGAGCAATCTATGCCGAATTTCATTTTATGATGCATTGGTTATTATTCACCATAGTAGTCAATCTCGTATCGTGGTGTGACGCGGCAGGGTTCTAGTAGGGTTATGTGCACAATCATCAACTAAACTAATGTAGAATAGGTGCATATTCAATGGCTAAGTGTACTAGTATGGTGTTTCCAACAACATTCTATATAAATAAGATAATGAAAAATAAAGATATTATTAAATGGAATTATTTTTTCCTTGCTTGCAGGAACATGATTTGACCCATGGGGTGGTGTGGTTCTTATATATTGGGCGGTGACTTGTATAGTCATTGGATACAGGTATGTTTTTGTTTTGTTTTTATTTTATTTTCTTTATCACATTGGCCACTTAGGTATTTTACTTCTTTCTACGGATGGAGGGTAGTGATGTTATCCTAAGTAGTTGACATAGATCTCTTTTATACTGTAATACCATGAGGTGTGAGTGTGAGGAAACATTGGATGATAAAGGAGCCTTGGTTTTTTCCATGACATGGAATTGTTTTTATAAAACATTGTGTGGGAACATTTCTGGAGTTTGTTTGAGTCATGAAATAACCCAAAGTGTCTCCATGAGATAGTGTAAATAACCACAAGTTTCTCCAAGTGTCTCCATACATCGTATCATCCTTGCATGGGTTGGCCACTCACCCAATCCTATCAAACCTGTCCTAGTCTATCCTCTCAGTCACATAGTCTATACTCATCTCTCGAGGATTATCCCATGCCTTGATGCACATCTCATCACCCAACTAGTCAAAGAGGATTATTCACCTTATGATTGTCCTAGTCACAAAATCACACCATGTCGAACCCATCTACATTATATTCTCAATAATCCAGTCAAGAACATCATCAAAATCATGTATTATAACCCAACCACACTAAACAGGTTCCATCCTATGTTAAATCACACCATGCCTCTTGGCATTATAATTCCAATCTGTCCGACAATACCCAATACCCACACTAGCATCTCATCCTTCATCTCTTTAGTTGAACTCTTCAATCATTAAATAGAGTAAAACCTTTCATAATACATTTTATATACTTAGAGGGACCATCCCACTCTAATAACCTACCAAGATTCCAATCCATCCTCATAATTATTTCCTCATCAAATGCTAGATGTACAATTTCCACACCTATATCTATAAGGCCCAATCCTCTTAAGAATATTTTACTTGATCTAAATCCTCATCCTTAGTGACATAAATCACATTAAAGCACAAAAATGTCAACTGGATCCTACATTTAAAGAATTATTAATGTGGATAGGCCCCATATCAACAGGCTAAGAACTAAAACAATAAATAATAATTCCAAATACATGCATCATTTTTAAATAAATATCTCAAGTGTAAACATAAAAACCATGAATAATAATACCTCATCCTCTATATTGAACAAAACAAAACTAAGTTGAAACTCAGGCCAAATTGATTATATACCATTAATAAAAAGAGTAATTTTTAATTAATAGGAATATACTATTTGATAGTATCATTTTGAAACATTGATATGTTTCTCATTTTCTTACAGGAACATGATTTGACCCATGGGGCGTTGTGGTACTTATATGTTGGGTAGTGACAGGTATAGTCATAAGAGACAAGTATGTTTTAGTTTAGTTTTTATTTTATTTTCTTAATCGCATTGGTCACTTAGATCTTTGAAGACTTTTTATTTTAGTTTTTTATTTTATTTTATATTATTTTCTTTATCGCATTGGTTAATTAGATCTTTTACATATATGAATTCTCCCATAAGATTTGTGTTGCATCCTGAGATGTTAAAACATACTCAAATTCTATTTTTCTATAGGTGACTGATGTTCTATTATTAGAGTTCCAAGAAATTCTTATACCACAGATAAGTAATACACCTGCATAATTTGACTCTCAATCAGTAGTTTCAACTACCTTGTACAACTTTTAAAAACAACGAATATAAAATATATATCTTTATCATACCACAATTTCGAATCAAGAGTCTGTTTTTATAACATAAGATCAGTTTCTATAATGTGAAGGACAACTACATGGGATTTATTTGGAATCCTGGCTGGAAGATGCTGCCCCGTGGATGTCGTTAGACCGGGCCAACACACTGCGGTCATGCCGCTGTAATGTTGTGATTTGGACCTGCTTTAGGACGACACCCTGCGGCGGTTCGCAATCCTGTCAGAATTCGATGAATGATACCTAGATAGAGTTCTAGATAAATTACCCACCCATAGTTAATGGGGAGAGAGGTGATGGCCAGAATGTTTCCCCACTTCCTCCCACTCCCTTCGCTCCTGGCCGGAAAATGTTTCCCCGCGGATGTCGTCGGACAGGGCCAACACGCCATGGTTACACCGCGGTCACGCTGTGGTAATGTTGTTATTTCACCCTGCTCTAGGACGACATCCCGCGGTGGTTTGCAGTCCTGTCGGAATTCGATGTATGATACCTAAATAGAGTTTTAGATACATTACCCACCCATAGTTAATGGGGAGGGCGGCGACAGTAGAAATTTTGCCCCACATCCTCCCGCTCCCTTCACTCCTGGCCGGAAGATGCTGCCCCATGGATGTCGTTGGACCAGGCCAACACGCCATGGTCACACCGTAGTAATTTCATGATTTGGCCCTGCTACAGGACGACACCCCATGGCGGTTCGCAGTCCTGTCGGAATTCTATGTATGATACCTAGATAGTGTTTTAGATACATTACCCACCCATAGTTAATGGAGAGGGTGGCGACATCCAAAATGTTGCCCCACCTCCTCCCGCTCCCTTCGCTCCTGGCCGGAAGATGTTGCCTCGCGAATGTCGCTCAACCGGGCCAACACGTCGTAGTCATGCCGCGGTAATACCGTGATTTGGACCTACTCTATGATGACACCCCACGGCGATTCGTAGTCCTGTCGGAATTCAATGTATGATACCTAGATAACGTTTTAGATACATTACCCACCCATAGTTAATGGGGAGGGAGGCGACGACTGGAATGTTGCCCCTCCTCCTCCCACTCCCTTCGCTCTTGGATGGAAGATGCTGCCCCGCAAATCTTGCTAGACCAATCCAACATGTTGCGGTCATGCCGCGGTCACGCCGCGGTAATTCCGTGATTTGGCCCAGCTCTAGGATGACACCTCATGGCAGTTCGCAGTCTTGTCTGAATTCTATGTATGATACCTACATAAAGTTTTAGATACATTACCCACCCATAGTTAATAGGGAGGGAGGCGACGGCCGGAATATTGTCCCGCCTTCTCCCATTACCTTTTCTCTTGGCCGGAAGATGCTGCCCTGCGAATTTCGCTAGATCGGGCCAACACGCCGCGGTCATTCCGTTGTCACGTTGCGGTCACGCCCCACTAATGTCGTGATTTGGCTTAGCTCCGGGACGACACCCCATGGCGGTTCACAGTCCTGTTGGAATTCAATGTATGATACCTGGATAGAGTTTTAGATAAATTACCCACCCTCCTTCTTGGACCCCAGACATCCCACCCCCACCCTCCTCCCTGGACCCTGGACATCCCCCTCGGACAGCCCCCCCCCCCCCCCCCCCTCCTCCCTGGACCCCGAACAGCCCCCCGACCATCCTCCATGGACCCCAGATAGCCCCCTGGATAGCCCACCGGACATCCCCCCAACCCTGCTCCCTGCAACCCGGATCCTAATCTATTCTCTCTTCAAGATTCATCCTAAATCCCATCATAAAAGAGGGTTTTAGAGCATCGGAAGAAGATGAGAGAAGAGTGCAAACCCTAATCGAAAATAGGAAGCAAGGATAGGATTAGACTCACCCAGATCTTCAATCCAAACATGAAGGCACTCAAAACACCCGAGTGACATGTATGAGTCAAACCCGCCTCAAACCAAGGAACGGTGTGGCCGGTACCACTCGAAGTGTCTCACTTTTATTTAAAATGGACAACATTGTAAATGAAAACAACAACTGACATACGAAAAACCGTACAAATGGATTTGAATTGTGTTGATAATTTATCACAACGATTCATGAGTCATTTTGGACATGTTTGAGTCAACCCCACCTTAATCTAAGTCACAGTGTGGCCGATACCACTCAAAGTGTCACACTTTTGTTTGAAATGGACAACATTTTAAGTGAAAACAACAACTGGCATACGGAAAACCAACCAAACACATTTTGATTCAGTTGATACTTCAACACAAAGATCCATGGGTGATTTTTTATGTGTATGAGTCAACCCCGCCTCAATACGAGGAGTGGTGTGGCTGGCACGACTCAAAGTTTCTCACTTTTCTTTGAAATGGACAACAATTTAAGTGAAAACAACAACTGGAATACGGAAAACTGACCAAATGCCTTCGGATTCTATTGATAATTTATGAAAAGGATCCATGGGTAATTTTTGATGTGTAAGAGTAAAACCCTACAAATACAAGTCATGGTGTGGCTGGTACCACTCAAAGTGTCATTCTTTAGATTAAAAAGGATACTCTTTTAAGTAAAAAAATAGCATACGGAAAACCAATCAAACACATTGGAATTGTGTTTATAATTTAGGAGAAATATCCAAGGGTCATTTTTGACGTGTACGAGTCAACCCCGCCTCAATGCGAGGCGCGTTGTGGCCGACACCACTAAAAGTGTCTCTATTTTTTTCAAAACAACATCATTTTAAGTGAATACAATAACTGACATATGGAAAACCGACCAAAGGCATTATTATTCTGTTTAAACCTTAGGAAAACAATCCATGTGTCATATGTGATGTGTACGAGTCATCCTCACCTCAATATAAAGGACAATGTGGCCAGCTCCACTCAAACTGTCTCACTTTTATTTGAAATGGACAGAATTTTAAGTGAAAACAATAACTGGCATACGGAAAACTAACCAAACGCATTCGGATTGTGTTGATACTTTATGAAAATTATCCATGGGTCATTTTTGATGTGTAAGAGTCAACCCCTTATATATCCAATGTGAAGTGTGGTCAGCACCACTCAAAGTGTCTATCTTTTGTTTCAAAAGGACATCATTTTAAGTGAATACAACAACTGACATAAGGAAAACCGACCAAATGAATTTTTATTCTGTTGAAACATTAGGAGAACGATCCATGGGTCATATATGATGTTTATAAGTTAACCATGCCTCAATCCGAGGTCTGGTGTGGCCGGAACCACTCAAATTGTTGAACTTTTATTTGAAATGGACATGATTTTAAGTGAAAACAACAACTGACATATGGAAAACAGACCAAAGGAATTTTAATTATATTGAGACATTAAGAAAATGATCCATGGGTCATATGTGATGTATATGATTCAACCCCACCTTAATCTGAGGGCCGGTGTGGCTGGAACCACTCAAACTGTCTCACTTTTATTTGAAATGGACAGGATTTTAAGTGAAAACATCAACTGGGATACAGAATATTGACCAAACGCATTCATATTGTGATAATACTTTAGTCAAAAATTCCATGGATCATATGTGATGTGTACAAGTCATCCTCGCTTCAATCTGAGGGCCGGTGTGGTCGACACCACTCAAAGTGTCTCTCTTTTGTTTAAAATGGACAACATTTAAAGTGAAAACAACAAATAACATACAAAAAACTAACCAAACGCATTCTGATTGTGTTGATACTTTAGGAAAAATATACATGGGTCATTTTTGACATGTACGAGTCAACCCCGCCTCAATTCGGGGTGCGGTGTGGCTGGAACCACTCAAAGTGTCTCACTTGTCTTTGAAATGGACAACATTTTAAGTGAAAACAACAACTAGCAAACAGAAAACTGACCAAACGCATTTGGATTTGGTTGATAATTTATTAAAAGGATCCATGGGTCATTTTCGATGTGTAAGAGTCAACCCCGCCTCAATCTGAGGCATAGTATAGCCAACACCACTCAAAGTGTCTCTCTTTTGTTTAAAATGGACAACATTTTAAGTGAAAACGGAAACTGACATACAGAAAACCAACCAAATTTATTTTTATTGTGTTTATACTTTATTAAAACAATCCATGGGTCATTTTTGACATGTACGAGTCAACCCCGCCTCAATATGAGGTGCGTTGTGGCCGAAATCACTCAAAGTGTCTCTCATTTGTTTAAAATGGACAACATTTTAAGTGAAAACAACAACAGACATATGGAAAACATACCAAACACATTTGGATTGTGTTGATACTTTAGGAAAAAGATCCATGGGTCATTATTGACATGTACAAGTCAACCCCGCCTTAATCCGAGGTGCGTTGTGGCCTGCACCACTCAAAGTGTCTCACTTTTCTTTGAAGTGGACAACATTTTAAGTGAAAACAACAACTGGCATACGGAAAACTGACCAAACACATTCTGATTCTATTGATACTTTTGGAAAATAATACATAGGTCATTTGTGACATTTACGATCAACCCCGCCTCAATCCGAGGTACGGTGTGGCCGGTACCACTCAATGTGTCTATCTTTTGTTTCAAAAGGGCATAATTTTATGTGAATACAATAATTGACATACAGAAAATGGACCAAAGGCATTCGGATTATATTGAAACTTTAGAAAAATGATCCATGTGTCATTTTTGACGTGTAAGAGTCAACCACGCCTCAATCTGAGTCACGGTGTGGCCGGCACCACTCAAAGTGTCTCACTTTTCTTTGAAATGCACAACATTTTACGTGAAAACCACAATTGGCATATGGAAAACTGACCAAATGCCTTCCTATTCTGTTTATACTTTAGTAAAAGGATCCATGGGTCATTTTTTGATCTGTAAGAGTCAACCCTACCTCAATCCGAGGTGCGGTGTGGCCGACACCACTCAAAGTTTCTCTCTTTTGTTTAAAATGGACAACATTTTAAGTGAAAACAACAACTGACATATGGAAAACTGACCAAACGCATTCATATTGTGTTGATACTTTAAGAAAATAATCCATGGGTCATTTTGGACATGGGATAGTCAACCCCACCTCAATCCGAGGCATTGTGTGGCCGACACCACTCAAAGTGTCTCTCTTTTGTTTAAAATGGACAATATTTTAAGTGAAAACAACAACTGACATACAGAAAACCGACCAAATGCATTCGGATTGTGTTGATACTTTAGGAAAACGATCCATGGGTCATTTTTTATGTGTAAAAGTCAACCTCGCCTCAATAATAAGCACTTTTTGGCCAACACCACTCAAAGTGTCTCACTTTTCTTTGAAATGGAAAACATTTTAAGTGAAAACAACAACTGGCATTCCGAAAGCCAAACAAACACATTTGTATTGTGTTAGTACTTTAGGAAAACGATCCATGGGTCATTTATGACGTGAAAGAGTCAATCTCCCCTCAATACGAGGTGCTTTGTGGCCGAAACCACTCAAAGTGTCTCTCTTTTGTTTCAAAAGGACATCATTTTAAGTGAATACAACAACTCACAAATAGAAAACTGACCAAATTTATTCGTATTCTGTTGAAACTTTAGGAAAAAAATACATGGGTCATATGTAACGTGTATGATTCAACCTCACCTCAATATGAGGGCTTGTTTAGCCGGAACCACTCAAGTTGTCTTGCTTTTATTTGAAATGGACAGAATTTAAGAGAAAACAACAACTGGCATACGTAAAACCAACCAAACGCATTTAGATTGTGTTAATACATTAGGAAAACGATCCATGGGTCATTTTTCACATGTAATAGTCAACTATGCATCAATATGAGGTGTGGTGTGGTCGACACCACTCAAAATGTCTCTCTTTTGTTTAAAATGGACTTTATTTTAAGTGAAAACCACAACTGACATACGGAAAACTGAACAAATGCATTCAAATTCTTTTGAAACTTTAGGAAAATAATACATGAGTCATTGTTGACATTTAAAAGTCAACTCTGCTTCAATCCGAGGCACGGTGTGGTCGCTACCACTCAAAGTGTTTCACTTTTATTTGAAATGGACATCATTTTAGGTGAAAACAAAAACTGGCATACAGAAAACTGACCAAACGCATTCGGATTCTATTGATACTTTAGGAAAACGATAAATGGGTCATTTGTGACCTGTAAAAGTCAACCATTCCACAATTCTAGGGGCGGTGTGGCTGACACCACTCAAAGTGTCTCTCTTTTGTTGAAAATGGACATCATTTTAAGTGAAAACAACAACTGACATATGTAAAACTGACCAAACACATTCAGATTCTATTGAAACTTTAGGAAAACGATCCATGGGTCATATGTGATGTGTAAGTGTTAACCCTTCCTCAATCCAAGGCGCGGTGTGGCTGGAACCACTCAAAGTGTCTCACTTTTCTTTGAAATGGACTACATTTTAAGTGAAAACAACAACTGGCATACAGAAAACCAACCAAACGCATTCAGATTCTATTGATACTTTAGTAAAAGGATACATGGGTCATTTAAAACATGTACAAGTCAACCCCGCCTCAATCTGAGCTGCAGTGTGGCCGACACAACTCAAAGTGTCTCTCTTTTGTTTAAAATGGACATCATTTTAAGTGAAAACAACAACTGGCATATAGAAAACCGACCAAATGCATTCGGATTATGTTGAAACTTTAGGAAAAAAATCCATGGGTCATATGTGACGTGTACGAGTCAACCCCACCTCAATAAAAGGCTCGGTGTGGCTGGTATCACTCTAATTGTCTCTCTTTTGTTTAAAATTGACATCATTTTAAGTAAAAACAACCGGCATACGGAAAACCAACCAAATGTATTCGGATTGTGTTGATACTTTAGCACAATGATCCATTGGTTTTATGTGAAGTGTATGAGTCAACCCCACCTCAATATGAGGTGCGGTGTGGCCAAAACCACTCAATGTGTTTCACCATTATTTGAAATGGAAAACAATTTAAGTGAAAACAACAAATGGCATACGGAAAACTGACTAAACGCATTCAGATTATATTGATACATTATGACAACAATTCATGAGTCATCTATGACGTGTACAAGTCAAACCAGCCTCAATAAGAAGCACGGTGTGGCCAGTATCACTCCATATGTATGTCTGTTTGTTTAAAATGGACATCATTTTATGTAAAAACAACTGGTATACAGAAAACCGACCAAACGTATTCGGATTCTGTTGATACTTTATTTTGGGGTTATTTTCTTCTAATTTATAAATTCAATCATGTATGTGTTATAAAAAATGCAATTTTGTATGTATTCTTAATTCTGTATAACCCACCCCCCTAGACACCCCCACCACTGTGGACAGCCCCTCACCCCTGGACACCCCCACCCCCTGGGACACCCCCAACCCCTTGTATGTCATATTATATATGTGTTATATATAATTTAGAATTCTGTATTCAACATAATTAATTTTCTATGTGTTATTGATTCATAATTCAGAATTCATTACATAATTCATTCTGCATGTACTCAATTAAGAATTCAATTATTAATTCGGTATTACATAGGATAATTGGGTTCATATACATGATTATAATTGTGGTAAATTCCATGGTTATAAGAGTATCCTGTTTTTATGTGATTTTGTGTGCTATAGCAGGTGTTTGTTTCTATTAAGAGTGTATGATAGTGTATGTAGTTGAGTGTGCAGTGGTTTTGTTGCTGTTAAGAGTCTGTGCGTGGTTTTGTTGCTGTTAAGAGTGTGTGATGTTGTTTTGTTGTTGTTAAGAGTGTGTGAAGTGGTTTTGTTGTTGTTAACAGTGTGTGTAGGTGTATATACAAAAGAGGAGAGGATATTTTAGGTGGTTGGTCTGCTAAATTCCGGTAATACACTATAACAACGGTTTACTAAAACCATTGGCATACAGTTGTACATATTTATAGTATTGCCAATGGTTTTAGAAGTCGTTAGGAATACTCCTATGCACTTCCTATATTTCCAACAGTTTTACAAACCATTGGGAATACTCTTATATTCCAACGGTTATTTAAATTGTTTGGAACCTCTAAGATTACACTACCTTTCCCAACGGTTATACTAAAACCATTGGTAATGGGATATCCATACGCCTTACTTTTCAATGGTTTTCCAAACCATTGGTATATATTATACCAATGGTTTCAAACTGTTGGTAAAGCCTTAGTTTCCAGTAGTGCTGGTGGAATGAACTAAAAATAAAACTGCTAACGGATCACTATCCAGCATGCCGAAAATCCTTTCAACATGGGGAAATTCAAGAAATAATACATCAGGTTTACTGAGAACATCATTTGTATCTCATGATGTTGTAGGTATTGTTGTATCTTCTGCACTACTAAAACCGGGATGAGGCATCTCTTCCCTAGAGGGTAGTATCTAATCTCCATGTCAAGGAGCATGTGATTGAGATGCTATAAAATGTTTTATTCTCCCTAATTATTCCTCTAGGAAATAAGGGTGTTGAGGGACTGTTCTAGGGTTGTCACATAGAGGACCACAGGATTCCATGATACATGTGGCATTCGAACTAATTTTTATAAAAGATACTACTTGATTCCTTGAAAAGTATTCTAGCACTCCTCATCCTATTAATATAAGGTACCTTTTTCTTGAGCCTTGATAAGGTCATACACTTTTTGGCCAGATTCATGATGAATCAACGTATGTAGGCTAAGTGTCCTTGGAGGCCTTGTAGCTACCAAAGGTTTCTTGAGGGAGGCATCCATAGGATGGATTTGATCTTCTCTAGATCAATCTCAATTCTCATGTATCGTACGATGAAACTGATAAAAGTTCCATAGGTTTCCCCAAATTCCCACTTCAAGGGGTTTATCATTGGGAGTGGGTGAAGCCAAACAGTTTCTCAGGATCTCTAAGATGGTACTCACACTGGAGTGATTTGAACACCAATTAAACCATGTACCATTATACCAACATCCCAAGAATTTGTTTGAAGATGTTGTTCATGGACCACTGATAAGTTTTTCTTACATTCTTCAGGCTTAAGGGCATCACTAGATATAATAAAAGTCCCATGTGTCTCTCTGAAGATTGTAGACTCCTCATCTTTAGGTATCATCTAGATCTGGTTGTACCCGAAGTATTCATCCATCAAGGAGAGAGGATGTAACTCAATTTTATCATCGATCAATAACTTCATCACTGTAAGTGGAAAATCATCATTTGAGAAATGGAGTTGGGATCCCATATATCGATACAGACTCTGATCTGGTCATTATTCTTCCTAACTAAGATGATGTTGGATAACTAGTTGGGGTATTGGACTTCCCTAATGAAGTTGTGTTTGATAATGTTATCAACCTCAACCTTGACCATAGAACAATGATAGGGGTGAATCTTTCTGATATGTTTATTTAACCCATGATAACCCACTGGGAGACCAAGATAGTGGGCAGTGACCTGAGTATACAGTCCTTGTATTTCATCATATCTTGAGTAAAATACATAATTATGCTTCTTTATGAAATCCATAAACTATTTTTACTCCTATAGATGCATGGTTTCATTGATCATAGTCGACCTTAGATCTTCCTTGGTACCAAGGATCACCTGAAGTTTCTCATCTACAGTGGTGGAGACACCCTCTTCAAATGTTGGGGGTGGATCTTCCAAAATCTCTTTATCATTTGAGTAAGGAGATTAAATAGGAGGAGGTTCATCCAGTCTAAATAAATCAAGGGAGAACTGGTTCCTATTTTGGTAGATATAGAATTTATATTGAGGGGTTCATGCTCTATTGAAATCATGGTGATATCAGATGTTGAACCCATTCTAATCATCCTTTGACCACGGGGTTCATTCTTGATGTCAAAGCAATGGTGGTGTGTTTGATTCCATTGATTCAAACCAACAATATGAAATAGGTGGGAATATCATGAAATGGTATCCATAGGGATAACCTCTTAGTACTTCATAGGGTTAGGTCCTTTTGTTATCACCCTAGCATGTCTTGTGTAAAAGAATTAGGACATTTTTAGATGTTCCTTCCTTTCAGGGACACTCAAACCTTTTTTCGTGGAAACAAAAAAACTTCCCAAGTCCAAAATCATGGGATCTAACTGATTGATCAGTATAATGGGATCATCATAAAATTCTTCACATTGATTGGCTGTAGTGGTTGTCCGATCATGGGTACACTCTCCCCGTTGTTCTATGCATGTTTCCCCTCTCTTTTATAGTAGCATACATCCATATAGCAGGCTTCACGATAGTCTAAGAAGATGCATCTTTCTAGAGAAACCCTACTCACCATTGAGATAGTATTTGAGGAACTGGTTATACAAGGAGGGGAGCCTACCTAGTAGCACTTTGTAGGTGGTATCCTATGAGACTATCATAAACTTTGTTCATGTTATCAATTCACTAAACTGGGTATTTAGCTAGATCATGCCACATGGTTTTTACTTGGTCCTATCATAACCCTAGATGTTCAATTTAGAGGGAGTAAAATTTAATTTGGCTAGTCCCAGCTTATAGATTGTCCTAGTTGGGATAATATAGACCCCAAAAACTATGTCCACCCTGAAGGGAATATTTCCACACCATGAATTGGCATATAATGTAAAGTGGGTGTATTTCCCCCAACAAAAGGTCACCATAATCTTACCCCAATAATGAGATGATTTCTTGGAATAATTCTTACTCGACCTCTTCTATATAGTAGACCTTTGTGGCAGCTACTTCTACTTCAAACTAGAGGGGGATTTTCAATGCTTCTGTGAGGGCCTCACACGTTTTTTTCAACAAGTGAAGGGCCTTGAGGATCAAGAGCCTTGCATCTATTCTTATGACGCGATTCATCATGTCTTAATTCCATTACAATGGAATGATTTTTCCTATAGGGGGTCTCACCTTGGATGGGGTAAAAATGGATGTTGTTGACTATACCACTATGTTTTGGATAGTGTTATACAAATCATTCTACTGACTACCTAAATTTTTATGAACCATTATCTGCTAGATATTGGTTGATTGAAGTCTAGATCTGAGTAGATGCAGTAGATCATGGTGTGGGAATGTCTCATCTACCTGGTCAGTTAACATGGTCATCTGTGGTGGAACATCTACTGAAGAAGGTTGGGAAGACTATACATGTTGATCTCTATACAAAACCTATTGCCTAGTCTTGATAGCATTTACAACTCAATTTGAGGTATTGGCATGATCACTATGAAGGCCCTCGTGTCCTTGACCTCTCCTCTAATGGCGTTAGTTGGAGGTATTCAATGGAATTTTGGGGAACTCCTAATCATCATGAATCATGAAGCGGTCTATAAAATTGATAGAATTCATATAGGAACAATGATTTTATTCATCATAGGCGTCTTTCAGTGTTAGATAGACCCTTGGGTGATTCCAATCTCAAGAGGCATAAAATCACCAACGGAATGGGATGAATTTGGAAATGACCTGTGACTATGATTTCACTTGTGTCGTTGGTTCATACTCTTTTATTATTTGGAAGTCTGTGATGCAAATACAAAAGTGTTATTTGAAGAAGTTATGGCCACCATAGGAGGATCTGGTCTTCCTGTGTGACACCACTACAAAACCAGGTTGTAACAGTGCTAGTAAATAGAATTTAACAGTTCTTTAAAATCACTTCTATATAAGCACTATGAAAGGAAATTATTTAACAGCACTCGCAAGAAGTGTTATTAAAGTGGAAAATTAATAGTAATTTTTTAGCAAAGTTAAAGGACCCCTTTACTAGTGTTTTTTAATACTATTAAATGGAGTTTATACCATCATTTTTTCACTAATAAGTTCCCCATTTATCAGCTCCAAAAAAACACTACTAAAAGGGTTTAAATTATAATTTCCAGACCTCTATGAGCCCAATCCCTTAATTAGTGCTTCCATGACCCCTTTAATAATGCTTCACCCCCCCCCCCCATCATCAATTTTCCCCACCACCCCTTTAACATCGCTTTATGAATTTCCATTCTCTTGGGAATGGTTCGAATTGAACCTTGCACCACCCCTTTTAAGATGGAATACCTTTACCACTACACAATATGGTTTTTTTTATTTTCAATGAAATTTCTGTTTATTTATATATATATTTACATATATATATTTTATAAATATATTTATAAAATTATTTCTAAATACATTTTTAATATATGTGTGTGTGTGATATACATATACTTATATTTATTTAAATATATTATGTATTATATTCATTTACATATACTAGAATATAATATAAATATATATCCATTTACTCATACACACATATATGTATATATAAACATTATATATATATATATATATTATAATGTAAATAATGGTTGATATTTTTTTGAATGTATTTTTATAATATGTATTTATTTATATATATTAGAATATATATATATATATATATATACATATATATTTTCCAATTATTAACACACACATGTTGATATATAAACATAAATTTTATTGGTATATATATATACATATTAATGTATTTTTATAAGGTAAAAATGATTACTTTTTAGTTTAAATAAAATAAATAATAAATATTTATTTTATATATTTCAAAATACATTTTAATGTAAATATTTGTATATTTGTATTTATAAAAGTGATTTTATATATGTAAATATAATAAAATATGAATATATTTAATTAAAAATAAAATTTTATTTTGAAAATTGATTAAATTTCAAAACCATAATTTGAATATGAATTTCATCCTTGGGAATAAATTTTGTCCTCACTGAAAACCGACAAACATACCCACTTAAACAAAGCTGAAATTCCATTAAATGTTAAAAGATTCAGTTACCCCAACTGAAATTTTGGTTTTGGAGGCTTTCTGGGCATCTTTTGGCCTAAAAGATGTTATTGGGGGTGCTTCCAATTTTTTAGTGCATAGATCTCATAGCAGGCTTTGATTTTATATACGATAGAGCCCAAATGGACACTCTAATCAAAAGTTATAGTCATTTGAAGTTTCAGTCTTATTTTTAACATATCTTATACCATTCATTAATTCATTAAATTTTTATTTCATCAGACTATTATTAAATTAATTTTAATCAATAAAAATTATTAAATTATTAAATAATAGTTTTTAAAATTATTTTTTAAAACATTTTGACTAGTTATCTTATATATTAAGTGTAAATTCCTATTTAGCCTTATCTAAGTAATATTTAAAATATATATATTATATTTATATCAATATCAATATACAAATATATTAATATATTATTTTTAATGAAATTATTTTTTATGAAATATAGTGTTAGAAAAAAAAATCATAAAGGGTGGGTCGTTATCAATGATTTTAAAAAAGAATAGAAAATTGGTGGCCTTTATGAGTGCTTTGTTATATCACTGATAAAAGACCCCCCCTTTTTAAGTTATTTTTTAACATTGTTAAAGACAACCTTTAACAACACTGTAAAAACTATATTGAAGGCACCATTTAACAATGTTTTTTCTAGCACTAACAAAGGTTGTCTTTAACTGTGCTTTTATCTAGAGATTTTAAATCCATTATGCTGGATAAACCTAGTTTTATAGTAGGGTGGGAACAGATGACACTATGGGCTTGAGTGGTTTCATTGGGATCTAACCATTCATTGTACTTATAGATTCCATGGCTATAATCCTTCTTCCATTCACCTGAACCCCCACTATCACTTCCAGGCTCAGTGGAGATATGTGTTACTAGTGCTGGGATGTTTCCCAACTTGAAGAAATAATTGTATACTTGGTCTTGGAGCCAATTCTTAAACACATATCATTCCATGATGGAATTTCTAAGTATCATATGGTAAGGTATGTGGTTGGGGCGATCACTATGTTCAGATTCCTGGGGTCTCTTTCATTTAGGAAGGTTCAGAATCCACTTATCTAGGGCATAGATGAAATACAATGGGACATGTGCATCCTTAAAAGAATTGTTCTAATTCATTCTATATGTTAAGGTCACTCTTGGATTCTGGCCTTGATAAGGGATGGATCCTAGTTTTGTCATCCAGGCAGCTGCACTCGGTGAGGCAGTTTCTGATTGTCCTGTGTTAGATTAGGTTTCACTTAATAAGAATGCACTCAGTGAGGCCCCTCTAGCAAGGTGGAAAAAAAACTCCAACAGCTCAGGGTCATCTTCCTATAATGTAGTAGAAGTATCTTCTTTAGAAAAACTTATTACAAAAACTATTATAGGCAAAATATATATTAATGTTGACCATGCTGCAATCCTTCCTCCATGTGATGCCCCTTTTCTAAAAATCTCTAAAAACCCACTGGAAAAGGTTTGGGTGATGAGGGTGGGGTAAATATCAGTCATGACATTCCCTATTCACGTTGTTAGAATATTCTCTTGAATCAGATTCATATCTTTTGAGTACATTCCACAATGTTAAAAAATCTAGGAATCACTAATCAGTAAGTTTCTTATACTTGAACAGGTTAGAAATACACATCTTGTGCATGATAGAGCTTAAATGGTTATGGAACTGTATGTGAAGGTCTTATCAACCCATGAGGGACTTTATGGTTAGATAGTTATACCAAAATAATGTAGTCCCTTCCAATGTCTACATCAAACCTAGGATATCGGTGTCCTCCTACTGCTCTAGGATTCCCAAAATAAGCCCACAACTTATGATAAAGTGGACTAAATGGTGAAATGGGTCCCCTATCCCATGGAATATGAAAATCTAGGGTTCCAAAACCCGGGGGGGTCACGCATGCCATCCATCCATTTAAGGTAAGTCTTTCCATCATGAAAGATCACCACATATCAGGTTTCTGGGCCTTCTATTTGAGTATTGAAAAAAGATATCATATCATATTGGAAAGGTTCTCTATCTTGACAAGGGTCCCAAATCACCAATGTGTTGATAGTCTCATGAACATGGTATTGTTTCTCATTAACTTGAGGAGAAACACGATGTGGATTTAGGGGTGGGTCATTGTGTTTCTCAGGTAGATTCAGTGACTCATACATTGGACTCTTTCCATATACTCTTGTATCTTCTCTAATTAGATGTACGAGGTTGTTGATCTTGACTGGAGGTGTATAGCCAAATAGGACTTTTTGTCCCACTAGAGGATATATTTTTTCACATCAATCAATGTTGTAATCTAGCCACCGATCATCCATGATATTAGTGATTATTTTAATCTTCTCTTTAATCTTATGGAGAAATAATTATACCATGTGCTCTACCTCTATTTTTTGTGCCACCTCAGATGGATTGTAAGGCCCAACATTCACATTACCCTTGTTGAGTTATCTACTATAAAACAATGTATCATTTGGCGATCCTCAATTCCATGTTTCTTTCTCTACTGGTGGGTGAGGACATTGGCCCGTAGGTTTTTCTGGTACTGTGTGGCCCCTTGTGGTGGGTATTCCCTATCAAACCATACATTTATTCCCTTATATCTTTGATCCTATGTTAGGTTGGGGATAACCATGTTTACCATAATGGTTTCCTAAGGTGAACCATCGTCATTGGAGGATAGGTTAGGTTATTGAAAGATAGGGATGTAGTAGAGAGTAGTGTATTATCCCTAGTACATGATTTTTACATGAAGATATGCCTCTTCCGTAAATTTATATTTCACTATGAGTCTCTTGGCACAACTCTGTTGGAGGGTCTAATAGTATCTATATGATTTAAGGTGCTGAGCCACTGGGATTTATGAAAACTCAAACCTTCGGCACTACTGATCGATTTCTTTGAGGTGACCATGTATTCATGGATAAACCAAATTACAATCACAGAGGTGGTCAATTGTTTCCTAGATCATTTCTTGGAAAACAATTTCCTATCCCCTAGTAATTGACTCTAGGATGTCGAATTTTGGATTCCTTGGTGCCAAAAAAACCACTGAGAGTTGATCAGAAGCCAGGACCTCCCACAGGCCTTCTAGTTCAGAGGAAGGGCCATATTCTTGGTCAAACCATGCTCTAATCAATGTCGTATAATAGATGGGCGGTGGCACCAATAAGTATTAGTTAAGTGGTGGGTTGGCTGATAGGGTAGCCACTGCATGATTCATCCATCTGATACATGTCGGGACGTCTCTCATGGGAGTCCCCAATCACATCATCACATATTTATTGGACTAGGTGTTCACCACTTCCTCATGGGTAAGGGAGGTGGTACACATCTATGGTTCAGAAAATTTCTCATCATATGAAGGTTTCATCTTATACCCTGAAAACTCTACGAAATCTTAGGTAGATGTATATAGGAGGGAAAATAGTGGTGACAGAGATGGTTGCACTGTGAGAACCTAGAAGGGGCCATAACTTATTCTAGTTGTATGTACTTATGAAAGTAGCTATGGATCCTTCAGATTTTAGCTTCCAGGATGAAAAACATTATAATTATATCTCTTACCCCATACTTTGGTAGTCAGGGTGGAATCTCCATTACTGATTCATTTGTGTCCTCGATATCAAATAGTTTGATGAGGTCAATTAAGACTTGGTGTTTCCCTGTATTTCATCAATGATGGTTGGTGTTCTCCCTTTTACCCTAAGTAGGTTCATTAGGGTAGGGTACTTATAAGACGTGATAAGGGTCTCCATGCGGGTTGATTAGAGTACGAGGACCTTCATGCTGGTTAAAAGATACATTAGTAAGGCCACTGTGTTGAGAAGAGGAAGTATATGGGGGAACTCTATACTAATTCATGGGAACAAGAGGAGGGAATCTATAGTAAATTTTAAAGGAGAGACAAGAACCACCACTTTGGATAGTGATGGTGTGGAGAGGACCTTCATAGTGTATCTCATCACCAATGGTTGGCCCGTAACAGTTATCGTTGGTTCCACCAATTTATAGTCTACTAGGCCTACCTATGAGGTGGTTGGGGTCTAGCTCCCAATCGAGAAATGATAAATCCATGTCTTCCTATTTTTGGGACCTAGCAGGATGAGAAGGTGGTGGTATGGTCTATACAAGTTGTAGAATACATATCTTATTTGGTGGTGTTCTTGGCCTACCCACGATATTAGTGTCAGGTGCTACGGACTGGGGCTAGTAGAGCATGGTTGAAGTCTACCTATTCTTTGGATTGATGGACCGGTTGTTTCTAGCATTGATTTAGTTTATGAGAATCACTCATTTGTGCCTCCCATGAGGTAGTCATTGTCATTGTGACTCAAGTATCCCCCAAATCCTTGGTGTAGGGTAGAGATTCATCTGAATGCTTTATAGGAAGACTCCCAAAGTGGTTCATTGTTGGGAAGGGGGTGCTTTCACCCTATACATCCCCCATGGGTGTCGGTGTTGACAAGGTATTGAATCTTCTAGGTCTTGGTGGTCCATGTAACTTGTGGGAATGACCCCCTATTGTTCATACCATAAAATGATAGCATCGATCACCCTTCATTGGATAATCTCTAAGGGTGAGATAGGCTATGGTATCTTGGTAGCCCAAGTTAATTTAGAAGTTGTGGTAGGGTTGCAGTAGTTTGGGGTTTCCACACCCATATCTCTTCTGCCCTGGCTCCTTCAGGCATTGGGTTGTTGATTCCCAACTATCTATTTCATGTTGGGCATGTAGATCCATTCTTCAGTAAAGGTACAATGAAATAGATACCCAATTCTTCAACATCATCCAATATTCCGAAGATAGAGAGGGATCGACACTGACATAGTCATAGATTGAAGATTCCCAATTGCTAACTTCATCAATTTTATGGTGAGTTCCATTCTATAATAACTATTTTCTTGGTGGTACCTGGCGCTAGATGTTCAAATCTGATGACATGATAATCTACTGATTCCAAAATTCTTCTAGTCCTCATGTTTAATAGAATAGTTCCATGTTAGGTTCACAATTTTTTTTATGATTTCATCTGATCCTGCCTATGCATAGTAATTGAGTGGGATGGCTACTATATCCCTACATTCCCAATTTCCAAAGGAGGTTGGATTTCATAACCTTCAACTATTATGTATTATCCTTGATTGAAAATGGATAATGGGATTTTGGTTTATTATTCCAAGGATTCCTCCTTAGATATCATCTCCTAGTTTGATTCTCCCTCATTGATTTGTGTTATGTTCATGGAAATCATTCTTGGTGCCATATCTTTGTGGACACTCGTTAATTACAATGATTCTATCTAGAAGGGATGAAAACCTTTAGTCACGATAGTAGTCACATTGGGAATCTATGAGCATTTCTAACCATTGGGTTCATTGGTCACCTGTGAATCTTCTTATAGGGAGGGCATCTCATATGAAGCATCTTAGGCATGGAACCCAAGGCATCCCATTTTGATCGAAAGTTAGTTAGCTCCATGGGTTTAATCCATCCAAGTATTTTGGCCTCATGCATCCAATGTTTATTTCATGGGGTAGGTGTTTCGAGTTAGGTCAAAAGTTTTTAATCTTATGGATATGGATTGAAACTTCCTGTACATACGGATCGGGGCACAAGTTTAACACCTTGTGGAAACTGGAACAGGGTTATTGTCTTTCGGGGTTAGGAATGATGGATCAAAACACCCCATTGGGGTAGATCTTGAAGGTGTGTCCCTAATAGGGAGGATATAACACTTAAGTTTACCAATAGATCAGAACACCCTATAGAAGAAGACCTAGAGTTATGTATCAGAACACCCTTTGGATGTGTTTCCCTAGGAGGGATGATTTAACTTTGAAATAGTTTACCATTGTGTATTGAAGGCCCTATGAAGGTGGATACTCATTTTACCATTTAGGATAGAACGCTCGATAGGGAGGATCTAAAAGGTTCATACTTAGGAGGGAAGATTTCATGCTTGAAATATTTTAAATGGATTGGAATGATCCATGTAGGTGTATCCCATAGGTGTTTCCTGGGGACAGAATACCATGAGTTTACTATTTTTTTGGTTTAACTTTAGAGAGGAATCTTACATACCCAATTTAGAGGATAGGGATCAAAACTCATGTATTTCAATGCCACAGTTTAAGGTCGTGTGACAAGAAATATCCATGAAGTTTAATGTCATGTGGTAACAAAGATTGTGTCACAAAAGGGTCATCGATGAGGGATGGTGTGGGGATTACGCATTGAATATTCCCTTCACAAGAGGATTACACTTGGTTGGAATAGTGTGGGGATTACACATTGAGCTACCTGAGGCCGAACAGTAATACAATGGTGTGGATGTAGGTTGAATCCCATGAGGATCATATATGGGGCATCTCATTTTCATCACATGAGGTAAGAATACAATTTTAAGTTATGTGATAAAAAAATTTCGTAAAATTCTATTTTATATGACTAGGACATGAATCTTGGAAATTCTACATCATTAAGCTCAGATGTGGGAGACTAACTCCTAACCCCTTAGTCTTACGTGACCACTGCTCATGCGCCTTTGGGCGGGGCAAGTCATTAGCACTACTGTAGAGGAGTGGTCGATCACAAGGTCCATTTTATGGTCTATATTCATAGAATAAATAGGGTTTACAGTACCTATGATTAGAAGAAATTGGTGGGTAAGAGTCTCAATCCACACTTGGGTTAAAGTGGGTGGAAATTGGAGTGGGTGGAACAGGTCAAATAGGGACTCTAGGTGCACCTAAACTGATCCTTGAATGGTATGGGGTCCCCGGACACTCAACATTCATGAAGGGGTGTCATCCTAAGTGAGGCACCATAGAGAGGCCTAGTAAAAACGTATTTTCATTATTTGGGGATTTCAAATATTTGATTTGAAAATATCATGTTCCTCATAAAGGTCAAGGAATTTTAAGGGGTATTCTTTACAAAATAGGGTTCCCCTTCCTCAGAGTGAAGTATTTATTCAGGGATGAAGTGAATTGTGAAGGCTGAATTCTTCACAAAGACTCAAGTTCCATAGAAAATCTTCTTCTTCCACAAATGGAATTGGCCTTTACGAAAGGAATATTTACTTGGGTTATAGGAAATCAAGAACCCAAAGGATGAGTTTTCTCAAGCCAGGAAACCATCTGCGATCTATTTTATCTTTGGTTTGTGAGGATTATGAGGTTTGTAAATTAAGAGTGATTTTGAAAGTCTAATAGACAAGGATCATCCCTATAATTTTGGATAAATGAGGCTATCTATAGGGTATGGGTTTTTCAAATATTGGATTCATTTGAGAAGATTTATGAGCTTTTCTAATGGGTGTGTCTCTATGATTTTGAATGTCTCTCTCATGAAGACATCATCAAACCTTAATGTGTTCTCAATGCACTTTGTGACTTGGAATATCTCTCTCATGAAGACACCATCAACCCTTCATGCATTCGAAAAGCACTCTGAAGCTCCGAAATTTCATTGTGCGGAGGTACCATTAGGACTTCTAGGGTTCATGGAGGAAAACCTCTTCGACCAAGGAGTGTCGTGAGCTCCAGCCATTTGTGATGGAGCAGAGCTTCATGAAACAAACCTTGTATATGGATTTAGGGAAATTTGGCTCATATTCACCCCGAAAAAACCATGCCTTACAAAACCATTCATGTGTCACCTGTATTTTATCACTAATAGTGTCTTATATAAAAACGTTCTGAAAGTGTTCTCATGAAATAAGGCACACCTTTAAGTGAAAACCCATAGAAATTTTCTTATAAATTTTATGATTGTATATGATTACTATAGAATGTATATTATTCTAGTTTTTTGGGTTGAAATAATAAAAAATATGTTACCCTAATGTTTTATTTAAAGTGGTTAAAGTATGTAGTTTGAGGATATTTTCATAAAAAAATATAAAACATTTTTATTTATTGACTGGTCAAATGATTTATTCCAATGGTTTTTTATATTTATTAAACCACATGGGAAACTAAAGGCGCTTGGATAGGAGACCCTAAATAAGTTGGAGCATCCTCCCCACTAATTAAGTATGTCTCCCTAACTAGTGAAGTAATGGAATGTGCATCCCACTGACCAAGTGAAGTTGTTATAGTTTAATTCCACAAATTGATGGTCTACCAAATTAGTGATGTAGAATTACTAGGTTCCCCTTTTCACTGTTAAGTTAGGGTATTTATCCCTTGATTCTGATTTTAAAATAACTATTTTATGATATTTCTATTTTATTTTCTTTGACTTATAATACAAATAATTATATAGACTATTTTATATTCACTTATTTAGTCACTAAATGATTTTATTCTATTTTATTATTTTATTATTGATTTACAATTCATTCCCCCCCCCCCTTTATATTTTTTTATTTATTTTAATAAATACATTCATTTTTTAGTAATTATTACTTGATATTGGATTTTTTATAACTATTTCCGCCTTATTTCACTAGATTCTACTTATTTCTTCTCTTGTTCGGTGATATTTGGGTGGTTGATGACTTACTTGAGTTGTTTGGGTTTCCTTTATATATGTTTTTAGATTAAATAAAAAATTATTTATAAAAGGTTATTAGAAAAATTTTGTTAATACTATTTGGTTTATAAAAATTAGTTTAAAAAACCCATGTGTATTTTTCTTCCATAGTATAAGAAAAACCTATTCTGAATTAACATATTTTAAACTAACATTTCTAGAGTGTTTTTAAATGATAAATCAAGGTATATCCTGTAAAAACCTAATGGGATGTTATCTCTCACTATAATTACCCCCAATCTGTGTTTATAGATGGAGTGGATCTTATAGGTTCATGCTCTGATTCAGGGGAGTGACACTTTAGGGACTCCAACTTGTAGCATGCTCTTGGAGTAGATTCTATGTTATTGGGTGGAGTGAGGCCCTGGGTCATAATGAGATATCGATCCATTATATCAGTTTAATTTTATTTCTTTTAAGTTTCATCCAAGTCATATTTATAGGAATTTAATAATATTGTTATTTTATATCTATTTTTTTATTCCTTGTTTATTTTCCCCCTATTATAGAAACTATTTATTTGATTTTTTTTCATGGGTGTCCAACGAGTAGAATCATAATAATAGAATTTCTATAATGTATTGATGCTATTTTAATTTAATTTTTTTATTAAAAATTACTTCCATTGATAAATATTATGCCTCAACACTAGTTTTTATCCCATGGGGAAAAGGAATTACCCTTAGGCCTTACCACAAGTTAGGTTAAGATATCACAAGATTGGTTCATGAAATATTTAATTTCACCATGAATTAGTGAAATCACTTACTCATATATCTAAAAAAGATAAAAATAAATAGCAGAGAAGTGAAGAAGACGGGAAATGAAGATAATGAAGAAGTATTACTTTGGGTTAGGTAAATACCCCTTTAGATAACCCTTTATTCATAGAGTAAATAGATGGATAAGAGATGATCATGAAGGATCAAAGGAGGATCTATTAGTAGGGACTAAGTAATGGGGTTGGAGGATCCCCTAAAGGGATGAAAATAATGGATGTAAAAAGTATAGATTTTAATTTAAATTAAAAATTATGACCGATGGATATCAAGTACCTATTAAATTTCTACCAGCACCCAGTGTCACCCCTAGAAGCACCACCTCTCTACCCAACCTAAATAAGTATCTAGTAACCCCCCGCCCCCTGATTCCACTTATAGTTGTGAGAAGTAGGTGTTACCACCTATAGATAAAATGTAGACCTATTAAGTTCCTAAGAATCCTCAAACCATATCGTAAAGACTAAATATTTCATCCACAATATTAAAATTCATAGATGAATCACAACAAGAAAAATTACCTCTCATCCAAAAACCAAAGTTCAACCAAGAAATCACCTCATGCACTTAAATTCCATTATTAAATCAAGTTTTACATTAAAAATACATATGGAAGATTCAGTTACATTATTATTCCTCTTTTAGATATCTCTTTTACATACATATATGAAAAATTTAAAAACCATATCTTATTTTTATAATTTTTTTATTTAAATTTAGTTTCTAAATTATTTATAATGGTAACCACATATAATTAAATTGATTAATTTATTTTTTATATTTATTCAATATAATAATAAAGTTCAATTGTTTACTTAGTTTCTTATTCAATTTTCATCTTGATGTCAACTACTTCTCCTTTATTTTTTATATAAGAGTTTTTTCTCCTATTACTTACTCTAAATGAATGATTTAAGATTTTATTTTATCAATTCAATCAGCGGATTCTTCTAGAATTCCATCAATATTTTAATTTTCCTTACTTTGAATATGAAACTCCTTTAATGCTCCTTTCAGATATACTTTTAGTTTAACTAATCTTTCCATTTTGTCTTTATCATTGTTTTCAAGTATAAACATTCCCAAAATTTTCATTTTTCCATATTTGGAATCATATTTGAATTTTGTTTCACATTCCTTGATATAAAAAACATCACTTAATTATTCTTTACATAAAAGACTATTCCATTTAAAATTATTTCTAGATTTATTACCATATTTTTCATTTATTCTAGGGGGAAATTATTTTACAAATTAATGATAAATATATCTCATTATCTTCTCTATCAATCATTCTTAGAGACCAAAATTTTTATGGTTATATTTAAAACACGCTTTGTATTTCAGTAGTAGTTATCCATCAAATATAACATTTTATCACATGAAATTAATATCATAAATTTTTGTAAGTGTATCATTCATGTACTTATCACCTTCATAATTATTTATTCATGATTATCTATTACATTCAAATATATCTTCTAAGACGAGTGACTTGTTGTTCCATATGGATTCACTATCATCTCATATGCCTCCAAACTAATTTTAATATCATCAATATATTACTCTACAAAATTGTATTCATTGTATTTTGAGACCTTTTGAATGTAAAAAAGGATAGAGTCTCCTTAATATCCTATATGTGGTTTATATATCCTTGTTTTTATCACCAATTCCTTGTACGGATCCAAAACCCTCAATAACCCAGTAAAAGATACCATTGATTTTCTAATTAGATATATCCTAAGTTTTTCAAATTTATTATGAAAACCATTAATCTTTTCTTCCTTGACAATGTTTTCACTGTCAATAATATTTGATAGATTATCCCATATTTATTTCACAAATTTATATCTCATATCATTCATTTATATATAACCATATTGTGTTCTAATTAAGGTTTTTTTATAACTTTGTATCAATATTAAATAACTTATTTTTATTTCCATTAAAATACATCAACATATCATCATGTAAAAATATTCCATTTATGGAAATAAATAACATGTCGATCAAAATACATTGAAGATGGGATTTCATCATATTTTTTCATATCTAATAATTGAATCGCTAAAATAAAAAAACTCCATTTATGTTAAAATGTTCTCTATATCAAAGAATTTCATTCAGAAATTTTTTTTGGATTATAAAATTTTAATTTGATACCACTTACCACAATATATATAACCCTAAACACTCTAAGAGAGAGAAAATTAGGGACTGTAAATATTTTTTCAGAATAGTTGTTATTTTCTTATTGGAACAAACAATTGAATACATAAAACAAACTTAAATAAGAAAAAATAAAATAGTGAAAATAAAATTCCAGAACTAAAGGATTTTAATTTGTTTATCTTAAATAAATACACACATGGATCATACACTAGTGATGTTTCAATTCACCCAATAACCCAAAAAAATTTACTTAGTGAATAAAAAAAATTATTAACGAATCACCATCGATACCAAGAATCATTTCTTATTCCCATTTCTCAACTCATTATATCAATATAAGGATATAATTATATTTATCATAGATCATTATAATAAAAATACCCCAAAAAATAAATACACTAATCCATCTTAGGTAGTTCTCTTAAGATTCATTGTGACACCTCAGACACACTCTCAGATCATGTGTCATAAACACATACTGTACATTCTAGATTCAAAACCAACTAAACATTTATGGTAAAAAAATAACATAATTTCATGAGTTAATTAAAATATTTTATTACATAAATTCTCAATACCTTTTATGTTTAGATATATGGAAAATTTGTAGAAAACATAAACTAATAAATCATTTGTTCTTTCAGAAATATTTGCTATATTTTCCCCCTATATAAGAAATAAATGATGCATAATAATTCATTGATATTCCCTGAAAATTATTCATATAAGATATAATGTTTGTTGCATCATGATTAAAACATTTCTTCATAACTTAATGAAATATAAACATAAGAAGGGGTGATATCAAAAGCTCAGTAGGGGAAACATTTAACTAAATCTATCAAAAACAAAATCATTGTATACATAATATGGTAGGAATAAATAATATTAATAATTCCATAATTATCTAAAATAAAGGCCATGTTATATCCATCATAATAAATAAATACATAGGTATTAAAAACATAGATCTTATACTGATGGAATTCATAATTTTGGACATCAAAAACTTGTTTTTAAGGACTATTTCCAAGACATTAACTTGTCTTCAATACCATATTCAATTAATCTTTTTGAATTTGGAAGGAATATACTAAATACAAAAAAATATTTTTCTCATGAGATAAATCGATTCAATAAGGAGATATATAATTATTTCCCCCACTTGTCACATGATTAAGTCTAATGCATTCACTACAAGAGTCGACAAGACCTTTAATACCATTACCTAAGGAATATTTGGCAGAATAAAAACATGTTTATCTATATAATGAATAATATGTAATATAAATACATGGTCTAATGACATTATTAGTAAATAATAATCAATAATTTCAACACTTTTTCCCATTTAAATAAAATAAATAACATGATCCTAACAAATCCTATGAAATAAGTTAGATAGTCAAAAAATAAATAGTTAAATTGATAATAATTGTTCATATTAGAATAAAAATATATATTAATCCAATACTTTTCCCCATTTCACTAAAAGTGACAAAATGATATTAACCAATATTGAGAAAAAAAATTGTTGGTCAAACATTACATATTCAACATTCCAATTATCATCCATATTAAAATAACAATATAAATAGCACTAATAATTTTCCTCATCCCAATAAAATAGATAACATGATCATAACCCAGCTAGAGAAAAAAGGTAAATCATTTTAATAGAACATAACTGTAGTGTAAAAAATGAAACATAAAAGAATGTTGAAATAGATGAAAACTTCCTTGAAAAATAATTATTGAATGATGCCACCTAAGAATGGATTAGAAATTAGATTTTTTTATATGATGACTTCATTACCCAAAAATATAAACATGTATTAGTTTATAAATAGTGAAACATAAACCGTATTAGAGAAAATACTTTTTAAAATGAAAATAAAAATGGAAGAAAAAAATTAAAAACAATAGAAAACAATTTTAACATTTCCTTAAAAGACGATGTTACAAATCACTTCTAAAATTCTTTTTCAAAAGTTGAAGTGAAAACTCTTTGAAAACATTAATTTCATTAAAAAATTAAATAATACGGATTTTAAATTAAAAAATATATATATTTGAGAAATGTGGAGAGGATGATAAAAAATATGTAAGTGAAAGGGGAAACCCCTTTCTATTATTTTAAAAATACCTTTGTTCGAGACACACATTGTAACAAGAGTAACAAAACATTAATTTTTATCAAAAAATTATTTTCTAAAGAATGGTTATAAAACACCATATGATAATATTTTAGGGTGGTAAAACCCAATCATAGAAAATAAAAATCAATGATGAAACATTATAACTCAAATAAAAGATATTTGAGTTATCAACATCCCTTATAAGCAACAAACTTCATGAACCATGAAAATTTTGATAAATGGTTTATACGGTATAAATTAAAAAAATGTGACAATACCACATAAATTAATAAAATTTAATAATTTTCCCAAATTATATGAAATTTGTTCAAGATAATGATCATAACTCAAAAAAATGATAGTTGGGTTATCAAAAATCCTTACTACTGGGTAAACAACTATATGGATAACCACATAAATAAGGGAACGTGATTTTAATATTATATCACTAGAAATAAAAATGGTATAATAAAAATATATAAATGTTGATTGAATCAACATAAAAACACATGGTGAACACAATGTATTATGTCTCAAAGATTCGTAATTGAGACCAAGAAAACCCTTACAGCTTTAGAAACATTCAAATAAAACACCCTTGAAAGAGTGGACTTGAAATTGAACATAAAAGGCCCTAATTAAAACATAATTCATTATATAAAATATTAAATGATAATTTTATACACCACATAAATGAATTTAGGTGAATAATATGAAACATGTCTTAAAGAGATGAATTTGAGATGAGAACTCTTACCTCGGTCTCGATATGTTCTGTACTCGCAAAAAATATCCAATATAATAAAATTAAATTAATTAAATACATGCCCAATAACTTTATTCGTAAATATAACCATTTTAATCATTATTTATAATCATTATATATATACATATATTAGCTAGTCTTTACATACTTTCAACACTGGGAGTAAGTAATCATTATCGCTTTAAACTAGTTTTTTTGAACGTCGTGTTCGTATCTATTTCTTTTCCAATGTACTTTATGATTATATAATATAAGGTACCATAATGGATGTTTCAATATAGTTTATGAATCTATAATTTCATTATATTTCATTTTTTTATTATTAATTATGAAGATGAAATTAGCGATGAAAATGTTTCTATGATTCTTATCGAATAAAATGTGATTTCTCAATTAAAGATTTAAATGTTGATATAACCTTAAAATACCTAAAAATGAATTTTTTACATATTTATATGATATTATACCAGTAAATATGTTCACATGGTCATTCATGATATAAATGTATAGTATTGTTTAAATAGGTGGTTAAAATGAATCAAGCAGGAATCTACCAAAATTAATGGATGCTTATGTGATGGTTTAGTTGAAATATCATTTTACCAGAAGAATAATGATCTTATTTAGTTTTATTAGTGTTATATATTAGAATTAAAAATATTTAAAATGTAAATTTCCTCACCCTATTAGCCCAAAGTCAGTGGTTTCTTTATTACATTGGCACTAGCTACAAGTGATCATATCCCAAATGATTAAATAATTAGTAGTCTTGGTAAACTAGATACATACTTGATTCTTATATTATATTTAAATAAAAAATTACAACATTTTTTTGATATTATCATTATTCCCTCTAGTATATACTTCCATACCATTTATAGTAAACATCTTGGATTCTTGGGAAAGGAAACAAATAAGGGTGATCTCCAATGGTCAATATGGTTTATGTATAGTAGAATCAATAATGAGTAAATAAACAATGATAAATAAGTATTAATAAATATTTAAATTGAAATATCTTAACATATATTCCATTTAAACAATAACCTGAATATCGTGATTAGATTAGGAAAAATCCTTATGGAAAGGTAAATAATTGAAAATATATTCTACTTAATCAATAAAAAAATAATGAAATGAATCCAGAGATAATATATGAGAAAAAATATCATGGATTTAATTATTCATGAAGGAAATGAGTAATATTTTGTGTCAAGATATCAGGAATCATGGTACATTTACCATCAATAACTTTTTCAAAGAAAATTTAACTGATGAGTAGGTATACACTAGAAGTTTGTTTCAATAAGGTTAGACAACTAATTCATCTCATGATACTACCGATGCATCGAGGGGATATCTATAATTTAGCCCCACCAATAACTGTATTTAAAATTAATTCCTTATATATTGAATTATCAATTTAATTCATGAACAATATGGCTTATCAAAATCAAGTAAGGAATATGGATTAATAATAACTTCCATAATCAATCATATAACTTTCAAAGAAAAAATCATATGCATAAATAATATTAATTTTATGTATTAACCATGTACATGATAAATAATATGGTTATTTAATAGAAATTTAATTTCCAATGGTCAAAAGAAATTGAATAAATCAATATAAAATTAAGGATTACAAAAATTAGTCAAGAAGAGAATGTCAATATTTTCCATATTAGAATTGATTGTAAACCATTTAGAGACAGAATAATTATGTCGTCATTACAAGATATCTCTAGTAGAGAATTTATAAAAAATGGGTTGTTTTCATTGATGAATATAAATACCATAAAAATATGTTTAAAATAATTCTTGAGTAAAATAACATTTTCACATTGAAAATCACTTTTAAAAAGATAAAAATTTATAAAATCTTAATAAAAACATTACATTTAAAATTAACATTTTCAAATTTTAAAGGAAACTTCAAATAAATGAGATTTCATGATGGAGGATGGTCTTGTTCATGATGATTACGTTAAAAACAAATATTCCTTCCATATTTTTGTAATAAAATTTAAAAATAAACTTGTTCATAAAATTATAGAAAACATGGATTTGGAAGAAAAATATTTTTTATTGAAGAGAGAAATGGAGTTGGATTTTATTAAAAACAATTTCTCAATAATTTTTAGTACTAAAGAGAGGTAAATGGTATTATTTCTTGAAAAATAGTAAATAAATAGAGGAGAAAAAATGATATGGGTTTATTATAAAATGATCAAATAATTTCCATAAATGGAAATTTAAATATAAACAATACTGATTAAAATGAGATTGAAACATAAATATCTAACCACTTTGGTAAATTTTGAATCGTAGACCCCATGAAAGTATAAAAATCAATGGAAACATTACATAACATGAATATAAATATATTAATTATATAACATATCATATGGGTAGTAGATAAACCTCATAAAATATGATATATGTATAATATGAAAAATGCCCCAAAGAAGGCAGTTTGAGATGAGAAACCCTTATAATCATCATAATATTGATGTAAAGATTATTCAATGAATAAATTGTGTGTATCAAACAAAAATTCACATAAAACAAGATTACATAAAATATAATATAATCAAACTTCATTACACACATAATCTAAGAATATCAAAGACAACAAAGATGTAATATAAACAAATGAAAATAAATTGGGTTATGTAATTCTTTACCACTTGGTAATTTTCATGTCAAATCCCCTTGGATGAAATAATTAAAAATGAAAATTAAATTACCATTAATTATGAATTATTCATGATATTTCATATATAAATGGAATTATATACAACATATAAAATAAATTATGTGCATAACATTACAATATGACACAATGAAAATAAATTGAAACAAAATACCTTGCCTCATGATTTCTTTTGGTTGAACGTCATTTAAAAATCTATATAGTTGTTTTAAATATGTTATTAACTTATATTAGAACCATTTTAATATATATAATATCATGTATTATACTTTTATAACATCTTATCACTTGTTCGTCAATAATATTTCATTATTACTACTATTTCGGGTGTTAATTGCATTATTTTCTCATCTATGGTTTAACATTAAAGTTACATTTCATTGGAATATTATATATTTATATCATACCCATAATGATATTAATGTTACAAATATAATTTATTTCATTACATACATTTTTATAATCTCTATATAAATTTGAACTTGCATAATGGATCACATCTCTTCGCGGAGATGGTATATCGTACGTACGCATGAGTGATGCTATAATTTCCTTAACATGTGAAACATTAAGGGATTGGTTGATATATTAATTTTAAATAATTAATATTATGTAATATAAATATCATATATTCATTACATTAATCATTATTACCTTCTATGTAAATTTTAAGTGAAAACAAATCATATCGCTTCATGAGGTGGTCATCCACCGTACACATGTGTTACAATGCCATGTTTTTAACGAAATGGAAATTATAATCATATAAGTGATATTTAAATGAAATAATTATAAGTATATAAATAATATTATATATATATATATAATATATCTAACATTTATCCAATATTTATATGTTATTATGGATAACGAGTCACATCGGTTCGTGAGGTGGTAGTCCACTGTACACAAGATCGACGATTTTGTTTCCCATTTGATGGAATAGGAGATGGGTATAGGTTATAAAATATATATTATAACATCTAAATATATGGTAGATACTTTTTTTATTGTATCTTATTTTTTAATAAATAATTTAAGGCTCTAAAATAAGAAATAAAAATAAAGAGATTCTTTAAGTCGATTGCCTTCTCTTCGAGAAACCTCCTTATGATCTCCTCTAAAGGACACTAAGGTTGATATTTGTGGAATAAAATAATATCTACAATGTGTTAAAGTATTTTTTATATATGTTATTTTAGGTTTTGGTCAAGTAAAATGTCTTTAGAGAAGTTAATATCTAAGGATAGGTAATTCCATTTCATAATTTAAGAGTGACATTTTTGTAAATACACAAAAATATTCAATAATTGGAAGTCCCTCTAACCCAAAGTGCCTTAAAAATTGAAAAATAATGGATTTTAGGTAATCTAAGTTCTATAAAAACCTTAATAACATAATAATAATCATTTTTAAAAAAAATTATTCCTTTATCCTCTAATTTTATTTACTTTTACATTTTTAGTTTTTACCATGGTAACAAGTTTATTTAACCTGGGTAATTTATACTTTAGACCTAAAATAAATCGGTCCTTATTTGATAATTTGGACGCAATTATTATTAATATTAAATTTAATTTACCCAATACAAATTCCATGTGTGTGAAAAATTAATTTTAACATAATAGCATGTAACGTGAAAAACATCATTTCAACCTTAATTGTAGTAAAAAATTATTATTATCTTTATTAATAACTAAGATAAAAAAAATTAAGTTGACATTAATATATAATTTTAATTATTATGATTTAAAATTTTGAGTCTATTTTATTAAATTTAATTAATATAATTGATATAATTTAATTTAAAATAAAACACACAAACATGCTAAAAACATGTTTTAAATAAATGAATTTTTCAAGCATAAGATGATGTTATATTAACTGTATGACTAGTATTCATCATGAGATGGATTTAAATAAATATATTTAGATATAAAATATTTAAATTTTATTTAAACCATTCCTAATTAGTATTTATTTTAAATATTTAAAATGGTCAAACAATATTCACTTCAAAAAAGTTTTCAAAAAAATGTGTTTTAAAGCCTAAACAAATTATATTAACCTCCAGTATGAAGATTATTTAAATGTAATTAATTGAATTAAATTTAACTGAATAATATTTATTTTAATTTTAAATCATAGAAAAATAAAAATGGTAATTTTAATTTAGTTAATTTATTAAAAGAAATGACAGTTTTACCAAAAAAAGTATCTTTTCACTATTCATTAAAAAATCAATATTTTCTGAAAAATCTAAAAAATTTAGTCTAAATTTTTCTTGAAATGATTATTTCAAAAATAAAGTTAATTTTTAAACTAAATTTTCCAGAGTTGTTAAAAATGAATTTTAATGTTTGGGAAAAAAGTGCAACAAACCACCTTTTAGAAAAAATATAGTTTTTCCAAAAACATTTTATTTATTTTAAGTGATTCTTATTCTATTTAAAACTAATAGATATACATTGAATTTATTTTATACATGTTTAAACTATATAATTTTTATAATTTAGTTATTCATATTCATACCCTCAAATTTAACAGATAGGTTATAATGGTATTCTATATTACGGTTCATTTAGACTTAGGGTTGCATGTACTGAAAGCTATCGAAGAGATTAAATATGAAGAAATATATTTCAAAGGTAATTTAAGATTGTTTTTTTCTTACTATGATATTGAATACAATGTTATTATTTTATAATTTTCAGTTGTTACATTCTCCCCACCACCATTAAAATGTGTCCTTTCAATTTGAACTGGCACTCGAAAAATCAAGGGTTTCAATCTTAAAATACCTTCGTTGAAACCCCACACATAAATATGGTTAAGAAAACATCCTCTTAAAATTTTTCACGACCCGTACTTGGGGCTCGTGATGTGACTACCCCAAGCCTGCCTTCCATAGTCCAGGGGCTAGTAACTAGCACCAAAGGATTATTATCATTAAAAATGGAAGGCATTGCCTTTAAACCTATAACAGACACAGTCTGAACACAATAAATAGAAGCAACAAGTACTAATATAGAAAAGAAAAGTGTGCTGAAAGTAAGTGGGCCAGTGTACAAACCAACAGAACAACAAGTACAAGTTCAAGAAAAATGGAAAATAACTCCTGGATCGTCCACCGGGGAATCCTACCTGAAGTGTAGGTACAGATCTCGAACAACTCGTCCCTGAGGTACATCATGTCTAGTCTAGCTCCGAGAAGCCTCTCGTCTATCACCCTCTTCCTCGATCACTGCTGACCGTCATCTACACAGAACACAACAATGTGCGGGCGAAGCCCATGGAGGGGTGAGTATAATAATACTCAGTAGGGGACCCCAAGACCCCCGAAGGTCTCCCAGAATCCACTAAGGATAAACCACAGAAGTAAGATACAATCACGATGTATCAACCAACATTACTTAGGTATGTTCCCATACATATACCTAAGTTACCAATGAAAGTCCGGCTCCAACTCTCGAGCCCAAGCACAACCCATTCCACAAACGAAGTAAAGTCAATCATCTCGATAAAATCGACTGAAAGTCAAGACTCAACTCACACATATATACATATTTTGTAGAGTGATAGAGCTGATAAGATGTATTCACTGATTCAACTAAGATTTAGGACCTACAAAAGATATAGGACCAGCTAAGCTATTGGACCCACACAGGATACTAGACCAGCTATTCTCATCTGAGCTGTCAGACCCACATAGGATAAAAGACCAGCTAAGATGTCGGACCCACATAGGATATAGGACCAGCTATTCTATCGGACCCACACAGGATCTAGGAACAGAAGTCAGAATTGTCGGACCCATTGAGGATCCTGGTACAGTAGTCATCACTGTCAAACCCATAGAGGATTCTGGTATAGAAGTCTTTACAGTCGCAGCTAGCCCTGGGGTTCCCGCACACAGCATGCTCGATTCCGGTAGGGTCCACTCCTCAAGCCAAGTGTCGATATATCAACTGTTAGTAATTCAGGAGTTGATGTATCTCGTAGTTCAATCTCATTATAAGGAACCCAACGCGACAGACAGTGTGTCAATCGGACGCTCGGTCTGTGAGTTATTGGCATTTCCGTTCCAGGGGCCCGATTGGTTTTTTGGCTCAAACCAACCAGACCAAACCCCAACTGCGTTCAATCCTCAAACGAGGTATACCAAAAGAATTGCCTCGCTCCAAGAATTCCATCGGCGTAGACGATTCGTCGATAAGACACCCATAGCCCTAGATGCGGGCTAAAAGGTGTAAACGGCCATAGCGGGTCTGGGTCTGGTCCGACCCAGTCGGACTGACCTGGACCAACCCGGTCTAAACCGAGGTCTGACCCAGTCCATGGGTCTAACCCGGTCTGAGGAAGAGACCTGAGCTGAGGGGACGGCCCGACCCGACGGGCGGCCCAACCCGAGGACGGCCCGGCGCGACGGGCGGCCCAACCCGAGGGCGGCCCAGCCATGGCGCGGCCCGGCCATGGGTGGTCCGGCCAAGGGCGGCCCGGCCTGGGGCGGCTCGGCCAAGGGCGGCCCAGCCGAGCAGCGGCCCGGCCGTGGCGGCCCGACTGGCCACGTAAGAGAGGGGGTTTCACGCCACTCTCGGTTTGTCGAACAAAACCGGGGCGCTACACCAGTTCAGGGGTCGCGGGACTCGGCTGGTCCTACTCGTCCGGCTCCACGGCGGCCGGACCAGCCGGCCGCCACCACTCCTCCACCATGGTGCGATGGCGCCGCGGTCCTCCTACTCTCAGTGTGGCACCATTGCGTCGCGCCTCCACCGTCGTGACCCAACATGGCCGCAGCCTTCAACTCCACCACGTGGCGTGACGGCGCCACGCTTCTTCATCTGTTACGGCCCTCCCGACCGTGGTTCTTCTCCGGCATGGTATGACGGCACCGCGACCTTCCGGATCTGCCTCCGACGTCAACCAAACAAGAATCAACTGAGGGATGTCGGGCCGTGTTTGTTCGGCACGTGCCCTTCTTATTAGGTGATAATATTTGGCCATCATCGAACCAAAATAATGATAAGGAACGAGGGTATAATTCATACATTAAAATAATCAAATCCCCCTACCTAGATTTCGGTAAACGTTGTCGAAGGCACGGGAAAAGAATTCGAAGACATCGTCATATGTTGCACCCACCACATGTCGTCGATCCTGGGTTTGAGCGTCATCCTCGTTCTTCATCGGAGACGGTGCGTTCTTCGTTGGAGAGGACGTCGTTATTCGTTGGAGAGGACGTCATTCTTCATTGAAGAGTATTTTGTTCTTCGTTGGAGAGGAAAGGCTCCACCAAGAATCTCCCAAGTATTCTCTCAAAGTTCCACCACAGAGAAATGCCAACCAACATAAAATAATAGAGAAGATATTATTTTATGGTTTCCATGCATTCCACAAAATAATTCAAAAGAATTCAAATTAATTAATTAATCCATTAATTAATTTGTGTTGGCATACTTATATGAAGGAAGATGAAGAGGCTCCGTAATAAATTGGGAGTTCCAAGGGTTAATGGGGGTTTAAGGGGGGTTTGAGCTCGTGTGGACCCCACCACATAATATCCTCCCAAGGGAGGTTATGAGCGGGTGGGCCCCACATCCAACCACCCCTTGGAGGATTAAACCACTACAAATAAAAATATTTTGTACATATTTTTATTTAATTTATTTAGAAAACCCCCAAAAATTAACTTCCAACCATGATAAAATGAAATCATAGTAAAGGTCCCCTTAAGAGAATACCGACATAATGAGTTCAACGGTTTCCTCAGATTTCAATTTCAAGCACCGCTTCAAAAGATATGAAACGCTGCTCGCACGTTTACTGAACGTACTCGAAAAATAGTAGGAAAATTATTAACTGCCACCCTTGACTCACTGCGGTCAAGGTTAGGCTCTACCTAGGTAAAACACGCCCCAACAAACCCAACGGTACCCTCATATTTTTAGTCTGAGTTACCTTTTAAATGTTATTAATTTTAAAATAAAATAATTGTCACTTAATTATTTTATTCGCAACCAAAAAATAAATTTCTCTGGTGGCCCTCGCCGACCCAAGTTAGTATCTACTTAATGAAAGCATGCCCTCACAAGTTCATCGGTGGTCTCAGATTTTTAATCCGAGTTACCATTTATAAGTTATAATAATTTGAAAAATAAAATAACTTTATTCAATTATTTTATTTACTGTTATGTCATTTCGGGTTTTCTCACAGAAGGCCTACATCGACTAAACTTAAGTCACTCCTAGGGTAAACCTGCCATCCTGAGCGAAACGGTGGCCTCAGATTTCTGATCAGACTAACTATTTAAGAGTTATTCAACGTTTTCAGGAAAACTGCATATGCTCGTTAATTTAAGTTTAACAAAACTTTGACGGATCATTCCGGGCACTCTGGGCCTTGGAATCGCGCACCGTCAGAAACTACAGACTCGTAAAATTTCCATGTATTTTAAAAAAAATCCAGGGTAATTCTGAGTCTTTAAAAAATATAGAAATGGAAATAATAATTTCATTTGTAATAACACATAGTTAGGTTTCCATATAATATAACTTTAGGGGGAAGTGAAAATATGGACATAGTAGAGAAAGTTAATAAATGTGGATTATTAAAGAGTGATAGAAAAGATGGTCAGAAGAAATTCATTTACCATAAAGACATAAATATATAATGAGTTAAAATACAAATTCATTAAATGGATATGGAGGTAATCGGGTAAAAGTTTTTTTTCAAGATCGTTTTCTTAAAGTTCAGGGTTTTATTTACCATTTAGACCAAGAATATAAATAAATATACATAATTGTTAAGTATAATGTTTTATTTTAATCAATTTCTACTATAATATCATCTTCTACTCTAAACTATTAGTATTAAAGATGAATATTTATGCATACATCGATAAAATAAAATTTTGGTTGGTCGTAGGATTTTATAAAATCATATATTCTTAATTGAATTAACTTGAATGATCATATTATCCTTAAAGGCTTTAAATAAATTTAAACTTATGTCCAAAAAATGTAAATACATTTTTCCTAGAATAAAATTTTACTAAAACCCATGCATATCCCAAGGTTTTTTTTCCATAAATATCTCCCAAAATACTCTTAATAATATTCGACATCAATCATTTAAACCCAAAAATTAGTATCTGTTGTTTTAAACATTTTATTTACTGTACAGAATTCATCCCAAGACACTTTAGTTTTATCCCATATCATTATGAATTATCATAGGTTTATTAAGGTTCTATTATTTAATTTATCATATTGTTTTATGGAGAAAATGTGAATTAAAAAAATCATATCATTGGAGAGTGTCAAACCAGGTGTGCAGTAAGGGAACACTCATTATCCAACATAAGGCTGATCAAGATAAACATGAACATATATTTTAAATTTTATTACAAATAAATGCATCTACTAAAAATCCATATCCCCTTGTAGTATCCAGACAAGGATGTATTTCTAAGAAAACTACATAATTTATACCTTACCAAAACATTAGGATGTTATCCTACACTTGGAATTATCCTCAGATTTGATAATAGGATTTTGTTCCATAATTTGTGTTTTCTTAAATCTAGTTCACAAGGTTCCTAATATACTTGATATCATAATAACTATAAAGATAAAAACCCTAGAAACCCAAATTTGATTGTTACTTTATTACATTGGTCTTAGATACAAGAGATCGCGTATCAAAGGACTGAATAGTTTAGTAGTCTTAGTAAACTATATACATATATGATTCTCATATTATATTTGAATATAAAAATTACAAAATAATATATTTCAAACTATCATTTTCCCTCTATAATATCTGGATCTATCATCCATATCACATTTCCAAGATTCTTGAGAAAGTAAAAAAATAAGGGTAGGCTTAAATTCTCAGTAAGGTTACATACGAAGAAAGTTATCATGAGTAAATAATTAATGATCAATAAGGCATAATAAATAGGACATGGTATATATCTAAATATGTATTCAATTAAATCAATAACATGAATATCATGATTAGATATTGAATAATACTTTTGGAAATTTAAATAACTAAAAATATATACAATTTAATTAGTAAACTAATAATAAAATGAATCTAGAGATAATATAAATGTGAAAATATCATGGGTCAAAATAACCAAATTATTAATAAATGAAATGCTTAACATTGTACATCATGATCTGAGACATCATGATACCTTTACCTTTAAGGCCATGTTCTAATAGAATTTAACTGATGGGTAGGTATACACCCAAAACTAATTTAAATAATTCTCTCCAACTGATTCATATTATGAGGCTAATGATGCATCTAGGAGATATCTATGATTAGTCTCCACCCATAACTATGTTTCCAATTCATTCCTCATATATGTAATGATTGATTTAATTCATGAAAAATATGCCTTATCAAAAAAATTCAATATCGAGTAAGAAATATAGATTAAAAATAATTTCCCCAGTCAATCATATAAATTCCAAAGTAAAATAATGTGTATATAAATGATAAACATTTTCATTATTAATAATATCCGTGATAAATAATATAGATATTTAGAGGAAAATATAATTTATAATGATCACATGAAAGATAAATTATTAAGGGAAATTTAATGATTAAAAATTTAATCACGAATAGAATGAAAATAACTTCATTCAAAAAACTAATAAAAAATCATCCAAAGAAATTATAAGGAAATTATCATTACAATATATCTTCAATGAAGTGCATGTAAAATAAATAATTCTTGAAGGTGATGAATATAAATACCATAAAAAGATCCTTTAAAGAAATCTTATGGAAAATACCCTTTTCACTTTAAAGCATGTTTAAAAACTAAAAATTTCTAAAATATTAGGAAAACAATTATTTAAAAATTAAATTTTAATATTTTAATGTAAAATTAAATGAAATGAGTGTTCATCATGTCAGATGGTTCTGTTCATGCTGATTATATTAAAAACAATGATTGCTTTAAAAAATTTGTAAGAAACATAAAAAAAAGTACCTTGTTTGGAAAATTATAAGAAGATTACATTTAAAATATTTTATAAAAATCCAATTATGCATAAAAAATAATTCAAATAATCACAATAAAATATTCATAAAAACATTTCTACAAAACATTTCTTTCTAAGAAAATTTATTTTTATCCGAATAGATAAAAGAAGGCATATTTTATTAAAAATATTTTCTCAAAATTTTAAATTACCAAAGAGTGTAAAATTTTACTATTACTTTAAAACATCATGAATAACTAGAGTATAAAATTTTTAAATGGTTTTTTTAGAAAATTATTAAATAATTTCTAGTAGTGGAAATTTATGTACAAAAAATCATGATTAGTATGATATTGAAACATAAATATCTTACCACTTTGGTAACTTTTCAATCGTAAACCACATAAAATAAAAAAACATCAAATAAACCATTAAATTCCTTGAATATAAATATATTTATGATATTAAATATCAAAGGTCCAATAGATACTCCTCATATGATAAGATAGGTGTATAACATGATATATATCCCAAAGAAGACAATTTGAGATGAGAACCCCTTAAAATGATCATAACGTTGCAGTGAGAATTAATAAATGAAATGATAATGTGTATAAAATTTAAATCCACATAAAAAAATAAAAAATAAAAAATAATATAATAAAAACTATTCCACACATAATCAAATAATATCAAATACACAAAAGAATTAATATAAACCAATGAAGATAAATTGAGTTATGAAATTCTTTACCACTTGGTAATTTTAATTTCAAATCCCATTAGATTAAATAAGTCAAATTGAAACCTAAAATACTATAAAGTGTCAGTTTTTCATGATATTACATGTAATATATTCATTATATGCACCATATAAAAGAAATTAGGTGTATACCATTTCAATATGCCTCAATGAAAGTAAATTAATACAATATCCATCACCTCACACTTCTTATTGGTTGAAATGATTTAACCTCATTTATACTAGTTTTAAACATTTTATTAACTTATACAAGAACCATATTAATATATATAGTATCATATATGATACTTTTATAACATCTTATCACTCGTTCGTTAATAATCATTCATTATTACTATTGTTTTGGGTGTTAGTTTTCTTGTTTTCTCATCCATGTTTTAACATGAAAGTTGAAAATTTTGAGGTTATTTTATAGTAAAGTTATCTATATAATTATATTAATTTTATAAATATAATTATTTTATTAGATACATTTTTATAATCATTATTGTAATTTGAACATGGATAATGGATCACGTTGCTTTGTGGATACAGTAGGTCGCACATACACATGAGAGACGTTATCATTTAATTAATGGATGAATGGGTAAGTAATTGTGTAATGTACTAATTTTATCAAATAAATATCATTTTATATACATATATGAATTAAATATATCTTTATTAACTTCCATGTTAATTTTATGTTAAAAAATAATTATATCGCTTCACGAAGTGATAGTCCTCTATGAACAATACCAACGTTAACATATTTTAAATGGTATGGAAAGTAAGAAGTTTTATGTGTTAATAATATTAAATAAGTATAATTATATCATAAATATTATATATACATTAAATAAATCATTTTATCCAACTTTGATATGTGTTGATGAAAAATGAGGCACATCGGTTCGCAAGGCGGTAGTCTGCCGTACACACGATTGACGATCTTTTTTCCATTTGATAAAAAAGGATATGGATATAGGATATTCCTCTAAAATAATAAAATTTAATTATCTGGTATATAATTTTTTTATCATATTTTTATTCATAATAAATAATTTTAATGTTTTAAAAGAAGAAATAAAAAATAAATAACTTTGTTAAGAATTTTACCTTCTCTTATAGAAACCTAATTTGGCTCTCCACTTAATAACCCTTATGTTGGTACTTTTAGAATACTATAAGCTCTAGAATTTATATAAGGTTTTTGGGTAGATATTTTGGTATGGTTGTTTAAATCCAAATATGCGTGTTGTGAATAAGTGGTGGGAGGTAATTTCATTTTATAATTGAGGAGGAGTGGCATTTTTATAAATACCATGAACACTTCATTGATGGGATGTAACTATCACCCCAAGTTCATAAAAAATTGAAAAATAAAATATGGTATGGATTTTAATTTATTTTTACACATCCATCAGAAAAAATACACGTGTTTAACATGTTATTCCTTTATCCTCAATGTTTATTTACTTCTACCATTTTTGTTTTCACCATGGTAACATGTTTTTTTAAACCATTGTAATTTATCATTTAAAAATAAAATAAATTGATAATTATTAGATATGTTGGAATTTTTTTTTCTTAATATAAAATCAAAATAACCAAATAAAAATACCATGTGTATGGAAAATTAATCTTAACATTAGTGTATGCCACCTGAAAACACAAATTTTAACATCAATTTTGGTAAATAAATGATTCTATCTTTAATGATTATTAAGACAAAAATTTAATTTGAACTAATTATATAATATTATTTATTATGATTTAGTAAATGGAAATATTTTTAAAAATTTAAATTAATTTAAGTTGTGTAATTTAATTTAAAATAAAACCTATAGTCATTTCGAAAAACATGTTTTCTAAAAATGCATTTTTCAGACAAAAAATGATCTAATATAACTATATGACTAGTAATAATAATGAGATTGATTTAAATTAATTTATATAGGTATATAATCTATAAATTTCATTAAAATTATTCCTTGTTATGGGTTATTCTAATTAGTTAAAATGGAGAAACATTATGCACTTTAAAATAGTTTTTCGAAAAAATATTTTTTAAATCCTAAAAAATTATATTAAAATGGAATATAAAGATGATTTAATGAAATTAATTAAATTAAATATAAATAAATAACACTTATTTTAATTTTAAATAACATTAAAATAATAAAGAAATTTTAATATTAGTTTATTAATTAAAAAATAAGAGTTTTACAAAAAATGGTATTTTTCACTACTCACTGAAAAATAAATCTTTTCAGTTTAATATTAAAAATTCTCTATAAATTAATTTTGAAATTATGTTTTAAAATATGAAGTTTATTTTTTAAAATAAATTTTATAAAAGTGAAAAAAATTAATTTTAATGTATGTGTGCAAAGTGAAATGAAATTGCCTTTAATAAAAGTATAGTTTTTCAAAAAACATTTCGTCTTATTTCAAATGATTCTGATTTTATTTGTAATAAATTTATACTCATTTAATTTATTTCATAAATTTTCAAAACATATAATTTTCATAATTTAGTTAGTCTTATTAATTTCTTTGAAAAAATGATCATTTTCTACTTAGTTCACTCATTTTAAACGATTAAATTTATGATAGTTGTTTTTTAATGATATCATTAATAGGTACTCTAATTTCTCATACCTGAATGTTAAAAATTTTATAACAATAATATTTTCTAATTAAACAATTATATGAACCTTCAATTATAGGTGTTGATGAAATATAAATTTTTTTTATCGAGGAGGTGGTAGTTCGCGTGTACGTAGGAACGACAATTTTATATTTCTTAATGGATGGGGTATATAAATAAAAAATGATAATAACCTTTATATTGTAACATTGAAGTATATATATATGAAAATAATATAATTATATTAGTATGTATATAATAAATTTTAATGAATTTAATCAAGAATAAAAGAAATGTTGTTAACAATAATCACATCAGGTACTTGAATTTTCCTTAGAATTCACCTTGAAAATTAATTCCTTATGATAACTAATGGTGAAAATAATATTTTGAAAAGTTTATAGGGTTACAAGAGGTGTAAATTGATATAGTTTCCTGGATAAGTTTGAAGGTATTTTGAGTCTTGATGTGGAGGAACTATAAGCTTTTTATAAGTGATGATAAGTTCACTTTTGGAAGAACAATTAACATTTTCAATAATGTGATGTTACTATTATAAGGTATGTGGATCAAAAATGGAAAATTAAAGATATTAAAGAAATTTTGGGTCTAAAATTTCCTCAAACACTCATTTAGGAGTCAAATTTATGTGTTTTAAGAATTTTTATTTTAACTTTTTTAACTTCTACTATAATTTACTATTACCTTGGTAATTAATTTCTAAACTTTGTAATAAATATTGATTAAAAAATTAACATTATTACCCTTTAAAAAAATTTAACCTTATTATTTAAAAAAAATTAAATAATTTTATAAAATAACTTTCTAAATTTTTTAAAAGTTAGTTTTATGATTATCACACATAACATGGGAAAACCTATTTTTAAAAATTTATTCCTAATCATAAAGTGTATATATAGAAAAAAAATTATAAACATTTTTAATTATTAAGATATTAATATGTTATTAGTTTTCAAATAATATTTGTTTAAAATTAAAATAAATCAATAACCTAACTTCCACATTTGTAAATTTAATTAAATAAATACATAAAAAATAGTTTTCAAAAAATATTACTTGATTTTCTAAAATGATATTCATCGATTTTATAAATTGAACACAATATTTTTAATTGATTTATTTTAATTTATACAAATATAATTTTTATATCAATAAGTTTTTCAAAAACATATTATTCATATAAAATTTACATTATTAGAAAAAAATTGAATTTTTAACTATTTGCCTTAAATTTTATTATTTCACAAAAAACCCAAAAAATCATCTTCAAGTAAAATTGTAATTATAAATCCAAAAATTATATTAATTTTTTAAAATTAAAATCCTAGAATTTGTAAATTCAATTTTTTAATAACATCATGAAAAATATTCTTCTCAAAGTGGTTTTCCAACAATGTCATTCTCGAGGAAGGATATTAAGGATCACTATTCAGACTTCCATTTTACATGAATTGATATATTTCAAAAGCATAACCCATCACTAGTGTTTCATAGATGATCTCTTGAATATATTGAATTCCCTAATTTCAATCTAGGACTCCTCAATACCAACCATGTGATTATCCACTTTTCATTGAATATTAATTACTATAGATTTTTGTTTTGGGGTTCTTGGTATTTTTAACAATGACCTATAATAGTGATTAATTGGTTTATAGATTTTTATTAGTGTTTCAGAACACCTATTTCCCTAGTTTTCTTGTATTTTTATGGTCTTCTAGTTCAACTCTTCTAGCCTATTTCACTCAAAGTTATTATCAACCTCATTGAGAATATGATTAAATTGATGTAGAAACTAGAAAGTGTACTTTACAATTGGTGAATAGAATATGCATTGAAGTTGATTTTTCAATGATTCTCCCACCATGAATGTTGATTTAGAATGGTGAAATTGGTTTTTGGAAAGATATTGATTATTAACATCTCCATAAATATTTATTTTCTTGTTTCATGTTTGGAAATACTTATAAATCATATGACTCTCATATTTATAATTATAATTACCCAAATGGTAACCCGATGATTCGAATCACGAATATGTCGATTTATAAGGGTAAACTAGAAGATATTTCATGCCCCTATATTACTTTTGGTCACAAGAAAAGTTATCATTCTATCAATGTTGAGGTTGAGGATTCCATCAAAAAGTTTGATAAGGATATAGGTGCTTCTTATTAACTAGAAAAGGACTCTAATGATCTTGATGATAATTCCCATGCTACAATTCTTGAAGAAAAAAACACACAGGTTAAGAAAGTTTTTCTCAGTACTACTGAAACAGAAGGTAATAATACAATTATTAAATCTTATGTATTTGTCACTTCCCATCTAAAAATTACTAAAAATCATGTTGATTACTCAAAATCAGGAAAAAAATTATCCCTAGATTATCATAAATAACACTAAAGGAAACTAATATACCTTCCCACTCTAAGGGTAAAATGATGGATGAAAAAAATATGAATTCTTCAATACACCTTTTATGTTTTATTTAGATTTAGATAAGGATTCTAGTTGTAATGATGATGAAGATTTTTAGAAAAATGATTGAAATTTATATAAATTTACATATGAATTTTAGGAGGAACTAAAATCTTATATTTAAAAACAAGATTCAATTGTTTTAGAAAAATATAAGGATGGAGAAATCCTTACGGAGGTTTACCTTCAAATAAAAGAACGGATGTTTTCCAAGATGGACTATGAATTTAAATGAAATCATGAATATAACATTAGGTTTATTCTATAGTGCTTATTTCCTTCTTATCTATTCCCCTAATTGAATTTGTATTGTTGGAGTTGTTTGTCAAATGTTCTTGGAAGATAAATCAGTTATGGATTTATATTACTTAGCTATGATGATATCTGTTCATTCAATTTTGAGATTTTCATGAAGATTCTCAATAATTCAGATTATACTGAGTTAGTTTCCCACATAAAGGTTTATTGTTTAATGTGTTAAGGTATCTGGTCACTTGAAATCATGATACAGGTATAGTGAATCTATTGTAAAGGTTTTTTCCACATTGAGGCCTCATAAAGAAGATGTATAGAGGTGTTTTTTGGACCACATCAATGTTTTTTTAGATTTTTAATTATAACACTATTTCCTAACTCATATTAAATTGAAACATAGTGTCTAAACTGTTATCTAATACTGATAAATTGATAAATGATTTCTAGATCAAATTCTAGTTAATTATCTACAGTGGATTTCTCTGAATACATTGACTTATATCACATGGATTTTAGATAATTATATTATTTTAATGATTAAAAGGCCCATTATAGAGATGGATCTAAAGTCTATATGTTTAGGGGTGAATGTATAAATGAGGGTAGGATTCAAATTTCAGTCTCAATCAATTGTAACTAGAGCTATGTGGAGGATCTCTCAATTTTGATTTCTTGAAACCTATTAGATGACATCTTTTTTATGGAGAGTTATGAAATTATTGAATGATGTGTATTCCATTATAAAAATGGACTTGATGATGGGGTGGTTCATATAAGGAACATATCTATAAATATTATATTTCATTCCAAATTACATATTAAGGTTTTACTTTTTCTTTTATTTTAAACCATGTTCATTTTTTTTCATTTTTTGGAGATGGTGTAATAACTTTACACATGTGTTGGCCCATATGAGACTATTAGAAACCCTCTCTAGTATTAATGGTTTTAATAATCTTAAATCATATCAATTTATATTAATTATGTCTAATAATTTCAATCACATTTATTTAAGTTTCAATATGTGTAATTATAACTATTTATGATCACATATAAGTTTAACACTTTCTTATAATATTTATGTTGTAAAAAATTCCAAGAAAAAATATTTCCTAGGTATGAAAGACTAACACCGAAAAAAGAAATGAAACGCCAATAGTTCAAATGGGCCACTAATAGCTCAATTGACTTACCGATGCAATGACTCGCTGACAGTGCAATTGACACACCGAAAGACTGACTGTCTCACTAGTAGTTCAAAATACCTACTGATGCAAGGACATGCTGACGCAATGAGTTACCAATTCATAGTGCTATCAATGCAAGAACTCACCATCAATTACAATGAGTCACCAATGAAATGATTCAACAAAACATAGACAAAGCGGCGGAATTACACACCGATGGAATGAGACACCGATAGAAGGAGATACTGATAGAGGACTCACTGATTCATAAACAGGCTGACCAAGGACTCACCAATAGACTATTTAAATTTCAATTATTTAATATTACTTCGAATAGTCATATTTTGAGTGTTTTAATGAGATTGGTTAATTTAATGCTTTCTATGGAAATCTTAAATAAGGATATCAAAAATATGAGGTACAATATCTACCAAAAACATGCACATTATTATGATACAAGAATATATATACAAATAATAGCACATAAAATAAATATTGAATACAAGAATCTATACACGAGAAGATATGATCAAACCCATAGGAACAACATATAGAAAGTAAGAACACATGAGGAATGCTTTATTCCTGATTGATGTAAACCAAAGAACTATTGTTCATCTAAATTACATCATCTCCACAACATCCAACTAAATGAAAGGAGAAGATCATCTCACCCTCTTAGAGACAGAACATAGTGCTCTACGACACTCTGTTTTTAGTGTCTACTTTCATAATAAGACTCGAGCTTCAACTATAATACATCAAAAAGTACATTTTTGAATTGTGAAACACACAGAGAATTTATAATCTCTTCTTATTGTATCCTAATATATTGTGTACTATTTTATTAACATTTTGAGCAGTGTGTGTGTACTAAAAACACAGACTATCTCTTGCACTAATCTAGAGGATATTAGATATCCTTAAAAAAGTGTCTTTTTACAATTTTCTATCCCATATAGAACTATGGAAGAGGTCCTGTATAACCTGATTGGATCTATGTTCCCACGTAGAATTGTGGTATAGGTCTTGTGACCAAGACATTCTATGTATTGTTTTGTAAACCCCAATCCAGGGAGTGGATAAAAATAATTCTTTGTATATATTTCTTGGTGGCAGTTGATCACCAAGTAGAGAGGACTAAGTCTCAACTTGAGACTGAACCTCTTGTTTTATATCTACTCCGTTTTTCAATTTAGTTTTCTTTGTTTTTACATGTATTTTAGAAAACTGAATTTTAGTTTGATAGTTAGTCTTGGATGATGTTTATGACTATTTTTTATTATTGGATTATTTTAAAAAGTTTTATCAATATCTCATATTGTTACAACTGAGAAATAATGAATTTTATGAGAAACTAGTTGAACAGTCAGACTATTATAAATTCACTACTTTGGTTAACTGCCTTTATTTATTTTTATTTTAGGGAATCTTTTAAATAATAATTTTAATAGAAATTTTGAATTGGAACTCAATTCACCCCTCTTTAGTGTCCTACTTTGACCAATATTTTTTTATTAAAGGTTGTTTTTAGACTACAATTTTCAAAGGTTTCAAAGTTGTTTCAAGTATTATCAACTGTTATTTAGTTGTGTTTTAAAGATCTCTAAATTTCTATTAGTTCTAAATTTTTATCTATTTAAATATCTTTTCTTTATATGGATAATATATTGTATGGTTCTACTACAAATATACTTCCCTACTTCAATCAAGAAAACTATGCCCAGTGGAATATTAAGATTAAAATGAACTTATAATGTATGAGGTTTGACATTTGGACAATAATAGAAGATAAATATGAAATACCTGAAACTCTAAGAACTAAATAGAGTGAATCTACAAAAGATACTTTCAAAAACAATTGAAAATATATGAATGCTCTATTTTTTGCACTAGGGGATGAGAAATTTAATAAAATATCTTCTTGTAAATCTGCCTAGGAAATTTTTGACACCATATTTATCTAACATAATGTAACTTCTAATGTTAAATAAATTAGAATTGACACATATACTATTAAATATGATAACATTAAAATAAATCCTAAGGAGCCTATTTCTCACATGTATATTAGGTTTAATGAAATTTTGAATACTTTGATCTCTATCAGAAGAGTTATTACTGCCAAGAAGAAAATAATGAGAATTATAATATGCTTACTAGATAGATGGAGAGGGACTTCTATATCAATTATAGAATCTTTTTACATCATCAAGTGTCCAATAAAGGAGATTATAGGCAAGTTGATGATGTATGAGGAAGAACTAAATGTCAAAAAAGAATAGAATGATGAACCCCAAAGAAAATATGTTTCTTTAAAATATATTTCCTACAAGGAAAAGGACAAAGTTCAAGATAAAACTAAAATTTCAAGTGATGAAAAATATTTAAAATACAGTGATGAAGAGGTTAATCAAATAACTAGAAGGATCAAGAAATTTTATTAAAAGAATAAATTCTTTAGAAATACCAACTACAAAGGTAAATATGGTCATAATGGATATTGAAAAAATAATTGGAAAAGAGGTGATACCTTGAATGAAATTTTCTTCTATGAATGAAAAATAAAGGGACATGTAATGGGTTATTGTCCCAAGCTTAAGTACAAGAAGAAGTATTTTGATAAGAATAAAAAGTATAAAAAGGCCATGAAGGCAATAAGGAGTGCTTCTAAAGACATCTCCAGTGACTCGGAATTTTCACATGATGAAAATTCTTCCAATGAAAATATGTGATTTATAACAAACACATATGAGGTAACACGAAACTCTCCTGAACATAATGCTAACTATTTTGGAGATTAAAGTGATTTCGAAAATATAACCAATTATGAAATGTTTGATTATTATAAAATGGTAGAAGACACTTGTAATTAACTAAAATATAAATAAAAATATTGAAATAAAAAACATGTTTTGATTAAAAATGTTAAATCTGAATTTGCTGTAGAAAATGAGAAACATTATCAACAACTTAAGGAAAATAGTGAATGTAAATTATCAAATGGGAAATTGAAAACGGTAGAGAAAGATTTACCTATGGAAAATAAATATTTTGTCAAATTATTGGGAAATAATTATCTCCTAAGTGTACTTATATAATAGGATTCCAACTAGGAAAGATGAATATGAAAAAAAAAATTTGTATCAAAATTTGGAAAATCTAGTTTTAAACCATGTTCTAGAAAATTTTCTGTAAGTTCCATCCATGAAACAAATTCTACTATTTCATGTTTTTTTAGACCAAATAAATTATATTTTTAAAATAATTTACATACTATTTATAGGAAACCCATGAAGCAAATATGGGTTCCCAAAGATCTCATTACTAATGTTACTGGACCCAAACAAATCTGGGTTCTAAAATATTTTCTTATCTAATCTGTTTTTGTAGGAAAACTGTTTGAATAAATCCTATAAAATATTATAGTACTAGGACAGTAGATTTTCAAGACACATGATATGAGATTACTCATGATTCAATAAATTGATAAATTTGATGGTGGGCATGTCACCTTTGGTGAAAATGAAAAAAGAAAAATAATTCTCCATGTCCAAATTGGTAACTCAAACTCAGTTCTAATTTCTAAATTACTTTTTGCTGATGGATTAAAATACAACCTACTTCATATCTCTCAATTATGTGATGATGGTTTTAATGTTAAATTTTAAAATGATGCATGCAATTTTTTAACTCTAAAAATAAGTTAGTATTTTATGCTCTTAGAAATGAAAATGTTTATAATGTTGACTTAGATTCTTTAACTTCTCCAAATGTTTCTAGTTTAAGTTATTTTTATAAAGAGTCTTTGATTTGGAATAGAAGACTAAGACAATAAAATATAAACTCCCTTTAAAGGCTTACTAGAAAAATTCTTAGTCAATGATCTGCCAAAACTTGAGTTTTCAAATAACAAAGTCTGTAATCCTTATTAAATGGGTAAACGGCACAAAATCTCTATCAAACCAAAAAAAATAAGTTTTAACTTATAAACCTATCAATTTGGTTCACATGGACTAGTTTGTACCTTCTAGATTTTCATGTCTACGTGGGAAGAATTATGTCTGTGTTCGTGTAGATTGCTACTCTAGATATACTTAGACATTCTTTTTTGCTCACAAAAGTGAATCTTGTTCTCATTTTACCAAGTATTTAGGACTTTATAAAATCTTATTGGTCTTAGAATTAAATCTTTAAGAAGTAAACATTTCCATAAGTTTCAAAACCAAGAGTTTGAATCCTTTTCCTTACAAGATGGATATAGTCATAACTTCTCTGCTCCTAGGACACCCCAGTAAAATAGAGTTGTATAAATAAGAAATATAACCCTACAAAAATATCTATAACAATTCTTAATGAATAAGATCTACCTATCTACTTTTGGGATCAGGTTGTGAATACAGATTGTTATATTATTAATAAACTCTTAATCAAACTCATTTGTAAAAGAACTCATTATGAGTTATGGTATAATAGAAAACCCAAGGTTAACTACTTCAAGGATTTTGGTTTCAAAGTCTATATTCTTAATACTAAGGATACTCTGGAAAAATTTTCCTCCAAGAGTGATAAAGAAATTTTCCTAGTTTATTCAATTTCTAGAAAATCCAATAGAGTCTTCAATAAGAGAACCAAATGTGTAGAATAATCTTTACATGAAAAATTTGATGAAACATATCCACATGAACCTACGACCTCTATAGAAAACCATGAGGATGATATGTCAAATCTAGACATGAATATGAAATCCTTTGACCATGCTGTTAAGAAATATATAAAATGTTCCAGTTCTAGAAGTTATCTAGATTTGATCCATGATGAACTCGAACCTATTGTAGAACCTAAAGTGGTTGGGCCCCCTTTTTCTAGATCTATTAGAACACTTAAGAATCATCCTTTAGAAGATATAATTAGAGATTTAGATAAAGGAACATAGACTTGATCTTCTATAAGATATTAGTTTTAACATCATGTCTTTTTTTCATAGCTAGAACCTACGAACATCAATTGGGAAATCAACGATGAATTTTGGGTGATGGCTATGCAAGAAGAATTAAATCGTCTTGAAAGAAATAAAGTCTGGAAACATGTGGATAAAACTAAATACATCTTGACCATATGAACTAAATGGGTGTTTAGGAATAGATTAGGTGAAGTGGGTAACATAGTTAGAAACAAATTTAGATTGGTTGCACAAGATTATAGTCAAGAAGAAGGGAATGACTATGAGTAAACATTGGAATCAATATCTAGACTTGAGGCCATTAAGAATCCTTCTTGCTAGTAAAACACATCTAGATGTAAAACTTTATCAAATGGATGTCAAGAGTGCATTCTTAAATGGTTATATAATTGAGGTTATTTTTGTTTTACAACCCCATGGTTGTACAAATCCCCATTTTCCAGACCATGTTTTTAAATTAACAAAAGATTTATATGGTTTAAAGAAAGCTCTGAGAGCTTGGTATCATAGGCTCGGCACTTTTATTATTTTTAAAGGTTTTACAAAAGATATTTATGATCCTACTCTTTTAATAAAATTAATTTCCAAATATTTTTTAGTAGTAAAAATTTATGTATATGATATTATTTTTGGATCTTTTAAACATTATTTGTCTGTTGATTTCTCAAAAATGATGAAAAGTGAATTTGAAATGATTTTAATGGGTGAACTCAAATTCTTTCATGGATTTAAAATATTTCAAAATAAAGAAGGTATTGTTTTGAATCAAAGTAAATATACTAAAGTTATTTTAAAAATATTTGTATTTAAAATCACTAAGAGTAGTGACACACTAATGAGTACCACTTATAAGTTGGACCTTCATAAATATGGTAAATATATTGATCAACCCACTAGCAGAGAAATAATTGGAAGTCTTATCTACTTAACTGCTAGTGGGATAGATATTATGTTTAGTGTGTGCATGTGTGAACATTTTTATAAAAAATCCTAAGGAGTATCATCTTCTTACTGTTAAAAGGAATTTCAAATAACTCAAATTTACAAACAATTTAGGATTGTTCAATACTAGGGGATAGCCTTTTTATTTAGGGAGTTATCCAGATGCTGAATTTGGTGGTTGTCAGTTAGACATAAAGATCACCTCTAGAACATGTCACTTATTGGGCGGAAAGTCTCTAGTTTCTTGGTGTAGTATGAAATAAGATTTTATTGCATTATCTACTATTGAAGCTGAATACATAGCTACAGGTAGTGGTTGTGCACAAATTTTGTGGATGAAACAAACATTTCTATATTATGGATTTCAATTCAGACATGTCTCTATAAAATGTGATAACACAATTGCTATTAACATTTCTAAGAACATTTTTTCACATTATAGGAGAAAACACATTGATGTAATACATCACTTTTTCAGAGACCATTCTCAAAAGAGTGCTATGACTTTAGAGTTCATTGGTACAGATCATCATCTTGTTGACATTTTCACTAATCCATTGAACATGGAATGAATGAACTACATCAGACATGGGTTAGGAATGATTATCCTATAGGACCTTCTGTTGTCATTCATTTGATGATTTCAAGTGAGGTTATCATACCAACGCTAGAAAAGTAAAAAAATAGTGACATGCTGAAACTGATAGTATAAAGATAAAAATGTCATGTTGATATTGATAACTTTGTCATACAGATGCTTTTTCATACTGATATATTTTTCATGTTGACACTGATGCTTTTTCATACTGATACCCTGTCATGATGACACCAATGCCTTGTCATGCCGACACTATTAGTGTTATAAAAAATTATTCATGCTAACACCGATGACTCACTATTTTTTATCTATTTTATATTTTTACCAAAATGCCGTTATTTCATTTATTTTTTTGAACCCAGTTCACAATTTCATGATTTTTAGATTTAAAAATCCCTAAATGATATAAATTTGAGTCGATGCACTCTACTCCTTTACCCTTACCCTCACTCAGTTTTTTCTCTCTCTACCCCTAACCATTCACTTTCTGACTATCAAACCAAACTGTTAGAATGGAACATGTGAAGTGGTATCTTGAAGGTGGAGAGTCTCATGCAGATAAGAAACTGAGAGGGTAATCGAGAAAATGTTATGGGCTAGTGAATCCTACTCTGGCGAACCATGTAGTAACTCTAGAAAAATATGTTCTTGCAGAATGGCTATTGGAAAGAAGTTCTTTGCCACATATGTTGTTATAGAATCATGGATGGCTTGATTAGTTCTCTGATAATTAAATACCCTTCTATCTGAAGCTAGTTCATAAATTTTACATGAACAAGGAATTCCTACTAGAAGGAAGTGGTGTTTCTTGGATTAAGTCTATATTAAAAGGAAAGAGAGTTTCTTTTTCATCAATTCACTGGGATGAATGTCTTAAAGTCTCTCATGAGGGTGTGTTTGATGATTATCAATATACCTATCTTCTTGATAGATATATTTTATGCTTTGAGATAGCTCTGAATGGGCTTACTAATAATGATGATCACATGAGACCCATTACTACAGAGCTAAATGTAGAATGTAGAATTTTGTTTAGGTTTATTCAGCATCAGATCTTTCCTAGGAAAGGGGATTTTTAATCACTAAAGTATCAATATTTTTACTTATTTTTTCTTCTGATTAAAAGGGTTAAAGTAAATATAAGTAGATACCTTGTTTTGAACATAAATGAAATGATCAAGCCTTCCTACAAAACTAAATCCTTGTTTTACCCTAGTTTAATGTCAGTTATGTTAAAAGGGAAAGTTTGTGTTAGTTAAGGAGATGATGTTTTTTTTTTGTATAGTGGGATCCATCTCATTAAAGAGATCTGTAAAAGAATAATGATCAACTGAAGCCCGTGGAAGAGAGAATGGGTTGGAGATGAAGATAAGAATTATGATAAGTTCAATAAAGTGGAGCATCCAACTAGGTATAAGAATATGGCTGATCCTGGTATCAGACTAGATGAGGTGGTTTTTTACACATCAGAAGAAGAAGAAGAGCCTTCCACACCGGTTAGAGATCAATGTTCAGCTATCGATGATTGGAGTTATCCTGGAACCACTAAAGCTCATAAAAGTTTTTCTTTTGGACCTCTCATTCCTCTACTTTCTTTACCCTCTGATGAACCCTCTATAAAATATAATTAAGATAAGGATAAAGAAGACTTAGGGAATTTGGAATATGTATGTAGATCTAGTTTCTCTAAAGAAGAATAATATGGAAGTGAATAATATGAAAGTGAAGTGGTAGAGGCAGTGGTAGTGAAGAGGTAGAAGGTGAAGAAAATCCTGATAGAAATGTAAATGAAAAACATGTATTTGGACATGATTATGCTGAGGGATGTTAATGTGATGATTATAATCATAAGCATGATCAAGGTGGATATTTTGAGATGGTTGAAGTTGTGTATTAGGAACGGTTGGAAGAACCTCTTGAATTTGTTTTTGAAGAAATAAAACATGATGAAGTTCATGATGGAGTGGATGTTCATGAAATTCTTTAAACTCAGTTAGTTCATTAAAGGAGGAGACCTCATGATGGAGGTGATCAACAAATGAGGAGAGCTCAAATTGAGGAGGAACCTCTAGAAAAATATATCAAGCTTATAGGGAGTATCAACTTGGATGATTAAGACTTGACACTCCCACTCTTTTGGACGATGATGTTACAGTTGAATGGGAAATGAATCATTGGTATGTAGAACTGGGTTTGGATTATGAGGACTTAGATGATAAGGTATTTATAACTTTTTCAATATAATAAGTGGATAACACCCTTCCTAGTGACTCTATTATTAAAGAAGATTTTGAAAATTTTAAGTAAGAAGTTTGTTCAGGTGTTAGTATATCAGTTCAATCTTAGATGGTGCATCAGATTCAACAAGATAAAAGAGAAAACACTAAGTTGAGTGATGATTTACACTCTCTCGGATCTTCAATATCAAAAATGAAGTAGTTTCGGAAAGATGTTTCTATTCCAAGCCAAACAATATGTTTTATTGAAGCTGATGAAGCTAATGTTTCAAAGAAAGTGATAGAGGAGATTCAACCAAACCTAATTGTAAATATTGATAAAATTGTTGAAAGCACTGCCATGTTGAGAAAATAAATGATCGGTCTGGCCTCTATAATAAGTAATTTGACCTCAGAATATAAAGGGTGTGTGGATACTAATCTTAAAACATTAAATATTCATACCTCAGCTCCTACTAACATTCCTTCCTCCTCTGGTTAGACTTTGCAGACTTTAGACATTGAGGAAGTTTTAAGTGTTGTTAAGTAAGAGCTTCAAGATCTCTTTGATGCTTCTGGTTTGTCCAACCTTATAAAGATTGATAAAAACAATGAAAATGTTCATGAAATGGTTATACTCTACTCCAAGAGTACTGATACTACAAATGATCAAATCACAGAAAAAGTAAACAATTATTTCAAGAAGGTCATTACCAAGCATCAATCGACCAGTCTGTTTAAGTATTTGATAGATAATGTGACATTTCCTTATATAAACTGAGCTTTTAAAGATCAAGTATAGATGTTGAAGGACTTCACCCATCTTTCGGATAAATTAATGGAAAATAAAGGTGATTTTGAGAAAGCTATGAATTGTGGTGGTGAAGCTATATCTTCATGTACAAAGTGAAGTGATTGTAGTGGCTACAGCTACACCTCATGGACCTACTAGTTAAGTGCCTCCACCTCATATGTAAGTTTCTCAGGCCTTGTCTCATATTCTCTATGTGATCTAAGAATAGATTCAACCTCTTAAGTTCTCACAACAAAAACCCATCATGGTACCTAATTTTCTAGATGGAGTAATCCCACCTCCTCTAAAAATTTCTTCAGACCCTCCAGCTTCTAATCCACCATCTACTGGACAATCTATTGATCCCTCTAAGAAAGGTAAGGAACCTATTAATCCTAATAAGTAGTGTTGATAACTCTCTGATAGGGTTGTTTGGTTGACTTTTATTGTTTTTTCTTGAATATTTTTAATACAATGTACTTCATCAATTAATTTAATTTTTTGTTCTTGTATTTTATCTATTTATATTCTATCTATTATTCTCTGATACTTATTATTATTTTGATACCTATTTTCTTCTTGATTAAAATCAAAAGTGGAGAACTATTTTTTTCTACACTTTTTGATAATCCCAAAAATGGTAGAACAATTTTTCATTATCCTTATTTACATTACCTTTGATATTAGTCATGTATTCTATTTTCCCTTTACACTATTTCTATTTATTTTACCTTTGAACCTTATCTATATGTTGAGAAAAAGCATCTATAATGGGAGATGATAAGTAGAATGATTTTATTCCACATAAAATGATTATAATTAATAATTCCATGATTTGTGATCATCAAAAAGGGGGAGATTTTTGGCCCATAAGAGACTATTGTCCACCCTCTCTAGCATTAATGGTTTTAAAAAACACAAATCATGTCAATTTCTATTAATTTTGCCTAATCATTTCAATCATGTTTATTTATGTTTCAATATGTGTAATTATGACTATCTATGATCCCATATAAGTTTAACACTTGTTTTTAATATTTATGTTATAATAAAGTCGAAGAAAAAATATTTCTTAAGTATGACAGACTGACACTGATAGAAGGAATGACACACTGATAGTTCAAATGAGTCACTGATATCTCAATAGACTTACCAATGCAATGAATCACCAGCAATGATATAAATACTCCAATAGACTGATTATCTCACCAATAGTTCAAAATACCTACTGACTCAAGGAATTACTGATGTAATGAGTTACCGACACATGGTGCTACCGATGTAAGGAATCACCATCATTTACAATGAGTCACCGATGCAATGAGTCATCGATGCATAGATAGGCTGACAAAATGACATAGTGATGGAATGAGACACTGACAGAAGGAGATACTGAAAAAGGACTCATCAATACATAGACAGACCGAATGAGGACTCACCGATAGACTATTTAAATTTCCTTTATTTAATATTACTTCTAACAGTCATATTTTGAGTGTTTTAATGTGACTGGTTAATTTAATCATTTTTGTAAACATATTAAATGAGGATTTCATAAATACAAGGTACAGTAGCTACCTCAAACATGCACATTTCCAAGATGCAAGAATATATATAGAAAGATAAGTGTATAAAAGAAATACTGAATATAAGCATGTACACACAAGAAGATATGATACGGACCACACGAGAAACATACAGAAAGGAAGAACACATGAGGAATTCTTTATTCCTACTTGTTGTGAACTGAAGAAAAATTGTTCATTTAACGTTACATCATCTCTACAAAATCTAACTAAACTAAATGAGAATATCATCCACCCTCTGAGACACAGAACACAATTATCCAAGACACTTTATTTTCAGTGCATGCTTTCAGAAGAGGACTCAAGTTTCAACTTCAATACATCAAAGAGTCCAGAGCTGAATTACATAACACTTAGAGAATTTCTAATCCATTCTTATTATATTCTGCTCTATTTTATACTATCCTATTAAAAGTTTGAGCAATGTGTGTGTCTGTACTAAAAACACACATTGTGTCCTACAGTAAACTGAATGATACTAGATATCCTCAAAAAATTTTCTTTTTAGACTAGTTTATCCCGCATAGAACTATGGAATAGGTCATTTGTGACCTAATTTTATATTTGTTCCCATGTAGAACTGTGGTAGAGGTATTGTGACCTAGAAAGTCTGTGTACTATTTTTTAAACCCCGATATATGTTGTAGATCAAAATCATTATTTATATAGATTTCTTGGTGACATGCGATCACCTAGTAGAGAGGACTATGTCTCAGCTTAAGATTGAACCTCTTGTTTTATATCTGCTATGTTTTTCATTTTAGTTTTCTCTATTTTTACTTGTACTTTAGAGAACTAAATTTTACTTTGATAGTTAGACATGGCTAGTTTTTATAACTATTTTGGATTATTATATTAGTTTCAAAATTTGTATCAATATATAATATTTTTACAAACGAGAAATAATCAATCTTCTGAGAAACTAGTTGAATAGCCAGACTATTATAAATTCACTACTTTGGTTAACTGGCTAGTTTTTTTTAATAGGAAAATATTTTAAATAAACATTTTAATATAAATTTGAAATAAGAACTCAATTCACCCCCTCTTGAGTGTCCTACTCTGAACAACAAAATGGTGTGTAGATTGTATCATTCTATTTATTTAATAAATTATTAGGGGTATGGTTTTGGAATCTAACTCATCTCTCATACCATTAAAAAATAATCTTTTTTATTTCTAGAAATATTTGATAAAGAATTTACTCATATTCATTCCTTCAAATTTAATGGATTGGTTTTAACGGTAATACATAAATATTTATATTTTATAAAAATATATCTTAGATTTGTTTGAGTTCAGTGTTTTGTGTAGAGAATAGTATCAAACACATTGAATTATTTAAAGGTAATAATATATCATAATATGAAGTGTTACATTCATCACCACCTAAATAAATTATGTCTTTGAAATTTCAATTATTACTCATTATAGAAAGAAGGTTATTGTATTCATGAAATATTCATAATTTTGGGTATAACATCTATTGTTAAATATAACAATTTTATCTTAGGGTATATCAAATTACCTTTACTTATGAAAACAAAATTATCTATTTGTATGATCATACACCCATTTATATATATACCCCAATCATATATTCTTTATAACATATATTTTCAAAAACCATTTGAATCTTCTCATCAATAAACCATAGTGAAGTTATATATTTTTCCAAAAATTAACCTTATTTTTTACCTTAAAATGGTATTAACCACTAGTTTATAAGGTCTCACACTTGACAATATATGTCATAATCCCAAAAAATGTGATGAAATTCACCAAAAATATCACGGATCACTTTTTTATCAAATAAATATTAAAATCCAATTTTATTAATAGTTTCTAACTAAATTTTATAAAAATAAATTGTCCCTTTATTTCCTCAAAATTAAGTATATTTTATATCTAAGAGTTATCCATCACTCAATCATGTGTTCTCCAATTTATATCCCCAAAAATAATTTTTTTCATAAAATTAGTTTTCAAGGTTATTGGTACTAATTAATATATCTTTAAAAACCATTAAAGTGTAACTACTAGAGAAAAATCATTATATTTTTCCCATAATCCACATAACATTTATAATATACTAGAAAATCATTGATAAATATCAATCATTAATGAAAACATATAATAGTATAAAGTTTTCACTTTTGTTAATATATAAATATAACTACCTTAGGTAAGTCTAGAAAAATCACATTTTACATCATAATTAGAAAATAATAAGATTCTCAAAAATTTAAGTATGATACCTTATTCAGTTATAAGACATTGATGTTTCTAGATAAATACCTTTCTCAGTTTAATTTTAATGATCCTATTTCAACCATATACTAAATCAAAAATGGTTATGAATAAAATCAAAGTAAAATATCATGTTAATAATATAGCTCAATCCTAATGTGTTTTTTATAATGACACCATCATTTTAACATTTTATACTTTATTTCCAATATACTTTTATTTAAGATAATTTCTATTGTACTACTTAACCTAATACATTAAAAATAAATACTTTATAATGGCATGTAAATAGAATGTGATTAACAAAAACATATCCCTCGGGAGTGTCAAACTTGGTGTACCATTTGTCACCATTTTCATGCATCAGGTGACGATCAAGTGAATACCCAATCTATCATTTTTGGGATTCTTACCCTTAGGCACAAATCTATTTAATCCTCTATCCACATATAGTATAATTATAGGGGTATAATTTCTTGGGAAACCATACACTCAAGACTTTACAAGAACATTAAAATTTCATCTTATACTTAGACATATTCCTAGGATTTTTACTAAATTTATCTTATAATAATCCCAAAAATATTCAATATTAACTCAACTAACAGAAAGGTTTATCTATATCTTATAAATTAA